>JAOQGH010000040.1:15587331-15606538 GCA_025769975.1 Gallinago jamesoni | reverse complement strand
GAGTTTGAGTGTGGCAGAGCCCTGGCAGAGGCTGCCCAGGGAGGTGGTTGGAGTCTCCTTCTCTGGAGACATTCCAACCCCACCTGGACATGTTCCTGTGCAACCTGCTCTGAGTGGCCCTACTTTGGCAGAGGGGTGGGGGTGGGGTTGGGGGGGTAGACGGGTGGACTAGATGGTCTCCAGAGGTCCCTTCCAACCCCATGGGATTCTGTGATAGAGGCAATGGGGAACTGGATCATGAGTTACTGGAAACTTTTTCTTTTTCAGGATCTGCAGTTACCTTGCAAGAACATGCTGTTGCAGGCAGAGTGATTAACTTCACTCATAAGAGAGAAGTAGTAAAATATTTATTAAGGTGAAAGAGTGATTTAACAAAATTAGTAGCAAATGTGATAGTGTTTTACAAGATTCAATGTCAAGGTAGACTCTATTATTTACTGCATAGAGGACAGGGTCAGACAAGCTGTCAGAGAGACCCTCCCTTGAATCAGGAGGTTCAAAAAGGACCCCCCGGCTTCCTAAACTCCTTCTCAGAGAGGAGTCTAGGGGCAGCTGGATCCAATCCTAGTTCCAGACTTAGTTAACAGTTTATTTCTGAAGGATTATATACACCTAAGCCACCCTCTATATTATTTAACTAAGATTTCAAAGTTCAGCATGCTGTTAGTCACTTACCGAGAATCAGTTGCAGTGAGGAATCTCTCAGCCTCAAGGAGTAGAGCCTTAAGTGAGTGTCCTCACAAAAAGGGAGACAAAAAGATGCATCCACTGACATGCAGGAGAGCTCAAAGGGCTCTTGGGCTGTCCTCTATTTATAGAGTGAGATAATTGACCTCTAGGCATATTCTCATGGGAACAAAATAGCTGTGTCCCCACTCCAGGCAGGGTTTTGGCTGCGTTTCCAGCCATCCCTCCCCCAAAGCCCAGGTGCAACTTATCACAACTGATGTTGTAGTGGCCCATGATGGCCATGGCCTGAGAAGGAGCTGGTTGGGAGGGTGGAAAGAGGATAAAACAGGGAGAGCACACCACCACACATGCAATTTCTTGTATGTTTGGCAAACACATCTAACTAGGTCAGTAGATTGGTAAGCAAAGTTATAGAAGGTATCGGTGTGTTAGTACCTACTCAACTACGTAGTAGCTAAACAGAGCTTAAAGTTTGACCTCATTTGCAAAGAGAAAGAAGCTGAAAGAACAAAACCCTGTCATGTTTGATGCCATCCAGAATGACTTGGTTGTGCTGCCAATGGTGGAAATGATCAGCAGAGTAAATGTTTGGAGAATGGGGATTTAGGTGACCAGAGGTCACAAGTTTTCTTGAAAAAATCAGAGCCTTGGGCTGTAGTTTTGAAGCTAAGAGGATAGCACCTGTGGGAAATCCTGCAGTGGTGCCCTATGACAAGCAGGTGTGATGCTGGTGTGATGCTGGTCCTAATACTAAGATCCTACTAAAATCCTTGTTGTCAAAAGGGACAAGAACATGAAGAAGGTGAAGACCATGGTGTACGGTGCACCAATTACTGAATGATCAAGACTCCTGATAAGAGACACAGACAAAGCCATGAAGGCTCTCCAGGGAAACAGAAACCCCTTGTTCAAACATATGAACATATGTTTTATCCATTTGCCATCTCTTGGAGAAGGTGTTGAGAACAGATCCAGCATAGAGTAAGATCACTGAAGACCTCTGGCAGACACGGGGCTGAGCCTGTCCAGGGGGACTATAAGCGGGTCTCCTGAACCCCTTCACTGCAAAGAGCAAGGGGAAACACAGTCTGGGGCTAAGGAAGTTCATTGTTAAGGTTATGGTTGCCAGCAGTATGCCCAGGTGGCCAAGAAGTCCAACAGCATTCTGGCCTGTATCAGGACTAGTGTGGCCAGCAGGAGTAGGGCAGTGATGGTGCCTCTGGACTGGGCACTGGTGAGGCCTCACCACAACGGCTGTGGTCAGTTCTGGGCAAGAAGGACATTGAGGTGCTGGAGCGTGTCCAGAGGAGAGCCAACAAGCTGGGGAGGGGTCTGGAGAACAAGTCCTACGAGGAGAGGCTGAGGGAACTGGGCAGGTTTAGTTTGGAGAAGAGAAGGCTGAGGGGAGACCACATTGCCCTCTACAACTCCCTGAAAAGAGGGTGTAGAGAGGTGGGGGTTGGCCTCTTTTCCCAAGGGAATGAGAAGCAGAGGAAATGGTCTGAAGTTGGAGCAGGGGAGGTTTAGATGAGATATATGGAAGAAGGGTGGTCAGGCACTGGACCAGCCTGCCCAGGGAGGTGGTGGAGTCACCATCCCTGGAGGTATTTAAGAAACGTGTAGACGTGGCACTTCAGGGCACGCTCTAGTGCCTGAGATGGTTGGGTTGTGTCTGTTTGTGGGGTTTTGGGGGGTTTCTTTGTTTGTTTGTTTGGGGTTTTTTTTGTGGTTGATCTCAATGATCTCAAAGGTCCCTTCCAACCATGAAGATCCTGTTTTTCTTTATTCGGGCAATCTGGGGCTAAAAGAGTTCCTTTTTTAAGGCCGTGTTGGTGTTTACACTTCCAGGTGTGCATCACCCCGAGCCTGCGTGTGCTTGTGGGCATTTCTCTCAAGCGATGAGCTCCAGTCCGCTTCCCTGTTGAGCCCCAGTTGGGGGGTCGCTTCCCTCTTTTCAAAGCCTTCCAGTCAGGTGGAAGGGAAGTGGAGTCAGCAGGATGTGCTGGGCTGGGGTTTGTCTTCATGTCTGGCCCGTTTCTGCTGGAAATTGCAAAATCTTTCCTGTGGTGGGAGCAGGGAGTTTGGCCCTTCACGTACACATAGATGGTTATATATTTAAATTTGGAGAAGACAGAGATGAGAGGTTAGGAATCATACAGTCTAAACTGGCTTTCCACAGACTGCTATGCAATGTTTTTATTTTATTTTTTTTTTCATATTTTAATTCCTGTAACTCTTAATTCTTTTATTTTCTCTCTATCTCATTCTATGTTTACATATTTACACCGGAGGGGGGAAATAAAAATAAAAATCCCTCTTTTTCTTTCTTTTGGGTGAATGAGGGGAAACGTGAGAAGTACTTTCTGAGTGCCTGAATTGAAAAATTAATTATTTATTATTTCTGACAAAGTTCTTTAAAAGCTGGAGACACAGAGAAAGCTGGCTTTAAACTCTACCTACCCGCTCTACCTCCTGTCTGCCTCTCCACCTCCCAAATAAAGGAAAATCACTGTCCTGGCCATCAGAGGAGATCTCACCTGGAAATAAAAAAAATAATAAAAAAATAAAAATAAAAAAATAACCAAAAAAAAACCCAAACAAAAACTCTGAGACACGGAAAAAGCTGGTTGTGGCCATGGAGGTCTGACACCGGCGTCTCTCGTAGCCTCTCCAAAATCGTCCTCGCTGCTCTCGGTGCCATCAGGCTGGAGCTGGACGGAGCAGGAAGCCTAAAAAACTTCGGTTTGCAGAGAGACCTCTAGTGTTTTTCTTTCTCCATGTCCTGGCAGAGTTCCTCCAAAGTACAAATACACACAGAGCTCCCATTGTTTGCAGCCCTCACAAGCCCACTGATCCTAATATGGAATTCAGCAGGAAACCCATGATTTCCTGACACACAGCAAGCTGGAGAAAGAAAGGAAAAGCTCCATTAAAAACCTCCAGGCTCTCCTCCATGTTAGAAATGAAATGGAAAATGGAGTGGATTTAACAGGAATCCCCGATTCCTGCAGCCAAGCCGGAGGGAGGGAGACGCGAATCGAAGCTGCAGGCTGCCGATATTTTTTTTTTTTTTAAAGTCACAATAAATACTGAGAACTCTGTGGCAGGATGAGGATTTCCTGACTCGGACAAACGAGAAAGGACGGATAACTTTTTTTTTTCTTTTTTATTTTTATGCTATTCCTCTCTGTCTATTTAATTTATTCTTCACCTCGATGATTCTCTTGACTGATCTGGTAACTGTTAAAAGCGGCTGTGACAGCCTGGAAACATTAGTATGATTTCCTGAGTTTGAGATTTGCTGTGTTTCTCCCCCCCCTCCCCCCCCCCCCAGCAACCCCCAATACCACCACCACCACCACCCCCATTCCCTACAAACCTCCAACAAACTCAGGAAAAGTCAATACAATCGCACTTCATTTTTCCTTCATGTGCACTTGGGAAGTCCCTGGAGCAGCAAGACGGGTGGCAGCGGCAACAGCAGCAAGAATGAACTGCAAGGAAGGTGACAACCACCCTGATGGGAGCAGCAGTAACACCAAGAAGATGCTGAAGTGTGTGGTGGTTGGGGACGGCGCAGTTGGGAAAACCTGTTTGCTGATGAGTTACGCTAACGACGCCTTCCCAGAGGAGTACGTGCCCACCGTGTTCGACCACTATGCAGGTAAAGAAAGTGGGTTTTGGAAGAAATTCAATTGGGAGCTGCAGGGGTGGGGGGTTGTCCAGGTGGGAGGTAAAGGAAGATCAAGGAGAGGAGAGGACAGTCGGAAGGGGATGCATGGGTTACTTCTCGTCTGGGAATGGGATTCAGGCCTGGATGGTGGCCAGGCAGCTTAGGTGGCAGCTCATACAATTGGGGCGATGCAGGATTCGTTCAGAGGAGCTTATTTGTTTGCTTCCGATATTTTTTTTTATTATTATTAATATTATTTATTTTTATATTTGTCAAATGAGCAGCGTTAGGGATGTGATTAAATCCACTGGATCTTTCGTTTGTTTTTGAAATGCTGAAGTTCTGAACTTTGCAGGCTGCAGTTACAATGACGACTATATGTATATATACACACACACACACACACAGAGAAAAATATATCATCAGTGATCTAGTGCCTCATGGCAAATGATGCATAAATTACAATACTTATATTCTATTTAAGGAGTAACCTTTGAGAAAACCAGCATAGTCTCTTCCAGTGCTGTCAGAATGTAACTGGCCTTTCACAGACATTTGTTACTCCGTCTATAAATAGAATTTATAACTATAACTTGATGGTAGGAAAAGCAGAGGTCGTAATTGGTTTGCGTACTTTATGGTGACGGAATCTGTGGTATAAGGAAAAAAAAAAAAAGAATATAATGAAGATTATTGATGATGATGTTCACTGCATCACTGTGCAAAACAGACCCACAGATTCAGTACAATACTCATGGGCCTCTTTCTGTAGCAATTGCTTACTTTACCCACCTGTCTCCAAAGTTACCATGCAAAGGGTGCGATAGGGCTAAAACTGTTGCTCAAATTTCTGCTTAAATTTCCCTATCCCAACTTCTACTCTTTTTTTTCTTCTCTCACTGCTCCTTTGGCTTACAGTTGTTGTTTATGAGACACCTGAAAAACATATTCTAAAAGCACTGTGAAACTCATTACTTATCTTGCAGCAGCAGTTGGAGTTTCCCTTATTTTCTCCCCACCTCCTTAAAAACTGAGTTTTCATGGCGTGGCTTATCATAGATTTGGTATTCTGTAATGGGAAAATCTCTGTTTTCATTCTGGCGTCGTGTCAGGTTTAGCAGATGAACTGGCCAAACAAGAAAGCTGTGTAATTGCAGAATCTGATCCATGGAAATGTGAAGACCTTTTCCTCCACAAGAGTGGGCAGCATCACCTCCAATGCAAGCAACGCTCTCTTCCCTCTACCCTTCCCACCAGATAGATTAAACAACCATTTTAGAAAAAAACAAACAAACAAAAAAAAAAAACCAAAAGCCTTTACCCATACAAGATATAAGACAGAATATTTCATGGTGTAAATATGTACTTCCATGAGCCAAAACCCTAAGGAAGCCTCGCTGCGTGAATTTATGTCTTATATTGCAGTAACACCCACTTTCCCATGATAAGATGAGATCTGCTTGTCCCTTACAGCCCCGTTCCCAGCAATATGCTGGTCCCACCACCCACTGCCCTTCACTCTTTCCCATGCCCTGCGAATGCCTCCGTGTATGGAGAAACCCCTACGACAGCTGGTACCAGAAGACGCGTCCATCACCCCGCGGTTTGGTGTCTGGGTGGGTTTGGTGTGAGCGTGGGTTTCTCCTCTCAACCCAGGTGACTCGCTGGGACTTGCTTTGACTTTGTTTCGTCTCTGCCAGAAGGGGTAGAAGGTGCCCATGGGCTCAAAAGTCACTGAGGGAGAGGAGGGCTGTGAGAAGGATGGGAAGACGAAGAACATAGCTCCGTAATCCTTATTTTCCTTAGAGTGCCAGGTAAAAGCAGTATGCACGCACTTTTAAGTCAAGCTACGTTTTCAGGGTTTGAAGCATTAGACCTCTAAAATATCTCCAGCTATTCTTATTTGCCTTCTTAACTATTATAGCACATAAATATAAACTCAGAATGTTTTCAATGAGAAAGTTCCGAAAGATAAGGGGGGAAAAACATAGCTGTGTATATTAACATGCTATTTTGAGGCAAACCCTGTCCAGCAGCAGCAGTCAAAACTAGCATTGATCAAAAATGGAAGTTCAGCTTTTTGAGAAATCCCATCATTTATTACAATGCCCTACAAAACTGCCCACAGAGTTGAGAAGTGGAAATGACTTCTGGAGCAGAGCGCTGGGAAAAAAATCCCACTCGTATAACAACAACAACAAAAATATTACATGGCATAAAGTATAACATAACCTATTTAAAACACTGCGGGTATCGAGAAAGAAAAGAGCTGGCTTGGGGCACCCTTAGCCCTGGGCTCACAGCTTTTAGGATATTCTGTGGCAACAGCCCCTCCTCCCACATCTATCTGTGGGGCAGCCCATGGCCAAGAGGGGAGATGGCACCATGGGTGGTGGTGGCACCACAGCACCCAGGGAGGCCCCCCATGCAGGCAGATCCTTTAGGATGGTTAAAGCTCTTGAGAAAAACCCCCACATTTGAATTACCCCCGGGGAACTGGTTTGTCTGGCCTTGCCCTTGCCCCTGCCATAACCATCTGTTTCAACTTTCCCAAACAACCATTTGCTTGACTTCTCCTGTGCTGGAAATGCTCAGAAGCAATTAATTGCTGCAGATTTCTTGCAAAGCTGTGCTTTCGGTTGCAGGTTTTTCACCCAGGCGTTGCTACCAGTAATGGTGTGTTAGCAAGGGCTTCCTCTTGCCTCATCAGGTCACAACCTGGTTTTGAGTCTCAGGGCATTTACCAATTTCCTTTTTTTCTAATGGAAAACGGGGAGGGGGTGAGTGAAGCATTAAAAATGGAGGATTCCAGTGGTGATCTCGGAGCAGTTTCTCACCGCCGTGACTCCAGCGACTCGGGGGAGACAGTGATGCTATCCAGCCCAGCGTTGGGAAAAGCTCCAGAGGCACCACTGCCATGGCCAAGGCATTAACTGTTGATAGACCCACAGCACCAGCTACATGGACTTGCCCTGCTGCTTTCCCTCTCTTCAGCCGCATCCCTGGGGCAGGTTTCAAAGGCACAGGTGACCATACTTTGATAACCAGAAAGAAATTCTTTGCTGTGAGGGTGGTGAGACACTGGAACAGGTTGCCCAGGGAAGTTGTGGATGCCCCATCCCTGGAGGGGTTCAAGGCCAGGCTGGATGGGGCTTTGAGAGGCTGAGGGACTTGGGACTTTTTAGTCTAGAAAAGAGAAGGCTGAGGGGGGATCTGATCAATGCTTGTAAATACTTAAATTGTGGGTGTCAGGAGGACGGGGCCGGTCTTTTTTCAATGGTGTCCAGGGTCAGGACAAGAGGAAATGGGCACAAACTCGAATATCAGAAGGTCCACCTAAACATAGGAAGGAACTTCTTGACTTTGAGGGTAGCAGAGCCCTGGCAGAGGCTGCCCAGGGAGGTGGTGGAGTCTTCTTCTCTGGAGACATTCAAACCTCACCTGGACACATTCCTGTGCAACCTGCTCTGGGTGGCCTTGCTTTGGCAAGGGGTTGGACTAGATAATCTCCAGACCATGCAATTCCGTGACCAACCTGCTCTAGTGGGAGGTGTCCCTGCCCATGGCAGGGGGGTTGGAACTAAATGATCTTTAAGGTCCTTTCCCACTCTAACCATTCTATGATTCCGTACTGGCAGAGGAAGCAACTGGCATTTCAGAGGACTGAGTTCCAGCAATATTAGATCCGTATGGTGCTTACTCAGTGTGCTTCACTTGGAAGGGCTTGAAACCACTTCATAAAATTTTGGCCCAAGCTATGTCTAAGAAAATCAAAGGCAGTACATGGGTTCTGCCCTTGAGAAGGAACAGGGTTCCTGCAGGTATGTCACACAGCATTTACAACTCGGATACAGCGGTGCCCAGGGCTAAAGGCTGTTGGTGTTTCACCGTGTTTCACTCTACAAAAGTCCAAACCAGTTATTAGCTCCCCACTAGTAATATTCTGCCACAGATTTCACCCACAGTCCACAAAAATGAACTTGTTCAGGGCCTGTTGCCAGGACTGGGATGTGATGGATGTAAAGTAGGGTCAGAGGCAATGCCAGACAGATGGGGAAGACAAATTTGTTCCTGGGATACAAAAATGGTTTCTTTGGTTGGATGCGTGGAAGTTTATGAGTCTGGTTATTTCTTGAGGCATTTTGAAGAGATTCTGCTGGAGGCCAGAGCCCTGAGTGGGCTTCCTTACCTTTGGTGAATTTCCAAGTCCCATGCTGAAAGGGTTTAGCCAGGAGGTAAATGGCTGTTCCAAAGGCAGGCGACCCAAAGTGCTATCCCAGTGACAAACAGGATATTACTGGCAATAACGGTAACAATAGGGACTGTTTGGATAGTGAGTAAGATGCTTTAACATGCTGGTTCCGTTCTGTCTCTTGAATGTCAAATGCTGATTTTCAATGAGCAGAGGTCTCTCAGCCAGGGTGACTTGTATTGTGTCTAGGTATGTGGGGTTATAAATGTTTAATTAGGGCTGAGGTCGTACCAACAAAAAAATTCAATTACCAGCAGAGTGGGTTTAATAGGACCAAAATTAACTAGCTTGCTCTGTGAACTACAAAAGGGAGATGTGTTTTACTTGTTACTTAGGCAGCCACGGAGCATCCCATTTGATATTCATGAACCCTAAAAACCCAGAAGCTTTTTAGCATGAAATTTATTCACCCTAATAAATGGTAAACAAGAGAGGCCAATCCCTCCAAAGGAGAACTGCAAAGCATCTGCACTAAGGATATAAAGGAGATGGTGTAGATATGTCCCTCCCTCCCCTCGTATGTCAGCACAAACTGGTGAACATTTATAAATAGTGAAACCATTTGAAAAAAATTAGCAGTGGCATGTGATCAGCTAATGAATAACATACAGAATAGTTCAGCCATGACTGAAGCTCTGTAAATTAAAAGGACTATAGAAGAAGGCCACCGTTAATTACTGCTAGGAGACACAACTTTATTTTATTTTTGAATGATGATTCAATCTAATCTCTCTGACTTTGCACCGAAATGGTCTGGAGCACTCACCGGTCTTGAGAGAAGTGATCCCAGCCTTTCTGGCCAGGCAAGCCTTGCAGGAAGGGAAAGTCTTCTGCCCTGGCATTTTTATTAGCATAGGAGCAGTACTACTGCTCTTGCCCAGAACAGTCAGCTTGTACCTGTGCAAATCCATCACTCTGTTATATCCTGCCTGTGTGCCGCAGCACTGACTCAAATCCCTGTTTCTTGTGTCCTCACACACACACACACACAAAAATAAGGATAAGTTGGAAGTAGGCTGTCACTGGTCATGGAGTTGCCCATGGCTGGCCACTCTCAGTCCTGGGGCAGGCAGAAAAGCACCCAGGGGAGACTGGGACCACCATGACACTGTTGACAGGCATTCCACCAAGCAGCTTTCCCTTCCAGCCTTTCCCCATGGGAGAGGAAACACCAGCCAAGACATGGCAGAAACCACATGGGAGCCGTAACAGCCCAAATTTCTCCAGCTATAAGCACCAGAGTACATCTGTGCATACTTTTGATGTGCTAGTTATTTTTAATTGATTGCTAGTGGTCACTGGTCTTGACCCATCTCTGCTTGCCATCATGTCTAAGCAATGACTTAAATCACATACCATCACTTTTTCCCCTTGTTGAAACTTTATTAGACAGGAAGAGACTACCCAAGGAGATTTGCAATTTCTGCATGGGTGCTGCCGTGGGAGTCTTCACACTACCACATTCTTGAGACAGTTGTCTCCTATAAACAGTCTTGGTAGCACATTAGAGAAACCCTTCATGCGATGTTTGGGGTCATTAAACTGAAAGAGCTATAAATAGCACAGAAAGAGAGCTGTGATGTTTATTGGCATGGATGTTTGCATGTTGTTTTTGTAGGTTTTTTTTTTCCTTTAATGTTCATTTACTTTTGATCGTACAGATTTGAACTTTATCCTTGGGACAAGAAAGTATTGACCCTTTTAAGGTCTGGTTCTTCAGACTATCAGCCACAGAACTGATATGGTCATTTTGCCTCTCAGGAAGTAGCAGGACTTCTCTGCCAATCTTCCTATTTATCCAGAATAAACCAGGGACCTCAATAAAACAGTCAAGGCATGACACAACCACAAACACACCCGTGCAATTCTTAGGTTTTCGTGGCTGGCCTTTCTGAAGATAAATTTTACAGAACCACTAATTCTTAGGTTCCCCACAAAAGGTTTAATTCTGCATCCTGTGACACATAAGCCAGAGTAAATCTACTGCTCCTCCTCTAGTGGTTTTATACAGAAAAGATGGGTTTTGCCTAGTCACCACGGTTATTCCACATTTAGATTAAACAGGCACCACATACACCCCCAAGTGTCTTAAGACCTTTTCCTTCTGAAGGTGTTTTATGGCATGCAAAAACTTGAGGTAACTCTCGCTCTTATCTTTCTTTCTTCTTCCTCACACACATCCCTGTATTGTCCTTTGGGTCCCTATATTGTCCTGCGGATCCCTGTATTGTCCTGCGGGTGCACAATCCACTTGAAGCCCATGGAGAAAGAGGTGTGTGCATGCTTTGTGATCCTACTTACTCCAGGTAGATCATTTCAGCAGCTGAGCTCTGGGTGCTGTGGTGACAGGGTCCCCATTGTCCCCTGGTGCTGCTGAGATGCAGCTGTGGCTGGGGAGGAGCCTGCAGCACCTGAGCAGCTTCCTGCCTTTGCCTCGGGCTCCGTTATCCAGCTTCTCCTCATACTGTTATGGAATCCCATGGGGTTGGAAGGGACCTCTGGAGATCATCTAGTCCAACCCCCCTGCCAGAGCAGGTCTACCCAGAGCAGGTTGCACAGGAACATGTCCAGGAGGGGTTTGAATGTCTCCAGAGAAGGAGACTCCACCACCTCCCTGGGCAGCCTCTTCCAGGGCTCTGCCACCCTCAAAGTGAAGTTCCTCCTGTTGCCATTCCTGGTTTCATTTTGCACTAACAAAAGCTTTATGCTCCAAAGAGTCACAAAAGAGCTCTGCACCAGTTCCTCCCATGCCCACCAGGACTCCACTGGTCACCCAGGACTCAGTGACTGCCCAGAAGCTGCTGTTGTTCCCGATGCAGAGAACTGATTTCTTCATCCAGTATCAGCAGTCAATGGATGTCCTTGTGCGTCAAGCACAGCAAGGGAAAATTCTGCACCATGAATAATGTGAAAAACTAGATGAAGAGATAAGCAAACTGCAATGCACATCAGGAAGGATAGTGCCAGGAATTAGAGGAGTAGGCGAAGCAACCATGTTACTTTATCCGGGCTTCTCCACCCTAAATTCCACCTAAGGCCCTCTGTCTACTACTTTGTATTTGCTATGTGGGGTTTAAAAGGCAATAGGAAACACAAAGAATACAAAGCAAGGAGTTAGACCGTTTCAGATGTATGGTTCGGTGTAGAATTATGAGGGGTTTTTTAAGGTCAGACACAGTCCTGAGGGAATGGGTCGAAGATGATGAGAAAGTCAAATGGCTTAAATAGAACTATTTCTTTGCATGGTATGTGATTAGCCCAAGGAACTTATCATTGCACAGAAGTTGCTGAGGACAAAATTTTAACAAGGTTTGCAAAAAAAGGAGGTTGGACCAGATATCAGGGAGGCTGAGTGCTATCATAAGCTAATGAGAAGACTTTTGCAAGCAATACTGAAATGTGAGCTGACATCACCTTCCGTTAGAGGCCAGGATAAGACCTAAATTTGGTCTAATGGATGGCAAATTATCTTAAATCTGCTACATCAGACATGCAGATTTGACTCCCTGGGCTGTGAGTTTGGCCCAATCTAGCAGTCTTGTACTGAGATGCTGCTGTAGAAGAGGACCTTTTGGAATTATTCTTCTGCTACATGGATGGGCAAACAGATTTTTTAATTTTGCTTATGTAGCAATGAACTGCTGCGAAGAGATGTGGCTGGATGGAGGAGGAACTTCTTTACTTTGAGGGTGGCAGAGCATTGGAATAGGCTGTCCAGAGGGGTGGTAGAATCCCTACCTCTGGAGACATTCAAACTCCACCTGGACACATTCCTGTGCAACCTGCTCTGGGTGGCCCTGCTTTGGCAGGGGGGTTGGGCTAGATGATCTGCAGAGGTCCCTTCCAACCCCATGGGATTCTGTGATTTGTCTGGAGCACAAAAAGGCTTAACAGGGCAAGTGATGAGAAAATGACGCTTAACTTCTCCACTACTCCAAAACAGTCAGTTTTGGCCTTTTCCTCCCCTTCTAGACTGTGTAACATTACAGGAGGTAACATCAGCTGAGGAAACCAAAACCAAAACTGTGGCCTCTAGCCCTTGAAGGACAATCTCTACAGCTTGATCTAACAATCACATCCACTATCTTCAAATCAATAATTGACTCAGTACCTGTGGCCAGCCATCCACGCCAGGTGGGCAAAACCACTTACAGGTGGGGGCAAACTAGATACAGATGCTTGGCAAATGCTTTTCAACAGTAAACAAATGCTTTTCAACACGTAGTGAAGAAAATCAAAAACTTAGCAAAGAAGTCTAAACAACCAAAATTCCTAGACATGTACAAGCTTGTTCATTTCTGCAGGAAGTGGCAGTGTTTTTACTAAGGCAGCATTACGATGGCTTAGTTAACTGATTAAGTCAATGCAAGAGGCCTCCACTATTAATTCTTTCTCAGTTTCTGTTCTCTTGATAAAACTTGATACCTTGATGTCTGCACTAGTGATACACACCATTGCTACCATGCATCACTGTGTATATTTTGCCCTTTCCTGTGTTGTAACTTTCCAGTTGTTATGGCCAGACATAATGACATCATGGAAATGGCAAGGGATGAGGAAGAGCTAACATATTTCCTTCAATTGTTCTGCTCAGACAAAGTCATTAAACAGTAATGACATCTCCTTTCAAATTATTATTTATCTTTGCAGTAAAAAAAATAATAATCCAAATTAATGTAGTTCTAGTCTGATTTTAAGAGTGATCACTCACCAGACTCCCGTCAGATATATTGTTCTTATTGTTCTTGTATCCCAAGCTATGGGTCTTCCAGCTAAGTCAGGGAGTAAGTTACTGAAGAATGAAAGCTTTATGAATTGCCACCCCAAGTTTTATCCCAAGAGGCATGGAATGAATGAATTCTAGGCTGGATTTATGAAGCGGTAGTCATCTTTCTTTTTTCCCCAAGTAAGATCAGGGAAAATGGGTTGTAAAATAATGTCTAATAATTAAAAGCTTAAAAAACACCCCAAATGTGAAATTTCTCTATTTATAGCCAAGCTTTATTGACATTCAAACTTAGAAATATCTCACCCCAAACAAGCCATGCTACCAGCAGCTTTGGCTGCAGGGACTAGGCCATACATGCAACTTCTACATGTGCTAAAATACTCCAACGCCAATGACTTTTCCATCTAACCAGGTGGACAGGAAAGATCTGAGAATGAATCATTACACCTTACTGCAATCCCTAGCACCACCCATCATGTCTCATCAATGAGGACAAAGCCGGGCGAGTGTAGCATGAAGGAGGACCCAATGATACAATCCAACCGCTGTGGTTGCTACCACCTTTGGCTGAAAGGGATGCTGATCTCATTATGCAGTAATGGCTCGTCCTTAATATTTGTTCTGTAGCAGACGTACTCGTAGATTTGTGACCCAAAACCGAAGTCCTCTTCTTAAACAGATATTAATGTGGGCATGGAAAGTCACCATATGAGACTAGGCAAGATGGCTCAGAAGGGCCCTGGGGGACAGAATGTCATCTGCATCCTGTGGCACTTGCTGGGAAGTAGCATCTCCAGCTAGTCCCCATTGGCAAAGTGGTGTATTTGGGATCCCAGGGAAGGGGAAGGCATGAAAGACCATGAGAGCTTGGTGTTTCAGCTAGCACGGTTCCCCAGACTTAGTGTGGGTCCAGTGCACCAGCAAATCCAGCAAGGGGATTGCCCCAGGGTTGCCTTTCTGCCTCGAGGGCTGGCACAGCAATGAAGCCATAAATACGAAACGCGCCAACCAGCCTCAGGGGAAGAGAAGACTGGAAAAACTATTCACTGACAGGGGAAGCACTGGGAAAAAAAAAGAGAAAAAAAAAAAAAGAAGAAAAAAAACCACAACCCCAAGAACTCCCAAAGGAGGGAGGTGGACAGCTGTAAAAATATTCCCAAGCACTGTGGCACGGGAGGCACACTCAGGAGGGTGATGGCTTGGGAGCGGGGGGAGCAGCACAGTGCTGTACCAGGCTCCTCACTCCTGGTTCAGGACAGTATATAAGTGCGTGTATCATGGCAACAGCACGACCCAGCACTTGGGCATCTGAAAGAGGTAAAGAGGACTGTGCAGAGGGGCTGGACAGAAAGGTCCTGCCACAGAGCAGGAGGATGCCTGAGATGACTCACTAAAACTGCCTTCCAACCCCTAGAATTCTGAGTGGATGGAGGCCACGTCTCTTATTAGAGACTCCCTGGCACAGACATCCAGCTATAACTTTAAAGTAATTATATTAACAGTATCGGCTAATGCTTGGCTTTCTGCAGACTTTAAGGGAAGGAACAACTTCAGCAACGAGTGGGAAAACATACATGTTCCAACATAATGTTTTTTTGTCCCTTGGGAGATGGGACAAAAAGAGCATCTATTTACAATAATAATGCTGCTTTGCTGAGAACAGACCATAAGGAAAATCCCATAAGGTTGGAAAATGTGCTTTAAGTTCACAAACTGTCTCATGCTCTGGCTCCGGAGCAGGCAGCAGTCCAGCTGCTGTGAGCAGCTCTGTCCTCAAAGGCCAGACCCTGCCCATCACAGACACTCTCAGTTTCGGAGCCACCTCCTCAGCTCCATTTCAGAACTGGTTAGCCTACCTTGGCATGGTTTTCCCCAATAACGAGGCGTAGAGTCAACCTCTTTTTCTAATTCTGGAGGCCCCGTTGCTTGAGACCTTGTCCGTGAGCAGCAGAAATGCAGAGACCTGGTTTTTCATTTAAAAGGTGAGGCATTTCCACCAGGGAATCTCAGCTGTGGAACAAATTCAGCCTGAAAATGCCTCTTGAGACCATCTGGTTTATGCTCTCTCTCTTCTGCCTTATGGAAGTAATGCTCAGGACTTGCGTTGTCCCTTCAAGCTTGGACAACAACGCTAATATCGACAGGTTGGGTCGGATGATCCCACTTCCCAAACGGCTCCATATGGGAACACAAACTTCACTAAGGGCTCAGGGCCTATCTAAATATAGATTAAAAAATATTCCGTAGAGGTATTTTGTAATTGCATCTTTATTTTTGGTTATGTATAACTATACATAGATCGTTTCAGCTGTATGAAAGTGCAAAGGATACTACAGAATTGCTTCTAGTTTCTTTCTAGTTCAATCCCATTTTTTCTCTGAAAAAATGCCATTAAAATTTTCAGCAAAAGCATGAACAAAATCTAGAAGGGAATTTATATGCTCTTAGTTAAGCTCTCAGAAAGACCCTTTGGCTTCAAAGTGCTGCTTTGCTTTGTTCTGTGTACGTAACCAGTAAATCTCAAAAATCAAGTACAATTCCCTTCATCTCATTGCCTTCTAGTTATTGCTTGGAATATTTTAAGCCAGTTACAGGAATAAAGGGAGTAACATCTCTTGTTAAAAAAATATATGTGAAGTACAGCTTTAAGAAAGTAATTTTGCAGGAATACTGTCCATGAAAACAGGATCAAACTCAGCATTAAAAGAGGGGTTCATATTCCAAAAAATATTCAGCTATTCTGCCAGAAACCAGGCCTTACAGAAGAACTCCAAATTAACTGAGCCAGTTCATTATATCATTAATATGGAGAATTTCCCTTGCCATGCATAGCAATATTCTCTGATGGAATGTGCCACTTGGAGATCTGCTGGGAATTTACCTAAGACATTCAGTTTGGTTCAAGTCCAGAGGGGTGAGGTTGCCGTGGTTCTTGTTATTTTAATATTTTAGAGTGTTAAGTGCATTTTCTCCCTCTACTCTCCCTCCTGGGAAACTGCTAAAATGGTGAAATAATTCATTCTTCTATTATTTGAAGCATATTGCCCTCTTTATTTCTTTTCCTGTAAAGAGCTGCTTGCAGCAATGCCATAAGTTCCTCCTGGTGCTTCCAAAGAAGGAAGAACCAACAGGGAGTACAGATGCAGAATGAGGTCCCAAGTGGAATTAACGCTTGCTAAGAAAATGGTGGAACAGGGATAATTCATGTTGTCTCCATATGGTACTCCCTACCAGGTTTCTCTCCCCCTGCCCTCTATTCAAATGTAGGAAAGTGAGGGATTGGGGGAAAAAAAAAAAAAAAAAAGGTCATGCAACAATTTTGGAAGGAAAAGAGCATTTTGAGACTACGCCCAACAGGGTGGAAACTCCTGAAGACACAGGAGAATGTTGTCACTGGCAGAGTGCATTCACAGTACCTTATGGTGAGCTGCATGAGACAATCCATACGAAGACCATCTGATCAGACAGCACCTTATACCGTCCACCGCATTAAGTCCTTCCAGGTCTTCATTCCCTCTCTGCACTTCAGTCTATCATTCAGAATGAATAGACACATTAGAATCATAGAATCATTTAGGCTGGAAAAGACCCTTGAGATCATGAAGTCCAACCATCAATCCCACTCTACAAAGTTCTCCCATACACCATATCCCCCAACCCCACATCAAAACGACTCTTCAACACATCCAGGGATGGGGACTCAACCCCCTCCCTGGGCAGTCTATTCCAGGGTCTGACCACTCTTGCTGTGAAAAAATGTTTCCTAATGTTCAGTCTAGACCTACCCTGTTTCCACTTGAAGCCATTCCCTCTTGTTCTATGGCTGTGAGAAGAGACCAGCACCAACCTCTCTACAATGTCCTCTCAAGTGGTTGTAGAGAGTGATGAGGTCTCCCCTCACTCAGCCTCCTCTTCCTCAAACTGAATACTCCCAGCTCCTTCCATCGCTCTTCATATGATTTATTCTCCAGGCCCTTCATCACCTTCGTTGCCCTCCTCTGCACCCACTCCAGCACCTCCATATCTTTCTTGTATTGTGGTGCCCAAAACTGGACACGATCCTCCAGGTGTGGCCTACCCAGTGCTGAGTAGAGGGGGACAATCACCTCCCAACTTCTGCTGGTCACACTCTTTCTAATCCAAGCCAGGATCCCTTCTAATACCAGCCACTTCCTTCTCTTGCTATTTGTTTTCCACGTTGCTTCAGGTGGGTCTTCCCACCTGAAATGTTAAAGAAGAAAGACAGTATGTCTTTCCAAAGCATGCCTGGGTACAGTGTGGGACATGGAGCTGGACAGAACTAGATACGGGTCCTGCAGAGCCATCTCTGAGCCAGCCGTGTCCAAAACCAAACCACAGACATTGCACACATAGCAGCTGCCCCACAAGTTGAGTGATAATTATTACCGTGTGTCTTCTCTGATTTCCTCAAGCACTGCCGAGCTGGCAAGGGCTGCAGACAGCAGATGTTCTTGCCTTCTGACAGATGTCAGCTCTTCCCGACAGAAAATGCCATCCGAGGTGGCAATGAGCATCCAAGCAGGGCTTTGCAGGACAGTAGTGGGACCACCCTGCAGTGACCACTGTTCATTGCAGAGACCATCCAGCAGCCACCTCTTTCCTGGCAAACCCCTGCCACAGCACACCTTAAAAAATGTTATCCCAGCTTTGCTTCTTGTGCGTAAGCTATGGAAGGCCAAAAAGAGCCAAACCAAAAATAAAAGCCCAAGAAAACAGGAGTGAAGAACTGGAGGAGGATGGGAGAGAATTGTACATCCTCAGAGGATGGAGGGGAAAGGTATGTTTAAGAGAAGACAGTCCAGAAACAATCCATAAATCATAAAACAAGAAGTTATTTGTAGCAACTGTATTTAGGGGGATGCTACTCATGATTTTGAACTTTTGGGGTTAGCAAAAGTTCTGGCCAGAGCATTTTTGACTAACTATCCCACCAGGAGAAAATGCTGATTCGTGAAAGCTGAAACATTTTTTAAATACTTGGAAGGACAAATTCTTGAGGTCCAGGGCCCTCTGGTTATTTCTGACAGTGCAGCAAGAACGGCCTAAATTGAAAACATAATATCTGAAGGTTTTGGTTTTATTCCATTGTAAAATGAAAACAAATTGTAAACCTCAGAAGTTGTTGCAAAGCTGAATTACCGTCTCCCCAGCCAGTTCTAGTTGGTTACTGTTATTATCCACTTTACGGTTACGGTATTGTAATCATTACTATCCAAGGGCAAGCTTACTCCCACTTCCTCTAAAAGAAATGTTTGCACAACAGAGACAAATATTTCCAAGGAAAAGGCCTCGAATACCATGAGCTCAGGTGTGGTTTTAGGCTCTCTCAATAGGAAGAGCTCCAACAGTTGAAAGGGAGAGGAGGGCAATACTTGCAAGCCTTCACAAGCCTCATGGCAGAACCAGGCAAGCACTTGGAAGAGAAGAGTCTTTGAGCTCTGTCACATGTTGTGGCTGATACAGGTTGCCTGCAAAGTGTTTTTTTTCTCCTCTTCTCCTTTGATGACTTTTGTCATCACAGTCCTGTCTAATAAATCCACATTTCTCATTAATAAGACCATATAGGTTTGATTTCCGGAAAAAGAAAAATAGCCCGAGTGCTCTCAAAGGTTTTCAAAGTGCATTTCCCATCAGCCAGCCACTGAATTTCACTGAATTTTTCTTAGAGTTGGAAGGAACCTTAGAGATCATCTAGTCCAGCTCCCCTGCTGAAGCAGGATTGCCCACAGCATGTTAGAGCATGTTACTCAGGACTGCATCCAGGAGGGGCTTGAAGATCTCCAGAGAAGGGGACTCCACACCTTCCCTGGGCAGCCTCTGCCAGGGCTCTGCCACCCTCACC
>JAOQGH010000040.1:15505931-15516328 GCA_025769975.1 Gallinago jamesoni | reverse complement strand
AAAGCCCCATCCAGCCTGGCCTTGAACCCTTCCAGGGATGGGGCAGCCACAGCTTCTCTGGGCAACCTGTTCCAGTGATGGAACAGACCTCGTATGAGTTTCCAGTTTAATACCCAAGCGATTACTTTACTGTATATTAATGGGATAACTTTAATATTAAAGACTTGGGAACAGCCTTTCCCTGCACACAAACCTGCTTGTGATGGCCACAGACTCGTGACCCAGGGACCAGGCTTGATGCAAGATAAACTAGGCGCCCTGCTATTACACAAGAAACCAAAACATTCCTGAGAAGGAAAGACAAAAAATGAAAAACCAGCAAAGCAATTATCGGTACAAAAAGTAGAAAACAGATTTAATTTTTTCCATTCCAATCCTTTAAAGGTTGATTTTAACCTGCAAGCTCTGAAGACAAATTCTCCCCTGAAGGCCCACTGCATGTTCTCAATTATCTTTTTTAAATAAAAATACATTTTTTTTTAATCCTCTTCAGAAAATACTTGCCTTGCATTAAGAGAGAAAACAGACATGAGGTTTTAAGTGATCCGAACATCGTCTTACAGGTATTTAAAGAGATTTGGGATAATGAGCTCTTCTATAGCAAAGGCACGCAAGATCCAACTGCTGAAAATTCCATTTGGAAAAAAAAAAAAATCATAATGGAAATAATTGTTGAGAATTAGGTTACTGGAATTAATTGGCATAGGAAACTTGTCATTTTAAAATCAGGAGCACACACATTTACTGTGTCTCCTCTCCAGTTTTATTGCAGCATCCCCATCTACTGTGCTACTGCTAAAGCCATTCTATCCCTTACCAGGCTCCATCTGTGGCTCTCTCCAGAGGGTGTTCCCAACATCCATAACCATCTTAAGCCTTTGGCCTCACTTCCCCGGGGCAGAGCAGCACGAGGACTGAAATAGTAGAATGATGCTATAAAAAAAAACAAAAAACAAAAAACCCACCACCACCACAAGTTCCTCCACCAGTTGCAAAATGGAAGGCTCTAAGAGTTTACAGAGAACATCAATGTGGATCTAACGCCTCTTTTCTGTACCCGCTGCTCTTTAGGCGTTGGTTGTAGGGGGTACCAGGATGTCCACCATCATGAGAGGACCTTTAAAAAAAAAACTTCATGCAAACTCAGCATTTACTACAGTAATTCCGGTAGCAACTCACATCACCACCTCATTGTTTTGGGTGGGTTTTATTTCTTAGAGGGGTACCCTTATGTTTTAACACCTGCGAGTGGGTGCCTCAGGGCTGGGAGTTCGCCGTCGAAGTTTAGAGTGGAGGAGTTGGAAAGAAAAGCCAAGCACCTGGAAAACACTTCATTGCTTCTTTATTTAGATGCACCCACGGTACAGAGCCTCTTGAGCACGTGTAAAAGAGGAGGATTACACATTTAGAGCTGGGAGCACCATTGAGTTCGAGTTTCTTTGATAACCATTTTTAAGAAAGTAAACTATTTCCAAAGAACGACATCTGAATCCAAGAGCTTAAGATCTGCTTGTACTTTATCCAGAGGTGGAAGGTATTTTCCTTTTATTATTACTTCGATGTAGAGTAGAAGACATTTTCACAGTCTGGTTGGACCAGTCTATATATTTTCATATCCACCTTTTAATATATATAAAAAAATGCTTCATTTCCCCCCCCCCACGCACAAGATATTTAAACGCATTGAAGTTAAAAAGAGTAATGGACCAGAGCATTCCTTACGGGGAAAAAAATGAACTTTTGCTGCCCTCTCCTGCTTAAACAATGAAATGCTAAAATATTAAGATCTATGAATCTAATGCTAACCTTGAAACAAAAAGCATGACAGGTCATTCACTACACTACAGTCAAAAATAGGACAACAACAAGAAATGTATCAGTACTATTTATATTTGAAAACGCCTCATCGTTACATGAGGTTATGAATACAACATATTTACAGTAAGAGACCCAAATAACAAAAAAACTTTGTATTCAGAGAGGTCATGATAAAAAGCATGTGTTTCGGTGGATGGGAAGCAACACTCGGATAAAAGTTCTGAATCAAAACGGGTTTCCATTCTGTTTCGGTATGATGTTTCATCGACTTCAAAATGAAAAACTGGGCTACACAAAATCTGTTGCACGTCATCAACGAGAAAAACTAACCGGTGGCTCACTCCAGAGCTGCCGAGGGAAGCAGGTGAGCCAAAATTAAAAAAAAAAAAAAAAAAGCCACATGTAAATAAGAACATTCTTCAATCTTGCACATTGTCACCTTTGTCTTGTTCTAGGGCAGCTGCTCCGGGGTGATATTATCACATGATGCAGAGAAAAGGCCACGTTTGTTTTCCAAGACTGAACTAAAAGCAAACTATTTCGTTTTCATCCAGGGAGGGAAGAATCTAGTGTTTTTTCGCCTCCTCACAAAACAATAAAGAGGTTTTTAAAGCTGCTAATATTTTAGGAGTACAGCCCAAGGCTGTACTTAGGCGTGTACAGTGTAAGTACAGCTCCTACGTTTCTTACTCGAGCAATTCTTGGCTCCAACATTCTCAATTTTTTCATATAGAGATTAAAAAAAAAACCCCAAATTAAATCCTTTTGTTTACGCTAATAAAACCAAGACTTAAACTTACTGTAACCCTGCCAGTGAATGCTCCAATGGCATTAGAATGCTTTCATTTAAAGCACTCTAACCTTTGGAAAAGAGGCAAAAAAACTGCTCAAAAGCCACAAAAGGAAAACAATAAGGGAGAGACTTGCAAGATGAAGCAAGCACCGTGTGCTCAGCTTGAAGTTTGTGAGAGTAACTTCACTTTTACAGTTGTTATATCCCCGTGACCTGATGCAACGCCCTAGTACCTTCTCCCAGCCAGCATTCAATCCTTTCTCCTGAAACCAGTATGGCACAGGAACACAAGCCACCACCCAACAACTGCTGAACGAGCAGCTGATAAGAACATTTACACAAAGAAAGGTAGCTCCTGGAACTCGAGAAGCAAAGGAGAGCGTGATTAATTAGATGCACCGATCACACTTGCCGCCGCCTTTGCCTACAACTCCAACCGCCAGGGATGGGAGCTCCATGGAGCAGCAGGACATGGCCTTTGGGTTGTGGCCAAGAGTGGATCCCGGGGTGGCGGGTACGGTGGTATCATTGTGGCAAGTGCTTCTTCACGTACATCACACAGTGCAACCTAGTGTCGGATCAACCTTTTAAGAGTCAAGTGACTAATATCACATCGTCTCGTTGGCTTTAAAGAAACATTCCTTCTTGGAAGTGATATATCATCTATAAACTTCAGATACTCCCCACTATCCCCTGCATCAGAGATAAGAAAATATTGCAACCCATCAGGTTCTCATCGGCTTTGTACAATCAATACCAGAATGTCATCTCAAAACCAAAAATAGTTATGAACAAAACAACACTCACCTAAACTCTAAGTACAGGACAAGGTGCTTTTTCTAATTTCATATCGTTGTGTTTTACTCCACCGAGTGGAAAACATTAATCTTTTCTCTTCCATTCTATCTCAGTTTTTTTCACAACTGAACATAGTCTTTGAGCATGAGGTTAAGCCCACCCTCTTGTAAAGTATGATCACTTCTCAAAGAAATCACGCTAGCAAACATTTTTTTGGTAACAGAAATAAAAGACTGTCAAAATCAATGGGCTAAGGGACATGATTTGTTATAAATTTATTTAATCTTTAGTATTTCAGCTTGCACCTTTGCTTCAGCACTTTAAAATAAAATGTTTCAACTATGACAGTAACTGCCTAATTTACATTGCGTCCCAGTCAGTGTTCTTAAAAGAAGCTCATATTAATCCCATTAAACCATGTCATGTTTGGTGTTGCATATGACTAGATCCACTCTTTTTTTTTTTTTTTTTTTTTTTTCCAGAATTAACAGTGTCAAGTTTTTACAAAATCGTTGTGTTTACAACATTGGTGTGCGCAGACCCAGGAGTACAAACTGTGACCTGATAATCCTGAAACAGTCAGTAGTCTAGAAGGGAATCCACTTTTACCTCTTTTTTTTTCCATGCCTGAAAACAAGAAAACTTCAAATCCTACTGTATATTTAAATGGTAGGAAGAAAAATATACAAGCTTGTATTGATACTGTATTTCTATCAATGGCAACAGGTCATAAATTTATGTTTGCAACTATCACAAAGACTCATGAACACCAATTCAGTTTTATACTGTAAATACTGCTGGATTGATGGTTTAGGATTATCAATTCACTGTTGTCATGTTTCTATAACAGTTCAAAAGCATCCTGGAGAAAAATCCTGAAACACATACCTTTCGGTATATAATAATGCAACTGCATTAGCTAAATATATACTGTACATAAGTCTTATCAGCATTTCACCTACCAAAGATGTAAGATTCCACTTTCAAATACAAAGCAGATAGTCAATAATGTGTATTTATAATACAGCCCTCTTATTTTTGTTTTGTTTTGTTTTTTTCTCTTTTGTTTTAAACAATTTGGTCACAATGCACCTTTGATATAAAAGCATTTTAAACTTTATTATTAATACTCAGAACATTAGGATTTCCAGAATTTTTTTTTCAGTAGCATTTGTAGAACCACTTTTGGTAACAAATACAGTAGTTAGGAACAAGCATCCAGATGAGAATGCAGAAGTCAATTATCCAGAATCCTTTCCAGCTAAGACCATAGGGCGGATACTGTGATGAGTAAGAACCACAAAACCACTATAGCATGTTTCTTAGAGGCTACATCCTCTTTTGCTGGAACACTTTATAAATACATATTAAAAAGTAAGGCAACAACTCCAAACAGTCCAAACTGCTACCTCAACTCAATTTCCAATTAGATCCTTGACCACTGGAGATCAATCTCATGCTTGCACTGTTTAGCGTTTGTCTTTATTCTTTCAAAATGGTCCAATAAAAACATACTGAGTAATTTAGCAACTATTTCTAAAACAACTCCAGTATGTGTGTCCAATGCCATATCGCTAATACTGGTTAGATACTGAAGTCCAGCACGTTACCACTGCCCATTTTTAAAGGATTGTGGACATGAATTTGGATTTGCAATAAATAGGTGCATGAATCCAAAGCTCCCTTTCCTACTATGTTTATCACCTACTTTTTTTTTTTTAACTCCTAATGTTCAAAGGAAGTACCAGAGACAGCCTGGTACTAAAAAAATGCTCACACCAGTAAACAAAACTTTTATTCAGGACCTATGTTTTTCATGGCCCTGATCTGAATGGACATTCAACTTATGGAGATGTGCAAAAGGAAAAAAAAAGTCAAATTACAGTAAAGTTATCCAGAGAAGGAGGATGTTACACAAACTCATAAGGAAATGAGTCTTCTCTCTCTTTTACTATAAATACACTTAACAGTTTAGCAGAAAGACAAGCTAAATTTTAAGATTGTTCACATTTGAAAGTTGTATTATACTCTCTGCTAACGATAAATAAGGAAGAGGTCCTGACAATGGAATTTGACATCGCAATTTTCATCAACAGGTCTTTGAAGACTGGTTTTAAAGAAGGGTTAAAACAATTACTATATTTGCAAAGTTCTGAGAAGTCCATCTGCTGTCCAAACTTTGGACTAAAGTCCTTATTTTTTTCCTTTACTTAGAGACAGGTATATACAGTGCTGTTGTAATAATGAAACAAATGTGAAATCTACTGTAAAGTTGCACAATACAGAAAACTGTTGCTCCATCTTCTACTACATAAATGTGTGACTCCACAGGTTAATAATGCTGTTTTGTTTTTTTGTTAAGTTGGAATTATCCCATCACGTCTAAGACCTCTCTTTAATTCCAAATCCTCCAGTTTTTTCCACAGTTCTTCACGCTCTTTCTCTTTCTTCTTCTCACTGACAGATAAATAAAACAAAGAGTTAGTGGGAGAGAAGACCATAAAATATTTATGTTAAAAAATACATAGCTGACATTAATTAGCAGGGCTAATTTTCTTGAACACAACTAAAATTCTACTAACATATATTTCATTTTTATAAATATTTTTCTTTTTCTTCTCCCCTTCTATTACTTACCTAAATATCACTCAACAAAGCAGTAGGAAAAGAACATAAAAAGCAAGCTGAACCAAGTGGCAGCATTCCTAGACATTAATTTGTAGTACAAAAAAAAAAAAAAAATAGCCATGGAGTTTTATTATGGAACAAACATATCATGATTATAAAAATGAATATTTCAGGATTAACTTGCATTTAATTATTGCCACGTTTATTTATTTAAGCAGGTATTTTTTAATCTTATAAATAAGTCACTTACTTAAACAAGCATTCCCTTATCCTTTTAGAATCACTGTTCCTACATACATTGACTGGTGGCTTTCATATAATTTAGGCATGAGCCAAGGGAAAGTTCAAATTACAAGATGTGTCCTTTGTTTGTGATTTACTTTTTTTTTTCCCTCCCCTTTCCAAATTTCTACAGGAAGACCTATGCAGCATTTCCTTTAACAAGAGACTTTAATGGCTGATTTGATGAAAGTATACAACTGACACTCGCTTTACCTGCATTATTTGCTTTCTAAATTTCCTGCCTCTGCCATAGTTTACTTTGAATAAATCTCCTTGATGCTGCAAGGCACAAAATGCTTTCAATTTCGATTACCTCACCTTGTGGGTTTAGATGAAATGGAAATCTAAGAATTACAGAGATACAGGTTCTCTGCCAGTCCCACTGGAGAATTCTTGAAAAATATTTCAGCGAATTAGAAATATTCCTACACATCTTGATTCAGTCAAAATGCCAACATCTGGCTCATTGATTTGAAATTTTAATTTCCCAAGAGTTCTTTCAACATATTAAAAAAATACAAACAACTTTCAGATAAATCCTGGAAAAAAGGTAAAGGAAAAAAAAAAAACCTGAGCCCACTGTCACTTAAAATTAAATATAAGAACAAGTGAAATAGCCTGACATTTTCAGGCTACTTCCCAATATTTATCTTCTAATCATTACGAAATAAAAGCTTCTTACCTAAAAGACTGGTAGAGGATGATCACCTCATTCAACTTACCTATCTGACCTATCATAGTCATTAACATCAAACAGATTTAACCTCCACCTTTAAGTGGTATCAAAGCTGCTCTTTTGAAATGTGGTTTTATTAAGATGCTAAATATATGAGGGTGAATATCCTAGTTTATACATTGAGGTATTTACATGTTTTAAAATCATAGAATCGTCTAGGTTGGAAGAGACCTTTAAGATCATCTAGTCCAACCATCAACCTAATTCTGATTTAAAAAAAAATAAACAAAAGAAAACCATACACATGAAGCCCCCACATCACTAAACCATACCTCTAAGCACTATATCAACCAGTCTTCTGAAAACCTCCAGAGATGGTGCCTCAACCACTTCCCTGGGCAGCCTATTCCAAGGCTTAATAACCCTTTCCATGTAAAAATGTTTCCTGATGTCCAACCTGAACCTCCCCTGGCACAACTTGAGGCCATTTCCCCTTGTTCCATCACCTGTGACTTGGGAGAAGAGACCGACCCCCCCTGACTACACCCTCCTGTCAGGGAGTTGGAGAGAGTGAGAAGGTCTCCCCTCAGCCTCCTTTTCTCCAGGCTGAACACCCCCAGCTCCCTCAGCCTCTCCTCATATGACTTGTTCTCCAGGCCCATCACCAGCTTCACTCCCCTTCTCTGGACCAGCCTTGACAGAACATACAACATCAATACCTGCAAGAAAAACCTCACCCATTATCTAGACATGGGACATACTACTGCAGTGTCAGGTCCTGTTTTGCACCTTAAGGTGCAAAGTGCAATTGCAAACTAATTTAAGTCACTGAGGTCCCTCAGAAAACAGCTTGGACTAGATGAGCAGCACTAAGTTTCTGCTAGAAAACTGCACAGTGTTGTCTCAACTGCACTTGCAGGTTCACCCTTACTTCTCAACACCTATCCGAAATACATCTGGCATCTTTGCTCAGATATACTTTCAAGTCTCAATAAGGTAAAATACTGCATTAATGACCTCACCTGTTAAGTGTAAATTCTTTTTCTGTGTAGAACTTTGTATTTTACAATGATCAAGCAGAACAAAAGGGCGCCAGTCACACACTTGAAAAAACTATGGCCTCCAAGAGCCTTCAGAGACTCTATTAACCTAACGTGATCTGACGACACACAATAACCCTGTGCTTTGCTGGAGGGAACCCTGAGTCATGGAAAAGGTATGACTTAAATGAAGCTGCAAACTGCTCAGAACTCCTGAAGTTTCCCACTTTTTTTTCACCTGACACTTTCAATGAGCTGAAACTTTTGAGAAAAGATGCTGCACTATAATTGGAAAATGAAGATTAAGGGAAACAGGAGAAAAGACAAAAAGCATATTACTAGGGTGGAACTAATGATTGTATGAATGGTGTATCTAATGGATCCTACATGCCAAAAGACTCACATACAACAAGACCTCTGAATAAGGAATGAAAGGATTGAGATACCCCTCTTGGCTTTAAGACCACATATAGCCTAAGAACAGTAGCTTAGAATATAAAATCTGAGGTTTTTCTTCATGTCTCCTTCTAAACCTCAGTGAGATTTTGTTGAAGTCTTTAAGCAAAGTGTTATCTTAATCCACTGGGAATTTTTATTATTAAGACCGTGATACGTTTAAGTCTTTTGGAATGCAGCGTCAAAAGAAATTCCATGAGGAATGCAGATTCCCAAGCAACTCAATGGATACTGAGTTTTATAGGGAGTAAAGAACAACCTGCACGTGATTTTATCTTACGTCTTGCAGAGAGAAGGCTAAAGAGCATGAAGAGGGAAAAATATGGCATTGTGTCTATTATGTGTGAGATTATGCAGCTGCATCAGAGCGTAAGGGAAAGACTAAATAGCAGTCCCTATGCACAGCTGACAAAAAAAGCTTTAAAAAGTTACCGCTGACGATCTGACTTGTAAGTGGCTGTCAGCTCGTCAAACATGGTGCTGTTCATTTCCATAAATGCCTTCAACACGTTGTAGACTAAAGCCACAATAGCCCTGTGAAACATCAAAAAAAGAAAAAAGAGTCTATTAGTTTCAGGTGAAATCAAACGTGAAATAGAAGTGTCTCCTCTTACCAGCATTTCTGCGACCAATTCTGCTCTTGCCAAGTATGATAATGTAAATTCTCTGATTTCAGTGAAACTACTTTTAATTAACATATTTAAAGGTGAGAATCAGCTTTCATGTCTCTACTGAGTACTTAAATGGAGCAACCCAAAACTCTAGGGTAAAAGGTGACAACAGAAAGCTATTACATAGAACTACAGACTCTTCCCTCATGCAGTGGAGCAATTCTGAATGCAACTCCTGGGATTCAAATCATCAATCCTGGCAGAAGGAAGAGAATTTAAAACACAAAATAGGAGTGATTCATATTTCCTTATGATTTTCCTATGGAGCTGAATATTCAGTGCATCTATGCAAAATACAAGGTCGTATTTCAAGAGTGATTTCCTTGTACTCATTCTTTTCATATTCATTTTCACTTTGGTACAGCAAAAAGCTCTTTAAAAACCCCACAAATCCTTCAGATGAGTGCTGCATTATCAGTGTAAAACTCTGTGTGTATATATATATTAAAAAAAAAATCTATATTATATACATATAAATATATATCTAGTAGCTGTATCTCTCTCTCTGTCTACGTTGCTTATTTCTGTTCCTGACCTTACCCAAGAGCCAATACACCATTGTTTATCTGAATTCGAGTTTGCTTAATTGCATGAACTATGATGGGCATGATCTGTTCATACAGGAAGAAATGATGTAGTATAATAATAACAACAACAACAACAATAATAATAATAATTTCAAAAAGGCTTCAAATGCATGCTGTCCCACAGAGGTTCAAAAAAGGCAGAATCAGTTTACTCTTTTATACCATCTGACTGGTTAACAAACCTAAAATATACTAGAATTTCCAAAGTAAGATGGGTCTGCCAATAGTCAAATTATCTACAGGGCAAAATCTCTGCTTTCTGGCAGAGTTGAGGATAAAGAAACAAAGCAACTGAAAAGCGAGAAGGGAAAGAAACAGATCTAAAAAAAAACTTTCAAAGAATTTGGAATAGATGATCAATCAAGGTATCCCAGTTCCTGATCTGCTACTATGGTTGTCACATACAGACATGAGGCTCCTTAAGAAACAGCTCTTCAGCCAGGAGGCGGCAAATCAACATTAGAGAGGACAGGAACCTTTGGAGCAAACCTACACAGCAGACAAACAATGTGCCATTTCCCCACACTCTCCCTCCTTCCCTGTCTATAAATCACAGAATGATAGAATAGTGTGGGTTGGAAGGGACCTTAAAGATCATCGAGTTCCAACCCCCCTGCCCTGGGCAGGGACACCTCCCACCAGACCAGG
>JAOQGH010000040.1:15487488-15505831 GCA_025769975.1 Gallinago jamesoni | reverse complement strand
CCTGGCCTTGAACCCCTCCAGGGATGGGGCAGCCACAGCTTCTCTGGGCAACCTGGGCCAGTGTCTCACCATCCTCACAGTGAAAAATTTCTTCCTAATATCTCAGCTACATCTCCCCTCTTCCAATAAACTTTCTTTTTTTTTGTTGCCTGCATCTAAAAATGTTCTCATAAATAGAAAAATTCTTTAAATACCTTCTTTGTTTTGTACGTATCTTAACCTGGATTGTGTGTCAAAGGTACAAAATTCTAACTCTGAGAACTGGGATGCTGGAATACTCTCATTACCAGAAGCATACCAGGACATAATATAGAAGGTTGGGCAGGAGAACGGGCAGGTTGGAGGCTGGAAATGCTTTACTGTGCCACGGAAAACATCTTTTTGTGATGAGGGTTAGTTACAGAAGCTTTCCAGTAGCATTAGATTGATTGTGAAAACACACAGACTTGAGGTTTAACTAGATTCAGAACAAAAAGACTAATGTTTTAAAAGACGAAATATTTTACAAATACTTTACAGTAAGGTCTTAAAGCAACTGGGGCCTGAGTGTAGCACAGATCATTAAAAATACCGGGTGTACTAATTGGTAGCCAGCTTGATTTAGAAAAAATTTTCAAGTAAAGTGTAGAATACATGGCATATGACTGTAATAGTATTTTCCATTAAAACACTTTCTACTATGTCATTCAGTTTAAAAATAAACATCCCAAATTAACAGGATAGCAATATAAAGTAAATAACTCTATTACTGTGCTTAACAGAGAACAGCTGTATTCAAATAAATTTAGAAAAAACAACCCAAGCTAAGAATATTCTGATGTCTATATGCTTCACAGATGTTTAGAAAGATGCTCGTACCAGAGGTACCAGCATCCCCCATGACACAGCCACAAAGCTTTACTAATGCCAAGTGATATTCTTCGAGACAATTTGCCATCAGGCTTAAGACATTAACCAGTTCGTTAAAAAGTGTGTAGGAGAAGTGCTTGATGAGCAACACTTTCTTCAAGTAACAATGTAACATCTAATTTATCTTTTTTCTATCTTGTGAGAGGGTCTGTTTTTATCCTGTAAGGTACTGATTTTGTAGACATACCAGATAATTAAAAACATTTTGAGACAAGCTCAAGTATAGACTAATTTATATTGGCATTAACAGAGTTGCACCTGCTCATGCCAGCTTTGAATTTGGCTCTCTCCTATCCAGATGTTCTTCAGCAGACACTCCCTAAGTTTCTCTGTGGTATGTCAAATGGTAAGATAAAGAGTCATAGCAAAAAACTTACGGATTCCAGTGTTCTTTAGAAATCCTATAAAGGCTGGAAAACATGATGGGAAGTATAACATTCGAATTCTCCTCTATCAAACTCATGATGTATTCGTTATTCCAATAATACAGCGCTCTTTCAGCCACCTTCGAGTCAAAAGAATAAAATATGAACAGGAATTCAGATACTTATAATTTTGTAATTTTCTGAAGGTAAAACAAATCACAGAGGAATTTCACAAAGATGAATCAACAGGAATCATTAACTTTGGAATTAAAACTCGACTTTAATCAGTAGCATAACATGCATTAATGGAATTAAGTTTTTCTCCTATCAGTCAGATCCCACAGCATCCAATCTGTTTTTTTCTTCCCCTAAGCAGTATGTTGTTACTCACTGAGGCCCAGGTGCAGACACTGCATTAATGCCGCAGCTGTGGAGGGGAAGGGAGAGCAGACAGATTTTCCATTGCCCCTTATCCCTCAATCCTGTAACTGCAGTTGGAGTTGGAAGGAAGAGAGCAGTGCTGGGATACTGCAGGAGGGAGGCAGGGAAAGGCCCAGTAGTTGGGCTGAATAAGGGGGAAGAGATCTTACGTGTGGGCAAGGTTACCAATCATCATCATCATCTCGGGGAAGAGATGGGGAGGTATCTAACAAGTTGTTCCCGGAGCTCAGAACTAAACCTCCACTGCAACATACCCTCTTCCATAGAAATCCAGAAGACAAGCATTTAAAACCACGTAACATAAAATAATATTTACATTTGGGGGGGGGGCATTGTGTTTGAAAATGAGACTGTATGTTCCTGTACAAGCTATAACCTCTACCACTGACCTGGAAATGAGGGCTAGAGACGCATTTGGCAATTTGTTTAAACAAGGGTTCTTGGATTTTGACAAATTGTGATGGTTCGATTACATCCAAGATTTCCTCCAGCTCTCCTAGGAACATGACCTAAAGACAAGGAAGGAAGCATTGAATATAAAACCTCTGAATCACCTGGATCAGTAAAATGATGGTATCCCTGAAATTCTACCACAAGCCTCCCTAACTCAGCAAGACCCTCTCTCAAAAAATTATAACTTCTATCTTTAGCAGCTTCTGGATTCAGTCTCTTTGAAGAAGGAGGACAAGTATGTGCAAATGCTGTGTTTAAAGTAGTCTTTTACAGCGGAATTGCACAAGTATATCTGTGGTGGAAACCTAGCCTTGTACAGACAAAGGATTTGGCCAAGGCTTAAACTTTGTTAACTAAGGAGAGTCTCTTAATTTTATTTCATTTTTGGAATCAAAACTCAAAATAACAGTTTTGCCATGTCACAAAATCTCGTTAGAGAAACTGAGATTTACATCAAGAATTTGAAATAAAAATGCAGATGTTCAATTGCATGTTTTACATGTTTAGTAGGTAAACGTTCTCTTTGATCCTCCCCGGAAAAATATTATCCTCATACATAAACAATTCCAAATATAACAGACTTTTCCAATTTACCCTCAACTATGTTTATTTTCTCCTTTCTAAAACAAAAAGAAACACTCTGCAGAATAGCCAGAGCTTATTTTGTGAATAGAAACCACAGTTATCAAATGGTTCTTTTCATAATCAAAACTGTCCACAAGTATAGAAAAATCACCTACAGGAATTACTATTAATACCCACCGCAGCACATGCTGTCTACCTGCAAATATCTAAAGATTCCCTGCCTAGTTATTATATTGTAAACAAAGTAACTGGTGTCTTGCTAATACCAGCCTATCACTTACCTCTTTCTGACTGCAGGTTTTTGGCCAGAACTTCATTAATCCTCGAATGACCTAAATTAGAAGGAAAAAAAAAAAAAAAAGTTAGATGTTTTACTCTTCGCTCAACAGGGTAAGCCATTTATGATGTAAAATATAACGCGCAAAAGAACTACTTACTGGTTCTGTGAGCGAGGGGTCTTTCTCCAAAAACTGTACTATGCAATACGCCAGCTGTGAAGCAGTAAAGATTTGAGAAGTTAGAACATTTCTATAAAGAAACCACAAAGAAACAATTTTTCAAAAAAAGAGAGACTCAAGACAAGATGCTACACAGTTTTCTCAAACTGCATCCATTTTTTAAACTAAGTTCGCGCTGTGCAAATCTACTCAAACTTCAGTTCACAAGAAAAAACAGAACACATTATGAAAAAAAAACAGTCAGGAGGAAAAAGTAGCATATACAATAAAAATCAGAGCAATATGGAATTCTAGATAGAGTCATACAATGTTTTGAAGATTCTGTTATTCTCTGAAACTGCATCTTTTTAGACATTTTATACACTGGATAAACCATGAAAACTTTTGCAACACGAGCCAACACAGCTAAAACCTGGAGTTACGGGTTGAATCTATAAAAAGATAAATGAGAGCATAAATGCAGTATTAAGAAATCTGTGAGGAAGAATGCTAAACACTGTGCAAAATGTGGGTGTTAGTATTCAGAAAGTTGCGAGGGTGAAGAAGAGCTTAGACAGCACGAGACTAAGGAAACCCAGTAAGTAAGTAAGGAAACTCTCCCTTGGAAGAGGGAATGGGAAAGGCAAACTCATGAAAATGAGAAAATAGCAGAGAGGAAAACCTAAAAAGAGAGAGTTTAACTACTAAATGGAATCCCACAAATATTACAAATGTACGTTACACTTTTAATTATCAAATCAGAAGCAAGACATTTATCAAACAAAGCACGTTAAATGAATTTTTAAAAAATCTACTGCTTTTTTTCCACATATCAAAACTTTCCCCCCACCTTTTATGTGCTACACAAATATCCAAAAGAACCTTAAAATAAAAGATATCATTCTAAGTATGTAGAAAATATTTTTATAATTTCTACCTGTGCATGGAAGAGTGATAAACTCCTGACAGTATGTAAAGGAATCAGCACCTTCACCAGAAACTGTTTATGCTCTGCCTTAAGAGGTAAAGCAAAACCATTGATAATACTGGAAATCAGAAGAGAAATATTTGTTAGTGTTATCATCACAAAAAACATTCCTGAGGTCATTCAACAGCTGCTGACTTTTGTGAAGCTTTACTGCAGTACATATCTAGGTAGCAATTCGGCTCCAAGTTAGGAATAATCATATAAACAGCTGCACAAACCTGTTGCCAAACAGGTAAGACCTTGCCTATGTGGTCTATAAATTCCTGGTGTTCTTGAATAATTTACGAGAATGAGATTTACTCAAAATAACTTTACTTAAAGATGAGTCTTTTTTCAGTGGTGCCCAGGGACAGGACAAGAGGAAACGGGCACAAACTTGAAACTGAGAAGTTCCACCTAAACATGAGGAGGAACTTCTTGACTTGGAGGGTGGCAGAGCCCTGGAAGAGGCTGCCCAGGGAGGTGGTGGAGTCTCCTTCTCTGGAGACCTTCAAGCCCCACCTGGACATGTTCCTGTGCGACCTGCTCTGGGTGGCCCTGCTCTGGCAGGGGGTTGGACTAGATGATCTCCAGAGGTCCCTTCCAACCCTGTATCATTCTGTGATTCTGTGATTCTATGAGCACGTGTGCACACCTGTTTTCAGAATTAGGGCTTATAGAAATACTTTCTCTGAATCTGACACTACTCTGAAGTGTCAAGAAGGGAAGTTTGAGATAGATAATAAATTTACCTTCCTAAAATTTCCAACAGTTCAGCTACGCCATTGAAGTGTTCGGTTTCATAAACAAATCTAAAAAAAAAATAAATTAAGTATAAGTAATACATTGGTTCACTAAAATGTTCATAAGGGAAAAGTACCTTCTTCCACAACTTACCGTAGAAAAATATTATTAATCTGTTTTCGGATAAATGCTCTAAGACCCAAAAACTTGCCATAAATTCTGTGCAAGACTGTTTTTAGGTAGTCTCGTTCTCGAGGGTCTTCGCTGTCAAACAGCTCCAACAGCTGTGTTTAAAGAGAAAAGAGAACTGAACCAGTAGACATTTGACAAGTATGACACACAGACTTCTATAGAAAAGTTAAATTCATGAAAGCACATGCATGTAACAATGTGATATCTGTGCTATACAAGCTGTAGAAACACACTATTAAAAAAAATCTGTGGTACTGCCAGTACCTCATGAAACTCACTTTAATAATTTCCACTTCTGACATAACAAAACTTTAGACATCTCCAAACAAGTAATAAACTTTTGATTAACTGGCTCCAAAATGTCTCCTTCCATCTCCCCCAAAATAAATAAAACTCATCCTTAGGTGCTGTCATATCTGCAAAATAAGACAGTTTGCCTCTTACCATCCACCATTCCTTCACCCCGCAGAAATAAAAGTCTGTCATTTGCTTTAATATTTCATTTCCACAACATTGTGTCAAGGTTTTTCATTTTCTAATTGCTTATAATTTATATTATGAGCTCTTAAGCCTTTCCTTGCGATTTGCATAGCCTTCTTCCTTGGTGGTGAAGTGTATGCCGGCACTGGATCTGCTGCTGCAGGATCTCCACCAACCAACACACATATCAAAGCATGAGGGGAAATTAATCCTCCAGGTGGAACAAAAGGGTAACTTCAATATCCAGGTTTTGGGTTTTTTTTTTTTTAATAAAAAAAAAAGCGTCCAAAAATCCCAACACAGAAAGCCCACTTTTACTAAATAACTCTTAAATAAGATTTTAAAACAGTGGAAACCCACTTTTACTAAATAACTCTTAAATAAGATTTTAAAACAGTGGCACTCAGTCGAAAGAGAACGCCACCTGGTGTCTTGTGTTGTATCGAATATATCCTGAAACACGGACACGTGAAGTTGCCTCTAAGATTTAAGGCATGGAATATCACCTCTGTTCTATTCCCCTCCAATCCTTTAACACCAAAGATGAGCTTCCCTCTACCAATTCTTCATCTTTTTTTGACACCATGACATTGGCTATTCTGGCAGATATTTTGGATTAAGTTAGAAGGTAAACTTTATTTAAAAGCAAAAATAAAAATAAAAAAATCCCAAACCAAAAGACCCAAACCCCCTCACTGGATCCTCCCCCCCAAAATTCACAGAAAATAGGGAATTTTAAGTTGGTAATTATAAGCACCCAGTATCTCTCTTGCATGAAAAAGAAAGTAACCGTCAAACAGTACCTGTCTCGCAACAGAAAAGAAGGCAGGTTGCCAAAGAGGTGTAAGATGCTGTCAGAAAATTATTTCAGGGATGGTAGAACCCAAAATCACCTTGGATTCACAAATAGGTATGTTATAAATACCTATTATAAGTAGCTATGTCAGCGCTTGTATACTACGTGATCTCTGTTAAACTGTTACACAACTCCGAGGAGGTGAAAAAGAAGAAAAGACAGAAAAAGATAATTAAAAGTTGGTTTTGCTAATATAGAGGTTTAGGACTGGTACGTATTCTTCATTGTTTTGGATGTGTGTGTAGCTCGTAATGAGATCTCACTATCTTTTCCCTTGCAGTATCTGTGGTGGGAATTTCACGAGGAAACGAAGTTTGTCAGCTGCCCTCCAGAAGTTAGAAACACTTTGCTTTGTTCAATTAGTTCTACGGTTAAATAAATAAACAGTCACCTCATCCTTCCCCAGATAGCAAATTTCACCCAAAGACAGCAAACAGCTAGAAACACTTATGTTCTTAATATTCTTACTGGATTGCTTTTAGGAGAAAAATATTTATATTTCTAGTTCTCTTACACAGATCCACTCTGGAAACATTGCTGAACTCAGTGTCTTTCTTTAAAAATAAAGACAATTTGGTATGTCCAATTGTTATCAGGTTTCAATGATAAAGTCTTATTTTATCAATAAGCTGCAAGACTTGCTAATGTACATGACCATTCTGACACTAAAAATACATAGAAAAGGGAAATAAATTTTCCAGAACAGCAACCTTCATAACACAAGTCACTTGTGGATGTATTGGAATAGTTTGTCTCTTAGCAACCAGTGCCAACCATTTCAGACTGTATATAAGCAGGCTTTGGAAATGAACATCTACACCATTTAAGTACAGCATTTTATCAAAATATACTCCTGAAAGCCCCGTATTTGAAAAACAAAAGCAAAAAGCAGGCAAACAAGAAAAAGTTCAAAAAACTGGATTGTTTTTTTTTTTTTCCACAGAGGCATTCTTACTGCCAAGAAACACCAAACACACTCAATATTCTCAAGTCTCCAATTGGTTTCCTATGGGAGTGACCTGCAGTCCCAGATCATCAGGCATTATTCCAGACACCAATAAATACAGTACGAAGGGCAAGGGCTCCCCAGTTCCTACAGGAGAAACACACTGAGACACACAGAAATATAACTACTTGCATACAGGCTGAAGAAAAATGTGAATCTTAAATTGACACTGTGCATAGCGATATATAAAAGGGCATCACCTAACTGTGTGGCAAGAACTTACAAATTCTTACAATTCTTTTTGACTCTTAATTGTCTTATCATACGTTCTCAGATACATAGGTTTCTAAAGCTTGTATTTCCCTCTTTCAGCAGATGACTGGAGTAGAGGGTGGTGATCAGGGGCACAGAATCCAGCTGGAAGTCTGTAACAAGCGGTGTTCCCCAGGGGTCAGTACTGGGACCAGTCCTCTTCGATATAGTAATCAATGACCTGGACGAAGGGATGGGATGTACCCTCAGCAAGTTTGCTGATGACACAAAACAGAGGGGTGGCTGACACCCCAGAAGGCTGTGCCACCATCCAGAGAGACCTGGACAGGCTGGAGAGATGGGCCGAGAGGAACCTGATGAACTTCAATAAAGGCAAGTGTAGGGTGCTGCACCTGGGGAGGAATAACCCCCTGCACCAGGACAGGTTGGGGGGTGACCTGCTGGAGAGCAGCTCTGAGGAGAAAGAACTGGGAGTCCTGGTGGACAACAGGATGACCATGAGCCAGCAATGTGCCCTTGTGGCCAAGAAGGCCAATGGCATCCTGGGGGGCATCAGGAAGAGTGTGACCAGCAGGTGGAGTGAGGTCATCCTGCCCCCCTGCTCTGCCCTGGGGAGGCCCCATCTGGAGCACTGGGACCAGTTCTGGGTTCCCCAGTTCCAGAAGGATATGGTACTGCTGGAGAGGGGACAGCAGAGGGCCACAAAGATGATTAAGGGCCTGGAGCATCTCTCCTATGAGGACAGGATGAGGGACTTGGGGCTTTTTAGTCTGAAGAAGAGAAGGCTGAGGGGGGATCTGATCAATGCTTACAAATACTTCGAGGGAGGGTGTCAGGAGGACACACAAATACTTAAAGGGAGCTCCGTCAGGAGGATGGGGCTGGTCTTTTCTCAGTGGTGCCCAGGGACTGGACAAGAGGAAATGGGCACAAACTTGAGTATAAGAAGTTCCACCCAAACATGAGGAGCAACTTCTTTACTGTGAGAGTGGTAGAGCACCGGAACAGGCTGCCCAGGGAGGTGGTGGAGTCTCCTTCTCTGGAGTCATTCCAAACCCACCTGGACACGTTCCTGTGCGACCTGCTCTAGGCAGACCTGCTCCGGCAGGGGGGGGGGGTGGACTAGATGATCTCCAGAGGTCCCTTCCAACCCCATATGAATCCATGACCATTCTTCCATTTAGTGGACTTATAAAAGACTAACAGGATTAATGCAAAAAAAAAAAAAGATCCTTGTTTTAGACCCATTCTCCTGTGACGAATTGTAACAGGTTTGAAGGTCCTGAAAGAACATTAGTGGGACACTGCAGGCATGACCAAGTTCAGCAGCACGTAACAGGAGCATCCAGGAACTATTTTCTCTAGATTTTGAAGTAGAACATGAGCATTCCTTCTAATGCATTCCTGCCCGATCTAAAGAAAATAAAATCACTCTGGAAAAACCTATCAAAAGTGATTCCCCCCCGCCCCCACGCATATTCTTACAGGTCTTGTGATACTACGACGGAAATTGAAGTCCCTTCTTTCAGTCTTTGAATTTAAGGATAGAAATTGCTCTCTTAGCTATGTTTTTCAAGTATTCTTCATACAAGTAACATAGGAGGACAGCAAAAGCACTACTTTTACTGTCTCAGAACTACAGGGAAAAACGAAAGCTCCATGACAAAGGGGTGAGAGAAAAGCTCTTCTTCAGAAAAGCCACTTCTAATTGGGCTTTTCTTCAAGCCATAGCCTGTAAGGAACCTCCCTTTTCTAACTAAGTAGGAATCTTTCTAAATTTCCCTGATGTCAAAAGCAAGCCTCAGATGGCACTGAACACGAAGCTCTTTCTGACTTTGTGGTTATACAAAAATTCCCAACGGTAACAGAAAATACAAGAACAGGCCTATTCCCAAAAGCTAAAGACAAGAGTCACATCTGTCTTTCCTGGCTTATCCCAGAAAACATCTTCCTTCAGCCATCTCTGTTCCGGCACCTATCAAGGCCTGGATGAAAATTCCTCAGTAGAGAAGACCAACTATTGTAGTTTCAAGAGAAATGACAAAGCATGCAAAAAATTCACCTTGTAGACAAAGAGGAGAAAGATAAAAAAACATGTAAAATACCTGGCTACCAGTTAACAATGGGCAGAGGCCACCTCTTCCAGTTAGCCGTACAATGGCAAGCGGACTACAAAAATAAAAAACTACCCATTCTTCCCCAGTGGTGTTTATTATTGATGTTACTTCTTCTTCCAATAATATTGAGACACATTAAAACTGGCGTTGAAGCAGTCTCTCTAGGTAGCAGCATGCTTGATAACAAACCTTTCATTTTTCAACAGTTACTGTTTCAGCTCCCTCTCATAATCAGGAAGTCAAATATATCGATTAAGTTATCAAAACTGGAGCCAAGCCAACTATTTTGTACATCTAATAGCAACAGAGACTGAAATAAAAGCGCACACACATATTTCCCCTACCTTTGTAGACGGAACACTTTCATTGTATATGTTTGTTTAGCCTTTTTACTGTTGCAAATAAAGTTACACTTTCAAAATCTAAATAAAATCTTTTGAAAGAAATTTTTTTCCAAAAGCAAAATGATCCCTTTAAGAAAACAGAGCAGCTTACCTGCAATACAAATTTCTGATCTATGTACTTTTTGGCAATGCTGGGCTGAAATTCTTGGCTTTCCAAAAATCGTATGAAAAACTCATATACAAGCTGCAAAAGAAAAAAAAATAATCCATGGTTTAGTTTATGACTTGATTACTCTTTATAAGTATTTCCCTAAATTGTTTTGCTAGAAAATAAAATACCTCATCTTCCACAAAGCAAAATGATTTTAAAAAACGAACAATATTTTTCTCTTTTATGAAATTGCTAGCTTAGAGTAAAAATTTAATTACATAAGCTTTTTAAGCTAGTTTTGCTTATTTAACTCCAGTCAGATATTTCATCAGCAAGAACAACCATTGCCATCTTGTAATGCTTGGTTATTGTCTTGTAAAGCTTCCCGGAGTAGCTGGAAAGCACATTTAAACTGGCCTCTGAACTGGTGAAGTCATATCAAATACAGACATTACAATTCCGAAAGGGTTGGTGAAGCAGTGGAAATATTTAAATTAAATTAGAAACTGCTTAGAGTAGCATTCCACTACAACTTGAAACACAGAAGAACAATACAAACTGGAATGTATTCTCAAGTTTCTAACTTAACTGCAGAGCTCAGCCTGGGGGCTGGAGAAAACCTGCTTGCTTCCATGCAATTCCATCTCTCCCTAAACTCTTCAGTGGGACAGCATCAGACTCTTCATTTAGTGGCGAAAAAGAAGAGTATAAAAACCAAGCAAAAAGGAATTGAAGTCAAACAGGGACTGCTGTGGCCTCGTTAGACAGCGGCTCTGACCTGTCACCGATCAGATGAGCTACCAGCTGGCTATTCCCTTTGCTGAGCCTTTTAAAGAAGAGCAGCCACTGCAGACTTTTTGTTTTTTTTTTTCTCCTTTCTGACCTCAGTGAGCACGAGTGCCAATACTGAAAGGAGAAAGGAAACTAAAAATCACATTTTCAAACCATTTTAAACTTTTCCATGCAAACACCGATATGCAGCAATACTGCCGCTTTGTGCCAGCGTTCTCTGACTTCTAAAAGGAAGCGCCAGGAAATCAAAAAGGAGAAGAGAGGTTTAGAAAGATGACATGGGAAAAGTGACAGCTTTCATAACTAATATTAAATCATCAAGAAATCAATTCCATCAACTCCTGACAAACACTTCAGTGCATTTCCTCCTGACAATGGTGACAATCCACTGGCTAAGAAATTCCATTGTTTCCATGTAAGTAATGACTTTTAAAACTATAGAACTAGTGTCAACGAACGCCAGGTAACAGACAGACATATGCCTCTCTGTTTCCAGGCAGGCAGAGCTGCTCAGAGCTGCCTTGAAGCTTTTAAGATTCTCGGTTTTGTGAAATTTAAATATAAATGAGGGGTGAAACCTACATTTCAACAGATTTTGAGAGCACAAAAGAGTGAAATAAACTGCTCACAGGCAAGGACTGTGCACACAACTGTCAGATAAAATCCTCAGTTCAAGCTGAGATCAACTGTGCTCCTTTGCTCACGGAAATTCCCAGACTCCCCAACCTCTTACTCAGGCCAACTTCTAAATTTCCTAGTGGTGTAGTCCTGACTAACACAGACGGGACCTGCATCAGTATTTTCTATAAAGGAATTTACTGCATTAGCAGCAATGAGGCTTTCTCCAAAATCAGTTTAATTTCTTTGTTCGAAATACCTCGTGCTGACACTTTGAGGTACAGAGGAAGGGACCCTACGCAGCATCCCTCCTGGTACAAACACCTGAAAGCAAACCTCGACCTGGGGAAAGGAAGAAAACTTAGGGATGTAGCTTCTTGTTCACTTTTCTAATCAGCTGCCAACACCTGTGTACTTTTGTACGAAAATTAACTGCCCTTGGTAAAGCAAAACTGCTATCAGTATCATCCCCACAATGCTGCTGAAGTTGCTGAAAAACACTTGTGCATCAAAGCAGGTTGGAAAACAAACTAATTTTTAAACCAATGAATGAAAACAGGAATAAGAGGGACATCATTTAAACAGTTTTGAACAAAAGCATTAACATTTTGCAAATTTCACGTACTTTCCTGTGTTTGTAAGTACTAGATTTTAGCCATGAACAATTGTGTCTCGAAGACTAGTTCTGATTCACATGTTAAGAAACAGCTGAGAAAATGATTAGATCATTAAGCAATGACAAGCATTTCTTCTGAGATAAACAATCAGAAACCTGTAAATGTGGCCATGATGCCTCCAAGGTGGGCTCATCTTCCTCTGGATCAAATTCATTGCTGTCACTAGGTGGGAGAGTTCTGAAGATATTGCAGGATACCTGAAAAACAAAGCAAAGAATGATGAGATCTGTTTTCCAGCTGGATACTAGCTTTCTGGACCTAAACATGGGTCTAACTCCCCACTCCATCCTCCATCACATAAGCAGTATTTCTTTTGCCTGCCGTCTGACAAAGATCTTTAGCAACAGCACAGCTCTAAGGAACTTGTCACTTTACAAACATGCCACCAGCCTCGGCTTTCCCTCTCTGAGTCTTTTTGTTTCTTCTTCCACTGATATCCTAGCATTACTCAGTCTGCCACCATTTCTGTCCACCACATTCCAGATGAGCCCACCAACATGTAGAATTTCCAACCCCGCTGGGCACCAATGGGCTGAGAGCCATGACTGTTTAGGAATTATAGGAAACGCCATTGACATGTGTTTACAAGTGTTTTCATACAACACTTGGTTATTTTCCTTTGCAAAGGGAAAACATTAATAATATCTGCTTAAGGTCTCATTTCTCAGAACTTCTTCAGAGTTGCCAGCACTATTCACGCGTTATATGGCTGGATTCCTCACGCCAAGTACAGAAGTTGGTACTAAATGCAAGGAACAAACAGCATTTGCTTGACACTTAGCCTACGTTTTATTTCACGGTTGGTTCACTTTGCTTAGTCTTATTGAGAGGCATTTTGTTGAGACTGCTTGGTTTTGTGAGGTTTATGCTACCAGCAAAGACCGAACCGGAGCGCTTCCCCGGGTTAATTATAGTGCCGAACGGAGTGTAGAGCTCATTAGGCAGCAAATCTGATAAACTGCAAACATGGTGTAGGGCCTTTTCTGCACTTTGAAGGTGATGTGCCTTCTTTGCGTTCTGCTATTTCCTTTGACCCATCTCTAAGCTGGTTAATCAAACAGCTGGGAAAAGCAGCGTGTCATCTCCTAATCCCATCTATACCTGACCCCTCCATAGTAGTTCAGACAAACTAAGCTATTTAAGAAACAAAACTAGTCCATTCTTCAACATCCTTATTTATTTTTCCAGCCTTTTATTCCTGTAAACATTTTAAAGTTAGTCTGTAAGGCGTATTTTCAATATGTTGGCGACTTAGTAAGAAAGGGTATTTTAAAGCCAAGAATTTAAATACAATCCAAATAGTGATAAAACCAAATTGAAACAGATAAGTGTGAAGTGTTAGAATTTGCAAGACAAACAGAACAGACTCGGGTACTACATAAAAAGAAAGGTGAAACAAGAGAAAAGTGTAGGAAAGCACACAAGTGAGGAATATTCACCCAACACAAGGGAAAAGACAAAAGAAGAATAAGGCAAGCAAACCAGTGAGCACAGAAAAAAAAAAAAGAAAAAAAAAGAAAAAAAAAAAAGAAGTCACATGGGTTTCTGCTCGCACTTTTTCCTTCTTGCCACAAGAGGGTGTATTTCACTACAGTTACAGTAAAACAGACTTTTACAGAAGCCCTGACTATATACGTAAATCTCGTGTTTTCAAGTTGCATGGATTTCAACCTTAACAGATACAGCGTTTATTATAACCTGATGCTGAACTCTGCTTCCCCTCCATGCATCCCTGCTCACTCATTCCTAGCATTTTTAGAAGGAGATGATACTCTTTTCCTCCCTTCTCGGTCCTCTTCCCCTGACTTTCCACTTCTCTCAAGAGCCCCTGCATGAAAAGACTTTTCTAGTCTCATGAAGTCAAATAATTATTCCAGAAATACACAGATTATACTTTGTCTTTTCTCCAGGATTCCTGAACTCCTCCTTCTGCTATCCCTGATAGGGAAAAGCAGGGAGAGAGAATGATCAGAATTACCAGGACAGAGTTGTTTCTGTGATAGAGCACTGGGCAAAAGAGGGGTAGACAGCCCAAAAGATTCCCAACTAAAAGGGGGAGATGCACCTATCGGTGCCTCGGATGTGAACATCTGGGATTCTGCAATACTTTCTGTAAGTATTGAAATCGCATCTTTCTCAGGACTTGGACCAAACCAGGGAACTAACAAAATCCAAGGCATTCTGCAGCTATTCTTTCTCTCTGCTTTAAAACTTCACGTGAAACAAAAAAAGACAATTTTCTGCAAATTTAACCATACATAAACTAATGGAAGTTGTACCAACAGCTCAGAGAAAACGTAAGTATTCATTAACTGTTGTGTTTAGAAACTAGAACAAATATTGAATTACGGCACAAGCAAAATCTGTGAGGAAAAGTATGTACTTTCAGAACGAAAAGCTGAACTAAGACAAATTCCTAACCAAGCCTCGAGCAGTTAGTGCCAGGGCCTTAACAGCATAACAGAAATATGAACAATTAGTTAAATGCCGGCACTGACACCTGAATCTTGAGCTTGTAACAAAACCAGTACCATTTCTGGAGACCACCTATTAAAAAAAGGCCAGTCCCAAGGCAACTCAAAAGCAGGGCTTTTTTTTTTGCATAAGAAAATTAACAGGCAGGAGTAAACGCAATGCGAGTTAGAATAAGGTCTTGGTATACAGTTTGCTCTCTTTAATTTTCTTTTTTGCATTAGGACTAAAGATAAGCTTTATGGAGTCAAAATGCAGATATGCTCTTGAGAAGAACAAACAGAACAGGTTACCTTTAAGTGATTTCCCCAGGTTATCATCATTTTAAAAGATAATGTGCACCATTACAGTTACATTAATCACCACAACACAGCATGATAGCTCATTTACATGCAGTGACAATTTATAGCATGCTTATCTAAATCAGTAGCCTCTGGGTGGCTTTTATAAGCCTCTAAGGGAATACTGAAGGCAACAGGTTCTTCCATGCGTGAACGGCCCAGCTGTACATCAGAGACTTTGACAGCCACCAGGCAAAGATGGGAAGACACTACAGCAAATAGGGAATGAATCCTTTTTCTCAAATAGGCATAAGGTAGCTCTTCAGTATTTATCCTTGGGCTCAAGAAGCATGCCAGAATCCCTTTAGATAGCTGAATCATTTCTCTTCTGACCTCTGCTGGACCATCAAGCCAAAGGCCATCCCTGCCAGCCTGTCTATACGGTCCCTGATGATTCCTCTCCCACAGCTAACACACCAATGATCCTACAGATCAATACCGACTTTCGGTTTTCCACAAGAAACCGTTAGGAACGCCTCCAAGCCCAGATGATATTTTTGTAAAGGACTCCAAAACTCTCGCGTTCTAGAAAGTTGTATCCTGACAAATCTGCCCTATGATGTCCCCAAAGACATCTGCACGCTGTCCTCCGTGACTCTCCCCTTTCAGAAGCACACACTCAGCTGGGTGTAGGAAAGCACATCGCTGCTCCCTCGCTATGCAGAACCTGGACACCCAGGTGCCAGAAACCAATTTAACAAATCAGTAAAATCTACCCATCAGCAATTAAACCTAAAATTTTCAAGATCAAGCTGCAAATCCCGAAATGACAGATTTTTAAATTGGAGGTGCCCAGATATCTCACAGCTCTGTGTCAGGCAGGCTCAACTCCAACTAGAACCAATAAAAAAAAAAAAACACAAAAAAAACCCCAAAAAAACAACAAACCCAAGCCTTTCTAGGCAATTAAAAGTCACTAGCAATTCACTGAAAAGAAAAAAAAAACACAAAAAAAAAGGCAGCTAGGGAAGGCTGCTCTGATACTCCCCCAAAGAATGAGCTAGAAGTTCTGAACAGATCTGGAGACTGGTACCTGGCAATCCACAACTACAAAACTAGCTATATACAGTTTAAAATAATAAACTTCAAGAAAGCTCTGGTTTTATCACCACATTTGCGACTGAAATAACTTTTTAGAAAAGAAAGTACCAAGAGGCTTAAGTCTGAGGTCAGGAATAAACGTTTTGAGAAGTCCTCTCTTCGTCCCTCAGTGGAGCGCTATAAAAATGACAAGGCTGTAACAGAAACATTCCCCAATTCCATTTCAGCCCAGCACTCCTACTCGGTGCTGGCTGAAACAAAGATTTTTATCAGTAATAGTTTTCCCAGAAGGAGCCTGAAATGAAAACAAATATACACCCAGGGGTGCTTAATACATTAGCCATAATATAAAACCAGGCTAAGAGAATACAGAATGAGCTCAGAGGGAACACCTGCTCTTCTATTAGCGGTATGAGGAACCATCCCAATAAACCCCATGTACATATGAAATTGAAACCCAGTATCAATGTATACACAGTCACGTATACACAATACTTAAACTACATGCAGTAACAATAAAATGCAATTAAGGCATAACATGAAGCCATGCTAACTGGGAGGCAATAACGGCCCCTAGAAAAGACACTGTCCTTCTTCTGAAGCACATCTGCGTACTTGGTTTTCTTAGTATTGTTTATGGATTTACATATTTTAGAGCCTGAAATGACTACTGCAGTCACTCAGCCATAATCTCTCTATATAACCCCTTGAATTGTTCCCAGAAGTTTGACTAAAGTAAATCTCCCAAAAAGAAATATCTGATTTTATCTTAAAAGATTATAAATGACTCCACCAGCTCTCTTCTCCTAAAGTTTTACTGCTAACTTAAGTACAGCACGGCTGCTGATTTCAAAGTTGAATTTGCCTGATTCCCTGTTGGTTCTCGTTAAACCACCAGATTTTTTCTACATCTGTATATATATTTGCATAGGCAGTATGTACCTATTTATATATAGGTATTTCTCTATAGATATGACACCTCTCAACCTCTGTGTTGCTAAATGGAAAGACAGAGTTTCTGAACCCAGGCAACGGTTGGCTTCTTCGTTTGTTTTTAATCCTGTGATTATTTTTGTTTCCTTCCTTCGAGCTCTCACCTGGGCAGAAGTGTACTGGGGCAAGTTTAAAAAGCCACACCATCTCCCTCTTTTCTTCTGCGTGTTGCCTTTTGAATTTATCAACATTCATTTATTTGAACGTTGCATTGTAACAGAAACTCCTACGAAGACAGCCAAGGTACGATGCTCAGGTCCTTTTCTGCACCACTGCTTGCATGAATATAGTCTTTCAGGGCTTAATATTATACGCCTTCTTTTTCCCCAGCAGCACTACATTTGACTTGACTGCATTAAAATGAACTCTGTTGGACTGTGAACACAGTCAACAACCCAGGTCACAGGATGGATGGAAAATAGGCTTTTCTCATCTTTTCTTGACCTTTAAGTCTTCTAAAAATTCCATCAATAACCTGCAAGAATTAAGCTCTTGATCAGGGCTCCTAAACTTGTTAGCTTACCATCACCCACTGCAGAGGTGGTAGAGGCTTCCATAAAATACATAGGAGCAAGCAGCAAAATTGAGATCATGAGGCCATGCTCCTGCAGAGCATGCTGGCAGAGAAGGGCAACAGGAGAAAGTTTAAAGACAAAAGGGGTAGTGCTCAGCTGCAATGTCCACACCATGTATGTTTGGAGAGAGGAGCTCCCTTCTAGTGATCTCTTGCACTGAAGCCCATTAGCAAGTTGGAAAGCGCTAGGTAAGCTCCTGGGGTAGACATTTTGTCCAAAAGGAACCGTATTTACAAACCCTAAGACTTCAGAAGCATCAAAGATGGTGGTGTGAGAACAAATGGCAGATGGGCTTCCAAGACCACACTCATGTTGTGAGTCAGAAGTGGTAACGCAGCCCCAAGCCCAGGCACCCCCCCAGATAATACCTTCTCACTCCTGCAAACTGGAGCTGAGATTCCCCTTATCGCCCTCTACAACTACCTGAAAGGAGGGTGTAGAGAGGCAGGGGTTGGTCTCTTCTCCCAAGTCACAGGTGATAGGACAAGAGGAAATGGTCCCTGGCACAATCAAGAACTGCAGTCATCAATGTTATCTAAGCATCTAATTCATAACGCTTGGCTGAACCCTTCCA
>JAOQGH010000040.1:15455252-15478782 GCA_025769975.1 Gallinago jamesoni | reverse complement strand
GTATTGACCCCTGGGGGACACCACTGGTTACAGGCCTCCAGCTTGAACCTGCTCCATTAATCATTACCCTTTGGGTACTGTCACACAGCCAGTTCTCAGTCCACCTCACTGTCCCCTCATCCAGCCCACACTTCCTTAGTTTCCAATGAAGATGTTATGGAAGACAGTGTCAAAAGCCTTGCTGAAGTCAAGGTAGATGACATCTGCTGCCCTCCCCTCATAGTCATAGTCATGACACCACACTTTGTGTCTTTGCATCCCATTCATCTATGGCACAGAAGATGGAAGAGACGTGGTACAGCAGAACCCCAACAAGAAGAGCTACGTGGGAGAAGATTTCTCCTCCAAACACCTCTGGAAACCTGAAGGTCTCAAAACCAGGTCCCCCTAAAGCTGTTTCACTGGCCAGGTCACTCAGACACATTCAAATGCCTTACAGCAGGCAGTGCTGAAATCTAAAATAAGCCAAGGAGTCACAGAAACTCATTAGCCTTCACCCATTACAAAAAGGTCCACTTTTATTAGTATCCTTTCTAAGATGAGATAAGAGGCCTGGGGAAACAAAGTACCTGTGACTGCTTTCTTGGTTACCTGCCTTCAAATAATACAAAAAATTTTTAATTCATTGTTATTAACAAGCAGGCCACAATTAACTGGTTAACAATTTCTTCCAAAAGACATGTAAATACAGGCTGAAAAGAAAAAAAAAGAGAGATAAAAGCACAATTGGTTACTTTTCACAGGGATTAATTTTAACTAACTTCCACTCTTTCTTATGCTATCTATAATCCACTACAAAACTTGATAATATGTAAATGGTACCAATAAAACCTATGAAGTGACATGACTCTACTGGGGTTTTGGTTGTATTGTTGTACGTGGCTTGCACATATTTCCTTTGACCAAGGAGTACATCAGTGTCTAAGGAGAACACAGGCTGAAATGAAAGCGGAATCCATGAAGGTCCAATACAGCGTAAGTTCTAAGCAGATTTGTATGATTCAAGATTACACTCATTTTGAGGTAGGGCTGGTATTAAAGTTAAAAATGACATGAGCATTACAATAACTAATAAAAGTTTATTTTCTCTTTTCCTTCAGTTATGTATATGGAGGTGTGAGAACAAAATGAAAAAGAAGTTTCATTTTGAAATGAAAGAATGAAAAAAGTTGTGAAAGTTTTCTTTCACAAGAAAACCCATTCTAGAATACTATGTGAAATCCTTGCCAGCCTTACTACGTCTACGAGCCATGCCAACTACAGCAGCAAACCAAAAACAAACCAAAAAACCCCAAGCAAAAAATCCACAAACAAAAAAAAATTAAAAAAAACCCCAACCACACACACCAATTCTTCTAGTCATAGCTGCATTTCTTTATTAAGTAAGTTTCCATTCACACTACAAAATAAAATTGCAAGAAGCTTTTCAGGCAATAATATTTCTCATTGTTCTTGGGAATTCGGGGTACCTTGGGAAGAGGGTAACACCTAATGCCTAGGTTTTCTCTCCTAGGAAACTGGAAAAGTGTACGAGAGTAAATTTTATGGGGGCCTAATATGCATAGCACAAGGAAAGGGCAGCACAAATCAATAAATCAGTATTCCTTGTTCCCAATCTTCCCACAAAGACATTACCATTACTTCATTCCTGAATGCCATGGCTTCAAATGAAACACGCAGTTCCTTACAGATGTTCACAGTTAGTTGATGAAAAACAGCAAATCATTTTCTTCTCAGCAGACGATTACTCAGAGCTTTCAATGAATTCTGCAACATTTTATTCTTGTGCAAACACACTGTCAAGCATTTAGGCCCTAAAATTTAATAACCTGCAATATTACCATGTTATCTACTTTGTAATATCACTACCGTATCTACTTCCAGTTGGAAGAACTGAAAATTGAGCAACTGCTCTACTAAATCTGTGTCAATACCTATAATACTTTCATAATCTATAAAATAAAATCAAAATGACACTACTAAGTAGCATACGTAATTTATATCCAATGCACAGGAGAGCATATGTTTATTAAAAATCAAAATTTAAAAAAAAGATAAACTTCCATTTGGATGACTGTAAGCACTCTCTTCATTTTCAGAAGGTCTTTCCTACCAGTTAACTTTCAGGCTTGCCAGTTTTCTCTTTAGCCATTTAAAACTGTACAAAGCTTTTGAAATACACTGAGTATTCACAGATTCAAAGAAAACTGGCTTAGTGAAAGCAAGTACTAATATTCCTGAACAGTGACAATCCAGATAGAGTCAGAACCTTTGCCGAAATCAAGCGTTTTATAAAGTTATCAGAAAAATTGACAGAAAGTACTTTAGTATCTTTTTATTTTTAGACATGGACCTACAACTGTTACTGCAAAGGTTGAAATACTGTTCTAAAATGGCCAGAGCAATTCAGTTTCTCTCTTCCTGGCCTTTTTCCAAAATAATCCTAATCCAACCAGCCCATCCATCCCTTCTAATCAGTCATCTTCCGCATCCTTTTATCAAATGAAGACATAAATATCCAACAGCATACTTTTCTTGCAAGTCTCTAACATATACATATAAAAAAAAAATATTATGTTTATACTACATTCATATTTTAAAGTAATTTACAAGTAACTGATTTTGGATGAGAGAAAAGTAAAAGTATGCAGTAGAAGAGCAAAACTGCATCCGGAGAAGTGAGCTGTGGCTTTCCTCTCAGCAGTAGGGAAAAGCCAAGAAGGGGGAGATGCTGAACACCTGGATGAGTTCCGTGGTCCACTTCAGCCTGTAGTTTTGCAATGAAGGGCATGATGCCAGGAAGTGAAGAAGTGAAGACAGGCAGAAGGATTGAGCTGCTTAAGCACCACTTCTTCCAGATGCAAGACAGTATAGGGTCCAGAATTAGAATAAAACTAGACAAATTATGCAGATTCCATAGAAACTAGGATATGCTCACACGTGCTACCCTGCACCCGCTTATGTACTATCAGAACATTTATTAATAAGAAAAAAAAAAAAAATCAAAGTGCCTTCAGAAGAACTACAGCTTCCCATATATACATTATTGCTATTAAATATTTCGATGATAACATTTGCATAAAGAACTAGCATCATCTTTTTGCACAACAGGAAAAGCAAGCATCACATTAGGCAAGAAAAATAAAAACACATATTAGAACTAAAGTATGTCCAGAATGGGGGACAGAGAGATCAACCGTAACTTTCTTATTCACATTAAGAACTTCCTTCTAGTTTCCCAACATCTAAGAACTCTGTATCCAGTCGCCTCCGGCCTTTGAGATTATCTCCTATACTTTCCCCATAAAGTTAACGGCAAAATAATTCCCCGATTTTTCTTCATTTTTCACACCTACCAGTTATTTAATGAACTTAGGACTGTGATTCTTCTGGTTAAGTAAAATCTCCTTGCGACAAAAAAAGATCTAAAAAACCCAACAAACTGCTCCTGCTTAGCTGTCACCAACCATCGAAGCAAGGACATACCCGCACAAAGGAGGCAGCTAGGCATAAATCTCTTTATTCCCCACAGGTCACTATGAAGATTCTATTTTGTAAGAAGCTAATTTTTTCTTCAAAGTTGTTATTCAAAGCAAACTTGCAAATTTGAATTTGAAAGCCTTTCGGTCTTTGAGAAGTTCACTTCAAGAGAAGGTCTAGGGACACCCAGCTCCAAAGCGTTGGCTCACTCAAGGTCCTGTCGTACACATCCCTTGGTACCTAACGAGTCACAATTCCACAAACCACTTTTCACAGTAGAATTTTGGTATTAAGATGCCAAGAAGTACAAATGTTTGCCCATTCTCTCTTACATGTGCTTCTTGAGGAAAGTAATCACTATCCCGATTGCATTCATTTGATTTTCCTGACTGGCTGTCAATATTGTGAATGCTTTGTAAAGTCACCAGTCATTCATTTATAATAGGTGCTTTTTTTTTTCCAAGCTGTTTTTCCCAACCCATTCTCCATACTTAATAATCACAGAATCATAGAATTGTCTAGGTTGGAAGGGACCTCAAAGATCATCTAGTCCAACCATCAATTTAACCCTGAAAAAAATCACTAAACCATATTCCTAAGGAATACGTCAACCAGTCCTTTGAACACCTCCAGGGATGGTGTCTCAACCACTTCCCTGGGCAGCCCATTCCAATGCCCGAAAACCCTCCCAGTGAAAAAAATGTTTCCTAAAAATGATGGAGGCAGGGCAGCAGTTAGGCACTGCATTCCAAATCTATAAAATCTAACCGGTACACAGCAATAAATACGGTGGGACAAAGGCAAGCTGAGTTTCAAGACTGAAGACACACAAAAAGAAAAGCACTTTAACATGCAGTTTCCAGCACATTCAAAATGCACAATTAGAAGTACAGGACATACTCCACCACTTTTCCTGGTAATCAGTGTCTCTTCAGATAATCAATCACAAAATTGAGAATTATTTCCCCAACCATAAATTTCTCCCTGATCAACCTGAACAAGTTCTCACCAAGAGAGAGCCTCCTGGGCAGTTTCATGGGGATCCTGGACACTCCATCTGGAGCACTGGGTCCAGTTCTGAGTTCCCCAGTTCAAGAAGAACAGGGAACTGCTGGAGAGATCTACAAAGATGATGAGGGGCCTGGAGCATCTCTCTTATGAGGAGATGCTGAGGGACTTGGGGCTTTTTAGTCTGGAAAAGGGAAGGCTGAGGGGGGGATCTGATCAATGCTTATAAATACTTCAAGGGAGGGTGTGAAGAAGATGGGGACGGTCTTTTTTCAGTGGTGCCCAGGGACAGGACAAGAGGAAATGGGCACAAACTTGAATGTGGAAGTTCCACCTAAACATGAGGAGGAACTTCTTTACTGTGAGGGTGGCAGAGCCCTGGAAGAGGCTGCCCAGGGAGGTGGTGGAGTCTCCTTCTCTGGAGACATTCCAACCCCACCTGGACATGTTCCTGTGGGACCTATTCTGGGTGGCCCTGCTTTGGCAGGGGGTTGGACTAGATGATCTCCAGAGGTCCCTGCCAACCCCGTGTGATTCTCTGACACTTTGAAGCCCTCTGCTGCTTGCCAGTACCCACCGATCAAGTCATAGAGGTTTTCAACAAACATCATTTACTGAGATGAGTCAGCTGAAACCAGTGTACATCCTAGCATTTGATTTGAGTGCCTTGAGTGCACATGGAGTAGCATTACAAGCAATAGGGGACACTCCTTAATAGACATATTCTTAGTCATATACACTAACAAAATTTTATAGAGTAGATATACTTTATATATATTAATCAAAATTCCGCCTTTACCAACATATGCAAAATCTTACAAGCTTCAGCCCCTTAATAGAACACATGGATGAAGGGATTCCATTTCTTTCATCACAGGACCAAGAATTAAAAACAAACTTACAATAAAGCGTATTTTTCAAAGCATACATATAAAGCTTATGAAATTCCATCTAAACTGCCTACCTTCCCCAGAAGACATTGTGCAGGGAAGGAACAGTTAAAGCCTCCTCACTTTCACCCATAGAGCTCAATCTAGAGCCACAGCAGCCAAGGTTTCCATGAAAAGATTCCTCTAGGCTATGCTTCCTCACTCTGACCAACAGTGGTTCACCACACCAATGAGTGGCATCTGTGCAGCAAATATTTTTCACCTTGGAGGTGGACCAAGACCAAAAGCTTGGCTGCCAAAGCTACTGATGAGCCATAGCAAAATACTTTTACAGCCATACTTGCTGCAAAAGGACTGGATTAGTGCAAGTTAGCACCGATGATGAGTAGCACCTCAAGTGAGTAGAGAGCGCTTCCAGGATGCCCTAGGTTTTACAAGTTTGGGCACTCTTACTCATCACTAAACTAATACAATGAATCTGTTATGAAACAGAGTTGTATCAAACAGCTCGGATAAGAACAAGCAATCAAGGAAATACACAGTGATAGTGAGAATTCATGAGCAACTAGTGGAAGACAAGATTAGCAGGGTATTTGGGTATACTAAGGGCTGTTCTAGGTTCCACAAAAACAGAGGCTCACAAGCTATTTCATGGTATATAGTGTCCCTCCCACTAATATTAATAATCACCACTTAGTAGTAACTTTTCATAATCAAGCAGCAATGCCTTCTTCCCTAGGTAATTCGACAACACTTTTCGACCCCTCCTCATTAGTTCTTCAATGAATTGGAAGAGTTTTAGACTAATGGAGTAATCCGAGACAGTCAAAGTTCACCTACTGTATATTCCAGCCAACAAAAACAGTCAAACCAGAGAAAGTATGGAAAAGGACTCCAATGATACAAATTTTAGAAAAAAAAAATGCTAGGGGGAAAGCAAGTGGATGAATGTACAAAAAAATTTCAGGAGAGATGCAAGAACAGTAAAGCAGCTGTGATTAGAAGGGGACAGAATGGGAAGATAAGAAGGCAGTGCAGCATTTTAAAAGTATTAAAATACCAAGAGAGAAAAAAACTAAGATAGAACACGAGCAGGAAACTTAGAAAAGACAGAGAGGAAAAAATTGTTTGAGGAATAAGTAACACGATAAAAGTAGCAGAATATTTTAAAAAGAAAAGATAGGGGCTCAAAGTTTTTAAGCAAAACAAGAATAATCGAGTTGGTGGTTAGGGGCTAGATTTGATTAAGCAGGTACATATCTGGAGGTTCCTGACACTCTGTGGCATCTTTGATATATCCCATTACATTATTTATTGTGAGTTTGCCTAGACATCAATATAACACTTATTTTTTAGCCCCAAGTTGATCAAAGGTTTTGTAGATTGCTTTCTCTCCCTCCCCCCAAATTTTTTACTAATATTTCAAAAACAATGATTAGCAATTTATTTTCTATTAAGGGGAGCAAAAAGACTGGCAAGAACACACAAAAATGTTATTTCAATTTCCTCAACTGAATATGTGGCATAAAATCCCAAAATAAGCCAAAAATACTTCACTGAAACACTGAGAGTTATTGTGGCCAATTCTCCTCGCTGACTCAAGTTTCTTTTATACTGGCTCAGAAAGTTTAGGCTACTTGTTTTAAGTAGGTTATTACTGAATTGCACTTTCAAAGTACAAGTTAACCTTCATTCAGAAGAGTTAATAGTAACTAGGTTTGGGGAAGAGTCACCCGAGAGAGCTGATGTCCACACTTGTCCTGCCGCTTGAGAACACCGACCTGAGGTAGTCAAGAAATTATCAGGATACCTTTGCCGCACACCTTCTGCCTAACCTTCCATTGCCAAATATAAAAGACATAATTGTTACTTTTGAAAGTCTTCTCAGAGGGGAAGGGGGAAAAAAAAACCCAAAATAAACAAACAAAAAACCTAACCCAGTACTATGCTGGGAGACAACATCTTCAAGATGAGACCCAACGAGGCCCTGGGCAACCTGGTCTAGTTGGGGGTGTCCCTGCTGACTATGGGGGGGTCGGACTAGATGACCTTTGAAGGTCCCTTCTGGCCCAGATGATTCTATGATTCGATGAACATGAAAACCCAGTAGAATCAGCTCACGCTTTGGAACTCCCAGAGCTGTTAGAACATCCTTAGCCCTAGAATCAAAATAAAGATCTCTGAATGATCCATTACAAACACAAGACTGACTTTACGTGAAAAAATCTTTGCTGTTGTTTTTTTTGAGATTCCAGGATTATTACCCCTTACGACTTTTGCTCAATTCTAACTGGTAATGCCTCCAGTGCTTCATCATCCACTGGTTCCTTGCAGCTGTTACCAGGAGGAGCTGTACACCAGAATTCAAGTCAGGCTTTTTCGTAGACATTTGAATAGGAAAAGCTCCAGGTGGAGCAAATTCAAATCCAAAATAACCTGTTCTTGTCTGGATGCTCAGGTCCTCTACCCTCAAACACATTACGAAGACCAGAGAAAGGTACACCATGTAAACAAAGATATCTTATTTTCCAAGTGATTTCTCAAATTACAGGCTTAGAGCAAAGCTACACAATAGTAAGAGTGCTCCACTGGGTCACTGCTGTCATCCTTTCCTTTAAAATCATTAACAGGTCCTCAGGATGCTTTTTCAGTGGTTTTTTTTTTATTGCCTACCTAGTCTCTAGCACCCTGCCACCATCCATCCATTCCTAAGTTCTCAGTAGAGCCCTGGAATCCCAAACGCCGATAGAGACACAAGTCTCAGCTCGTTATTTCACCTTTGTCCTGCTATGCTCGTATCACTTTTATCTTGTACTTTGTTTCTGTTAACTTTAGAGAGAAAGATGGATTACACTGCAGCTTAAATTTTATCTTGCTACATCGTGTGCAATTCTTTTTTTGTGTGTTATAAATTAATGGCAAATATCAGAAAATGGCAAGACTAGCAATTTAAGATGAACATTTCATGGTTTCCAGCTTCCTTGGACAGCAAAAAATCTAAAACTCAGCAAAACGTTTACAAGTTCCAGGCTACTAAGGAACACCTTTGCAAGAAAACCACAATGGCCTGCTGACCTAAGATAGAAAAATCCGTAAGTGGATTACTGTTTTCATTTTTATAAAATTCCTATCAGATTTTTTTTCCCCTATATGAATAATGATCATTAAATATAAGAACACAAACATATCACAGCAATCTTACAGTTACCTTCCGTTCTACTGTGGTCACAAGGCAGTTCAGGATGTGCGCTGGAATTTATTTGTTTGATGCATTAAGTATATAACGAAATCATGATAAAATTACAGAGCTGTACAGGTTTCCTGCAAGAATGCAAAAATTGTATCTTGCTTCATAAGTGCTCAGAAACTGCCACCCGTCCGACTAAAAATATGCAACAATCCTTTTGCTCAAACTACAAAGTCGCTCTATGAAATTTATTCAGAAACACTTAAGACACTTGCAGAAAAACTGAACCAAGAGTGTAGGAAACCCAAAACAGAACTGTCATTCAAACGGGCTCAGAACAAGCTCCAGGATTGCTTCTCTGCTTGATACTGACCCACTAATTTATCCCAGAAGTCACAGGAGTAACTTCATTCTCCAGTGAAAGTAGTAATTAAGGGAGAACTGTTCTACATATGCAACCCACTGTCTAAGAGCAAACAGGCTTATGTTTAAAAATATTTACATATATTAATTTAAATAATATACATACATATAAAATACAGATTCTGTAATCCTATTTATACACTTTATGACTCTAATTGAACCTGAAAACATAACTTCCACTCCCTTCTCATTTGGGAGTATAAATTTAATCAAGAACATATTCTACTCTCTGCTAATTTACCACAATAGTGTCCCAGCATTTTCCAATGATACACTATGTCACACGACTGTCCATCATGTGTTTGCTCTCTCCTTCCCTCTGTAGAGAGAGAAATGTGCATAATGGAATAAAAATTTTATGGAACCACACGCATGCAAGACAGTAGGTCTGTTTAAGAAGATTTAACAAACATACCCCAGAGCCATGATGGAAGATGCAGAAACAAACTGAAGAGTTCATTCTATAGTCCCCAAACAGATGCCCCCCCAGAAAGCCCAACTTCTTACACACTTTTTACTGCAGAAGCTCCAGCACAATGGAAGAACAAAACTATTGGGGTTTGGATTTCATTATTCCTTTAGTCTCCTAAATACCAGTTTCAGCCCACTGAAATTCTCTGAAATCAGAATTCACAGCTTAAGCTGGATTCAATGTCATGCCAAAAACAAACTGGGGCTGCAGAGGGAGATGGGGCTGCAGAGACATGTCCCTCAGGAACACCAGCCCCAGCACTCAGTGCTGAGCTGCATTTCCTGAGCACAAGAACATAACCCCCACCACATTCCCTTGGAGCCACGAGGAAACACAAGAAAACCTGAAGGTACATCCTGATCTACACGCTGGGACAATACCTCCTTGCCCACTGAGAAACTAGAAAGCATTACTCAAAGACGCTACGTGAGGACTTAATACCCACAAGCAATCCATGTGGTGGCTTTGTCAGAAAGGACATGTCATTCCCTCCTCCAAGACACGTTCCTTGCGTTAAGATCTTCTAGTGCTCAGGCTCAACCAGCTGCCCTGAGATACGGTCATCTGTAAGGCTCAGGCTACGTTATTCAATATCTTATGATAATAACTCAAACTAGTCGAGCTGTTAGTTGAGTGGATGCCCTTTCTCATACTGCCAAGCACAGCAGATCTGTCTAAATGACACTAAATAAATAAATAAGTGTAATTCATCTCATTCTGCTTTTGCAATTACTCTAGAGCTCTCCCATGTTCCCTGATGCACAGAAATGTATCACCGCTTTAGACCATTTCTACAGCAACCTCTTGATCTTGAGACTATTTGAGATCTAGGACAATTCACCAATAGAGGAGAAAAACACTGTAATTATATAATATGCCCCTAAAACCTGCCAAGTTAGTCTGTGTTATGCTCAATATTTTATGTCATCTGTATTAGTGTTACATATGCCTATGCAAAAATACCAGCTATTCCTTTAAAAATAAGATCTTCTCCATCACAGGTCAGTTATAAAACAATGTAAACGACTCATGTACCAGTAATTATTCACCTTTAAAGTCCAGTGCTCTGATATACCTAAATCTCATGGTTTTACTACAATTTGGCAACTTGAGCGATGTGGAGTATTAGGCCACTTTCCTATCTTTTAAACAGCAACTTCTTTTTACTGCTTGAAACCAAAACGGGGATAGACATTTTGTCTCCCCAACACAAGGTCCTAGAGAGCAAAAACCTCATTTCTGAATATTTGTAATTGTCTAAAGAACAAACCTTACAGTAGCCTTGCATTACCCTAACTTGCGTGGGTGTTTTTTCAGAACATCTTTACCTCTGACCTATTCCAAAAACACCAACTAAAAAAAATGCCGTTTTCTTTTGGCAGAATATATTTACCTGCATGCATGCGTATCAATCAAAGGATTTCTTGTCCCTCAAAAATGCCACCTGTTACTGGACAGACAAATCTCTCGAATCATCACAGGGCCTTGTGAATTAGAATTTCTCTACACATTTCTTAGCCCCACAGCAATATGACTATCAGTCTACAATAGCATTATTACCTTTAAAAATCATTATTTGACTTTCATGTTAAGTTCTTCCCCGGGTTCCCAGTCCCCTGAGCTGGAAGACAGAGCAGAATGAAGCCCCCATAATCATAGGGGAAATGGTTAGAGATGTGCTACACTACTTAAGACACACAGAAGTCTATCAGGCTGGATGGAATCCACCCAAGGGTACTGGGGGAGCTGGTGGAAGTGCTTACTGAGCTGCTTTCCATCATTTATCAGAAGTCCTGGTGAACTGGGGAGGTCCCAGTTGACTAGACCCTAGCAGATATGACACCTATTCACAAGAAGCACCGGAAGGAAGATATGGGGAACAACAAGCCTCTCAATCTGACCTCAGTGCCTGGGAAGGTCATGGAACAGATCATCCTGAATGCCATCACGAAGCACGTACAGGACAACCACAGGATCAGGCCCAGTCAGCATAGGTTTATGAAAGGCAAGTCCTGCTTGACAAACCTGATCTCCTTCTATGACAAGGTGACCTGTTTAGTGGTCACCTAAAGGTGAGGCTGTGGATGTTGTCTACCTAGACTACCATTTTCCACAGCATTCTCCTGGAGAAACTGGTTGCCCATGGCTTGGACGGCCATGACCAAAGCTTGCGGTGAATGGTGGTAAATCCAGTTGGCAGCTGGTCACAAGCGGTGTTCCCCAGGGCTCGTTTCCGAGGCTGGTTCTATTTAGCATCTTTATCAATGATCTGGATGAGGGGATCGAGTGCACCCTCAATAACTTTGCAGATAACATCAAGTTAAGGTGGGAGTGTGGATCTGCTTGAGGGTAGGATGGCTCTACAGAGGGATCTGGACAGGCTGGATGGATGGATTATATGACGCTCAACAAGACCAAGTTCCAGGTCCTGCACTTGGGTGACACTAACCCCATGAAGCATGACAGGCTTGGGGAAAAGCGGCTGGAGAGCTGCCTGGCAGAAAAGGATGGTGGTGCTGGTCCAATTCTGGTTGAACATAAGCCAGCAGTGTGCCCAGGTGGCACAAGAAGGCCACCAGCATCCTGGCTTGTATCAGGAATAGCATGGCCAGTTGGAGTAGGGAAGCAATGGTGCCTCTGCACTGGGCACTGGTGAGGCCCCACCTTGAGTACTGAGTCCAGTTTTGGGCCCCTTAACACAAAAAAGACATTGAGATGCTGGAGCGGGTCCAGAGAAGGGCAACGAAGCTGGTGAGGGGTCTGGAGAACAAGTCACATGAGGAGAAGCTGAGGGAGCTGGGGGTGTTCAGCCTGGAGTAAAGGAGGCTGAGGGGAGAACTTCTCACTCTCTACAGTTACCTGAAAAGAGGTTATAGCAAGTCTCTTGTTCCAAGAAGATGTCCTTGTGACAGGACAAGAGGAAAGAGTCTCATGTTGTGGGGATATTGGAAAAATTTTTTCACTGAAAGGGTTATCAAGCATTGGACCAGGCTGCCCAGGGAAGTGGCTGAGTCACCATCCCTGGAGGTATTAAAAAGACATGAGATATGGCACTTAGGGACATCGTTTAGCAGTGGACTTGGCAGTGCTAGGTTAATGGCTGGACTTGATGATCGTAAAGGTATTTTCCAACCTAAATGATTCTGTGATTCTTAAGAATCATAAACAAGTTTGAGAAAAAAAAGAAAACTACAGACAAGGTTATGTCATGCAACTAAGGTAACAAAAGGGATTACTCTGCTGCGCATTAAGTCAATTTGCAAAACTTTATGAGAGTGTTAGAAATATTAACTGGACATAATAGTTTAGGCATTAACTACATATTAAATTTAATTAAAACATTTCCTCTGTGGTTACCAAACAATACACTTCACCATCAATTGCTACCCTCTACCTCTTCCAAACTGCTCATTAGTTACAGTGCTTCTCTACTGAAGACAGTAGGCTGAAATTAGATCATCGACAATATTTGTCCTCAGCTCTTACTGTGGTCACAAACTTCATCTTCAGTTGGCAGCCTGGCCAAATTGGAGTCAATGGGAGTGTTACACTGGTTCATTGGAATTGTGATTACACCTTTGCTCTAATTGGCAGAAAGTTCATTGCTTACTGATCAAGAAAAGGAAGAGCAACCTCATCGGTTATGTATTCCACGAAAAATTAATGGAGAAAAACTCAGCAGGAAAGTATTTCGCAGTTTTATACATACATATGTAAGTCTGAAAGCTCCTCCTCCTAAGCAGATGATCCAAATACACTATCGGTGAATTAGCATAACTTTTGAAAGTAATTTTAAGAATCTTTGCAGGTACTGATCAAGAATGCATGTATAGTACAGCAAACACACTTTGCATCTGACCATACACAAAACATACATTCTCTAGCTTTCTCTACTAGCATTCTCTAGCAACAGGCTCACTACTAGAACCCTACTAGGACCACTACTAAGAACCCTTACATCCTTTATGTATTTAAAGATAGGACTTCAGTTGCATCCTTTCTTACCTTCTTTATTTTTCATGAAATATCAAATTCACTAATACATTATCAGATGTCAAGCAGAGCATGCTATTTACTTAAAATACTCATTTTTATTGTAATTACCTCCACTGGACTGAAGTTTATCAAGAGAGTATCCAGCCTGTATCAGCGGGCACATATATAGATGGCCCTTTCCCAATCCAACCGCTAACGTGCAGTCAAAGCAGGTCAGCGAAGAACAAAAAGAGTTTTAAATTATACTAATCCAGTGGCTTCAGTATTGTATGGAAATGACTGAGAAGGACTGTCAAAACTGGTGAAAGGACAAAGTTATAACTGTAAAGACTAGAAAGCAAACTACAGTCCCATGCCATCAAGTTCTCCTCCCGTACCTGGCATATTAGTTAATTATTTGGACTCCGACACTCCAGCTGTAGTCAACTAATCGCCTTCAAGCAAACCTACTGAAGCAGCAGTTCTGTGTGCCTTACTCCTTCCTCTGACAGAGGCATTAAAGTATCAATCCTTACCACAAGACCTAACGATCTAGCGAGCTTTACACCCACTCCCCTGGTTCCTGTAATTTCCCGAGGATGTTGCAGCTTGTTTCATTTTCATATCAATGCCGGCATTATCTCTCTTGACCGAAGGGAGTGAAAAACCCAGCTCAGGCATCCCTTCGGCAGCACAGGCTCTTCAGTTGGCGGATCCAACTTGGTATTGCTTCTTGCTGGTTTTCTCTGGGCTGCTCCCACCTTTGCCCGATCACGGAGTTTCTTGCAATCACGTCTGTAATAACACCTTGCTGGAGCTTGCCTCTTTTGTCTCGCTTCTCTCAGCCTGTCTGCAGCCGAAGACCTTCTCCAAAACAGCCCCCAGCTTCTCCAAATGCCATCTATTTTTACCTAGGCATTGCAGTCTCATTCCGGATGCTGCTAATTGGCCCCTTAGTCACAACTGGAAAAGTAACCTAGTTGAGTAACTCTTTCCGAGCTGCTGCGTTAAGAAATCTCTATGCCTCACGCTTGCATTAATTCCAATGAGGAAGCTCCCAGTAAATTCGTTCCCATGCAAGATGAAGCCCAGAGTTCAATACCAATTAACCAGATTTTAGCTTCTAAGATTCTATAGCACCTTCATTCACACACTCTTTTTTTTTTTTTTTTTTTGGAAGTAATGGCTTTCTAGCACGAGAGTATTCTACATTTAAAGCTCTAAATCCTGTAAGGAAGCACCACTTAAAATAGGACATACCTGTAGCCCTAGAGATCAACTGTACTCTGTGTATTCACCAACCTTTTTTTTTTCCCCACATACTACCTAATCTGTAAACTTGCAACCATCTACTCAAAGAAAAAACTCGACAGAAAACACACGTAAAGTTAGATTTTTAAAGAGTGAAACAAGCAATGCCAATACCTTAGCCTAATGAACTTCAACAGAGGCAAGTGTCAGTGCTGCACCTGGTGAAAAATAACCCCCTGCACCAGTAAAGACTGGGGGCTGACCTGCTGGAGAGCAGCTCTGAGGAGAAAGACCACATCTCGTGGAGAGAGGTCATCCTGCCCCTCTGCTCCCAGACCCCTCCCAGAACTGGGTCCAGTTCTGGACTCCCCAGTTCCAGGACAGGGAACTGCTGGAGAGGGGACAGCTGGAGAGGGCTACAAAGATGATGAGGGACCTGGAGCATCTCTCTTCCTACAAGGAGAGGCTGAGGGACTTGTGTGTTCTTAGTCTGAAGAAGAGAAGGCTGAGGGGGGATCTGATCAATGCTTGTAAGTAATTCAAGGGAAGGTGTCAAGAGGATGAGCCTGGTCTTTTTTCAGTGGTGCCCAGGGACAGGACAAGAGGAAATGGGCACAAACTAATGGAAATGGACACTAAGAAGTTCCACCTAAACATGAGGAGCAAAGTCACTTCTTGACTTTGAGGGTGGCAGAGCCCTGGAAGAGGCTGCCCAGGGAGGTGGTGGAGTCTCCTTCTCTGGAGACATTCCAAACCCCCCTGGACACGTTCCTGTTCAACCTGCTCTGGGTGGCCCTGCTTTGGCAGGGAGTTGGACTAGATGATCTCCAGACATCCCTTCCAACCCCATATTCTGTAATTCTGTGAATACACGCATATAAACAACCCATTCTGAAACAGGTATTTTTCCACACAGATTTCTTTCTTATATACATGACATAAACCAGCTGGCTTCACAGCTACAAAATGATGTTTCAGACAACTCAGGGAGCCCTGTTTGCTTCTTAATCACTTTGCTAATGAAAAATTATGTTGAAGCATCTTGGAATTTCCTCCCAAGAATTCTGCTTTTGCATATTTATCAACCAAATTGGTACAAACAGGAAAAACGGAACTAGTTAGACAGGAAAATACCGGGAAAAGTAAATAACTAAATGATCTAAATTCACTGTAAATTACTTTACAGTCATTGTAATACTTTAATATTCCACCAGAAAGGCAAGTTTAAATGCTGAGGATTTAAAAACCATTACTTCAGAAATATAGAACGTAAATGAGAAAATTACCATTTTATTAAGAGAACTTGACTCATTTTTACTAATGAAGAGTGCAATCATTTAATACTAACATAATGAATCCCTTCTAGAAATTCTGATGTTACTGCAGACAAACACAGCATGCATTTTTGACAACACAAACATAACTATCAGATGTCCTGAACATCATCTGTAAGAACTAAAAGCAGAGCTTTTCAACATACTCATAATCCTGGATTCAGTTAAATACTGGCAGGATTAATACTATTTCCTAGGACCAAAGAAAGATCCTGTTCCACCCCATAAAGACTGCACAGGCTGCCAAGAGTAAAGGGAATGGCCTTCAGCTGCAGATAATTAAGAAACGGCCATTTTAAAAAATGGGATGTTTTGGAGAAGGCAGCATCTGGTAAAACGGTGGAGTACTTTTTCCATGTGGACCCAAGAGAACCTGAAATAATTTGTTCTGCAAACGAGAAACTCAATGCTTCTATGATGGTTTGTTTTGCTGAGAAAGTAACTTCTTTTCGCTGGAAACGAAGGCAAAAAGGATCAGCTTTAAATGTGATTCTGCCTAAAAGAATGAACACATACAGCAGACAACAAAATTCTTGCCATGCAAACCACCACCACCGTTAGCCCTGCACATACTTACTTTCCACTCTCACATTAGTTTTGTTTGGTTGGGATTATTTCTGCTTTTAAAGAAACATTTCTGCACGGTTGTGTATGACTTTGGTCCAGATTGAGGGCACAAACAATACAGCAAGAACTCAAGGAAATTATATTCTAGAAAAGGCTTCTATTTGGGTTCAAATGTATGGTGCCTCAAAACCGTTGAGGAATCCCTGCTTCCCACGACAGCGCTGTGAGGGACATTCAGTGCCTGGAGGAGGTGAAGAACCAGCAAGCTTCTATAAGACAAGCAGAGCCCACCACAGGAGCATTAGGCAACCTCAGCCCTAGAACCCAGCTCACAAACATCCCTCTCACTCCTCCTCCAACTCCCAAGCCTCATGCATGTTGATCAAAAACGTTGGAAAAACGTAGGGAAGCTTCTAACCATGGACACAATCATGATGGGACAGGACATGGTTATTCCCAGTTATATTCTCCATGGGATGTTCAGGCAGAGCCAAAGTAATTTTTGCACAGACCAAGGCTCATGATGGTTGATCATTTTACAGGAGGCTCCTCTCTCCTCTGATCTCCGAGGCAGATGTACCAGGCAGGTGAGTCAGCTTCAAAGCTACGATAACCTGGGACAAGCCTTGAGACTCAAGGAACCTCTCTGGTAGTACTCAGCTCCTATCAGTCCAAGTGGCCTGGGCTGGGCACAGCCACAGGAAAGGACACCAGACAGACTGAGAGAGCTGGGGGAGTTCAGCCTGGAGAAGAGAAGGCTCTGGGGAGACCTTAGAGCAGCCTTCCAATATCTGAAGGGAGCTACAGGAGAGCTGGGGAGGGACTCTGTCAGGGAGTGCAGTGACAGGACAAGGGGGAACGGTTTTAAATTGGAAGATGGGAGATTTAGATTAGATACCAGAAAGAAATTCTTTGCTGTGAGGGTGGTGAGACACTGGAACAGCTTGCCCAGAGAAGCTGTGGCTGCCCCATCCCTGGAGGCGTTCAAGGCCAGGCTGGATGGGGCTTTGAGCAACCTGGTCTGGTGGGAGGTGTCCCTGCCCAGGGCAGGGGGGTTGGGACTTGATGATCTTTAAGGTCCCTTCCAACCCAAACCATTCTATGATTTTATGATCACTGACTTTCCACAGCATGCATCCAGCCAGCAGACTTCTCTCCCAGCCTGGATTCACAGGTCCTTACTGCCCATGGGGCCTTTTCTGCCATTTCAGTGTCATCTCCTGTACTCAACAAGGCCTACCAGAGATGGATGAGCTCTCCTGAGCTGTTTTTCCTCACTCAGACAGGATGTGAAGAGCAGCCCAGTCTGTCCTCACTCACTGCACGCAGCCTTACCTGGTCACACAGGTTTCCTTGGCCTAACGCAAGCTTTTGATCAGGAGCAACGGCAGAGGAAATGAAAAAAGGCTGCTTGTGCAATGAAGAGGAAAATGGCAGGTTCTTCTGCTTTGGGCACTACTCTTCCCACTATGAGATAATCCTTGCTTGAGGCATCAGCATCACCTTAGGGCACTCATGGTGCAAGTATTTACTACCGGCCCTCCCTTCAATAGGTCAGATCACCTGAAAATAAATCAAATTGCTCCAAAATTCAATCGACCTGTAGACAGATGCAAGTTTATGCACCAGTATTTTTTAATAAAGTACTCGTAAGGCAAAGAAAATTGTATTATTGTACAATAATGTACTTCACCTGTTCAAGAATAAGATTTCATTATCATTTCTCCATATCTTCACTGTCTCCAAGTAACAGCACGGTAAGTAATCCATGAATTTTCTTCTTTTTCCTACGTTATGAAGCGCCCGGAGTTTAAAAAGTTGGAGGGGAAAAGTGGTTTAGATACTGGAGCAAGCTGAGATATCGCTATTTGCCTGCGGTAGCACTTACTTCCCCTCTCACTTGCAGAACAGATGAGCTCAAACAGAGCTCTCTCCACCCTCTGTCCTCATCCTGTTCCAATATTCAGGAGCTCTAATTCCCCTCCTGTACCTGACACAGCCTAGCTCCTCTTATGCCAAGAGGTCTGTCCAGTTCCTCTCTGCTTGCCGATTCTGTGACCCAGCAACAACTTCCCTCGGGTTACCCCCTTCCCTGATCATCCTATTTCTGCTTGTCACTACTTACTGAGCTGCCATTAATCCTTTATTTTCGGGTAGGTCTAAGATTATAGGTCATTTTACATTTCTCAGCTTCCTGTACTGCAAAAAAAAAAACCAACCACAAAAAACAAGGAAGATTTTTTTCCCCCCTTAATATAACAAACTCACTCACTGAAATCTGTAGGAAAAAGAATTCTAGAACTATTTGAAAATGTTTAGGGGAAAAAAAAAAACAAACCCCAACAAAATAGCCAACCTGATGATGGGAAGAAATATCCGAATTATAAAAATTCATAGAAGCATAGAATAGTGTGGGTCGGAAGGGACCTTGAAGATCATCCAGTACCAACCCTCTTGCTGGGACACCTCCCGCTAGACCAGGTTGCTCAAAGTCTGGTCTTGAACCCCTCCAGGGATGGGGCAGCCACAGCTTCCCTGGGCAACCTGTTCCAGTGTCTCACCACCCTCATAGTGGAAAATTTCTTTCTGGTGTCTAATCTTAATCTCACCTCTTCCAATTTAAAACCATTACCCCTCATCCTATTACTCCACTCCCTGATCAAGAGTTCCTCCCCAGCTCTCCTGTAGTTCCCTTTTAGATATTGGAAGGCTGCTCTAAGGTCTCCCTGGAGCTTGTTTTCTCCAGGCTGAACAACACCAGCTCTCTCAGCCTGTCCTCATAGGGGAGGTGCTCCATCCCTCTGATCATTTTCATGGTCCTCCACTGGACCCACTCTAACAGGTTCATAACGGAAACTCCTGATATTTTCTGTATGTCCAAGGGGTAGAATTCACAGACCAACAGGAGGTGTATGAAATTCCCACTGGACTGGTATTTTTAAATTAAGCTTTTTTATCATGCCTAATAAACAATACCAGTATCCTTTCTTAAACCAAACAGAAACATTTGCTTTTCTCCATAGAAATATATAAGAACATATGACTGGTGCGCAAGCTTCTGGATTTATAATTTTCACATAAAAACTTGAAAAATTGGACTTCTAACTTGCCTTTAAAAGTCCATTTTACATTTATTCTGCACATAATTCTCTACCTCCAACTGGAAGAGAACCAACTCAGGCCCTGGCATGTTCAATGACAACTTAAAAACGTGTTTTAGCTTCGGCAAAAAGATGTGCAAAAAATAAAATATACTGTAATTTCTGTTTCGAATTAAAATTAAAATACAGTCCCCCTTAACATCCTTCAAGACAGAGATCAGCCACACTAGCCAGACATTAGCATCTATCTCCTTCTACACGCCTACCTTTCAAATAGTGAACCTGATTCAGCAATTGTTAATCAGGCAAAGTATGTAATATAATCAAATTAGACTTGTTGCTGAAAAACAATCAAAAAAACCCAGTCCTAATTCTTAAATACAGGAAAAACTCTTACAACATGGAGACTGATCCTACACTTCCTCAGATTGTAGGGCTCTCAAGGCTAGAAGAATTCTAAATATAGGGTCAGAGAGTAAGTAGATGTAATTTCCACTGACCGTCTCATAAAGCTCATCAAACATCTGTAAACATAAGCCAAATAAAAGTATCATTAAAAAAATAAGGATCAGCTTTCCTACAGCAAGCATAAATGGAGGTTTTTTTAAGCGACACCTGTAAAGGAAAGTTTACAGCTGCTTAAAGAAAGCCATCTCAAGTTACAAACCAACCCAAAAAGCATCCTTCTCAAAACTTACAACCTAAAACTCAATTAGAAAGAAAAAATAACAACAGAAAACCCACCAAAAAACACCAGCACTTCATCCTTCGATTACACTTGAAGACTCACAAGTAGTGACTCAAAATAATATCTCAGGAAATCTGCCTTTTAATTACAGAAGAAACTATAAAAAAAAATTAAAATTCTAATTTTTTTATTATTTTTTTCAGACTTGAGGAACCTTACCTTCATAACATTCACCAGATTCATGTTGCTTCTTTCCACCAACACAGTGCTCTAAAGAACATCCCTCCTTTTAATCTGAGTGTGTACCAAAGGCAAGCTTGAGTCCAACGCTAACCTAATACGCGTAATTCACTTGTCTAACAGGTGAATTATATCCATAACTGGATGGTGATTAACACTGAACAACCCAACAGTCACACAAACAGCACAGCAAATCATTCTTTTCAAACTGCCAATCGTTAAGGTCAAAACATTCATGCTTTTAAGTCAAATTACAATCAACTTCCTCCCCACCCATTCTATTATTTGTTTTTCATGCATTGAGAAGAGCACAGAAACCACTTCACAAAAAATGCTGGGTATCTCAGAAGAACCTCCACTACTTAAAGATGAAACACTATTAAAAAAAAAAAATCAAGAGAGGGAAAGGGCTTCTTGAGGTTAAAAAAAAAAAAAAAGAACCACAAAACAACAAAGAACAACAAAACCCAAAACCAAACACACCCAAACAACACCCAACCAAACTTATTTTCCTTCTTCATTTCCTTGAGATACTTCCTTTTATCCTCTCCTCTTTTTATCCATTATGGTGCCCCCCCCAACTACAACCACCTTCAGTCCTGAGCCCAGCAATTGCTTTCTACTCCAAAATTTTTAAAAAAGACAAAAAAAAAGTTATCCAGGCAAACATAGAAACGCTTTGAATCACAAGCGATCCACAAGGTCTAGCGCTAGCCTCTGGAAAAATGTTTGGTTGAGATTTTAAAACTGCAGTTGTTAACAAAAAAAGGAAAAACAAAAGGAAAACAAAAAGGAAGAAAAAAAATTAAGGAAAAAAATAAAGGAAAACAAAAAAAAAAGGAAAACAAAAAAATACTGCTTTTCTATTTGAATTGCATTCAGATTCATGCTATAGCCTCTCCTTTTCTTTCTAACCCACATTAACGTCCAAGAAACTGTTTGTTTATAAAACCATATACTTTCTAATGAAAACGTTAGCAACCTCCTTGAATTTCAAGCAGGTTTTTTGAATTTCAAGCAGGTTTTTTACTTTTGAGCAGCAGCCACGGCAGACGGAAGACACGATTCCTAAAGACTCGTAAGAGATTAAAGTTTTTGGAGGAAACTTGAAGCGAGGCTGCTGACACAGGTTTCTGAACCCCAGAGGGCTCAGGGTTTCTGCTTACCCACCCCTGGATCTTTAAAGCTGCCGTGACGTAGGAGCGATGTGGCCATGGTCCAGCAGTGCAGGAGGTGGCTCTGGGGTTGTTTACTGTCCCCAGCTTCACTCCAGTTTCCCCAGGGTAAACACACACACACGCTGGCCAGACCTTTCATTATCTGCATAATCCCAGCCTCTTTGATTACCGGACTGTAATACCAGCTTCACCCGAGTGAGCTTTCATTCTTGAATTACGGCCACGCAGAACACGACCGAGGGAGTGCCAAATGAGATGATTAAGCAGCAAAATATGACATGGCATGAATTATATTATTAATATTTCCTATCTATCATTTGCTGCAGAAACAAGGGTTTGCACGGCCAGTAGCAACTACGCTATTGAGAGAAAGCTCCTCCACTTTGAGGAGGAATATTTCTTTCAAAAGAAGAGCAACTAGTTATTTTCAGCAATTTTATTCTTTGATTGCTTCGACACCAAACTGTATTTCAACGTTTTACAAATGACTTCCTTTTTCAAGCAGCCCTACCCTGAAACAACACGGGAGGAAACTCTTCTTTTAAAAAGGCAGGCTCAAATTACAATCCTTTATTTTTAGAGAATGAGAGCATAATCATTTTACCACAAGATATGCTGATCAGCTTTCATTTCAGCAATTCCCTGCCTGTATTTAAGTATATATCAAATCCCCACAAATTTTTGATTCGCCAGCATGTTATGTTTCATTTCCCCACATTCATTTAATAAATAAATAAATAAATAAAAAGCAAGTTTTAAGGAGTTTTTATAGAACAGCCATGAAACCTCCTTTTTTTTTTTAATTAAAAAAATAAAATAATAATCAGATCATCAGCATCTCTGAGGTTCCACTCACTTCTGTAAGGGCAGCCATTCCCTTTTATCTACAATGATCTCCTTGACTATTTTTAAGATATTTGTTTGGAAATGGGAAAGGATATGCCTAGGAAGGACAAAGTTAGCACGGAACACATCATAATAAATCACTGCACATTACACTACTAAATTAGTGGTGAACTTTTTGACACTGTAAAAATATCACTTGACAGTACTGGGAGAAGTTCTTCAATATTCCCTACAATTTTGACCCAAAGAAGGCAATATGTGACAAATATACAAGGCATTTGCCACTGAACTGTTTTCAGGTGACAATTAAGAGGACAATTGCAGGGGGTATCAGCATCCTCCACAGCAGTAAAGACAGAGGGGAGAAAAGGTACGGGAAGTTAGTGGGCTCAGAGCAAGGAGAAGGAAGTGGGAAAATAGAAGAGCTTCAGCAGGATCGCACTGTAAAATTATTTTAAATCTACAGCCCTACTTAAACCAGGTGAGAGTTGCTAGAAGGTGCTAATGAGAAGAAACAGATCTGGTAAAGCAACAAAATGAACTATGGATTTCAGTTAAAAAGAAAAAAAAACTTAAAAAAATCAAAGCACACTACTCCTAGGAAGAAAAATTAATTTTGCATAATGAAATATTGAATTATTATACCAAATCCAAAACCCAAATCATTCATTTAAAAGTTTTATTACTTTAAAAAAAGAAAAAAAAAGTCTGTTTCAAGGGAGGGACTTCACACTCAAGATGAACTAATGAAGAGACAACATTCCAGTCTGGATCGTACCTGAATTTCACTAAGCTGCATCAATGGGCATAAAGTTGAGTATAAGAAGTTCCACCTAAACATGAGGAGGAACTTCTTTCCTGTGAGGGTGGCAGAGCCCTGGCAGAGGCTG
>JAOQGH010000040.1:15432663-15455152 GCA_025769975.1 Gallinago jamesoni | reverse complement strand
ATAAGAAGTTCCACCTAAACATGAGGAGGAACTTCTTTCCTGTGAGGGTGACAGAGCCCTGGCAGAGGCTGCCCAGGAAGGTGGTAGAGTCTCCTTCTCTGGAGACATTCCAACCCCACCTGGACATGTTCCAGTGCAACCTGCTCTGGGTAGACCCGCTCCAGCAGAGGGGTTGGACTAGATGATCTCCAGAGGTACCTTCCAATCCCATATGATTCTATGATTACTGTTAACCGAGACTTATAAAAAAGTTTGTGATAGTCTCTGCTTTTTGAAGAGACAAACAAAGAATTGAATCAGATTTGTTTTGTTAAAATAAGATTCATCTTTCAGTTACTAAGCAGTAAAAAGCACTGAATCTTAAAGAGTTTGTAGGAAGTCTAATTTAAATTTTATGTCTTGTATTTTCTCAAAGAGGACTAACATTTTTAAAGACTGTAATTTTTATGCTGTGTTACTCACAAGATGTTAATTTTAAAAAACACTGATAAATAAAAAGACTCAGATTAAAAGCACGCATTAATTTGCAATGCCCAATTTGAGATATCCTGATTTTTCTGAATGTTTTCACAGCACTGTGTAATATTCCAGACTAGCTCCCACCAAGTTCCCTTGCATTGAGTCATCATCCATTCTGTAAATGATGACCCCATGTCTCAGGCTGAGCAGCAGAAAGAGCAAGTAGTTCTGAGCAACCTGCAGACTGTCACCCAAGACGGAGAGAGCAGGGGAAACAACAGTGCCTAATTCCTCCAAGGAAATCACAGAATGACATGGGGTTGGAAGGGACCTCTGGAGATCATCTAGTCCAACTCCCTGCCAAAGCAGGGCCACCCAGAGCAGGTTGAACAGGAACGTGTCCAGGGGGGTTTGGAATGTCTCCAGAGAAGGAGACTCCACCACCTCCCTGGGCAGCCTCTGCCAGGGCTCTGCCACCCTCAAAGTCAAGAAGTTCCTCCTCATGTTTAGGTGGAACTTCTTATACTCAAGTTTGTGCCCGTTTCCTCTTGTCCTGTCCCTGGGCACCACTGAAAAAAGACCGGCCTCATCCTCTTGACACCTTCCCTTGAAGTACTTACAAGCATTGATCAGATCCCCCCTCAGCCTTCTCTTCTTCAGACTAAAACGAACCAAGTCCCTCAGCCTCTCCTCATAGAAGAGATGTTCCAGGACCCTCATCATCTCTGTGGCCCTCTGCTGCACCCTCTCCAGCAGTTCCCTGTCCTTCTTCAACTGGGGAGCCTAGAACTGGACCCAGTGCTCCAGATGGGGCCTCCCCAGGGAAGGGTTGAGGGGCAGGATGACCTCCCTCCACCTGCTGGTCACATTCCTCCTGATGCCCCCCAGGATGCCATTGGCCTTCTTGGCCACAAGGGCACATTGCTGGCTCATGGGCATCCTGTTGTCCACCAGGACTCCCAGCTCTTTCTCCTCAGAGCTGCTCTCCAGCAGGTCACCCCCAACCTGTCCTGGTGCAGGGGGTTATTTCTCCCCACGTACAGCACCCTGCACTTGCCTTTGTTGAAGTCTATCAGGTTAAATATGCAACTGGTCTAACTCACTAAAGTCTTGCTTTTCTTTCCAAATCTCTTACTGCCTTTCCCTCGAGGCTTCTAAAATGGCTGGGGGTCTTAAGTCCACAGATTTAGAAAATTACAAGCTCGAAGGGGCTACCAGAGCAGACAGTCCAACCTAAATAAAACACTCCTGGAGATTTCATAATGAAGCAACCCTCTATGAATTAAGTCCGGTAACTTGTGTTCAATTAAAACATAACTTTTGGAAAAGTCATGACTCTTGATTTGTAAGCATACAAGCAGAGAATCCAACATCATTTTAAGTAGTTCCTGCCAGCACATATTTTTCCTCATTATTAAAAATGCATGCCTGATTTCTGCCTTTAGCTGACAGCTAAAGACCTTCCTGTATTTGACTGGTATTTTCTCCCCATAAGACACAATAATCATATCTGCTCTCAAGCTTTTTTGATAAACTATTCAAACAGCTATTTAAAAAAAAAATAATAAAAAAAGCATTGCATAAGGCATTTTCTTTGAGTCTTCGATCATGTAATAGGTCTACATCTCTTGCTCCCCTATGGCTTTTTCATGAATGCCAATTCCCAGACCCTCCAATACACCCCGGTATTGATCACACCAGGGCCTCAAAGAGAAGTAACGTTGCTGCCTCTGTTACACCTAAGAGGAAACAAATCACCCTCATTTGCTCCTTAAGGATGACACATGTACACTCTGGTTAATAACAGATGCTAAAACGCCTGATCACTCTGAATCCTATCTAGCTATTACCCCTATTAACCCTATCTAGCTGGTACTCACAGAATCATCTTCCTCTGTCTCAGAACTGCCGAATTTGGGCTGGTGTTCGCAGACAAGGCAAAAAGGGCTGATCCAGGGAACAAAACCCACCCCCGGCAAACAGCAAGGGATGGCAAGAGAAGTTCTACAACAACTGTTTCACAGGGGCAGAAGCGCACTTTTTCAGAAATAGATGTTTAGAAATACTACCGGAAAATCTGAAAATTTATGAAAAAGACATTTTAGACATGTAACTGTATATTATTACATTGCATATACTGTATATTGCATATACATTATTGTATCTTGTATCTTATATATACTGTATATTTGGTATATATTACACATGTAACAAACAGAATAGTAACTGTCAAAGACCGTATTTATGAAAATTTAAAACCCCTTTCTATCAGAAGCAGAACTGGTAGTCAAGACAGATAAACACCAATTCTGAAAAAGCTCTTGCCATCTCTCTGCCCCACTTTAAACGAGAAAAGTATTTTTTCTTTCAGATAATTTTGCGGAAGTCTCCTAGGTTTTTGTTAAATATGCCTACAATGAAATGATCATTTCTGGAATAATGAGGCCACAGAAAACTGCATTTTCCATTTAGATTCAATCAAGAGATTCTTGTTCATTTGATTATTATTTTGTGGCTCTATGTGAAGTATGGGTGGGACATGCTGAAAAGATTTCTTTTTCCCCCCTCCAGTTTCTACAGCACCTGCCAGAAGATTCAAGCACACAAAATTAAACCTATTCCAAAGGTACAAAACATTAATCACCCCTTTTGACTTCTTTCCAGGTTAATTATCAAATGTGTTTTAGGAGAAACGCTTATACCCAAATGTGCAAATCTCAGCTTCCGAAGCTTAAGTATCTCCATTGATGTTAACTATTTAATGACCCAGCACAGAGATCCTGTAATCAACTCTCACCATGGAACAGGTCACAAAGAAAACCACACTTCAAAACAAATTAGGAGTTTGTATTCCCTGCTTAAATTAACTACCCTGGTCCTGAGCAATGGCTTCCTTAGCTCTTTTTTCTGTGTTTAGTCACACAGCACAGATGCTTCACACAACTTCTTTATCTCTGCACGCTACACTTGATCTTAGCCAAAAGGCCGAAAAATGATCACCCTCCCCAGTTCCAGAAGGACAGGGAACTGCTGGAGAGGGGACAGCAGAGGGCCACAGAGATGAGGAAGAGTCTGGAGCATCTCTCTTACAAGGAGAGGCTGAGGGACTTGGTTTGTTTTAGCCTGAAGAAGAGAAGGCTGAGGGGGGATCTGATCAATGCTTGTAAGTACTTCAAGGGGAAGGTGTCAAGAGGATGAGGCTGGTCTTTTTTCAGTGGTGCCCAGGGACAGGACAAGAGGAAATGGGCACAAACTTGAGTATAAGAAGTTCCACCTAAACATGAGGAGGAACTTCTTGACTTTGAGGGTGGCAGAGCCCTGGCAGAGGCTGCCCAGGGAGGCGGTGGAGTCGCCTTCTCTGGAGACATTCCAAACCCCCCTGGACACGTTCCTGTTCAACCTGCTCTGGGTGGCCCTACTTTGGCAAGGGAGTTGGAGTAGATGATTTCCAGAAGTCCCTTCCAACCCCATAGCATTCTGTGATTTCTCCAACTGCCAACAGGAAAAACAGAACATGCTGGGGTATCTCATTTATCAGGGATCAACCTGGTCTAGTGGGAAGCGTCCCTGCCTGTGGTAGGGGGGTTGGAACTTGATAATCTTTAAGGTCCCTTCCAACCCGAACCATTCTATGATTTCATGCGTCCCACCCATCATCTCACAGGTCTGAAATGATATGGCTAAAGAGCATTTACACTCTACTTGGTAGCAAGGCAAGAAACCAGGGCAACTCCCAGGACCATCCAACCCGCTGAAGAGGCCAGAGCATGGATGAGGAAGGTGTGGACAAAGAAAACTTCCCCTTCTTGGGCCAGCCACGGAGCTCTGCACAAACCAGGTAGAACCCAGTCCCACCACCTTGCTTCTGGCTTCCTTACAGCACTCACAAAGGTTGCACCACAAAACAAACCCTTCAGGTAAATTATCAGAGTGTTACAGCTTAGAAAAATATTAATAGCAGCAGACACACTGAGCTTTCTGAAAACTTCAGAAGACAACACTCCACAGCTTTCAGCTTCACTTAATAATCAGAAACAGGATTACTCCCTTTGAGCCAAAATGTTGCATAAACCAACATAGTCTACAAAAAAAAATAATAATGGTAAGACAGGTGGGAAAATGAAACAGGGCTGGGGATTGGGGCTTTTTCCCCCTCTCCTTAACACTAGCAAAACATTTGTAGCTGAACTCTACTTTTTTTTTTTATTCAACACAAACAGCAAGTAAGTACATTTTTAAACCAAAAACTCCTCCGTCATATTTTTTTCCCAGCAATTCTTCCAGTCATTAAATGTTTTTTAGGCAAACCTACTAAACAGCTGCTTAATATTTTCAAGGAGTTTTTGTCCAGGTAGCATCTGCCAACCTCTCAGCTACATTTAGTATCCTCCCACAGTTGAAGCCTAACAGACTCCTCTATTGAGACTTAAATCAGCAGCCTCTTTGTCTCCATGCAACTGCTCTTTTTACTGAAAATGGTATGGCAGTAAGGAAAGCACAATCTGAATTTAAGCAGCGAAGCTAGGAGAAAAATTCTTGTTGTCTATAAGGAAAAGGTGCAAATTCCGACTTATTTCCTCACCGGAAAAAAATAAAATGCATAAATAAAACCTCTGTCCCACATGCCACACAGATGCCATCGCAATGGCATACGCAGGTGCAATAAGGGATTTTTGTGCTCCAATCCTCTTGCTGCCCAGTTATAGCCAGTTCCCATCCCTTCCCAGGAATGGATTAGATGGAATCATTTTTAAGGGTAAGTAACACAAAAGAACCAAGCTGCTTTACATGGTATCTTTTTTCTTTCTATAAAGGAAATCTCTACTCATGTAAATAAGCTTCCTTGCAATTTACATCTCCTTGAAGGACTCTCAGAAGTTTTACAAATGCAGAATGCTCAAATTCCACGCTGACTTTCCCTTCTGTTTAGTGTTATAAGCATGTTGGGGATTCAGTGTTATGCATGTTCCTAGCCATTTGCAAGAACAACTGATCTGCCAGGTTTATTTAACGTGTCTGATCGTCATCTTCTTCTAAAATACAAAACCAGGAATATTTGTGTCCCACACCAACTATTTAAAAAAAATAATGAATAGAAGTACTGGTGGTGTTTGAACCCAGGCCTGCTACCTAGTTTGGCTTCATTAAAAGAAAAAAGAAAAAAAAGCTGTGCTATGCAAGTTTGTCATTTAACGCAACCGCTATTCCAACCCCACCTCCCAGCCCCAAAGACCTTGTAAAAATCAGGTCATTTGTCACTAGGCCAAATGAGAAATTCATCATCCCTGGACAACGGGTACCCGATACCTTAGTACTAAACAAACACAGAAACGTGACCCTTGATAACTTGTTTCATTTAATGATTTTCAATTGCTGTCAGTTACCAAAACATACAAAAGCAACAGCAACAAAACAATGAAAGTTTTCTCCAAAGGAAGAAAAGTCAACTCCATTTGCATACTCACCTGATCAAATACCCAAAATTTACAGGCAAAATTAGTGGTTTTAAATAAAGTTCGTTTATTGGGGTTAATAAAAAAAACCCAAACTTCTGAAATTTTGATAGCTGATTGTTTATGACTGGTTTTGCCTTATTCTCCTGCTTAAAAATGTATAGTTTATTAAGCCATCAAAATAGATGCCACCCCAACAGCACCAATAGTTTTGTTGAAAGGTCACGTTTTGCCTAATAATACATGTAGGCTACAGGCAACTTTTTCAAGTTCTTTTTCTCCATTATTCTAATAAAGGAATCACAAAAGAAGCTCTCTGTGCAAAGCAGCACACCAAATTCTCAAAACCACTCCTACCCAATACCAGAAGACACTCGTTCTCGCAAAGACAAACTTCTAAACCCACATCAGCACACACACTCCCCCCTCCTGGAACCCCCAGCTAAATTTGTTCCAGGTTATTGCAGCCGCTCAGGCTCAAGCAATCAATGCTAAGAAACGTGCACTTAGTCCTGCAAAAAAGGGTAAACATTCTGAAGTTCCATTTGACTTCACACAATAACCACAAAAAAAAAAAAAAAAGTCAAAAGAAATTAAAACAATTCCTTTCCCTTAACACTGCAGGAGATGCTTAAGAATAGACAAGCAGTAAATTCCATCTTTAATTTTATATTTCCAGATACAAAATTCTGTAACACTTCTTTGTTACTTATTACTTTTTGACTCCATAGAAATGATGATAAGAGTAAATAGGATTTAACTTTCTTAAATAGAAGAAAAAACTATTAAGTCTTAAATGACTATCTGGTATTCGCCAAAATCTATCAATACTGACCTCAGAAATGGATTTAATCTTCCCAAACTTTATACCCTTGAATTCTATCTATCACCCTATGTTCTTCCCTATTCCAAAGATGTAGTTCTGTAGGAGATAAAGTGGATTAAAGACATATTGGGGATTATAGATTATGCAGTTAGAACAAACACAGGCAAGTATTTCAAATAGCTGACCCTACAGAAAGGAATCACATTCTGTTCTCAAGATGACATACAAAAATAGAAAGCACATTCCACTAGGAAAATATTTACTTAATAATTTATCATTTAAGAACTACTACTGTACAAATTAAAGTACAAAGACAGCATATTGAACTAATGTGAAGATATATATGCAATTATGATAATACAGCTTCAATTTCGACTGTGATTTGATTTACAAAGTTTACTCCAGCACTTACTTTTCCCTGGAAGTCCTGCGTTTAAAACTGATGCCAGTTTTTTTGGATAGGAAAGGCTGAGAAACACAGTACTACTGAAAAGTATAGTAATAAAAGGATAAAAATCTCGAAGTATCCAACTGGAAAGAAACGCCAGTGAGACATAAGAATCAATTTAATCCAGACATTAATAACTTCCTTAATGATGTATATGATTAAAATAGCATACAGATAACATCTTCTGAGGATATGAAATAGGGAACTTTGAATAGCAGTGAAGTCAGAAATAATACAAAGGAACCTAAGTAAATTCCTTACATGTCCAGAAAATAAAGTGAAATTCAGTCTGGAAAAACACCAACTTACACATCTGGGAAAAACAATCCCAAATATAGATATTCAATATGGACAAGAAACCTGGGAAACAACAATGCAGAAAAACTGCATTGACCATAAATGCGGCATGAGCTCCAAAGAGGGGGGAGGCACTGTCTATCTGGCCACTGAATCTAGGAATTGGGGGAGAGGGAAGGGGAAGACTGAATTAATTCCCTTTTGCTCCTCTCCCGAAATGAAGCAGGCGTGAACAGCCACTCTATTCAAACTATCTTTGCTGCAGCTCTGGACACCAGATAGGTGGTGTCCTATCCATTTAAAATTACATGGGCAAAAATATTATCAAGTACTGAATGCTTTATCTAAAAAGCCCAACTGTAATGAAAAAAACAGTCTGTGCTTTATTATTGTATATTATAGAGCTTTTCCGTTATATTTGAAATATCAGGGTTTTTTAATCCAGACGTATACTTACCCAAAAACAAATAAACATGAATACAAGTTCATTTCCAAACCATTTGCTTTTTATGGACCATGAAGTTTTGGCACACTTCAGCACAAGTGAAATAACTTTGAAGATGCTGGCCTTCAAATGAATTTTTGCTGCAGTGTAATGCCTGTTCATGCTAGAAGCAACTGTGCAAAACAAGAGGAGACCAACAATGCACTCATGTTAAATGAGGTCATCTCAGAATCTTCTATTCTGAAGGACATGTCAGTCCTCCTGTCTACAAAATCCTTCATTAGAATGTTTCTGCAACAGGAACAACTATTCCTTTCCAAGCAGTGAATAAAAGAAATTTGCTTAGAGATACTTCAAAACCTGCTTCTAGCCACTTCTGTTCCTAGATATTATGGCATTCCTTCATCAGGAGGACTTCCTGAAAATTTAAGAAAAATAATTTTCCATATTAATTAGAATCCCTCCAATTCCCTTACATTCTCAGAACCAGCTTGGAACCACATACAGAAATTCTAAGAATGGTTTGGGTTTTGTGGGTATATTTTTTCTTTTGTAGAAGGGCTGCTTTGAAGTGGGGATGCCCCCCTCAAGTGTGTTAGTTGGAAGAATCTCCCGCCTGAGATTTGGAACTACCTGAACCAAACCTTAAACTTGGCCCTTCTTGTCCAAGAAGCAAGGTGCTTCAAATGCTGTTTCTTGAACTTGATTGTGCGCATCATGGATGTGACAGTTTAGGGACATCAGGACACTGAAAGAACAGGAAGAAGAACAGACTTGTCCTGGGAAATTCAACACCTTTCTCCTCCCTTTGGAATTTCCTACCATTAGGAGACACAATATTGAGACCAGTGACTCTGTGGTTATCTTTTTCTTAAAAGATCACATCTTTTTTTCTTATTATTTGGGACATTTATTTGTTTTCCCTGTTAATGGGAGGATGGGGTAAACATAACCTCAAGCATTTCGTTCCTTTCTCCTTCTTTGCCAGGACTCCTTTTGACTTATCACAATGAAGTCTCTAAAAGTTTTTCAGAAGCCTCTTCACTGCTTAATTTATGGCTAACCCACAGTACAGACCCCATTTGCTCATTTCTCTAATACTAAAGGACTCGCTGCAGTTCTTTTCACTTGTGGCTAACAAGATTTAATCTGGCAACTCAGATGAGATTCTAAAGCACTTTACAGGAACGGACACTTTTTTTGAGTTTATGGCATCCAAAGTATGGACTAACAACCACCTTGGTAGGCTGTCTCTTCCTCCAAGTGCATCTAAAAAGCCCTGCATCGTACACCTAAAGGGTCTGCTCAAGTACCTTTGCCATCCAACATACCCTGAGACAATCTCAAATCTTTGCCAAGAGCCAAACCCAGGAGCCAGAACCGTAGCCATAATCTCCATCAATTTAGACAGCCAATTCTGGAGCTACTCTTCTCAGAAGGACCCTTCTCTCCATCAGCCTTCCTAGTCCCCCAAAAAGAGAGACTAGAGTGGCTTTTAATCTTGAGTAAAACACTTGTCAAGCCTATGTTTTGCCAGAAGTAGATGCAGATTTGTACTAAATCCTCAGAGGCAAATCACAGTGGTGGTTATTTTCTCTCTTTGCAATGCCTTTTCAACCATTTAGCACTTTCTAAAGATGAGTAGAAGTTTCAACCACTACACTTTCTTAGCAGTGGAAGGACGTTCTGTTTCTTCTAATAATAAGGGGGAGTGGGGGTTGGGGAAGCCAAATCAAACAAACAAAACCATACCAACTGACCAACCGAAGAATCACATGCATGGAGGAAAAGGGACAAGGAAAATGACTGCAGGAATAACTGAAAGGGAAGAATGTCTTACAGTAAGGCCTGATTACTGGAGCAGAGGCAGGATAGCGCTGGCATGCTCTTGACAGGATGGATCTCCATCCTGATAGGACTAGCCTTGACTCCAGAGAACCACAGAATGATATGGGGTTGGAGATATGGGGTTGGAGACTCCAGATGGTCTGGAGACCATCTAGTCCAACCCCCTGCCAGAGCAGGGTCACTCAGAGCAGGTCCCACAGGAATGTGTCCAGGTGGGGTTGGAATGTCTCCAGAGAAGGAGACTCCACCACCTCCCTGGGCAGCCTCTGCCAGGGCTCTGCCACCCTCAAAGTCAAGAAGTTCCTCCTCAGGTTTAGGTGGAACTTCTTAGATTCAAGTTTGTGCCCATTTCCTCTTGTCCTGTCCCTGGGCACCACCCCTTTAAGTATTTATAAGCACTGGACTCCAGAAGTGCAGACAACCAACTGCTGCAACATACTGATGGAGCTTAGGAAGATAAACAGACTCTTTTTTTTTTCTTTATAAATATAGCTAATTTTATTATAGTGAGATTTTTTCAATAAACCTCTGCAACCCACTCCACCTGGAGTGCTTGTTTTTACGTCTATGAGTAAGTTTTATCACCCTCTTGTGGAAAAATAAGTGAATTGTATCTCTCAGAGGTTACAGGAAGAAGTAGAAAGTGGGAGTAGGGAAGGCAATGAGAAAGGACAAGGAAAGAAGAATGAAGAAGTATGGGCTGGGTGGAATAAAGGAAGGGGAAGTGAACAAAGATGACTAATAACACAGTACCACCTCCAATTCTTCAAAAAGCAATCCCAAAAATGTTATTTGAAAACATCAAAGATAACAAGCTGCCAAATTTATTCTTGGTAACACCGACAATATCCAACAATTAAGTTATTTTCTCTACAGTGGTTCAAGTACTGTCTCAGCTGTAATCAACACCTTTTGTGCCTTTGTTTCCACATAGAGGGGAAAATACCTTCTCTATAAACGCACAAGGTTAACTGTTCAAAACTGAAGTCAGAAAACACTTACTAGGTACTTTCTTACTTAAAAACAGACTGCATGTATCATCTACGCCCTGCTGTTGGAATGTGAAAATGGAGAGCACAGGAGCTGAATTTGAAAAGAAAACCAATGATGGTTATGCATTCAAATTACATCGTACTGGGTAACATAAAAGAAAAATAAGAATATTTAACTCCTCTGAAATCTGGAATAATTCTTTCCTCAGTTTCTGCCCATTCCCAGTATCAATCTGTATTATAAGAAATTTAACTTGCAGGAATATTCCTTTACAACATAACCCATATGACAATATATTCAAAACCTGCATTTTAGAACTCAAAACCCCAAGTCTGGTACAAGCATACACAAAAAAGAACCCAAGAAAATCATGATAATATTAAATTAAGCGCATGACGCTGCAAAGAAGCACAGAAACCCCAAAAACCAAAAGGCCAGCTCAGTTTAGGCAGACATCACAAATATGGTGAAAAAAGAAGAGATCTCACACAATGTATCCCTAAAACTTTCTGAAAATCTTCCAGAAAACTACAGACTACATCCAATACAAACTGCAGTTACTTCTTCTTAATGACACTAAATAGTTTTTCTGATGCTCCTCAAAAAGAGTCAGAAACCCATTAAAGATAATAGTTCTAATGACAGATCTTCTGAACTTTATGATAGAATACCTAAAGAAACTCTTCCCTCCCATTACACAAACTATATTTATACAGAGCCTCTACACTATTCACAATGAAAAGCATAAAAGGCATAACTACACAAGTTACATTTATGTCATTGTTTTAATCAAAATCTGACAGTAGAGTACTCCAGACAACATAAATTTTCAGCTTAACCTTATTCTTCATTAAAGTATTTGATTTTTCTGAATAAAAATTATGGTGTCTGAATACTTAGCCATTATCTCCAACTGGCGGGTCAAGTCCTAAAATTAATACTTTCACCAGTAGGTACACATAGTTAACTGTATTTATTTATCATCCCTGAGATATTACTGATGATTTGCTTTAGCTTCTGCAAAATACCCATCAAGTAAGCAATGTTAAGTCTCTGATCAATGTTTTCCAGCAGATACATCTTTTTAAATTCATTGCAATTTTAAAATCTTAAAAAAAACACTTAATTATGCACAGATTTTTTTATAATCAGAATAACAAACTGCTTGCCCTCCACCTCTCTTTTATAACTTGGTCAGTTCTGAACTCCAACGTGAAGTTATTAGAACAAGCTCTTCAGATCAGGGAACACAAGAAGCTAGCGTTACAGATGAGCCAGCAATATGTCCAATGATGTTCAACAGACTTTCCAGCAATCTGCTATTCTATTTTTTCTTTTGGGAAGCTACCCAGAAAGGATCCCTTTCACTTTTTCACCTTCTGCCCGTTTAACCAGGTGCATTGACTCTGTTAGATTGTGTTCCTTCTCTGTCCCAGACTCTTGGAGATGCTAGTCCTTGGAAGGACCAAGCACTTTACAAGCAAGGAAAATACCGCAGTTAAGAACCCGTCCTACGGATCAGAAAGAAGAAAGTAGGGGTAAAAATTAATAAAGGGCATAAATGCAAAATAATGATCCTTTTAAAATAAAAAATTATTAATACAAGTAATATAAACTTTTTACAGGAGACTAAAAAAATACATTGTTATATTAAACAAATAAAGATTATATACAATTTTCAAAGTTATACATGTGTCTCTATTAATTAGAAAAACCTACTTGTGAAAAAATCTTCTCTTCCTGTAAATCATTATTACTCCTGACCAAAACTGATTCCCCTGTAGCTTGACCTCAAGACTTAATTGAAAAACATGTCTGTTCTGAATAAAGTCCAACAACTAAGGGCACAAAAGTATTTTACACTGGTCATTTGGGCAGCTGCCTTATCTTTTGGAAACGCCTGAGTAAGATCCTCAGACTGAAGCTGCAGCATTTTTTGGGGGGTAGAAAACCACATGCACAGAAGCTACTAACCCGATGTAACAGTTCACCACCATTTTGGTTCTGCTGAATGAACTGTTTGAGAGGAGACAGGATCGAGGGCATCACTAAAATTAGGAGGAGGGGAAATGTTTTTAACAATGTGGTTTGCATCGTGGCCCCACAGACGCTTGGTTCAGCCCAGATGGGAGGCAGCGCACCGGGGTATATCCTTGGGGACTTGTCAAAGAAGATTTGCCACCAGAAAAAAAAAACCTTCATTGTAACCACCCCTTCAATGAAGACTGACACTTGCAACCAGCGAGGTTTCAAACCAAGATAAGGCCTGCCATACCCTTCTGGAAGAAGAGTCTAGTATTTTACTAACAGATTTTCTTTAATCTTTCATTGATGTGTGCCCATTTGCTGGTATTTGTCAATGAGACAGTTACCAAGACTACACAGTCCCACCACTAATCCAAAAATGTCCAGCCCTACCAAAACTCATCGGGTCCTCTTGTCTGGTATTTAGAAGGATTTTCGCCTGATTGAGTCAAAGAAACAGCAAAACTTGAATGAAAAGAAAAAAAAAAGAAAAGAAAAAAAAAGTAGGTGAAAGGAAGTTACCCTGAATCTAAAAATAGTTTTCTGTCCTCCTCCCACTCCCCAGAAAGCATAAATGAAAGTGCTCTTTTCTCAGGAAGGCAGTAGCTTACAAGGGATGAATGTGAAAGGGCTGCTTCCTTCCTATAAAGCTTTAACTTTAACAATTAACAGTAGTAATGTCCCATTATAAGTACTAAATTTTAAAAACAAACCAGAAAATAAAATAAGCTCAAAACCCCAACTTTATACATGACATTAAACATATATACAACAACTTCTTTATATACACAAATATATATTATACACAAGCAGAATTTACAAATACACCCACAATTCCTGAGATACGGACAATGTACCTTTCATAACAGTAAAACCCCATATCATAATAATCATAATAATAATGAAGGTGGCACTATACTTCAACGAGCATGTGTGCTGTACAGAAATAATTGCACGGCTAAACTAGAAGTTATATTTGTCAAAGGTTCTTTGGAAAAGGAATACAAAGGAGGTACTCATTACAGGAACAGGAGGTTCTATTACAGACACATAGGGTGACACTCGGACTCAGAAAAGAAAATTCTAATATCATTAGATAAATAAATAATGCTGGGCAACGTATTATAGAGACATACTGTACAAATACAGACTGAAAAGTTTCTGGTAGTAAAGCTTTAACCATCCTGCGGAAATTTATCCAAGATTTTAGACTCCATCTTGTGAAGAGCACAGAAACATATTTTACACAGTGATCACAAGTTACTTCACCTCAAAAATAAATTGAACAAAAATAAAAGGAAAACGAAAAGGAAGAGGAAGGAACGATCATCACTTAACATTTCCAGAAGGCAGACTGAGAAATTCAGGAAGTAAAACAATTACACCAAAGGTTTCAGGTTAAAAAAAACACAACAAATCTCCCCCTCCCCCAAAAAACCCCACCATTACCACCACGGCTACAGGAAAATTGCCGGACCTAAATAAAGAAACTTAGAAATAATGACAGAAACATTAGAAGATCAGGGCTAAGCTGACAGAATTTCTCACCAACTGCAGTTTCACTAAGAGACCGTTAAGATAAGGATTTATATTCTTTTACTGTGATCTTTGCTTCATGTCAGCATTTCTACATATGCCCATTCCCTCCAAATAAAGCTCCGCAAAACTCAGTTTCAAATGTGGGAGACAATAAAAAGCAGAGAAAAATTCCAAATACAGAATGCAACTAGTATATGGCCCTTTCTAAACATCATCAAATACATTTTAGAAACAACCAGAAATCTTTACAGTTATCGGAAAGAAGTATTCCACAACCACCAAATGTCAAAGAAAATAAAAAAGAAACTTAGGCATGTATTAAAAAAACAACTGCCAAGAGCACAAGAGAAAGTGAAGAAATTAATTGCGTATGACAAGAACTCCATACATCTTAAGAAAAAACAATAAATAGGCTAAGTTCTTCTTCCTTCTGAGATTGTGGCCCTATTCCCGAATCTTTCATAGAGATTGCCCATTATGTCCAGATTTATTTCAACCAGAATGGGCACAAAATTCCTAGAAGTATTTTCAGGCTGGATGCCTGATTCATCATTGACTATGTACAGCACAAACGAAGTTGAAGGATTTCTTCCACACAATGACTTCGGAGTCCTCAGATCTATTTCCAATGATGGAAATAGAACAAAATTTTACTTTGAAAAGTCATAACCAGTATGTGCCTAACTTCCTGTTTATAAATTAGAAGAAAGTATTTAGCTTAGGTATATTATTAACGGTTTATCGATACCTGTAAAGCATTCCAAATATCACAAATGGCAAGTAGCACAGAAAAGTCAACCAGCCAAGGAAGTAAACACAAACCAGAAGCTGTATCTATCTTCTTCTACAACTCAAATAATCGCTACTTCCCTTATGTACAATTCTGAAGGTGGTATCCGTAAGTCTTAAAAAAAATAACAAAGTCCAGGCTTTTTATGATAAAGAATATTTTTAAAAAATCAAAAGTAATCATATTTTTTTAAAAAAAGTGCACATCTTGCAGTTCTCACTTAGTCAAAAGACTTTTGGAGTTGGTAGAATTTTTTACTATCTAGCCATTTTGCCATTTGACCTGTAGATAAGATTCATAAGAAAAGCTTATCATAAAATCTCAACTACGGGGAAATAATATGATGATCAAAAGCAAACAGCAAGTAAAAAGAGATTTTTTTTCCCCTCTCTGACTATGCAATGGTCTTTTGTTGCCACTACAGCAATTCTTTAATGTCATGAAAACTATCTGACAATATATTAGAAGCTCAATAAATTTTATAATATTGAGGTAGCAAAGCAATGGGTATTGTTGACAGAGAACTTCTGTTCTGAGTACCTATTTTAAAGAAGAAAATATATCTAAAAATAAAAATCATACTTTGAGCTGTTTTCAACAACAACTATAAATAGTTTCAGAAAACCTGAAAGTAAACTACACTAGCTATATTAGATCATTGGAAAACGTGGTAGAATGATAGGAAAAAACAGGCAAACCTTGAAACTACAAAAAACTGGATACATCCATTTAAAATTTAAGTCTTACTTTTGGATGGTTTGCTTTACCTAAGCTATGTATTTTTAATGAGGGCAAGGGGGACAGGAAGAATACCATGAATTACATGCAAGTTTTCTGTCCAATTTCTCGAGATGCTAAACACGAATTCATAAGGCACATGATCTTTTTAGGCATCTGTATGTACGTCTCTGACATTCCCCTACCATTACGGATACTGGCAGAAGCACAAAGGAAGTCCCCAGTCCCCTTTTACACTTTGTTTTCACATGTCCACTACAACATACCTTTTTTTTTTTTTTCCAACCAACTGCTTTCCAACATTTCAGTCCTACCAAGCTACCTCCAGAGACTTCTAAGTAAAAAGAGTATACAACATGAAAGTAAAACAGCCCTCTGATAAATAATACAGTTATCTAATGCAGAACAAGCATGATTTGAAGTTTGGTTAACAAACGTGGGTGGGGTTTGACTAAGGCACAGAGGTGGAAGTACTCATTTCCCAAAAAAGTGCCCTTCGCCATGACAGCTCTGCTGTTATCTAGAAGACCTGCCATCCTCGACAATACCAACAGCCTCTTTAAATGCAAAGCCAGAAGCAAAAGCCAGCTTTTTGATTTGTGGCTCTTGAAAGCCTAAATTCAGCTCGACAGAACCTCAGAAGGCACATCTTATTTTCTGAGTACATTAAATGTTTGTTTACAAAAAGATACAATATACAAACTTCTGTTAATTTAAAAAAAAAACAAAACTCCAACAACAAAAAAAAAACCCACAAGAGTAACAACTTAATTTCTCTGGTTTGTTTTCTTTTCCTGGAATAAGCAATGAAAATTCTTACTGAAAATTGCAGTTCTTCTTGTTACACTTCCTAAATAGCAGATCACCCTTCAGACTTATACAGCACCAAAACATAGTCTCTATTTTTCTTTCCTGAAATATTTTTATTACCAAATGAACAACAACAATGCTGTCTTATCTATCTGTTTTTGCAATACAGGCATGTATGTTCACAGAAAGCAACAGACTGCATTAAAACACTACCAAAACAAGCCATTTCACTATATATGACTCTGCCCCTAGGGAAAGGGATGAGAGCAGATAAGATGTGACAGATGTGTAGTCATGTCACTTAATTCACTACTGGAAGGTGCTCAAATCATTATGGTGGCAGGCATAGTATAAAAACTTGCAAAGAATGGACTAAGCATTTATCTAGTTTTCTGTATATATGATTCTTGTAATCAAAGAAGATACTGAAGTCCATAAAAGTGCTGTTTGAGAGAAGGCAGCCTGCAAATGTCAATATGCAATATAATGATCTAAAAAGAAAAGAAGAGAGCATAGCACATCTGTTTTTGTCAGCAAAGCTCCTCCATTGTGAATATGAAATATGTCTAAGGTTGAATTCAAGATCTGTCCTCTAAAAGTTCCCCATAGTGAGGTTTCTTAAGAGGTTTAATTAAACTTGAAATTTACCCAAAAACAAGAAGTTTATTTAAACTTAGCAACTGTAGATCTCCAAATTGATTTCATTTATTTTTTTCCGGAGACTTCAACAAGCTATTTTGCTGAAATCTCTTCTCTGTTTTGGTTTGAAAGACCCAAACAGCAAGGATGAAATTGGAAATCATATGATTACTGGACTGAAGTAATAGGACTGGTCACTTGTTTGAAGATATGTGTAAACCTGAAAGTTTAAAAGACTAGGGCAATTCAGGCAACTGCCCAAGGAAAGCATGAAAAATGCAGGAGGAAATTGTTTCCTCACTTCTTTCAGGTTTGATAATCCTGAATGTTACAAATATCAATGCAGATCAAGAATATTTCCAAACAGTAGCATGATTTTTAACTGCCAATGTCCCTTCAGCAGGGACACTGCTGTTTCAGACAGACCGTTCAGGTCCAAATCCTGCATATTAATCTGCCCCAGGTAGATCCCTGCGCCCCTGGGAATCCGCATTAAGTCAAAGAGGGAAAACTAACTCACAGGATCAAATTCTTAATTTGAAGCTGGACCACTGTAACTCATTATGACACTAATCATAAATGTCTCACCACCACTCTCTGCTCCCCATCTGTTTGTTTTATCTTATTATAGTTTTATATCTCAATCCATGGGACTAGCTACAGCAGTTAAATTAAGCCTATGTTTATGCAGGACCAAGTCCTCAGACAAAGGCAACGTTTTTCTTACACTTGTGCATGTGCAAAGTTTATTCCCTGAATGGGACAATACAACAGAATGAAATAATTGTAATATCAATTTCTTCATTTATACAAATCTCAGTCTTTTCCAGTAATCTAGCCCTTTAAACCAAAGGATTAAGTCCATTCACCTTCTGAAGTGCAGCAACTAGTTATTTTCAACTAGGAAATAACCTGTGCATCAAAAATGACCTGCAACCTCAGTACAAAACTGAGCTTTCAAATTATTTCAAAGAAGCATTTGCTTCTTTATCACACACTCACAAAAACAAGGAGAAAGTCATAAAATAATACCCATTGCAGACCCCAGAGTCAAATCCACTGGCACTGACAGACCTTAAAAAGTGAAGAATGCTGAAGGGGGGGGGAGCATTCTGGTACAGTCTCCCCGGCTCCCCTACACCTCCCAGTCACTCACTGGTGGGCAGATGGACCTCCCTTTTGACCCAGTATGGCCATTTGTGATGGCCATTACAGGTAACCCACAGAAAGCAGCCTCAAATATTTTAATGACAACTCCACTAGAATTAATCCTAGAATCCTACTATTAATTAAATTAAAAGACGTTAAGTTGTGAGTATCTGGGGGGGGTGTTTACTTTCGGCTTTGCTTTTTTACAACTTCTCTCTTCTTATGTAGAAGGGGGGTTAAGTGCAATTACACATTTATTACATATTTCAACACTCCGATTCACAAATTTGTCAAATAGGTAGAAGAGGGAATGCGGGAAATACACTTGCTCCCACAGCAAAAATGGGACAGACGTAAGATTAAACCTATTAGCCTTACTATCTTCCAGAATGATCAGCACAAGCCATGATTATTTTCACTATTGGTAACAGAAAACAAGAATAGTAAGAAAAAAAAAATCAGAAAACTAAATAAACCATTTGAGAATTCAGAGTAAAAGAAACACTTCTGGAAGGCAATTCCTCCTTCCTCACCAGACGGAGATAATTCTCAGGTGCTGCTGGGCCCCTGGATTTGTACTGAAGTTCAGTGACTGGGATTTAGGGGAAGCATTTACACAGCATATTACATGGATATTGGCATCCTTTCAAAAGTAGTACGCTAGATCATAATTTTCTTTCCCAAATTGGAGGTTAAATCTGCCAGTAGAAACTCAACCGGAGCTCTCAAAACAGTAGTGCCTTGCCTAAGACCTGATTGGCAGCATCTTTCCTCTTGAGAGCCTGGAGCTCATGGGACCCTTCCATTTCAAACCCAGCAGAAGCCAGGAGCTGGGAGTTACCTATTCACAAACACTATGAGAAGGGGTCCCATCTCCCCAGTAATGCCTTGCTCTAAGGGCACTGAAAATACGCCCGTGTGGGCTGCATTTGGCACCAGTGGGACAGGCTGCAGACCCACGCGTTACAAGGTTAAGATCCTAACAACCAGTTTCTCTCTGCTCACAACTCAATTTACCCTTCCCAGAATTACTGTTCATTTAGGTCAATTGCTGAGGGTTCACAAACTAAAATACTCACACATAGCCTGAGTGCCTTGAAAATACAAGTTATGGTACGAGTCCACATTAGCATTTGAAACTTTCGAAGAGTATTGCAAACAATCACCACACCCTCAAGTCACAGATTAAACATTTTGTAGATCTTAAATACATACATTTCTGGCATGAAACATTTCTCATTGCTGGCAAAATTTCCCCACAATTTCTGGCAATAGAATACTTTTGAGTTTAGAAGTTATCTGTAAAGCAGTATTGTTTTATTTATTAAAAATAATTCTCAATCTTACCTTTTAGCAGAGGCAGGGGAGTTAACTCGATAGGCTTGCCCTGAGACCTAAACTGGGAGGAGCTTTGTGACCTCTTCTGTCTGGCTTTTCTGACGGACTTCCGAGAAAATCCGTCTACTTTATCCACTGATGGAGGAGTAGTTGGTGCTGAGGACATATCCCTACTGAAGGAAAACAAATGTTACAAACATATTCCAAATGGAAGAAATGGGTAAAGACTAACCTAAATTTTCAAAAAATCCTTCTCTTTCTGCACCGGTCTCCTGCTGACAAGTCACCCAAACTGACTGTTAAGAGAGTTAACTCACCAACACATGTACAGATTGTATAGGATAAACTTAATGGAACAGCGTAATAGTTTTTCTCGCTCACTTTTTCACCTGTGTCTCCCATTTGCCAAAAATCCTGAAGTGGGAAAAATTCAGACCTAATGCTGACATCATTACATCAACAGAACTTCATACACCTGCAGATTTGACATAGGCCTTAAACTCTAAATTCTTTGGGATGAAGTAATTTCAACTCATTCTGTAAGGCACCATGCATGCTAAAGCATGGCTCCATAAAAAGGTACAAATTATTTTTTTGGCTTCAAAGTCATCCATATGCATAAGACCAAAAAACATAGGACAGAAGAAAAGTTCATTTATTTGCCACAGCTACATACAAGACAGAAATATAAGAAACTACAGCAAAAAAGTGTCGCTATTTTCCCAATTTCACTAACACTGACAAATTTTATACGTTATGTCTTTATTTGCCTTTTTTAGAAATAGTTATTTCCCTGTGAGTCTCTTTATATGTAGTTATTCCACGTTCTGACATTTCTGTAAGAATAGCTGTGTGGTAGCCGTAACTGTTCTAAGGGCAGAAGCCAGACAAGGTTTGCAGGGAGAGGCAGAGAGCCAAAAAAGATTTCTGCAAGCAAAAGTTTGTTTGTTTCCCAACTCGATCAGCTGGTCTAAGAAATAAGCATTGCTTCTTCCTATACAACTTGCATCGGTAGTACTCCTGCAGCTGATTCCATACTTCTAAGAAATACCAAAAGGAAACACTAAAATAGTGAATTAATCCAGCCAGCTGTTGTATTTACTAGTCCTCTTCTCTCTGTTAAAAAAAGCCCGTCACATCTTGGTAAAATACATGAGTAATACTTAAGAGAAACAACACAGGAAGAATTTAGGCCTAGATATTTCAAGCAGCTCTGCGTACAGTTAACTTCACCAGCATTTTTTTTTTGCCTGAAATCACCAGAACCATCAGCATTAATAACGGGATCATTAACAAGAGCAGCTCTGTTGATTTCGGTAAGGCTATACAGTGGTGCAAAGTTAAGCATCGGCATAAGCATTTGCAGGATCAGGGTCTTAGAGCACGTCCTTGGAAAGCATTACTCATCCTCAGTGTCTGTTGACTTCAATTACCAAAGTGACTCGTATGCTAAAAGAAGTTGATTCCACAATATAGAGAACACTTTCGAGTACTTATTTTATTAAAATAATTGATTACTCATACACTCCGTAAATTATTAAATCCATTGAAACAGACATTATTTGGGTTTGCCTTTTGCAAGAAAAGCTTTAGGAAGTACGATTTATTGCAAGTGTCGACAAGTTCCAAAACAGAAGAACTATTTAATGCAAAATTACATCTACAGGCACTAAATCTATCAAAAAATGGAAGTACAAACTCCATAGCTTCTTTGAGGAAGCATGTGCAGCACCCAGAAGCTGAACTGTGCAGCTGGGATTACAATAATGAAAAAACGTTACTCCATCTTTTTTATTTCTCCTGAGGTATTCTTTCACTACCAACTTAGGCTTTCTAAATATAATATACTATCAGCAACATGAACCTGTGCCTTAAACTGGTCTTGTTTATCATCTGGGGGGGGAAGGAGGGGAGAAAATGCCACTATCACCAGGGCATTCAGGCCCCAGACAAGATTAATAAATAAAGAAGTCAGATAAACTGAAATAGAATGGCCTGTACTTTAGCAACCCACTTCTAAGATTTCAACAGTCCGCCAAAAAACATAACACAAAGTTACCTGTTACATAAACCGAATGCTGGAAATACCAGAAAAAAAAAAAAACACAACCAAAAAACCCCATAACTCTTAAAACCTGAATCGCTTGGCCCCATTTCATCTCGTCAAAAAGATTCCCCTCCTCATCACGTGTATCATGAAAGTGTAACCATTTCTGCAGAGAAACGTTCGCACGCTCTCTCAAAATTAAATTACCAAAAATTAAAAAAAAAAGAAGGGAAAAAAATATAATAATGGCCAGGGACTAAAGTAGATCACTTAAACTGCAGGATCATTGTGTCAGCAAGAAGCTTTCCTGACACTTCCCCGCTGTAAATTTAGTAACAGTTTTCCCTAACCTGTTTTATAAATTATTAAAATCTAATTCTAATTCAACAAGCCTACAGCCAGCCTAACAACCTTACAGTAAACACTGATCTTTTTTTTTTTGTTGGGTTTTTTTTTTTGCCCCCCCCCCCAAATGAACATTCCCTCCTCTGAAGACGCTACCACCCTGAAACACAGTTTCAACGAGCTGGGGAGGGGGGGAGGAAAAAACCGAGATTATTTATTGTGTGCGAGTAAAAAAGCTGCACACCCAGCCGCTGCTGCTTGCTTCTTTCAGGAGAAGGGGGGGGGGGGGGGGATGGTTGT
>JAOQGH010000040.1:15414179-15432563 GCA_025769975.1 Gallinago jamesoni | reverse complement strand
TTCAGGAGAAGGGGGGGGGGGGGGGGATGGTTCTTATTCTATTCCTTCTATTCCCAAAGCCTTTTGGTAAATACGAAGCCACGCACATCAGATCTGCTGGTCCCCGGGGGAGGTGGGGGGGGGTGGGGGTGGTGGTGGACGTGAAAATACCAACGGATATCACCGGGGAAGGAAGGCAGCCGGAGCCAGAAAGTGTTAATTAGCCGCCCTCCCGCCTTGCTCTCCCTATCGGCTGTCATTTCCAGCAAGAGGAGCCGGCCACGCACCGCAGCTGGAACATGTCCTCCCCGCAGCCCCCCGCGCCTCCTCACCGCCGCCCGGCCCGGCCCCCCCACCCCCCCAACCTCGGCCCGCCCGCGCCACCTCCTCCTCCTCCTCCCCGCACCGCTTCGCCGCTCCCCCGCCGAGGGATGGAGTTACCTTGACCCTCCTGGTAGAGAAGCCGGAGACGGGAGGGAAGCAGGAGGCGGCGGCCTGAGCCGGGCTTGGCGGAGCGCGGCCGATGCCTGGCGGCGGCGGGCCGAGTGTGGTACCGGGCGCCGGGCTCGGTCCCTGCCGCGGCGGCGGCGGCGCAGGAGCCTGTAGGCCTCGGCGGCGTTGGCGGCCTCCCCAGCGCAGGGCGGCGTTGGCGGCGGGTTCAGGAGCGGGCGGCTGCTCGGGCTCCGCTCAGTCCCATGCACTCGGCGCGGCCCCCTGCCTGCGATGGCTGCTGCCTCACTCACATTCCCGGCGGAGCCCTGCGGAGGGGCCCTGAGGAGGCGGCGGAACCGAGAAAAGGGGCGGTTGGGGGGGGGGGGGAGGGAGAGGGGTGCGTAGGGAGAGCCGAGTGCGGGCCGAGCCGAGGGGGAGCGGCGGGCGCAGTGCGGGCGGCCGGTTGCGGGGAAAGGAGGGTGTGTGTGTGTGTGTGTGTGTATGTGCAGGCCGGGCGGGCGGTGCTGCGAAGGGAGGAAAGGCCTCTTCCGCCGGCGGCTGTCTCAGGTGAGCGGAGAGCGAGGGGGGGAGTGGTCCCGGTGGGCGTCGGGGTCGCGCTCCGGCTGGCTCCTATTGTCACTCTCAGCGGGCTCCGGCCATGGCACTCACTCACTCTCTCTCTCTCTCTCTCTCTCACACACACACACACACACACACACTCACTCACTCACTCACAACCGAGCCTGCTGCCACCGCCCCGCGGCCCGCCCTCCCCCCCGTGCCCGCCCACCGGAGCCCGTCGCCAGGACGCGCCGCCTCATTGGCGCCCGCCGCCGCCGCCGGGACAGCTGGGAAAGGAGAGTGCTGCCGGGGGAGGAGGCGGTGCCGGTCGGGACGGCGGCGGCGGCGGTGGTGGTGGTGGCGGCGGCGGTGGTGGTGGCGGCGGCGCGCAGCAGCCAGCGGCTCTTCCTTGCCATCGCCCTTCTCGTCCCTTGGCGGGGCGGGGGACGAGGGGGGAGAGGCGGATGAGGGCCGGCCGCCTCCCGAGCGGGGCCCGTCGGCTGAGGTAAAAAACCCGGCAGTTCTGAGGTAAAACTACTAATGCTGAGGCAAAACTGCTAATGCTGAGGTAAAGACCCCGTCCCGCCGCTCTGGGGAGGGCCCAGAGCCCCCTTCCCGGCGAGGGCGGTGGGTGGGAAGGGCCGGAACGTGTGAGGGGCCGTCGGAGGGACCGGGCCGCGATTTCCTTATTGTGCACCATAATGGAGCCGGGAAGCGGCGCTTTACTTCTCTTCGACAGGGTTTTCCACCCTCGGGTTTCTTTAGCCAGTGTATGATTGCCGTCTGAATCGTTTGCGCCCTTCGTTTCTTTTTTAAAATGTATTTATGTGTATAGGGGCCAGCACAACGAATGCTTGTGGGTAGTATCGTCAAATAGCATAAATTCAGTTTAAATTCATTTACCTGATGGCTTGGTGTTTGGTGGTTTATTTTCAGTTCTTTTTCCCAAAATACAGCCAGTGATGTTAATATGTGTTTGAAAATAGCATCCACTGTCACCCCTGTATTTCTGTCAGGAAAACAAAAAGACTCAAGAGCAGCAGTTCTCCTGTGATGATATGACCAAAAGCCTCTGAGGGTTTTTTTTCAGGTTTTTTTTTTTAAGAAATGAGCTTAAGGACAGTTTGAGAGCTGGTTGTTTTGATGGGTCAGTCACATCCCCCCTGTTTGTGCAGGCAGTTAGTGCCTGAACCCTCTGAACATTACTCATCCTTTAAAGGATTCCCGTTTTTTGTCCTACTCGGCTTACCCTCCAGGTATGTGGGGCTGACATAACGCAGGAGGTGGGACTGTGGCAGATTCGATTCTAAGCTGTCGTGAAACTACTTTCAAAATTGCTCATTTTCAGCCAGGTAAGTTCCCTGGACCAGCTCACACCGAGGAACCTGGAACGCTAGTTAAAATTAAAGCTCACTTCAACCGAGGTATAACTGTCATGGACATGAATGGTTTTGCGTCTCATCCCTCAGTATGCCTCTAGCATATATTCAGAAACATGTCTCCCCTAAATATTTTTAACTACAGACTAAGCAATTCCACTTCATTTCAATCCTTCCTCGTGTGTCCCTGTTTTAAACCTCTCAAGAAGCTTATTTCTTCTCCCTGCGTTACCTGGAAATCATTCAGATCTTTTTTTTTTTTTGAACTGCAGCACCCACGACTGGACACAGTATGACAGTTAAGGGCTACACAATGCCAGCATCTGTTGTCATGCCTGTCACAGACTACGTTACTGTTTACACGTGCCAATACAAATACTTTTGAGTCAGTATGATCTATTCATGGTTTTGCTGACCTGTTTTAGCCCAGCATCCATTTCTGCTGACTTGCCAAGCCAGTTATTTCTCCCTCAAGTAGACAGTAAAGCTACTTGAGAAATTATTTACTGTAGCAGCCTTAATGCTATCCCTTCAGTATTTCTGGACAGATGGACAATCAAGCAGCCAAGACATCTTTTAAAATAAAATTCCACATTATTTTAAGGCAGAAAAATGTAGATTTTGTCATCTTTCTAAATGGATTGCGTCTCTCAGAAGAATTGTATTTAAAAATAAAACAACTAAAATTGAACTGTGCCACGGTTACAGAATGGTTGTGTAACTCTACATTTAGACCAGAGATTTGTACATATTTGTAAATATATTTAAAACTTTAAATTCACTTAAACCAAACCAGCTAGAGTAGTCTGAATGCAAGCAAAAGTTGACAACAACGAATGTAGGTCATGGGGGTTTTATATACCAATATAAGGTAAATTTTGGCAAAACCAGTGTAACTTCCTGTTGCCCCCATCAATGAGGGACAAAACCTGCAGATGCACATTTTGCTTTGTTATATGTACTTAATTCTGTTAGTTGTGTTTGTCGGTGACATAGTGTAATTCTTAGGTTTATTCAGGGTCCTGTGTGCTGCTTGTGATCTGGAATGAGCAGCTCGTAAGGTTACTGATAAGTGTATTCTGCAAAAAGGAAGTTATAGCACAGTTTGATGGCTAAACTGGATTTTTAGGTGAAGTTGAGCATGTCTGTACTTTGGTCTTCCCAGCATGAATTGAAACCCATCTTTGTTAAAATACTAAAAATCTAACACTGAAGCATGTGGCATGGGTATTTATTAAAGGAACTGCCACAGAAGGGATAAAAACCCAAGTCTGCTGTCCTGTGCACGTGGAGTTTTTTTACTTTTCATTCTGTCTTTGTGTAATAGCTATAGAATTAGTTCTTCAGTGTAGCTGAACACGCTGGTAAACGATGCAGTCAGCTAGCTTATTTCTTATATGAAAAATGCATCATATGGTATGCTTTGTCCATTTTAGTTGTCTACAGCATTTTAATGATGTGTTTTATGTCAGGTGATGTTTATATGGGAACAGTTCAAGAAAAATACCAGCTTTCTCAGTGAATAAACAGAAATCTTACCTTTTCTTTATCACCCAGCCAGCAGAGTTTAGGGATTTGGCTTCTCTTTCATTTCCAGGATGCTTTCTTTTTCCTATCATCTTGCTCTGTAAAGTCTCCATCTGTGAGGAGATTTAAGACCACAGCATAAGATATGACTGTGAAAGTGGTAATATTTCAGAGGGGCGTTGTTACTTGACCTTCCCCTATTCTCTGTTTAGCCTATGTAAAAATTGCTACTTGAAAAATGATGTCATGAATCCCAAGCAGAGATGGAGAAAAAATAAGCACTACCGGTATTTTTATAAAGATAGGTATCTATATATATTTATGTATGTGTTTTGTATCAATATACATAATATCAGTTTGTAAAAATGAAAATTAACTGTCATCAAAGTTCACATGACCAACAAGTGTGTTGGCATATATATATATAAAAATAGGCACACATTCAATACCTGCCACCGTTCCTGAAGGCCTGCAAGCAATAATAAATTTTGGTCAGTGTTTCTCCACTGCTGTCTTAAGGCATAAAGACAAGCCTATCCTTTTTAAAGTTATACTGTCGTACTGTCCTACAAAACAGATTTTTTAAAATAGCTTAGGAAGGAATTTTAAGGGCCAGCTCCTCACTGGCACTGTCCTTTTTAGCACCCAAACAGTCAGAATAGCAGTAAGGAGTCTCTGTAACGGAGATTTTTGCACCAGTGGCTCAGATTTGTGCTGCTTCATGGTTTGTTGGGGTTTTTTGGGGGTTCTTTTTTTGTGACTGAAGTTCCACTATAGGCCATCTGTTCTGGCCACCCAGGCAGGAGTATGGAGCTCTCATCCACGTTGGCATCCTGCTCTTTGCGCAGCAGCTTATCGAACAGGATTGCGGCACAGATATGGCTGTGGAAGTCCTGCTCCATCGAGCGATAAACCTACGCTCACAAAGCTGGAGCTTGTAAATATTTCACATGGCACATCTGACATGTATTTGTCTACCGTAAGAGTCACATAATGCTCCATGAAGGATCCCCTGTATGTCAGAAGAAGCATTATCAGGGGTATCGTGGGATTAGTCCAGATATTCCCTGTTTTAATACTAGTAAGCAAGAAAATACTTGATCTCCCCAGTGAACTAATTATTCAGACCAGCAGGAAAAAAAAGACCAGAAAGAGAAAGTGTTCTGGAGGAAGCAGCAGTGTGGTTTGAAGAGGCAAATCGGGATGTGAACACGGCTTTTCTGATACATCTTTTAACAAAAATGAACACAGTGGAATATGGCATCAAAGTAACTGTCCTGCTCCATCAATTTGATTGAAACGGCACAATCTGAGATTTTTGTGTTTACTTTTGAATCAAATTCATGTGTAATGAAAAAAACCAACAACATTCTATTTAGTCTGTTTGCCCTCCGGTTGACTTCTGATTCATACGTTTTACATTCTGGGGAGGAATGGCACGGCCAAATTTTGGGCAAGGTTTGTAATCTCCATACCAAGTTTCTGTAATAATAAGCAAGTGCTTATTATGTGGACTTTTGCCTGCTGCTCCCCCTTGTATCAGCCGTGCCGTACCGCTGCCGGTGCCCTCAGGGGCTCAATTCCTGATGCATGTGCAGGGTAAGGATTTTAGGGTCCTAGACACAAATACCACGAACGGGAACTGATTCTTCCTCTCTGTTTATAGACACCACAGCATTTGAAGTCATTTCTCTAGTCAACATGGCAAGATAAGTAGGAGCTTGCAGCGGGCTAGCTGCCTTCTCCTAGCCCAACTTACTCCTCAGATCCCCTTACACCTTTTATTCTTACTGTGTTCCCCTCCCCCAGCATCTTAACTTGCCTTCAGGCCCTTTGCGCTCCTTTTAAGCTTAGTTTTCTGCATGTTTTGTTAGTTTTCCTTTGCCGCCTGTTTACCCCTGCCTTCTTCGGGCTTTGCAGTGTCTTCCTCAGCCAACGTCTATTCCCCAACCGCCTCTGAAGGTTCCGGTGCTCCCCACCCCTGTCTCTCCGCAGGGCTGCCTCCGGCACCTGAAACTACACCTGGAAATAGAGCGCCTGCCTGTGTGTCACATTGTCCACTGGGTATGTCTGAATGCCAAGGGAAACGAGGCCCGTTCCCATTTTCTTCTCTTTGTGATCGTGTCTCCTTGTTTCAGTTACCTCTGCATTTCACATTTAAAGATCTGTTAAGATCTCCCAGTGTAAAGCCATCCTCTTCGGATCAGCACCTTCTGCCATGGCCCGGCTTCCTACATCATCACACCCCAAAACAAACAAAATAAAATGGGTAAAATACCAGTTAAGGTGTCCAGCAGTGGTTTAAGTGCAGGAACTTCTGCTCTCCTAGCACTTCCCACATCTCCACTGAAGTACCTACCAGCTCCCTCCCAAGCTCGGTGCATCTCTCGTGGTTGATAAAACACTTGAGATTTTCCCCAAGTACAGAGACCCTGAGGACAGAGTAGGTTGAGATAAGAGATACCTTGTTCTCTTTGTTATAAAAGAGAGCAAGCAAATATTCACATTGTATTTTTTTTTCAACTTGCTTTTATCTTTTTTATGTCATGGTACAGCTTTAACCTCTTAGAAGGTTTTCAAATTATGGCAAATGAACATGTTCTTCTGTAGTCTGTAGCTCAGCTCAGCATTGTAGGGAATAAATAAATTTAAAATATAAGTCCTAATGGGTTCCAAAGCTTGCCCTGACTCTGCAGAAAAGCACTGGAAAGAAACCCATGAATACTGCTGAAATAGGGAAGACAGGGACAGAAAGGTAACGAGCGTTTTCTAAAATCTTCCCACACCCGCTGTCAGGGTTAAACAAATAGGGTAATTTCACCACTGAGAAAATGATGTGACTAAGGAGGTTTGCAGTTCTTTCACGACTCTGTACAGGAATTACAGATACCCTCTAGTATCTGTGAGATAGGACTCTAGTGTCTAGTGAGAAAGGACTTCACGTGAGACAGGAACTGGAGTTGAAATCCAAAAGCTCTGAATCTTAGAAAAAGACAGAAATTTACTAGTCGGAATTTATTAGACAGCAAATAGCAAATAGTCACCTAAGCAATCTCCTGACTAAACAGACCCCACAAAAATAGATAACTCTCGAAACAAGAACAAAAATGTTGTTTTTCTGTGTAAATGCTAGAACTTTGAAAAATTAGTTGAAGAGATGAAAATGTCCTGCTTTAAAGGAGCACATAATTGATAGAACTGATTTTTAGGAAAGACTGAGAAGGAATGGCATTAAAGCCTCCCCAGTACCTGATGACAGAAACTAGGATGCTAAGTTCAGGAAAAGAATGGCAAATAAGACAGGAAACATCATTATATGGTTGTACAAATCCATCATGCATCCTTCCTTTAACTTTGTAATTTGGTATAGACTGTGTTTAGGAAATAGAGAAAGCCAAGATAGAAGATGGTTCGGTACCATTCCTACACAAGGAGAGGATTAATAGACTGGGGATCTTGAGCTTGGAAAAAAAAAAAACTTTAGGTTGAACTTGATAGAGCTCTTGTCAAGATCGTTGATGGAATGGAGATGAGTGAACGAGTGACTTATTTTTCAAAACTGCTTTGTATTATTTTTTCTCGTGTTATCTGGCAAGATGCAGTATTACAAGTTTTCACGTCCTCTTATAGAGACCAAAGGTATGAACAGGTTCAAGTAAAACAAAATTTTAAAAACCAGATGCCCAAGGACACTAAGGACATGAAATTGTCCTGGCACTTCAACAGGCTGCCATAATTGCAGTATACATTACATATGCTACACATTAATGAGTTTAGAGGCGTATTTGCCACCAAATAAAAATGCACCACTATCAGCTTCAAAAAACCCGTTCCATAGAGAAGTCTAGACACCAGATTTAGGGTAAGGTAACTCAGTGAATATAAAAGAATTTGAGGCAATATCAAATCTGTGATGTGTTATGATAAGATTTGGCAATATTATCATATTATGAGTGGCTTCTTTGATACGCTATCTAGTCCCTACAGTTGGAGAATTTACAACATTATCCTGTGTCAGGTGAGTCCCAGAAGAATTTATAGCAAGAATCAGTAGCCAAGACTTGAATGATCAAAAATAGAGTTGAGAATTTTCAGGGGTTGCAAGGAGGAGTTGAAAACATGATTTGCCAAGGCACCAAGCAGCACCAGCAGAAGACACCTCTGGAAAATTCATGTTGAGCTATATTTAGTACATTCAAAGAAATTGTGGCTGTCACTTGAGCCATTTCAGCTCAAATACAAATAAACAATAATCAGATCGCATAGGCTGTTTGCTCGTCTTGCATAAATAAATATTTAACAGAATTGTGCCCTTCTGAGTCGTGTCTAGTTCTAGGGTATGTCTTTCTAAGGAAGCCCCTACCTCGAAGCAGATTCATCTCTAGCTGCAATTCTGTAGGTGTGCGTTTGTACTTCATGTTTTAAAGTCCATCAAAAATACACTAGATAATGAAATTCTAGAATTGAGAGCTCTTAGTACACAAACAGCTAATGAGAGTTTTTTAAAAATAATCCTTATGTCTTGTAATTACTGGGGTTTAATGATGGGGGCAATCAGTAACATTAATAATAATAACATCCATAATGTTGGAACAATTTTTTTTACTCTTGTAACCTTAAGAGCTTAGTTCTTGAAATTTTATTACCAGCTTGTAGCTTGAGTGTGAGATACTCCTGGGTAACGGTGTTCAATTTTTAAATGTGATTTTTATTTTTTTTTCTTTTCACTGATTTATACCTAGGTCAAATTCCTATTATGATCCTAGGCTTCTTTCTTGAAAACTCACATTTAGGACCTTAAAGTATTACTTAAGCCACATCCTGGAAAAGATGAAAATAATTTCTCTTCATCTTCTACATAAAACATCCTTTCTGAGTTACTGAATTTCTCCCAAAGTACACTGGTTCTGATCCAGAATTTAATTCCTTGACATTCAAACTGTTCTGATCCCATCAAATTAATTCCACAGAAACCCACCTCAGGCTTTTTGCCAGTGTGATCCGGCTATTTTTCTTTTGGGATGTTATGGAAAGTCACATACTACCATCCTAATACACAACAGTTCATGTGCTTTAAAGAGAATTTCTTTGAGCGTGGCACACACTTAGCAAACTGTTTTGATGCGTAGATGTAAGCAATTTAACCTGCCTCATGTTCCCCACCACAACTCACGACTTTTTGCTTTTAACAAATTGACAGAATTATGAGAATTACCCATGCCAAGTACAGCTTTCCTACAGCCCCGTTGCCTATCGTCCCGTTCAAATTCTGCCTGCGAGAAAATTACCATCTAGTGTTGATTGATGCTGCTGGTGGTCACCTACAGGGTATTTCAACCAGAATGCCAGGTATGTGGGATTCTTTCATTTAGTTTATTTTAGTTGCAAAAATATTTGCCATCTGAAATGTTATCTGCTTATTTATTCAAGCCATTAAAACAGAAATATAAGTAAGATAGTCTGCTTTCAACAGAGATTTACAAAAACACTTGTTACCTCCTGGGGAAAAAAAAAAAAAGTGGTAAAAGACACTTGCAGAAAAAAGTAGGCCAGCTATTGCTACTACATGTTTAATTTTATTTGATTTACTATACTTAACTTTTTCCTTTGTTGGCAAAAACAACCGTAGCTGTTGCTAATGCTGTTTGCCAGCATCTCCATCTGCATCTTTGGTTACGTCTTGGATGTGTTCTCTTAGGATTTGCAGAATTCTGCTCGCATCCTCTGAACTCTCGTGGGAATTTTTTCCCCTTTGGTGGTTAACATTCGCAGCAGCGTGAAGTTACTCATGTTGTGGGTGACATTTGAAGACACCTGAGCCCTCTCAGTGTCTCAGTTACCTCTCAAGTGTCTTAACATGCTCTCGACTATCTCTGTCAATGATAAGGGAATGCCTCTGTCTCATCTCTCTTGCCCAGAGAAGCTGTGGCTGCCCCTTCCCTGTAGGGGGTTTCAGGCTGGATGGGGCTTGGAGCAACCTGGTCTGGTGGGAGGTGTCCCTGCCCAGGGCAGGGGGTTGGACCTCCATGATCTTTAAGGTCCCTTCCAACTCTAACCGTTCTATGATTTTATGATCTTAAGAGGTCTTGGATTCACGCTGTATGCGCCCAATGTTGCATTTTTGTCAGCAATACCAAATCCTCTTTTGGAGAGAGTTTATCTAAATTAACCTCAGCTCGTAATTTGCCATCCTTCCTCGTCTCACCTTTTGTAGATTATTTCTTTTTGGGGGTGGTTTCCACAAAGCACCTCAGAAAGCAGTCCATTTGGTCTCAAAGTTAGTGCTGTAATTTTTCTGAATTTCTGTCTGGTTTGTTTTCTGCTGGCCTTTACTTGAAAGATTGTGTACGTGCGTATATCTGTAACACTTTCTATCTTGCTTAAGTTCAATTTTACTAAATAAAACAAGCTTTTCTCTTGAGCTTAATATCTAACAAGTCTGTTCGTACAAGGCACATCTACTGCACATCTGAATAAAAGTAAACATCCTGTGTTTCTCAGCCTCCTGTAAACCCCAGCAGATAGCTGCTGCTTTTACAAACTGTGCTGGATAAGACAGCTTGCATTTCCCATGCAACAGGCTTATTTCTGGAATCCAAACCCAGTATACTTCTTGCAGGTGGGAAGATTGCTCGAGCCATGAAGCGGATGAGCCCAGATCAGCCCTACGTGGGGCAACTCTTCGTAGCTCAGAGCCAGTTCCTGCTCAGAAGTCCGTGCAGGAGATGGCGTGGGTTTTCTCTGCCTCGGCTAACATTCTGGAGACACGTGCCACAGGTGTGTGTATTAACCCCATTTCCCTGCAGCAGCAGGACACTGATGTTGTCTGTGCTTAACCCTGCCTCTGGAACCAAGGGTGAATTAGCCCAGGTGAATTAGCAGCCATGCCAGCTTGAGACTTGACCCTGTGTCTGTGGGTTCAGGGACCCATCCCAGCTCAATTTTTTCCCTGAAAAGAAGCAACAAGGAAGCTTCTTTGGCCGCAAATCCTGACAAGTAGTCTCTATTAAATCTTAAAAACAATGCTGAGACTGTTTTGTCCTGAGGAAAAGGCAGTTTGGGAGTGGGCTTCATCTTTTCTTGTTTAAAACTTCACTCCACTGAGTAACAGGCTTGCTCTCAGCTCCTCGTGCCCACTCTCTGTTGCATGTTACAGTAGTAAGCATCAAAGGAAAAAGCTTTTTAAAACACCACCTTGCATTCTTCTAAAACTTGTGTACTAGCTTTTTGTGCTTGGATGATCTTCCATGGGCTATGCATCTGTTCTCTAGTGTTCAGCAGCTCTAAAAATTATGCCATTCTTTTGGGAAGTAATTCTGAAGAATTAAGAAATTTCTGATGTTTCTCCTTCCAATATACTACTTACCAATGCAGCTGAGTGCAAGCTAATCTAGGGTTAGCTATCCTTGTGTACCTTCATCAGCCAGAACCTCTCAGATTCATAAAAACCTTAGACATGACAGGCATGTATCATGGGATATTTTCTTCCATCACACCAACGTAGAAAGCTCCCAGCAATCCTGAATGCAGATTAAGGATCCAGGAGACTGGTCACACTCCAAAACATACCAGGTCTATATTTTTTTCTAAATCAAAGTGATTTACGTTTCCAATTTCCTATGCAATTCATTGTATTTTTTTAAATAAAGAAACTATTGTTAAGCCCAATTTCATTGTATTTTAAGATATTTTTGTACTGTGCCCGTTGCACTCTATCATTAGCCACCCTGCCCTTAAATTCACTATTTGGTCATTTCAGAGTGACCCAGGAGGTGAGAACTGTGAGATCGAAGATTTTCCAGGTCTCACCAGCATTTTGCTCACAATTATGATGATTTTTTTATATATTTTTTTAATAACTTCCCATAATGGGAGTGTTCTCTTGGAGTAGTTTTTCTGTGGTTCATCAGAATACACTGTTGGTCAAACTCCCTAACTAGTTTGAATAAGAGATGAGACTGTTCAGCCTATCTTCCAACAGCTTCTTCCATTTCCTTGAAGAGAGACTCTCTAGGAGGTTATGTCCATTTCCCCACCGATAGGACTAAGTGTCATTGATTGGTGTAGGCAACCAAACAGTTTCTTGAGATTATGGGTTTTTTACAAAAGGTTGTTCTCAGAAAAAAATGGTATTACAGAAAACAATAAAAATAACCCCAACCTATCAACATTTCCCATTATATAGAGAGGAGTTTCCATTTGCTTTATCTTATCGTGTATCCTGGACACAAAAGGATGGGCACTGAAATCAGGTGGACAACCTGCATTCATTGAACTCTGATAATAATTTAATCTATTTTGCTAATTGCAGTATTACAGAATCCCATGGGGTTGGAAGGGACCTCCGGAGATCATTTAGTCCAACCCCCTGCCAAAGCAGGGCCACCCAGAGCAGGTCCCACAGGAACGTGTCCAGGTGGGGTTGGAATATCTCCAGAGAAGGAGACTCCACCACCTCCCTGGGCACCCTCTGCCAGGGCTCCGCCACCCTCACAGGAAAGAAGGTCCTCCTCATGTTTAGGTGGAACTTCTTAGATTCAAGGTTGTGCCCATTTCCTCTTGTCCTGTCCTAGCTAAAGAGTCAAAAGATCCGTTCTGCATTTTTTCAGCGAAACGAGTTTGAGGAGGAAAGAAGAAAACATTTATCAGGCAGCAACCTGTGAGGCTATTAAAGAAGGTTAGAGCGGGCTCAACCTGTTCCATTGAGAAATACAAATAACTCCTCGCAAGCCTAAATAAGGCACGTTTGAGTGTGTTTAATTGTGCGTGCCTGTCTGAAAATCTGGCTCATCGTTCTTCTTTCCGTTTCTCGCTCAAGAGGGTCACTGGTGCCTGAAAACATGGGTATGCCAAGGAAGCCAATTCCCTGTGGGAGCACGACTCTGCTCCACACAGACATCTTCCCTTCTGTCGCTTGGCATAATTCAGTCTGTGACTTGAAAATTCAAAATATAAACAAGAGAGAGGAACTGGGGCCAACAGCATGGTGAGCGGACTTGTCAAACCTTCCCAGGAAGTGAAAAATACTTCTCCTCCAGAAACATCACCCATTTCTCTCTTCTTTCTGGCTCAACCGGGGCTATTTCTTTGCGGCTCGTAACTTCCTTTTGGGTAAATGGAAGCAAAAATACCGTAATCAAACATTCGTGTATTAGACTGTAAAAATACACCGCTCAGTGCCATGCTGCGCAATACATAATTTAACAGGCAAGTTTCTCTCATCTCATCGTTCTCCTCTTCCTGTGAATTCCGTATTTCTCTTCTCTTTCTTTCTCAGAATCATCTCCTCCCATAACTTTGTTGTTCTTTAACACTCTTTAACTTTTAAATATAGTTAGGAAATACATAAGCGTGTATTTAAATATATCTTTCTTCCTGCTGCTCTCGTCCTGTGTTACAAGTGCAAGTTAAAAACCTTCGCTGCGTTTATGCGTCATTCTAAGTAGGAAAGAACCATCCCTCATCCCATTCTTTACCAGCTCCTGGGCATTCCCACGTCCCAGGATTCACAAAGTCATAGCAGCTTTGCAGGTTTTTTTTTTCCTGAAAACTGATAAATGACACGCCCGAGCTAAACAAATGGAAAATACACCAGGAGCAGAGACGGGCATCTTCTGAAAGCCAAATTTGAGGCGTTGCCTTTCCTTTAGTTCCATATCATAGAATCATAGAATAGTTTGGGTTGGAAGGGACCTTTAAAAGTCATCTAGTCCAACCTTCCCTGCAATGAGCAGAGACATCTTCAACTAGATGATGTTGCTCAGAGCCCTGTCCAACCTGGTCTTGAATGTTTCCGGGCAACAGGCATCTACCACCTCTTTGGGCAACCTGTTCCAGTGTTTCACCACCATCACTGAAAAAAAATTATTTTTTATATCTAGTCTGAATCTATGCTCTTTTAGTTTAAAACCATTACCTCTTATCCTATGGCAACAGGTCCTGCTAAATAGTCTTTCTTCATATCAGACCCAGCGAGCACTGACCCTCTCCCAGCGCGGCAATGGACATCAGGAGGCAGTAAAGTCAGGATGTCTCTGGAGTAGTTGCTTAAGTGAGGAGGTATCTTCTTTCTCCAAGCGGAGCACTCGGTTCTGCCCTGGATGGTGAAACCAGGAGGTTTCTTGCTTAGGGTCACGCTGTCATACGTGGGGTGATTCTTTACTAACAGTTACGGCATCTTTCTCAGCAATTGCTTTGGTAATTCGTCCACCGCCTCTTTACGCGAGCTGCTCTTCTAGTGCTCATCAAAGCCCTCCAAGATCCATTCAGGGCTTTTAATGCTTTCATGACACACAACCAAATGACCAGGGAAGCAGCAGCAAAACCTCCTTGCTCCTTCCTCTGTGCAGAAGACCTCTCGACTGTGGTTTTATGATGAAAAGCACTCAAGAACTAAGACAAAGACACTAAACAAGCTCAATATTTTTTCACTCACGTGCCCAGAAACCTGAAACGACCCAGTGCTGCTGATGGCTCCAGTGTCACCGCAGAGCCAGGTTTAGATAGGTCAGGTTCGCACAGGCGTTTTCAAGGAGGGGGCTTCATCTTTGTAAGTGCCATTCAGGCACTTGAAGTTCTAACGTTTAATGTTTTAAATTAAGGAAAGCTGAGCGTAAAAGGAACAAAGCCCTTAAGAGAATTATTAGACTAAATTAAGAAGAGTGAGAACTTCTTAAATAGAGGGAAAAGGAGGGAGTAGAATTCAATTAGAGTTCAATGGAAGTTAGAATCACAGAATCCCATGGGGTTGGAAGGGAACTCTGGAGATCATTTAGTCCAACCCCCTTGCCAAAGCAGGGCCACCCAGAGCAGGTCCCACAGGAACGTGTCCAGGTGGGGTTGGAATATCTCCAGAGAAGGAGACTCCACCACCTCCCTGGGCACCCTCTGCCAGGGCTCCGCCACCCTCACAGGAAAGAAGGTCCTCCTCATGTTTAGGTGGAACTTCTTAGATTCAAGGTTGTGCCCATTTCCTCTTGTCCTGTCCTAGCTAAAGAGTCAAAAGATCCGTTCTGCATTTTTTCAGCGAAACGAGTTTGAGGAGGAAAGAAGAAAACATTTATCAGTGTTCAAACATGATGCTGTAGTACATGAGTAGTTGTCATTTCTTGTAAAGAAAATCCAACCTTAATTTTAGCATTCCCAGTGCTGTGGTCTGGCGTGGGCGTGGGCAAGGTGCGGGAGTGGTTCCTTGGGGCCTCTGCTATTATAATGTACCTTATTTCTAATTTGAATGATGTCCAATTTCAGCTCGCAGGCATTCATCCTGTCATACATTGATGAATGTAATAAAAGCCTGTTATTACCAAATTTTGTTCCTATATGGAGTCATTAACTGAAGAGCAGAGTCTGCAGCACTCACAGGCTGTTCAAGTAGGGATAAGCACCCTCTTTACAACCTTCTGTCTTCTTTCCTGTGGTTTTCTCCAGCATGCAGGTGAGGTGAAGGATGACAGGGCCTTGTGAGGGAGAGGCCATGGTGCCGGGTTTGTGCCAAGGTCCCAAAGTGGCACATGCTCCTCGGTTCACAGAATCATAGGACCATAGAATGGTTAGAGTTGGAAGGAACCTTAAAGATCATCTTGTTCCAACCCCCCTGCCCTGGGCAGGGACACCTCCCACCAGACCACATTGGTCAAAGCCCCATCCAGTCTGGCCTTGAACCCCTCCAGGGATTCCATCCATAACTTCTCTGGGCAACCTGTTCCAGTGTCTCACCACCCTCACAGGAAAGAGTTTTTTCCTAATATCTAAATCTCCCCTCTTTCAGTTTAAAACCATTACGTCTCATCCTGTCACTCCACTCCCTGATCAAGGGTCCCTCCCCAGCTCTCCTGTAGCCCCTTCAGATATTGAAAGTCTGCTCTAAGGTCTCCCCAGAGCCCTCTCTTCTCCAGGCTGAACAACCCCAGCTCTCTCAGCCTGTCCTCATAGCAGAGGTGCTCCATCCCTCTGATCATCTTTGTGGCCCTCCACTGGACCCGTTCCAACCAGGTCCACCTGTGTTGAAGACTCCAGAGCTGGACACAGGACTCCAGGTGGGGTCTCACCAGAGAGGAGCAGAGGGGTAGAATCACCTCCCTTGACCTGCTGGCCAGGCTTCTTTAGATGCAGCCATAAGTTAGGTAAAAGGCAATTTTTTGGTAGAGTACAGGCTGTTGTGTCTATTTCTGTGTTAGTAGTGCAGGCTGGGTTGCTGTGTGCACGTTTCAAGCCACCTCTGGATTTACAGCTCACAGGTGTGTAACGATACTGCCACTTACTCTTTGTTTCCTTACAGACAATGCAAAAACAAATGCAAAAACTTCAGTAAGAACAAAAAACAGGCATCAGGGAAGACATTGAAATAAATATTTTTTTTCCTCCAAACGTTTTAGACTCCAGAGGTCCCTTCCAACCCCATGGGATTCCGTGATGCTGCGGGAGAGAAAGCAGGACCCAGCTCTGCAGTGCTTCACTGGGACAGTGCGTACTCCAGTGACACGACACGCGTGTGCCAGGTGTGAAGAGGTCTGAGGGCAGAGCCTGGCAAGGAGCTTCCCCCAGGGAGAGAAGTTGAGCTCAGCACAAACTCCCTCCAAACTCAGCTCCACCCTCCCTCAAACTGCCCTTTAGATACTTAAAAGCATTAATAAGGTCTCCCCTCAGCCTTCTCTTCTCCAGGGTAAAGAGTCCCAGCTCTCTCAGCCTTTTCTCATCAGGGAGATACTCCAATCCAATCTTTTGAAGCAAGATGACCCTGGATAATATAGTAAGTTAAATCAACTTTAAAAAAAAAAAGTAGGAAAAAGAAAGGAACGATGACACCAACACACCAGTAACAGTTCTTCCTATTTTCTGCTATAGACCAGCTACACCAGTACATTTTATTCTCCTATACCTGGTATTTCGACCCAGCAGAATCCCCTGGTTTGCGCCCACGAGTGCTCTAGAGCTAACTGTGGCCTTTCTTCTTTGAGGTGGTGTAGGAAGGTTCACGATACCTGCACTGGTATCCTGCATGGATACATCCATCCTTTCCTTGCATGCGTCCATGGAAACCTGCCATCAACATGAAAACCCTGCGTAGTAGCTTCACTTGCCCAGCAGTGTGGGGAAAAAATAAAAAGGTTAAGAACTTGGGGTTTTTTTTTGTTTTGCAAACAAAAGGAAGTTTGTTTCTTCTGTTAGCTCACCATGGCATTATATGCAAATATCAGGCCTGGAGCTCTTGAAATACCTTCAGTTATTTCTGTATCTACCCCATTTATTTATAGAGCCATCTGGAAAACACTGCCTTTTCATTTACAGGATACTGAGGAGCTTTTTGGAATCGTTTCATAAACCAAACTCTTTAGAAATCAACAGCTAATCAAGTCTCGGGACTTAGGGGGTTTTTTTTGGTGCATTTAAGGAGTATTGACAGGAGAGTTAAACCTGCCATATTAATGCATAAATAGGTATTTCTCTATATACTTAACTTTAGCACATGAATAAATCCAGCCATGGGCAGATGTGTCTAACGCATTACACACTCCTGTGAGAAACCACAAATGCTTCAGTTGTGTCTCCTTTTGACGCAGTCGTGGGGCATTCTAACAGGTTATAGAACAAATGGGAGCAAATTCTTAAATGAAATGCAATAAAGATGTAGACTTAGAACATCTAGGAAGGGGAAAACCGGGAAAGATGCGGGTCCTGGATGGCAGGTGACTGCATGAAGGGAAGAGAAGCTGCAGATGCCACCGAGCTGCTTACACCCAAACAACTGCAAGTTACAGTTCACTCACTGTCTAGGCATCCCGGCCATAAACCACAACAGAAATGTTAAAATAATAACTAATAAAAACAAACAAAGATTTGGGCTTATTTGAGCCAAGATGTTTTAACAAAATGCCACCGTTCATTCCTGGGTCTGTGCTGGGATGCCTGTGTGCTCCAATTCCATTCCTTAATTGCCTGCGTGCCTTCTACAATTTGCAAGAGTTAGGGCTCAATAAACTCAACCCAAGTAGAATTATTTCAGCGATCATTTAACCTTCTTGCCACTCTGACACCAAACGTATATAGGCAACTACCCTAGATGTTTATGATTACCTTGTTAACGGTTCATTATCTAGAGGCGTTCCCTCTGACCCCTGCATCATTGGATGTCTTCATTTAGCAAAACAAGATTGTTTTATAAAATGCTCATTTATTTCTAATCAACATGAGGTTGTCTAGTACCAGCCTCAGCTGGGCTTTGATTTGTGGGGTGTGAAGCACAAATGCCATCTTTGTTGATCCAAGACACCACTGTTCTTGATGGGTGCTGTCTCTGCCGGGCTGGTGTAACAACAATACAGATCTAATGTTGAAGTGTACGACTGCTCAGCATCTAACTGCTCATTTGGTAGCATAATTATTAAATTTACATGTTAAAATCATCAAGTTTTATTGATGAACTTCAACAAAGGCAAGTGCAGGGTGCTGCACCTGGGGAGAAATAACCCCCTGCACCAGGACAGGTTGGGGGTGACCTGCTGGA
>JAOQGH010000040.1:15394032-15405896 GCA_025769975.1 Gallinago jamesoni | reverse complement strand
AGGTGGAACTTCTTACACTCAAGTTTGTGCCCATTTCCTCTTATCCTTATCCTCCTGCCCTTTCACTGGGCACCACTAAAAAAAAAGACCGTCCCCATCTTCTTCACACCCTCCCTTGAAGTATTTATAAGCATTGATCAGATCCCCCCTCAGTCTTCTCCAGACTAAAAAGCCCCACATCCCTCAACCTCTCCTCATAAGAGAGATGCTCCAGGCCTCTCATCATCTTTGTGGCCCTCTGCTGTCCCCTCTCCAGCAGTTCCTTGTCCTTCTGGCACTGGGGAACCCAGAACTGAACCCAGTGCTCCAGATGGGGCCTCACCAGGGAAATAATATTAGCTTTAAAAAGATACATGAAAAAGCATCTTGCACAGAGATAATGCACGAAGTCAAAGTTCAATTATCCTGATGTCCTGCCAGCTACAACTTCAGTTACAGAAACAGAGAACCAGAAAGAGCTCCCCGAGTTCAGCTGTTCAGTCTCTTGTGATTGGAAGCACCACATCACATAATCCCCTTTAAAGATTAAATAGTCTGTCTGTGAGCCCTGTGAAAGTCACTTAGCTAAATTTGCTTTATGATTCTTAAGAAGCAAACAGTAAAGTTATGTTCCCCACCAGTGGAAAGAAAATGAAGTCATCACCACTACCTGAGGAGGAATAATTTTGATTCTAAGAAGTTGCTAGGAGGCACAGCCCACAAACTGTTGCATCAAGTGACTTCTCAGCTGAACTTTCCTGCTGGGGTACATGCAAAGGGTAGGCAGAGAACAAGACCAAAAATATGTAGAACTACAGCCCGGAATGGCCAGATGAGGTAACTTTTACAAGTATTTAGGTGCCCAACAATGCACATCACCACCTGCCGGCATACCACCGACCACCTCAACAGGCTACATGATAGCAGTGGAATTCACTGGAATTAACCACCTTTGCCTTTTTCATCAATTCTCCTAAGCATCTAAATGGTTTTTGAGCCTCCTGTAAAACCACATGATGCCTTAGTTCTTAGTGCAACTGATAAAACTCATCCCTGCAGATGCAATTCTTCTCTGTAACTACTGAACCCTCTTGGAAACCCATACTAATTCAGTGATGTACACAAATTCAGATTTTACCAATCAAAACAAAAATCAAACAGCATTCCTTCAATCCTTTCGCACATAGATTCACTTGTAAAAAATGGATATATACAAACACACACACACAGATTCAATTCTATAAAAAAAAAAGAATGAAAATAATTCTCTCCTTTCTGGAACGCAAAGGATCATTTAATTCTGTAGTTACAGTAAAGGCTTTAATCAGTTTAGAGTCAGAAAAAAGTACTGAAGCATTTAAATTTAGAAGAGATATTTGCCATCACAAACAGTACGTGGTTTCAGTGAGTTCACAAACTACAACCATTTCTAAAAGAAGAATGGAGGTGGGGTACATTAAAAAAGCATAAACTTCCACATGAATCCTAGTTACCACACACCTGAAAGTATTTTTTTTTTTTTTAAATCCAAACAAAAATGGAGTAAAAAAATCAAGCAGATCCAGCATGCAAGAAAATGTTCTTGTGCCTTCTCAGCTGTCCCATCATAAATTTTTCTGCAAATTCTTCAGGCTGGATTTTTAGGGATGGAATGAACAAGTTTCCATGTATTACTTGTTTTAGGGTAATTATTTTAATAGTCCATGAGAGACCAGCAACAAGGTAAAAGTTGCTATGACAAAACTGCTTTCTGGGTGTTTTGGGGTTTGTTTTTTTTTCCCTTTTTGGTGTTGTTTGTAGTTTCCGAGCTTTCTTTTCCGTCCTCCAGTTAGGTACGTACAAATTTTCATAACGCTATATGACAAACAAGCAAATTCTTAAAAACCAGCCTAAGTAGGCACACTCATAAAAGCTTAATTCCCAAGTCACAAATAACCTCACTAAGCTATTCACCTCGGTAATATCCTGACAATGAGGTCCCCAGGTTAATCTTCTACTTCAAAGCAACCTTTCAGAGAACATCTACAAGTAATTTCTGCCCTAGGAGGCAGCCATCCTTTCCCCTCTGAAGAGAAGAGGTTCAACGTGTCTTCTGGCATCAGCCTGCACAGAACCCTCCCCACACAGCTCCCTCCTTCCTTACTTTGCTGGTGCACCCTACACCACTCAAACACAACACCCTTAAACCCCCACGGAAATGATTAATTTAAATTCAAGAAATAAAATACTTTATTATTATTAAGGACAATTTCTACTTAATCCAATTTACCGAAGAATTACAATGGAAGCTTCTATTTAAATGCCGTTTGAAAAAGACACGCTTGAAGGTGGAGAAAGGAGTTTTCATAAACCAGCTGCCCTGTAGGGCTATGGTTACTAAAAAAATTGGGTTCTCTCAGTAAACTTTTGTAAGAAAAATAGTTTTCCAGACTCACCTGAATTTCAAGCTCTAAATATTCAGACTTTTTCTACTCAAAAGGCAAAGTAAACTCCTGACAAACATCATCCATTTGGAAAGCAAGCTGCAGTTGTTTAAATATTACTGACTTCGATAGATAATATTATTGAATTAGCAGATTCTACAACACTCATGTCAGAGCTTTTACTGCTGGGGAGGGAACTCTATAAGTACCCAGAAGTTGTAAAAAGCCAGAGCCTGCAAAAGCACGTATTCATTCAGATTTAATAATATTTTCTGGGAAATAAAATTAGCCCAAGATAGCTCTTAAGCTTTTACCCCTGAATGACACAGGTACAGCTATTCTAAAATACCAGAAAATGCTGCTCATGTTTCCAGATAGATGTGCAATTTATATCATTAGGAAGCTGAAGTGTATGGTTTTCAATTCTATTTCCACCGCAACAGCTAAGGAGCCTTAAAATTGCATTTGACAGCAGTCAGGTTTTTGCTAAAAACTCAGTAAAATGTCTGCTGCAGTAAGAAAGTCTTCAGACTATTATGAAATTGTGATTGAAGGTTACATAAACAATTCATGCTCAAACATCAGGGTGTAGCTGCCAGCCCTTCCTTTTCAGAAGGGGAAGTCACCGTTGTATTTTGATGGGAAAGTTTAAATGGCAGGAATAGGATCTGTGTTAAATTTACGAGACAAATAGGAAACAATGGTCTTCCAAACACAATAGAAGATAACTATGCATTGGACTGCAGCCACCTACAACGCACATGGTGCTCCATGCTGCAGAAGAGAAGCACTTTTCCTTTAGCACTCCTTTGACAACACAGAAAATCTGCTTTGTTATGGTCACCAGGAATCCTTTGGCAAATCAGTGTCTTTGAGACCTGACACAATTTGAATAAAGCACAAGTGCCCATTGCTGTGATTGACAAAGAAAACCTGCTGACGTTAATGGGACAAACTGCCCGACCCAAAGACTTTGGAGGGCACAGACAGCTTGCTCTTGAACTCTTCCAGTCTCAGAAGAAACGGCAGAGACGGCACTGGTCAAAAACTCTTCTTTCCTCAAGGTACCTCCTTTGCTGAGAACATGAGGTAATTAATAAAACTCGGGTTCTTCACTTACTCCAACTCACAGTGCCCCACTACGGTGGATCTACAGTCTCAACACAGACCAAATGCAGGTGATGCTGAGGTGCCAGGAAAACCCCACCACTTGGATGACACACAAGTATCCAGCTATGGCTAGTCCCTTGTGTTTGAAACAGAAGTCCAGTCCCACCATCAGCCATCACCATTCCTCCTAAGGTAACAACTGCACCTCTCATCTGCACCCCCTTGAACAAGGTAAAGCCACCTTCTACAAATTAACCCTGAAACTTCTATGCTATTGTATCTAGTCCTCCAGAAGGACATCCATGTGATCCAATGATCACATGGTGGTGGAGCACTGGAAGAGGTTGCCCAGGGAGGTGGTTGAGGCCCCTTCCCTGGAGACATTCAAGGTGAGGTTCGACAAGGCCCTGGGCAACCTGGTCTAGTTGGTGGTGTCCCTGTGACTGCAGGGGGGGTTGGACTAGATGGCCTTTGGAGGTCTCTTCCAGCCCAGATGATTCTATGATCTTTTCTATGAATTAACTTCACAGTTCCATGCAACCCCTGCACGTCTTCTTTAAATCACAACTACCAGAAACAATAAGCTTCCTTGAAGGACCCTCAAAACTCATGAAGTCTCAGGAATTCAGAGTAAGTACAGTACTCTGAAATAACCTAAAATATTTTGGCCTCTAGGGCATCCTACAAGGCTCCTTTAGAAAAAAAAAAAAAAGCTTGATTTTTAGAACAGAAGACACTAACATTTCCAAAAGGGCATGTTAGAGCTCAACAACACAGAGAAACATAAAAGTACCTTTCTGAAAAATCCCATGGAAGATGTGGGAGAAATGGAACTTTGCCTCAAAGATTTAATCAGGAACGTAAGAGTAACTTACGAGTAGGAGGGTAGAAACACATAATAAAAATGAAAACAACCTGTAGTTTTGGCAACCTTCTCCGCAGAGGTCAAATACCAAAAATAGCAAGGGATTTGAACAGCAGTAGATGAAATCTTGCACTGTTCTTTCCTACTATAAACAATGCAAAGAGACCCTCCCTTTATTTTCACAATTATTAAAAGCTCAAGAACAAACTGAGAGCAAAACCTGGAGCTCCAGGCAGCGGAAAGCAATTCGTGCACGTAACGTTACGTTGTTGTGTGTGGTGGGCATTTTAAAGCCAAAACGGCGAAGTGCAGGGTTGGCTGAGGAGAAGGCATTAGCATGTTGCACTTCACAAAGGCCTTGAGAGACCTCTCCTCATCAGCACCGCCTCACAGCAGAAGATGGATCAGCCAAATGATCCAAGCACCGAAGGCAAGCGGAAAACACCCAGCAGGCACCCGGCGTTCCTGCAGGGTACAAACTCCCATGGTTGGTTTTGGGGGTCTTACCACAGCAGAGAAATCAGGTGTTTCTCCAGCATGCCCACGAAGCCACTGTAAAGCTGAGAGAAGAGCATTTTAGTATCTCAAAGCAGGAAGGGAAGAAGATGCGCAACAGGCTATGCTAAAGCACAAAGAGAAGATGTAAACTGCCAAGAGAATTATTTCATCCTTTCAAACCAGCTATATCCAGATTCCAAACATGAAGCACAGCAAGAAAAAACTCCACGTGATCTTGCATTCGCACTACAGAGAGAAATATTACACCAAGAGAGCAGAAAGGACAAAAAAGATAAAATACCGTCACAATGAAGTCTATGGGAAGAGCAAAAAAACTTAGGTCTACCAAACTATCTGCCTTCCATGAAAACAATTCCTACCCTCCCACCAGGATGGATCTTGGGGGTACAACCCTCCTCAGCAACAGAGCGAAGAGCTGTAGGTGGGACGGAGAGCCAAGGAAATACCTTTAAACAACAGAATTGGTTAAAGAAATAAGAGTCAGAATGAGAACAAAGGGAAAAAGGCACAGGTGTCCAGTGCTTTGGGGTTCAATGATTTAAAAAAAAATAAGAAAAAGGAAATTACAACTTTTACGTACTAGTTTTTTGAGAGGTACGAGCAGTTGTTGATGTCAATACAGAATCAAAAAACCTCCTTTTGAAGCTCATACCAGATATCCATAGAGAGGGAACACAAAGCAACTTTTGGATTTGACCAGGTGTACTTTTAAATGCATAAATCATAAACACTGCACATAGAATATTTTTGTTAAAATAAAACTTTTTAAATTAGTGGTTTTGGTGTAAGATTTTGCATTCCAACTAAAAAGACCTCTTCTGAGTTTGCATCCAACCCTGGTAAATACGGTGGAGGCAGGTGAGGTTTAGAAAATTTAAGCATGCCTTCAGGTCCAAATTGCAAGGAATTAACATTCAAATGTGAATAACTGAAGGCCTGATGTTATAAATTCATGAACCAAAGAGATGGTAAGGAGCAGCTACAGAACCAGATGATAAGCCATAGTAAGAAAAAAATAATCTAAGTCTAGAACAGTCCCACGTACAATTACAAAAATTCAAACACCATACAAAACCATAAAAATGCTCAAATTACTAATTTTGACTTAAATTTTAAGTCAGAATTATTAAAATCTGATTTCAAATAGCTACACTACCTGCTCTAGAACAATTTTGAAGATTCTAACACAAAACACGGGAAACATAGTTTCTAAGTACTCTAACAAGCTGTATTAAACATGATTTCAAACACGTTGGAGAATTTCCCTTTTTCAATCTTCTCTTTTCACCCAATTCCACGCTGGTGGCACCCACCTACTGACAGCGGTGCAGCAAAGTAAGCTCTCTGCCACCAAAATCACCCTCTGACACAAGCAACTGGATCCAATGGAGAACTTCCTTATGAGGGGGAGGTTTCCTAGTGGAGACCTCACGGGGGTAGAGGATGTTACTGCATCCAGGTGTTGATGAGGTGGTCATCCAATAAAGGAGGCTGCAAAGTAGTAAGAGGATAAGAGATGCTGTGTTTTACTCTCATGGCTATTCTCAGACCAAGCTGCCAGAAGCTGCAGCAAAAGCAATCCTGTTTTATATAGGCAGATCTGCAAGATTCCCAGGCAAAAGTTAAATTACAGAAAGAGATATTACAACAGGGACGTCTATCTTCTAAATTCTATGCGTTCTCCTTTATTTTTGTATATATACAGAATACTGTATTTAAAAACTCACTGCAGAAGTTAATCTATGCCTAAATTGCACACTCACAGCATCCAAACGTAAATGACAAACTGCATCCTTTGGTGGATTCTACAGAACAGGCAAGAGCTGCCAGGAAAACTGTCCTAGCACTGAGCCTTGGCTTTTGCTCTGGAGCAAGGTCTCCGAGATGGGGGTTAAATGTGAGGTTTGTGCCCGACCTGTACTGCAGCCCAGGATGCTAACAACATATAGGGTGAGGCATCCAGGTCACCTTCTAAAAGCAGGCTAAAACACCTGGAAGTCATGGCCATTTTGGTGACACTCTTGCTCTATGAACAACCTCCCCCTATGATGTGGGAGGTGTCCCTGCCCATGCCAGGGGGGTTGGAACTCAATGATCCCTTCCAACCTACACCATTCTCTGATGGGACCCAGGATGTAGGTTAACAACCCCAAGATGAAGGTCGACAATGCACCAACAGCTCCAGAAGACTTCACTGTCCAAGTGCTATGCAAACATCAACGCTCCCACCTCCAGCAGACGCTAATCAACAGCTTCAGAACATGGCACCTTTGTGTCCTGCTGTCTGTCTGTAATGTAACCACGGCTGTTCAGCCAACCCGCTGCAAAACTTGAAAAGAATCCAACTCTCAGCCTTCTGCCTTTGTGCTTATCAGACCAGAGACCACAGAAAAGTAATTTCCTCTCTCTTGTGAGCACTTCCCAATGTAGACACCACACTGACATTATTTTTTGTAACCACAAACATAGTAAAGAAGATACAGAACTAATCAGTCTCTCAATTACGGACAGCGATCAGCTGCTGGGAGTCAAACATGTAGGGTACAACCTTCTCCTGTGCATAGTGTTAAGTTTTTCACCATTCCCATTTCCTCAGTGTAACTATGATCAGCTAAAAGAAGGGTCATACCTTTCTCTGAACTATTCCTCACACGCCTCCTCAGTAACAGCATTTTCTTTTGTTAAAGGTCAAAACAGCTTGCTGTTTGACTTGGCACTAGAGCTAGGCACCAAGATGGTCATCTCACAGATAAGGAAGAAAGAAATAAAGCTATTTGTCCAAGCAGATTTGAACAAGCCCCTGGCCTACAAATGCTTAGTAGCAGTCACGATTCTGGCAGAACAGCTTCCTAAGTTATTCCCAGCAAGCTGCAGCATTCACCCTTTACTTTCTTAATCAGTGAAAGAAAGACAGTATTTGCCTAAACTACAATACTTGTGTAATCAAACATTACTAAGTACAGTCAGCAGCCGCCTTTCGCAACAAAAAGCCTTGTTCTGAACATCTAGTCTACACGTTAAATGCAAAAATGTCACAGTAAGAACGCAACACACCTGCAAATTCCACAATCAAAAAGTGCTTTGATGTCCTCTGAAGTTCGGGACTACAAGAAAGGACTCCAAGAGCGATGATTTTCAGGGCCATTTTAAACTGAACAAAACCACCACGTGAATGGACAACCCCAATGATCCACCCTACAGAGAACGGTGAAGTGAAAAAATTAGTTATGCAGCTGCATTAATAATTTAGAATAATTTTAATGACTCTGAAATAACACCATTCATTTCCTTCAATTTTGACATTGCCAATTGCTACCAATATTGCCATATAAAAAACCCTGGAAATAAGTAAGAAGATTCTTCTCAAATATTAATAAATTTTGCTGAAATTCTTCCAAAGAATTTATTTCTACACCACAGGAAGCCTGGTGAATTTCAGCCTAAATTTAGCAGTAACTGTAATAAAAGGATATAAAGAAACTGAGCCACAGCAGGAAAAATAGCTCCTACTACCACACATTAGTGCCAAAATACCTACAACGAGATAAAATGTTTTATTTACCAGAATATTTTAGAAATTCGTTCACAACAGTCATTTATCTTAAGTACACTTTGTTACAAGAGCTCATTCTTCAAAACACAAGACTATTGTGTTTTGAAAACTCAACCCATGCTTTAATCAGCTACTACAGTTCTCACCTTCATAGGGATGTTGCTGGTAAACTGGTAGGATGTTCTCCTACACGTGCTGATGTGGCACCGTGATTTTCTGAATACAACATTCACATGCTTGGCAATTTTTAATACTACTCTAACATCACAGCCTAAGCAATTCTCCACAGTTCCAGATGTATTGCACAAGCGCAAACATCTGTCAAGCCTAAGTGAGGGCAATGACTTTTCCCCATTCTCATTTGCTTCCCTGGGAACATGCAGGTCACTAAGGTGTCTTCACCAGTCACATCCTACAATATCCATTCTTGATACTGAGCTAATCCAGAACATCACCATGTCAAGGTAATTTGTCAGATCGTCTCCAGTATCAAAGCAACAGTGGAAACTGGAGATTCTTGCATGCCCATGACAGTGCACAGACTATCAGTTTCCACAACGCGCTCTTTGTGCACAGCCTTACAGCTGGAGGCTCTGTTGAGTCCTTAATATGCCCAAAGCTCAATTTTCAATGCTTTGTAGAAGACAAAAGGAAAAGATGTCATCTAAGTGACAACAGTAGGATGGAAGACACAGAAATAAAGGGATTTAGAACTACATTGATTCTACCCTGTTAAAGAGAATTTACTTCTCAGTTTCCATAAAAGATGCTAAGGCATCAAGTATGTACACATTGAACCCATGCAAGGCACCCTCTTCAGCTCTTTGTTTTCAAGAGCCTTTAGACAGCGTTTATACTTGAACCACACGCAGCACTCCAGAACTAGCTCCACAAATGCCATACATAGATTAAGAAAAAATAAATCATTTTTTCCCTTTTTAAAACATCCAAGCACACACTGATTTTTCCACCATACTGCACTGGAAGTTCACGTTCAACTGCTTTTCCACTGTAAGAGTGATTTAGGACTCAGTCATAAGGAATGGAAGCACAAAAAGAATCACAGAATCCCATGGAGTTGGAAGGGACCTCTGGAGATCATCTAGTCCAACCCCCCTGCCAAAGCAGGTCTACTCAGAGGAGGTTGCACAGGAACGTGTCCAGGTAGGTTTGGAATGACCTCCTGTATGCAGCAACACAGATAATCCCTGCTGGCAAATCACAAGAACTATATGCTTTTGTTAGCACCCACAAATCCTAAGACCTAGGTGTGGAATTTATTTTTCTGAGATCCACAAAGACCTTTCCAACATCTTCAGCAGACAGCGTTGCCCCAAAACAAGACAAGAATAAAAAGCCAAGTCAAGAGTTTTATGCGTTTTAGCAAACCTACTCTCAATGGTTTTGTTCTCAGTGCTTTAGTCAATCCATACTTCGCAGGGTCACAGCAGGTTGGCAGCAGGGCTCCTTGCTGAAGCCAATCTCTTGATAACTAAACAATAATCAAGTGCAGATGAGGACGGGTTGGATGACCCAGGGAATGGACTGTTTATCTTACAAGAAGTAGCTGGGATGCTTTGCCTTGTATAGCTTGGCAAAGACAGAGACTGCGAGGGGATACGATTACTATCTACAAATACATCAAAGGAGTAAACACTGGGGAGGGAGGGGAGCTACCCAAGAACAATACTGGCACAACAGTTTAAGAGTATAAAAGGACCATAAATAAAATTTAGAGCAGAAATGATAAAGCTTATCTTTCAAAATAGTTTTTAAATTAGAACAGCGGGGGCAAAAACTTTGACTATCTTCACCTGCTTTAACAATCTCATCGGCCTGGCACCCACAACTGCCCTTGTACAGCAAAGAACACAAAGAGGAAGGCAGATTGAAAAACAAGCAACCACAAGATAAGCTGGCTCATCATTTCTTTGTGCAAGACATCACACTGCCAGGCAACAGCAAGACACAAGATTAGCTTACTGCATAGTTGCAGAAGCAGCATTAAGACCATAGTAAGAGGGTATGTACGTGCACAGACTGAATGCAACTTCCAGCTTAAGGTGGCTTCCTCTCCTCATGCCTCCAAAATTCCCACACAGAAGGGACCTCTGGAGATCATCTAGTCGAACCTCCCTGCCAAAGCAGGGTCACTCAGAACAGGCTGGAAAGGTCTGGAGTATCTCTAGAGAAGGAGACCCCACAGCCTCTCTGGGCAGCCTGTTCCAGGGTTCTGCCACCCTCAAAGTAAAGAAGTTTTTCCACATATTGAGATGGAACTTCCTGTGTTCCAGTTTGTGTCCATTGCCCCTTGTCCTGTCATCAGGCACCACTGAGAAGAGTCTGGCCTCATCTTCTTGACACCTGCCCTTTAAATATATGTAAGTGCTGGTAAGGTCTCCTCTTAGTCTTCTCTTCCCCAGGCTAAACAGATCCAGGTCTCCCTGCCTTTCAAATTGTCAGGATAAAAGTCCAAGGACTTGAGGGTGCCCCTCCAAACAGCCACATCTTTTTGCAAAGACTGCTGCATGGGAAATGCAACGCCTCCTTCACAAGTCCTAATGTCTATCAGTCGCTGCAACTTCAAACTTAAAACAAAGATTTTCTTTTTGTCCTGCGTTTCCCAGGGCAGCACAAACACGCCGAGAAGAGGTGGGCTAAGTCCATCTCGAAGCCAGTTGGAACTTCCAATTGTCCCCGATGGCCAGAAGCTGCTATATCTCACTCAGCCCGCTTGATGTCACTGATGACCACGGCTCACCAGCGGCTCTATCACTCCTGAGGAGCTACTGAGTCACAGATTGAGACCACGCGATTCGGAAGGAGACTGCTTACCTCTTTTTATTACACCTACACGCTCCTCAGGGAATTTTAATCTGTTACAATACACCGTCTCCTTCACAGGGTGGCATTCAAGGAAACAAAATCTTAATTTAAAGTGCAGAGCATAGGAAATAAGCCTAAAGTACTGAAAAGGGCATTAGTAAGGCACCAGCATCTTTTTCATTCCTGATAAAAGCATCAGATCTTCAAATCGGACTATTAATCAAAAAATCACAGCCTTCACTTAGAATTGTCTAGCACCAAAAACTAGAGAAGGAACAAACCCCAAATTCAATTACATTGCAACTTTTCCTTTCTGATCTGTCAGAGATTGAAAATAAGTTACATGCTCTTTTTTAAAGTCTCATTTTTGTGAATTCAATTCAGAGCTTTTCATCTTTCAGACTTCATGACAATGCAAGCTGCAACTCTCATGTTTCCATGCAACACATACAGAAGCAAACAGGGAACAAGTGACTTTTCTGCATTTGTATTTCACAGAATCACATGGGGTTGGAAGGGACCTCTGGAGATCATCTAGTCCAACCCCCTGCCACAGCAGGGCCACCCAGAGCAGGTCCCACAGGAACGT
>JAOQGH010000040.1:15365729-15385879 GCA_025769975.1 Gallinago jamesoni | reverse complement strand
CCCCTGATCCCGTGTCTAGAACTGGATTGTTCATCCCAATCAAGTCATGTCCTTTTGCAGACAGCCATTCCTCCACACAAGAATGATCTGAAAAGAGTAAAGTATTTACAGCTCACACCTTGTTCACAACTGTCAACTTTTTCCTCAGCCTCAATTTACTTCTCAACACCTCTATTAATCCCACTGTCCATTCCTACAACTCTTTTCTCCTCCTGTCCTGGTCTGAGATGCTAACACCTTACTTCTGCTACACACAGGTTCTTCCCTGACTTTTCTTTCTACGACGCTCTAATGACACACTCTCTTGCTATTTCTCATCATTTACAATCTTACTCTGCAAGTTTCAGACCAGCCCCAGCATCCAACACAGAATGGAGGTACCTGACCATGCGGAGGATGACTGCGTGAAGGCAACCAGTTTGGCACATGAATGCTCTCAGCTGTGGGCTGAAGGACCCTTGTGCTGTGGCAGATTACTGAGCATGAAGCATGGCTGTAAAGCTTGGTAAGATGAGAGTCTTTGGACCTACTTGAAGTGAAAAAGCTGAGGAGTAGATGAGAAATAGGTGACTGTGAAACAGAAAAAATGGCTTGTAGCACGTGGGAAGGCTGCACAGAGGAAAGGCACCAGAGGGCTGTGAGGTTAGAGTGACCACTTGTACAGAATCAGGAAATCGTTGCTTTTTCACCCTGGAAAGACTGATCAGAATCTAGTTATAGGTAATTTCACCTATTGCAGATTTGCTGTTTACTATCACTAATTCATAGGGTTTTCTAGAGTAGAACAAATGTTTTCGTTCTGTTGCACTAGTGAGTTTAGGACAGCATCCACAGAAACAAGATTCTCCTGGGGATTTTGCAGTTGTCTAAACTTAAGTGAATTTCATTATGAAGCATCTAGTTAAACAACAGCCTTTGAGTGATTTTTATGGTAGCCTAAAGCAAGTTTGCTGATTTCCTCCCAAGATTAAGAAAACAAGTCTGGCTCCCCTAAAAATTGCTGCAACATACACACACTTAGAGGCAGGAGCGGGGAAACAAACCCCACAGACTCTTAGCAGATTTAGAATCATTTCTCATACTGAAAAGATTTATTATGTAGTTAAAAAAAGAAAAGGTTTCTCTTTAGGATGTGATCCATGTTCAACAGTTGTGGAAACAGGAGAAGAAAGTATTAGTCCCAGAAGGGGAAGGCAGGGCCAGAACACAAGAGGCAAGTGAAAGCAATCATACCCAACCCTACTTAGGAAGGGCGGCTACGTACTGTACCCAAAACCACACCGTCTGTAAAGCAAGTACTTACCATGCCATCCAGAAAAGTTCCTGCCTGTGGTCAAAGTTAATTGTATAAAGTCAGAGCATTCAGTTAAGTCAATAATAAGGGGTGTAATAAGTATTTGAGAATTATAGGAGTGGTAAGAAAATTCTTTGGAAAAGAAAAACAAGTGTCTCTGCACCCAGCTGTTCTTCACAGACTAAGGTTAAAATGCAGGGAAGGCTCTGTTACAAAACGTAGAAAGAGGGAAGGGACAATTCCCAGCGCAATGCAGGTTTAAGCTTATGGGCAGGAACTTGCTTTTGCTTCCTGCAAAGTAATTAGCAAGCAAAAAGTCAAATCAAATCAGACAATCTATATGGGCATCATGGCTAAATTGCTGTTAAAGGCTTAAAAAAGATGATTTGTACCTGAAAAGGTTTGTGCAGTTCTCCTGTATCTGGTGCATCTGTGATCTCACAGATCTAATTGTGATCTAACAGTCTCACAGAAAGAGCAATAAACACAACATGCAATTGAAGAAGATCCAAATCTCAGGTCCACGGAGATTTAGTTATCAGTTTGCCAATATTTGGCCAGGATGGGCTGATCAGCAGAGTTCTGATTACATCATTCTGGTTTTAGTTCCTGGCATAAGTTAGAACTGTCACTAGTCTTTCCATTAAACTCCATCAGCTGTTTAAGCAGAGGAGGAATGCTTACTCCAAATACCTTCAAAATTATTTTATTTAGCATGAAGAATTAGAAAGACCAAGCACTTATGAGCTTTGGTAAATTGTTATGTCCTTATAATAAACCTCTGTTTCCCCAGTAAAGACCATGAACAGTTACAAACATCAGTGGAATGATGAACTAAAATCTTGCCATCAGAGAGGTGTGATTTTGTTACATTTTTTGAGTTTTTCATCATGTACTTTTGGTTGAGCTTATCATTCTGGGGGTTCTTCGATTGTATTATTTTATTATTTTTTTTTGTCTCAGCATGTTCAAAACTATTTTTAAACTTAAAGAACAAACTAATAACCAATAGATCTACATTTCTTGGAATTAACATCCTGGCTTGACAGCTCTAAAAGGACAAAAAACAATAAACAAAACCCAAAATCAACACCACAGCAATCTCTGCATATTGTAGGAGATTTACTTAGCATCAAAGTATGAGTTCTTACCTTATGTAAAAAGTACAATCTTGTGCCTTAGCTCCACATGAAATCCTTCCAGTTAACAAAACAAGGAAGAACACTCCACAGTGCCCAACAAATGGATTGGAAATAGCATAACAACTTCCTTTTAAGGGGTAGTTCCCACTTCTTCTAGTATGTTCTGCAATTACTGAACTGCTCACTGGGCATTGTACAACTGCAGGAAGAAAGAAGCAAGAATTATTCTGATTAATATTTTTTTTCTACACTTCTCCAGGGAACTTCAGGCTACTGAATAGAAATACACAAACGAACTAATACTTTCTCATGCTTGTTAAAGCGTCTTGGGACCATGGTAAAACAAAAAAAAACACATTTGAAATTAAGAGTATTCTGCAATTTGTCTGGTTTACTAAGCAAAGCTTGTGCAAATATACTGGCTACATGCATTCCATGAGAAATCTGTAAGTCTTCATTAGTCTGGGGGGGAAAAAAAACATACTCACAGTTGGCCAATTTTCTGAGCAGATTTGGGAGATCAGCAGAAGTTACTGGAAGGTGACCCAACAGGATACAAACTCATGCCATTGCTTCCTATGAGAACTCTGATTTCAAATACGGACTGAGCTATCTTATCAAACCTGCAGTACAAGTCAAAGCAGTCATCAGATACCCACTGGAAACCCAGAATTCAGTTGTTCCAGAACTTGTGAAGCTATCTTTTACCCACAACAGGCACTTTCCTAGAAAAGAAGTTTTTTGTCAGAATAAGAACATGCTTCCATACCCATTTATCAGCATGCAACAACTGACAAAAGAAAGATACAACTTAAATCTTGTATACAGTTTGATCAATAGCTTATTTTATTATTTAGTATGTGACATCAAACAATCCAGATTTTAAGGGAACAGAAAAAGAAAAACTTCATTCCAGTATTTCCTCATTCTTTTCCCTAAAATTTTGCGTCTAAAGTCCACACCTTAAAAAGGTAATATTGTTCAAATGGTTATTGCTATACAATAATAAGAATGTAAGTTTTCTTGTGATGGGTGTTTTATGCTTGTGGTACGTGTCCAGCCACGTGTCCCTTGGCACTGGAAGGAATAAACACAGCAGAACGCGTTTGAATCCAACAGTAGTTTATTACCCACTCATTGCAGATGAAATTAGACACTTCAGTTACCAGTCACTATGCATTTCATTATTAGTTGACAACTGCAGAAAGTGTACAATGAGTATAAAAATCATTAACATTCATAGTAACAAAGAATTTGATGTATTAATTTTGAAAACATCAGTTGTACACTGTTATACAGCAACCATTTTATAGTCCTCAACTAACTCAGGGCTTGCATTTGAAAATACCTTTTTTTTTTTATAAATAAAGTTCTCAAAGAGGGGGTTACAACTGCATTATTTCCCAAAATACTGCTAACATACAGCTTTATATTATACAGACAAAGCTGTTTTATATTTTATGAACACTTGCTTTTATCAGGGAATGCAGTAACATGAAAAAAATCTATACATAAAAAAATTAAACTCCAATATGCAATATATTATATATATCTATATTGTACTACAGATTTCATATAAATCAAGTATAGGCCAAATTTTGGCATCATGTTTAAGTGCATTAAGTTTAATACAAAATCCCCCCTCAGACTTGTTTCTTACTTTTCAGGTTACTAGCTCCTGGCCTGATCTGTTTCAGTTATGATATTTTAGACATCTAGAATTGTCTTAAGATCTAATTTCCATTTCAGGAAATTCCTTGTTCTTCATTGCACTCTCTAACAAAAATAAAGTGGGAAAAGTCTAGTGACTCATTCAGTCCAAGTTTAGTGACTAACCAAATGCTCCAACTTGATAGGACTTTTTAATTTACATTTACTGGTCAATATATTTCAAGGTGGTATTCTTCTATGTACCCTCTATTCTTCTTTGACCCTAGGGGAACAGTTACTAATTGTACATTGCAAGTGCATATTGCTTTGCTTCATTTTGTTAAACAGACTCTTCCCAACACGCAAATTATTTCTGGTGCAGAATGGAGTGCAAAGAAAATTTTTATAATGCATAGTTAAATTTGCCTCAACTCCAGCATGTGATATTCACTTTTTAGAGAACACCTAAAGAGCTATATCCTCTCTGCCACACATTTTGTTTCCAAATTAAGCTTTGTTTGCCTTTGTTTCAAGTAGTATTACAGGAAGAAAAAACTTTAGTGACCCAACTATTCTATCAATTTGACAAATAGAGTATTTACAGTAAATTTTAACATAGGCTAATATATTCATGCTCAAACAAAAAGGCCACAAGCTTTCCATTGGAATAAAATTCTGACAAAAAAAGTCAAAGATTCTGCAAAGTCATTTGTAGAATATGGCAGTAGATTGTGTAACCCAGACCAAAAAAACACCCAAGAATCAATTACAGTACGTTGAGTTAGAATACTCAAAGAATCAATTCTCCTGTCATCATTTTATCTACATTTATTCTGGGATACCATCATTTAGCACAATTATGGTACAGCAGAGGAAATAATCTATTAAGTGTCACAAATGCATAACCAGTTCCAGCTGCTAAGAAACTGCTTCCCACTTAGGTCCTTTAAAAAAAAAAAAGTCTTGTAAAAACTGAGCTGAGTACAATGTTAAAAAGAATGATTTCTCAGCCCTCAAAAGGATATTACATTTACACCTTAGAAGGGGAGTCCCTTCATACACACCATCACCTGTGTGCACGTGGACGTGACCTTCAGGGCTCATTCTCAGTGTAACACAAGGAATTAGTTGCAGAACTCCCTGTGGATTAAGCCCTGGGGTTAAGCCAGCAATGCCCCTTCATACCAATGAATTATTAAATATCTTATGTATTGCATGTGGAAAAAAAAACCCCAAACAATTCAGTTTTCTATTGAGAACGCAAATACTGAAATAAAAACAACTTTTAGCACAACAGATGTATTTACTTACAGCATGCAAAGTTTGGGGTTTTTTTTGTATTTGAGCAGCTAATAGCCACTAACAGCCCTTAAGTATTTACAAGTTCAAAGTTACAATCGTCACATAAGTAGCAATTGCTACAAGAAGTTCAGGACACTCCCTGGGAAATAAGCAAGAAGTGGAATTAAAAAAAATATACTGAAAGCAGTAATAAAAAAATAGTAGCAAAGGAAAACATAATAGCTTTTAAAACCCAGACAATTTAACACTGTTCTGGTAAAAAAAACCCACCAATCAAAACCAAAAGCACCACATATTACATTTCGAGATGCCTTTTTAGAAAAAATACATCTTTCTGTTTGTTGTTTTTTTTTTTTTCTTTTTCCCCCAGGAGAAAAGCTGTACATGAGCTTAAAACAATTTCCAAGTAAATAAGCAAAACACAACTCCATTTAGTTTGCCAATTTATCTTAAAATAGCCTCTCCCCATCCCCCCCTCTCCCCCCCAGTTTGCAGGGTAAGGCAAATGCAATCAGAGGCTGAAGAGCTTCACAGGCCATCACACAGGGGAAACACGCTTCAACCCCAGTTCATGGTATAAGAAACAAAAGTAATAGCCTTTTTTTTATAAAAATGATTTTTTTTTTTCAAAATAATAGGTTCTAAAGCTTAGCCAAGATGCAATGCATATGTTAATTCAGGTCAGGAAAAAATCCTGCTTCTATGCTTAAGGCAGTCTAAGACTAATTTGAGTCTTTTCAGCCTCCTGGAAAACAGAATTTTGTGCCAAAATACACTCTACAACTCTACATGACTGCTAATTTCAGGTTTCATTTCATACAGTAACCAAGACAAATTTAACTCGTAGCTTTTTGTAATAAATGTGTATTTATATCTTCTATTTGCTTCTATAAAGTCGCAGTATTTATCTCTTTGGGACCATAAAACCTGGAACCAAGGAAGTTCAACAGCAGTGACACATGAATATGTTTTTATACCACTTCATGAAAGGTTTCAAGTGTACTTGCCTTCAGAAAAAACATTTAACTGTCTTTTAAAGCCATGATAGATTTATTTATAAATAATTCGGTACTAGCTGATGCTTATACTAGAAAGCTCTCGGAAGACTCTCAAGAGAGCTCTCGGAACAGCCTAGAGCAAAGAAGGTGCTCCAGTTTTGCCTGCTGTTTTGTTGGGCCAGATCTGAAGGAATCTTAGCTTATTATTAACAAAAAGAAACATACTAAACCACAAATATTTAAGTTGGATTTTAAAATTTTTGCATTTCTGTGATTTGTTATTCTATAATAGCTTTCATATTGCATGATATTTTGTGCTAAACTTCCCTCTTGAGCCCTAGCCTCTTATGAAAATAGAAGAGTAAAACTTTTTTCATGTAAACTTCAGGGTTGCAAAGGTGCTGTATAAACATTCTGATGTACTTATCCTGCATACGAGACTACGTGGTACATGGAACGTGACATTTTGAAGTTACCCAATGTAATGTATAAAAATATGAAATAGGTATTTATGAGTAACAGTACAATAAACTACAGTGCAATTTTCCTTAGCCTGTTGAAATCCCTACCTGCTTATGATTTTTTTCCACCTTTTCTAGATCTTCCATATTAGATTCTACTTCCTGTTAATAGTACGACAGAGCAAGCACAGCTAGAAAAGACAGCCCTAAGAACACACTTACACTGTAAACCTGAAGTTCCTAAAAGCCAAATACATACCTTAAAAAGTTAGTTTTGCTCACTTGTTTCTTCTGTGCAAGAATTTAAACATTTTTTGCTATAAACTGTAAAGCTAGGATATTTAAGGAGAATAGGCCCTAAATTTCAGAAAAAGTTATCCTATTATTTTCTCCAGTCCTCAGACCAATTTAATATCATTGGAACAACGCTACTTGCTCAGGGCTTTAAGCATAAGGCATTTTGTGTACATTCCCCTCAGCTATTTATTTAAATTACTACCTTAGTGTGCAAAGCCAAACCAGTGGAAAACCCCCACTGGGAACCTTGGAAACCAATTGACCTTTTACTGCACATTCGTCATTAAACTGCAAAAGAGGAACAGATAGATGGGGAAAAAAACCAATCAAATCCAGAAAGATGCACTGAAACAAGCTAACCATTTTCTATTAGGTAAGTTTTTTTCAGCTACAGATGATGTTTATCACACTGTCAGTTTTAGCTAGATGTTTGAGTACATTCAGAGTTAGCTTTTCCCATCTTCAAATGCCAGCGTACCATAACTTCGAAAGCTTCGAGGAAAGAGATTAAACTTAATTTTGTTCATTTAACATATTAGGAATTTGGAGATGTGAGCTCCAATGCAAAAAAAAACAACCAAACAACCACCCTTCCAATTACAAATACTGCTTACAAAAAAAAAAAAAGTAGGCTTTGTAGTCTCTCTCATCACTACCCAACCAAATTATGTTTTTCCTGAAACAAACAGAAAAAAACCCAACAATACAAAACTAAGTAATTTGTGTCTGGCCAGGCAGCAAGACAGCTCTTGCTGCAATAGGGCAGTTCCTGACATGGAAAGAACAGACAACACATTAACATGGACAAAATGAAACACAAGAGGTACATGAAATGACAGTTGAAGGGTCATATTCTATTCATCACTGGAAAAGGGATCATGAAAAGCTGAAAAGTGCATAATAATTCAGTAAAATTTAGATATGCACAAACCGTTTATGCATTGACTATACTGTGTTGACTTCTCACAATCTGTTTCTCAGAATGATTAAAAGTTTAAATTAATCATTATGTTGTCTTATAGCTATCTAAATTGGGGAAAAGTGATTATCACCTTTAAATACAGTACGTTAATGCATAAAAATACATACTTTTTATAGAATAAGGATTATATTTTCTAAGCAAACATTTAAAACTAATGGTCCTTCTAAATTAGTTTGGAATAATAAGTGAGACCCATTTCTTTGCAGAATGGGGTATTTTTATTGTTTCTATGTTTAGGTAATTAACTTTTAATATCTGTCCACTGTATAAACAATCTCCAGAAAAATATACCCTCTTCCATTAACATACAATACACATTAAAAATACTTACAAAAGGGATTATTGTCCATTTACAGCATTTTGAGCATAAGGACGTGATTCTTGGGTCATTTTATATATGAAATTTTGATCAGCATAACTGAATATTCTGGTTAACTTGAACCATGCCAGCAACATGGACAATCTAACATTTAAAAATATCTGCCTAATTGTGTAGGATTTTAAATAAAATTAAGCACTTCTACATCACAGTATATATGGCATTTCTTAATTTAGCAACAAAAAGGCACAGTTATTAAACCATAAAATACAGTACCTGAATCATACATACTCTAGCGATACCTACCAATGCCAATCCAGACATTTTACTCTGTAGAGGGGGCTAAAGAAAAAGGCTTCTCTTTGGTTGTTTTTAGAAAATTCAAACCCATTACAAGTTTGGTCCATTAGAAATTCCTATTAGCTGAAACACCTTGAAGCAGGACTTCAGGAAAGAAGAGAGTAAAGCAAATTTAGCAGTCTATGGTCTAAGAACTCGAATAAATTACTATGAAATGGCAAACAGATCATGAATGGAGCTTTCCAATTAGCTGTCAGACATACCTCTTAAAGTGTCAGTGTATACAAGTACAGTGTGACAGACATTCCAGATACATTCATTGCATCTCACACACACACCCCCCCCTTGTTACAGCAATAAATCTAGACGTAGCATTTACAGAGCTCAGCGCTTCTCGTGGGCTGATATTTGGTTGCTGGCCCTGTATCATCCCCAAAGATGTGCAAAGTTCTTTAAATGCTTTGCCTATTATGTATTGCTGTTAAAGTGAAGACCCTTGCTGAAGCCAAGCTCACTGGCCCTCCCTTTGCAACCTAGTGCACCTCTTCATAAAGCAACTAGCTCCGTTCTCCCTATTAAAAGTGATAACACTGGATCAAGAAAGACCAATAAAGTGGAAGAGGGAAGGAACAATAAACATGAGGGAGAACCCAACCATTCCATATGTTATATAGCGATAGGGAAGCTCAACCTCCATGCGTTGTCTTGCTTTCCGTACGTCGTCATGTGGTATGCGAAATATTTTACATGCCAGTGGAATAGTGGCTTTTTTCATCGCTACTTTTGTTAACAAAAGAACTATCACTCCGATCAACAACCGCAATATGGCTTTTCCAAACACAGTCACAGTGAGAGAGGAAAGAGACAAAGGCAAGGTATGGGGAGGAGGATCTAGCTTTAGACCCATGATGTAGTTGATGTGAGAGCCGCAGGCCACTCCAGCCCCACAGCCCAGTATCTGAGCTGTGTCCCCTCGCGATGTGCTCCAGGTGTCTAGAGTAAAAGAGAAGATGCCCAGGGCTAAGTGGAGACTGATGATAATTAAGGGTGCATATTTGTAAGTTAAGTTGAAGTTATCAATCAGGTCCACAACTGGATGGAAGACAATCAAGATGAGAATAGCATACAGAAATCCAGCAATAACATCCTGTTGAGGAGAGAGAAAGATATGGTTTCGGTGTAATTATTTTTAAAAAATACTTATTTAAGTTACACTAGCTTAGAAACAAGCCTAGTTGCTCTGGTGCTAAAAGCAACTTGTGGATTTTTTTTTTTCCTTTTCTCATTTACTATACAACATTTAATTTTTTGAAGTTAAAGGAACTGCATTTGATCACCCATTAACAGGACATCTGTATTGTGTCCAGATGATGACTGATCCTGATCACGAATAAAGCTACATTCAAATGATCCATGGTCAAACCTGTCTGCTGGCTAAAATCTTCCTTGTCGAGGACTGGGGCGTTCCAGCCTACAGCCAGCACAAACCTAGCCCAGCTAAATAAATTCTGCCACCTTAGTTTGCTGGAACAGCTCAATGCTGGATCCAAGTGCCTGGGTGCCAACACACAAGCACGCTGGCAGCAGCAGGTGGTAAGGCAGTGGAGGACCACGGCAACTAGGCAGAGCAGTTTAGGATTTCCACTCCAGTTTCAGAATTAACAATACTGCAAGAATGCAGTACTGTTTCCAACTATAAAACCAGAGGAAGCAGAAACTTCTGTGGCTTCATATTTGATTTTCAGTTTTATTGTTTCTTTAAAAATGTCTTTCCTTAATTAAAAGGTCACCCTAATTATTTTTTAATTTAGCATTACACTTCAGTTGCTGTTGATTAATCACTTGCTTGCACAGAATTACCTGCAACTTTTTTCACTTTTAGCTGCTAACGAATTTGTTGAAAGCTTTTTAGAAATCCAAGCACTAGAAACCAGATCACCTTAATTCACATGCTTATCAACTTTTCCATATAAGCCAGGAGGTGGGACCTTCATCATCGGTATCTGTATTGCTCTGTTTTCAATTAATCATTTTAATTCACTTCCACTAATCCAATACTCGATAAAAAGCTCTGACATGATCGACTGGGTACAAAAGTCAAACTTGCTCATTTCAGAAGCAACCACAGCAACTTTCTGCTCTATTTGCCACCCTACCCTACTCCCCAAATTTAGGCACCATGGTTAATTTATATTACAGGTAACACATGGTTAATTGTATTCATTCAAACACTATAGAGGATTCAGACATGAAACTGCTGAGTAACCTAGTCTACATGATGTATTGCTCTTTGTTGCATGGCTTTGTGAGCTGAAACACCAGATCATCATCTTCCACGTAAGTGGTTTTGACTTGGGAAGCCTCCTAATCACTAATGCAAATATGTCATTAAGTTAGTTTGAGCTGCCTTGTTTTTACATAACCCTCGTAACACTGTGTTCATCTACCAGCTTTACTACTCACTACCAGGCTTACTGTTTTCTGTCTGATAGTTATTCTCCTTCTAGCAGGTGATGCTCAAAAACCTCTTTAGTCATCTTTATTAGTGGTCTTACATTCTGCTTACTATTTTGCAGTGATCTTGGTTTTCCATTTTTACATTGTATGCATCTGTGTTTCAGTTTGACTTTTTTTCAATAAGTCTGTTTTTTTAAAGATGACAACTTTGTTATTTGGTTCATTAGAGTCTTGGGTAAGTGAAACCCTAGCATTTAGCATTGCACTCTGAAATGCACATGGTTTGAGTAGCTGACATGGAACCCAAGTGGATATCAACAACCACTCTTTCATCCTGCAAAATTATTTCTATTCTTTAGAGGAAAACTTAGCCTATGCTTTAACACAGTCATCAATTTCTGCACTAAACACCAGCTAAGTTTCAGCTGTGGATTGAGTTTATGAAAAAAAAAAAGGTATAAATTAACAGAAGCTTGACATCTACTTCTAGCTGCAGAAAAAAAATGTACATTTTCCCTTCCTATATGGTAGGATATTCTTAAAACACCCAATATCTATTTACAATTACTGCGCTTTAAAAATTCAAGTGTGATTGAAGTTTATGAAATCAGAACAGCATTAAAATAAGAGTTTAATAGAATGATTTTCTTACCAAAATTGAATGCATTCCCATATAAATTCGACTACAGCAAACCAAAGAACACCAGCAGAATGCAAGGATCAGTCCAAACACAAGGGGATACTGGTAGGGAAAAATTTGAGAGATTATATGAGGATTAAAAAAAAAATAAGTAAATAAAAAAAAAAATCACTCCATAAGGATTCTAGAATTAATTCCAATTAATGCAACTTATCCTTACCCTTTTGTTGCCCTAGCCTATCCAAGTCTATTAGAGCAGCTCAAAGAGTCCACTTTTCATAGAGTCAAACCATTATTAAGTCAAACTCTTTCCTTGTCCTCTTCTGCTGCATTCAGGACATATGCATTTCAGGGCATTGGTCATATCTTTTTAGACAAAGCAGTAAGAAGTTGGTAGATCTTTTTAGCAGTTAGTCTTGCCACATTATGATATCTTAAATTTGCAATATGGGCAGAGACAAGCCTTGCATTATGAACCATGGAACAGTTTTACACTGGGTGAAGTGGCTACATAATAGACTAGTACTGTTAACAATTATCCAGTCACAACCTAGTAGCTTCACCTCTCTCCCACAAAGGAAAAGCTCATGAAAATTTGCAAATAAATTCAATTCCTTACACATAGTTTAAGAATTTCTGTGATTCTTGTCCTAATCTCTGAGCATCAGTATGAAAACTCCTAGAATAGTAATCTTTTTTTGGTTCTCATACCACATAAATTTCCTGTTACAATCTGTGTTATTAAACAAAAATATAAAAAAAATATTTCCATCTTCTGATAGATTTTTTTTTATTAATAAGGACTGTTTACCAGGTACAAACAAAATACTTTATTCTAATAAGCACATATCAACATGTGTAGAAACTCTGTATTTTAACTTTCTTAGGTTCTAGATAAAAGTATACAAATTCACATCTTACAGCACAGTAGAAAATACTTTCCCCACTACCATATTGCAAAATGTTGTATAAGACAGGATACAGCTTCCTTTTTTCAGTATTAAAAATAATTATTAGTTCTATGAAAGAAGCAGTCACAAGACAAAGTGGCACATTTCCAAAATTGCTTCAACTTCCTACATGAAAGCAACGATAAACTTTTTCAACATAAACAGACAGGCCAGATGTACTCACATCTCAGAATAAAAGCTAATTACAGACAGTTTTCTTGCCCTTTTATGGATAACTTGAAAGGTAAAATATCCAACAAGTTAGAGAAAGTATCTTTACTTTTATTGGAGAAAGCTGTATGTCTTCTTTGAAGGGCACTTAATAGATTGATGAGCTTCTAAATCAGTCTTGCAGTTATAGGTTTGAGAAAAGTTTATCAATATTCTGCATTATTCCAACATTCCTTGAATTCTTAGCTACAGGACCATATAAGAACAACAAACCTAAAAAATTTTCACAAACTAACAAAAAATCAGGAAGCTTATGTTTCACATACAAAACACATTTTAAATTAAAATCAATTCTAAACGGCTCATGGTTCTGTTCCATCTAGTTTACCTTTTAATTCCGGTAGCAACATTTGTCTTGGTTTCTACTACTTTCATCTATAAATTGTGCCTAAAAAAAATTATGTACTCGAGTCATTTCTAACTGAAACGATGATAAAGGATCAAATTCAGTTTTCTGCCTTTCAGGATTATGCTAATGATGGGCAACCCACCTGTTGGGTTGTACCCAAGACACGATGGCAGAGTTACCAGACGCTGACATGGCTATAGCAGCCACAAAAGTAATCTTTGTACCAGGATCCATCACAAGCAGAGCCCCATCGCTCATCCCCATTATGCCTCTACCACCATTTCCATCAGTCTCAGGGTAGAAGTCACACTGCCTACTCCAGGAGGACACAATCTCCCTGCCTGGTGCTGCTCCACTCTTCCCCCAGAGGACTACCTACCAAAGCAGAAATGCTGCACGTACAGGGATAGGTATACCCAATATTCCCTGAAGTAACGAAGGGCTTCTAGCACCTCTTTATACACTCCAGAAGATGGAAGCCTGGAAAGACAGACTTCTTGTTTGTCAGAGACCAGTGAGAGAAGATTTATTGCTTCCAGAAGCAATGCAAACCTCTCAACCAGGAAACGTAATAGCATCACAGTTAGTTGGTGGTAGAACGAGCTTGCATGTGTCACACATGTCAAAAGTTTCTTTTGACACTTTTTGTGTCAAAAAAGTTTCTTTTTGAGACTTTTGACATGTGTCAAAAGTTTCAAGTGGCTTTGCCCATCATTTGATACCGTCCATCCATTCTTGTTTCCTGGCACCCATCTTTTGTACTTTCAGGCTCCAATCAGGGGTAAGGTGTTTCTTTAATAAATAAAGATATTTTTTTCCATGTTTCTGAAATACTGGACAGAAACAGAAGCTGGAGCTTTAGCAGAAAGACCAATGAAGTGCCAGGCTCAGCAGTCCATAGCAGCTAATGAAACTGTGGGTTAAAAAGTTGGGAGATGTTAGAGCTGCTAAACAGCAAGACCCTAAGAACAATGGGCATGAAGCAAAAGGTGTATGTGAGAAGTCTTGTTTTAAGAGTCCTGGGCAGAATGTTTTGAACAGCATGGAGAGTAGTATAAATTCTGGAAGTGGAAAGAAACACGTATTCTCAGCTAGGAACTCTCGAGGGAAGGAGTGTTTAAGAAGGAAACTGTCAGAAACTCCAACTCCAAAGGAAATTTTGGAAAGGATATTTGGCTCTGTAATATCTCGCTCTAATTCTATTTTTAATAGTATTGAGAATAAATACCCATTAAAACACCTGAAAACACTGGCTAGTTTAGTTCCCCTGTAGCAAAATATCCAAGAGCTCAAACACTTCCCAACTGTATCCTCAGTAAAAAGCCAGCTATACATTTAACCCCATTTCATATATTCTTAAAGTAAAGAAGAATTTTTAACTTCAACTCAGCCAAATTATTCTTACTAAAATATATTTAGCATGACCTGTCTACAAATGTGTTTGAAGTATTAGGCACATGCCTATTTATGATATTTTTAATGCATGATAATCATAATCACTGAAGTCCTAAAACCAGTTTCTTTCCACCTGAGAGCTTATTCACTACAGTATACCTAGCTGTACTTGCCACAGCTTCTCTGGGCAACCTGTTCCAGCGTCTCTCAGCAAAGAATTTCTTCCTTATCTAAATTTACCCTCTTTCAGTTTAAAACCATTAACCCCTTGTTCTATCACATGTGCTTGTACATAGGGCACCATTCCTATAGGACCCCTTTAGGTACTGAAAGGCTGCTCTAAGGTTTCCCTGGAGCTGTCCCTTCTCCAGGCTGAACAACCTCAACTCTCTCAGCTTGTCCTCATAGGAGAGGTGCTCCAGCCCTCTGATCATCTTCCTAGCCCTCCTCTGGACCTGCTCCACCAGATCCATGTCCTTCTTATGTTGGAGGCTTCAGAGCTAGACACAGTACTCCAGGTGGGGTTTCACCAAAGCACAGGGGTAGAATCACCTCCCTCATCCTGCTGGCCACACTTCCTTTGATGCAGCCCAGGATGCAGTTGGCTGTCTGGGATGCAAATGCTGGCTCACGTTGAGCTTCTCATCAACCAACACCCCCAAGACTTTCCCCTCAAGGCTGCTTTCTAGCCATTCGCTGCCCAACCTGTATTTGTGCTTGGGATTGCCATGACCCAGGTGCAGGAACCTTGCACTTGGCCTTGTTGAACTTCATGAGGTTTGCATGCGCTCACCTCTCAGTCCTGGCCATGTCCCTCTGGATGGCATTCCTTCCCTCCAGCGTGTCAACCGCACCACACAGCTTGGTAACTTAGGAAACTTGCTGAAACTCAATCCTACTGTCCATGTTGCTGACAAAGGTGTTAAACAGCACTGGTCCCAATACTGACCCCTGAGGAATGTCACTCAAAGCTGAATATACCATTTAGGACTCCATAGACACTAGCAGAAATCAAGCAGAAGACACCCCCCCACTTCAACAACAAAAAAATAACACACAATACCCTGTTTTCTCCTTGGCATATTTTCACTCATACCTTTTAAAAGCAGCTGCTGGGTTCAAGAATTCCTAGAACAACGAACACGTATCACCTGCTTAAAATCTGCCTTGAGGTGATAAGGCAATTGTGTATTTTGTCCTCACATGTAGGGATAAGTGTACAGGGTGACTAAAGGAGAATATTAACACTCCCACACACCTTGTAGCTCAGCAAGAAGACTGCTTAATAGCATGCCAAGTCATAACATCTACAGGGGACATCACCTTGATTCTTAGTTTAAAAAGCCAATGCCATAAATTCACTTCCAAGTTATTGTCTGAAAACAACGTAATATTGAGATACTAGCAAGCATTTTCTCAATGTTGCTTCATCTAGAAAATGACTGCCTGTATAAATTTTGCATATATATATTGGCTATATCATGGTTGTAAGTATCTGTAATCTTCCATTGCCTAGCCATGCAAAATCCTCCCAAATACCAAAACATTTTCTATTAGTAGAGTGCCTTAAGACTATATAAGATTTTTTATCAGACCTGCTTTACAACAGTGAATTTCACAAAGCTTCTCTCCCAATCACAAATTAATCTTCAGATGAAAAAAAAAAAATCACAACAAACAGCTTTTAATATGCTTTCTACTTAAAATAAGCATGTTTTATGGAAAATTAAGGTGAAAACAAATATAAGCCAACCTCAAGCATTCATGGAAGAAAGCCATAAGTAGTAATTCTTTTTATTTAGGTTTTCTTGGGTCTCTTGTTTTGGAAAATACTGCATTCCTAAATTTTAAATTAATAGTTATTAATTATCTTTGAGTTATAAACTTTTAGATCTTTTCTATGTAGTTATATATAGAGAGAGACACATTGACATTATCCACCTTAATGAAAGGTACTAAGGCAACACCGCTGAATTCCAGCAATTTTAGTCCCACGGTTCCTCACACGCCAAATCAGAGCTACAGAGGCACAAAGAACAAAAGACCACAAGTTCACTTCTACCCTCTTGCCCAACTCATTGCTATTCTTACTCATTTCGGTAGACTGACATCACATCTCCTTCCAGATGAGGATCAGAAAGGTTGTCAGAGATCAGAGCTGGCAGAAGGAGACATAAAAATCAGGTTTCCCTCCCTCAGCTTGTTCTTTCTGATAACAGAATTGACATTATCTTCATTCCTGACCACACTCAGAGTCACTTAGAGTCAGATATTCAGGAACACCCCATTTTAGAAACAAACATCTCAAACCCTGCCTCCACGTCATCAGTTAAGACCAACCTATACGTATCCTCAAAAACTCATTACACCTCCATAGGTACCATACCATCTCAAGAATTTTGAGTATGGGGAGTATTTATTGAACCGCATACTGCTTTCTTTTTTCCAAATTAAAACCACAACTTGTGATTTGAAAATCTTAACAAATTATACAAAGACACTCACATAGTACTCAATCAGAACTTCAGATAATCATGTTGACTCAAAACCCAACATTAACCCGGCATTTTTCCTCCTTGAGAAAGTACCCCCTATTCCATATTAGATCAAATCACTGATACTGGGCTCCCACAAGTATTTTTCCGAAAGCCAGAATAAAACTTTGATAAGATGCATAAGCATGTAAAACAATACAGTATTAGAAGAAGTGGAGACAGATGAAAATAACAACAAGGCAGAGGTTAGAAAGAGACAAATGCAACATATAGATTAAAAAGATACCTTTGTGGACATTTTGACTTTTAAATGTTTGAATGGATGTGTTCCTTTGAAGGCATCATACCATTAAGAAAAGTGCCCCAGTCTAAATGTAAATGACAGGACTGTCATTTATATGACAGGGACAGATCACCAAGCATATTATTTAAAAAAAAAATAATACAAAAGGTAATAGATTTCTTAAAATCACATATTAAAGAAAAAGATAGGAATAAAGCAGATTGAGTTGACTAGTCATCTTCTCTCAGGCCTCAATTTTGTTCCCATATTCAAAATCTTGTTTTAATCAATTAAACTGAATTAAAATGGTCATATGTGGAAAACAGCAGCAAAACTACTCCCAGTAAGTTTTTGAGAATTTTATCCACTATGTGTTTAATGGGAAAATCCCATTTTGTTCAATTACATCCTCTGAAAAGGGCTTGCAAGCTTCTGACTGGATCGCATCAAAGACATTTCCCTTGTGCCTATCCTCTCCCCTCCCCTTAACCTGACTTTTTGCCAAGAGTCTTAATAACATAACCATTGTTTTAAAATGCTCATAAGGAAACAATCTGTCCTAAAAGCTTTGACCTAGGTCAGAAAATTCCTTCTTTCATAACGGAACATTCTTAAAACATACTCTAGATGCTGATTTCTTTACTTTTTAAAAGTGCATTCTCCACTGGAGAAGTTTCCAGCATTCACAAAGGGTTCCAAACTAATTTTCTAATGTTTTCAGTGTTTTACAATATTACTTAATGATTTTTTTTTTTTAAAAATCATATGATAACTCAGAAGTTCAGCTTGGGTTTGAGACAATTATTTTGGGCCAGAGTTCACTGAAAGAATCCAAGCAGCACTTGCAGCATCATGCTTTTAATAAGGTATTTGGGCTATGTATTGGCAATAGGCATATGAAAAAATCTATAACCAATGTTAACAGGAACGACGGAGACACTGGTTGGCCAGGCGAGTACAAGAAGCACAGCATATAAATGATTTTGTGGGAAGAGCAGAAGAAAAGAGAGAAGAGAATGGTTAAAAAGCAAAGACCACTAACGAATCAATTTAGTTAAAAATAAACAGACAAAACTGGCTTTTCAAAAGAAGCCAAGTAGCAAATAACACTGGTTAAACTACATTTATCTATTATTTCCTTCTTTCTTCCAATCTTAACATCAAAAGGCATAAAAATTTAAATGTGCTACATGTCATTACAAGAACTTCTTTCATTTCAAAGGTAAGTGTTTCCATGCCAGCCCTGGAGGGAGTTAAAAGGTTTAACTTTCTGCTACACATTACGTGGAAAGAAACTGAAGAGTTACAATATTACAAGGGGAATCAGAGCCTGTTAGTTCTTTTGTTGCAGTCCTTAAATAAAAGTAAAAAGATCTCCCCAAACACAGCCAGCAACCTACAGCTCACTCTGCTGATGCCCCCAACACCTAAAAAATAGTTTTTCTGCAAGCTGAAGTTTCTTTGGGTTTAACCAACACACCCTATGTGAAAGTAATTGAGGTGTTATACAGTTGGTAAAAAAAAAATTTCTTTGAGAAGTATTCCCTTTGAATACTTTCTTCATCTAACCTTATGGCATTCATTCTACATATTCCCCCCAAGATCCTGCACATCAATAAAAGATTTGCTTATGCAAAACTGAAAAATATATTTAATGCCTATCAACACAGTTTAATAGGACAGGCTGCTGTATACCTCTAGCAGAGATCCTCCTACGGGATTTCTAAGAACTGTCTATGCTCTTTTCAAACTTTTAAGAGCATCTGAATCAAACAGGCCTCACCACTTTCCCCAGCTTCCTTTACAAATAAACTACAGGCAGTAAGAAGGCCCACAAAAGATAGCTTTATGACTCAAATACACAAGACAAGGCCAGTGCTGACCCTCCACTGCTTTCTCAAAGAGCTCTTCGTTGTGTGGGCAGTTCTGAGTTTTCGGATCACCCCTTAAGCTATGCTTCTCATGTCTGAAGAGTTTTTATTTATTTTAAGAAATACATGTAAGAAAACCAACTAGACAAGCATGCATCTCTTTGCCTGAGTTTCTTCACAACTTTTTACTCTTTCAACCAAAATCCTTTGGGGCTTCTCAGAAATGAAGCATCTCTTTCTGAAAGCAGTCTGTACTTGCTCTTACACACAGACTTTATATATAAGAGATGGTCTCCTATGTGTAGCTTCCAGTTTTATCATTATGTAAATCGATAATGCAAGCCTTTCAACAAGGACAGACACTTAAAACTAGGATTTGCCTACTATCTGTAACAGTCTTACTACACCAGTGTCATGATTACACTATTCATCCAATCCAAATAACCAATTATTTCCCATTCCCAGTGGGATCTGAGAGAAGTTAACCTTTATAAAATGAAAGAGCAGGAAGACAGTTCTAGATTTTTCCTAATATTTCATAGTCGTCAACCAGAATCAGAACATAGGTCTCTGAAGTCCCAATACAGATCCTGTCAAACCCATCTCATTTGATTAGATTTATCAGCTTTGGTCAATAAAAGTAATAGCATCATAGAGTTGTTCAGGTTGGAAAAGACCCTTGGGATCATCGAGTCCAACCATCAACCCCACTCTACAAAGTTCTCCCCTACACC
>JAOQGH010000040.1:15348946-15365629 GCA_025769975.1 Gallinago jamesoni | reverse complement strand
GCTTGAAGCCATTCCCTCTTGTTCTATGGCTAATGACCTGTGAGAAGAGACCAGCACCAACCTCTCTACAATGTCCTCTCAAGTAGTTGCAGTGAGTGATGAGGTCTCCCCCCACTCAGCCTCCTCTTCCTCAAACTAAACAGTCCCAGCTCCTTCAATTGCTCTTTGTAAGAGATTTATTCTCCAAGCCCTTCACCAGCTTCGTTGCCCTCCTCTGCACCCACTCCAGCACCTCCATATCTCTCTTGTATTGAGGTGCCCAAAACTGGAAATGATACTCAATGTGTAGCCTCAAATAGTGCAAATGAAAGATGTCTGGAAGGGTGTTTGACCTGGTACCACATGCCATTCTTACACAACCAATATAATGGAGAGTCAGGAGAGCACTAAGTTCATGAAAAGGTATGTCAGTCAAAGGAACCATTGGAGAACAGATGCATTCTACTGTGAGTTCATCAGTATTGCTCATTAAGGTTGCCATTACCATCAGTGGGGTGGAAAGACAGTTATTGATGGCAACATTGGCAGACACAGGGAGGACAATGCTGTCAGTGATCTGAACTGCTTCAGAAGATATACTCATTCAAACAACGTTGGTCAGTATAGTTACAGAGGCCAGCTACTCATGAATCAAGGTTCTCGGCTTCTGCTGAACATCAACTTAATGAAGTTCGTTCAATGGCCTGCAGTGAGAGTCAGCAGCTCCTGACTCAGCTCATTAATGCAGAGTTCAGGAAGGAGTGTGAACCCCTAACTTCCTAATCCAGACAAGTACTGCTCGAGGCAGGCTGCATCCTGAAGGAACTCTGGGGAAAAAAGCCTATGTTCTGTCTTCCTAACTGACTTCCTCCCCCCCATCCCCCCTCCCCAAAAAAGACAACCCACAAAACCACTAGGCTTTTGGAGATTTTTTAGATAATTAGCAGCTCACACTATCTTTTCCTCCCCATTCAGGAAACGATACAAGTCAGCCTGGCTCAAACTGTCAATATTTCAAAGCAAGCAGTTTTTTTCCCCAACATGATAATGGTATACTTTTCACCTACATCATATCAAGATCCAAATTAATTGGAAGAATTTACTGCATTTCCACTAACACCAGCCCTACACATCTAACAAGTAATAGTCAAATATTCAGATTGCAGTCAATCATGTAAAAAACCCTAACCACTGAGATTAAGCATCTCAGTGACAGAACTCAAAATATTTTATTTCAAACACCCAAATCCATGGCATTACCTGATGCCTGCACAACTCTAGCATTTTCCCAGCAAACGTGAACCCCTAATAGCTTTCTTTTGGGCACGCTTCATCACCTTGCAGAAATAGATACATAAACTTTAGTTCAAGAGAGGCCAAATACAATCTCTAACTTTCAACTACCTCTTTCTATTTGAGCATATAGAATGAGTGCCTGAAAGGAGTCACAAAGTGTCACTCAGTGACAGCAGACAACCGGAAACCGGAGATTGTACCTGGGAAGACCAGAGTTCAGCCCATGCATAAAGCTTAAAAATAGAGTTCTCCCTACCAAAATAACATACATCTGACATAAAATAAGCAAGTATTACAATAACAATTTGTAAGCGTTAACAATTTAAGACTTATTGCATAGCTTCTTAAACATTACAACGAGCCCTCAAAACCCTGCACTGAACATTTGTTGCCTGGGATAGCCTTCTCCCTCACTACTGAAATGATTTGGTGCAGTGATCTAGAGCACTGAATGTGTGTTGAGCTTTCTTCGGAGTTCTTACTCTCACCCTTGCTGCTTGTTAGCGAGTGCTAAAACACATGCCACAGCTTGTGTAAAGCAGATGATCAACAGTGTTATTTTAACTTGAGCTATTGACCCAAAATGCAACAGGCAGATCTTCAGATTTTGCTGAATGAAGGTGCTGAAAAGACCAGAGATTATCAGTTCCTGCTAATTGTTAGCACATTAGGAGCTGCAAAACTATCTGAAAGTACATGTACTCCTCAAAACAGAAATAATAATTTCCTGTTTATGGGCAATGAAACTGAAAAACACCATTAAAGAAAAGGCTAAAGCTACAACTTGACTCAAGCTACAAAGTGACGGAAAGCAAAGAAAGATCAGCAAAAAGCCTTTTTAGTTCCTGGCTCTCCACCAAATTCTCAGTCAGTACAACCAGACACCTGTAAAAATATCAGATGCCTACCCAAACTTTGTGCAAAGCACTTACCCTACAAGAAGCAAGTCGAAAAAACAAAAACCTCACAAGAACAAAATACAGATTGTTAAAGCAGACTTTTAAGGCATGCTGAGTTAACTAAGTCACTAAGTCAGGAAAACTTCCATTCAGAAGACAGAATTATTAGGAAAGCCCTTATTTCCTGAGCGCTTGCTTAGATCATAGGAAAATTTTAAAAAGAAAAAGGGAAGGGCAAGGAAAAAAGGCACAAATGTCACATTTTACCCAAACCGTGACACTCTCTCCCCGCAAAAGAAAACAAATCTGAGCTGGAAAGCCCAGGGGGAAGGAGAAGGAGGTGAGCATTACCTGCCAGCGGCCGTAGCTGAGCAGCAGGAGCGCCAGGGGGATGGCGGTGCCCGACATGGCATGGGTGGAGGGCATGCTGTACTCGGAGTTGTAGAAGACTTCCAGCTTCACCACGGGGGGGGAGGCAGGCCGCGGCCAGCGGATGACATCCTTGGTGCACTGCCCCAGGTACATCACCCACACCCAGATGATGATAAGCCTCCGGCCCAGCCAGGCGTCCAAGTTCCAGATGCAGAAGGGGAAGAAGAGGATGTAGAAGAGCTCGTTGCCCAGTTCCGTGCCCAGGCTGAAGAGATAGTAGAGGAAGCGGCTGCGGGTGGAGAACTCCTGGCTGCCGTCCTCCTCCGTCAGGGAGTTGCGGCGCGGCCTCCTCCTCCACCGCTGCGGGGGGCCCGCCCCACCGGCCACACTCCCGTTCCCGGCGGGATGCCCCTGCCCTCCCGCCCACTCCCTGGCTGAGGGCCCGCCGTTAATCACCACTCCCCGGCCCCCGGCCCGCTCCTCGGCATCAGCCCAGCCCGAAGGCCCCTCCACCCCGCAGAGCCGCTGGAAGGCGGCCACTTTCCGCGGGTCCTGTAGGTGGGCGGCCAGCCGGGCCAGGCGCCGCCAGACAGCCATGGCGGGAGGACGAGGCCGCCTGTTAAAAGGGGAGCCGAGGGCGGCGAGGCGCTGCCCGGGCCGGCCGGCGGAGGAGCTGAGCTGGGGAGGGGGGGGGAGTTCGCCTGAGGGGCGCCGGGAAGGACGGGGTATCTCCCGTGGGCCGCCGCGGGGTGGGTAAACCGTTCTCTGAGGAGAAACCTGCTGGAGGGCGAGGCGTCTCGGCGGGACGGACACCTCCAGGCTCCGGCCGCGGCCGCCCTCGGCTCGGCTCCCCCCGCCGGTCCGTGTCCGGCGCCCGCTCCCGCTCCCTCTCCCCCTCACGCGCGAACGCCGCCGCCGTCACCACCGCCCCCCGCGCCTGCGCACAACCCCCTCTTCCCCACACGGGCGGGGAAGCCCCGGGAAAACCTCACGGCGGCGCGGATTGGCCGGTGGCCCTCTGCCGATCCCTCCCCCACTGGCTAGGGAAGCCAATCAGGGCTCGGCCGTGCCCGCGCGAAGCGGCGTGCCTCGGCCTCGAGCCTGAGGTGCGGAGGCGGGAGGTGGTTGAGGGGGGCTGAGGGGGGCTGAGGGGATAATGGCTCCGAGCGGCGACGGCGGCTCTTTCTCGCCGGCCGCAGCCTAGTCGTTGGCATGACCAGGGTGGGCTGCTGCCACCCTCATCTCAGCTGCTATGTCTGGCATTGGCACCCCTGAGGCCTATGCCTGGTGGCCCCTGCCTCCCTCTGCCTCATCCTCTGCCCAGATGGAGTCCCGCAGCTGGGGAAAAGCTGACTTCAAGCAGAGACTGTGAGTGGTCTTAGCCCCATCGATCAGGCTGGCCAGGAATTGGAAGAGGTGGGTTACCCACAGGGTGGAGCAGACAGACTCTGGGGGAGGTTTCTGCTGGTGAGAGGGTTGTGCCTTGCCCCATCTCTCCAGAGTCAGGGGGAGGTTTCACGCCTCCCCCTTGGTGGGTGTGCAAGGCTTTAAAGTTCAGCAGGGCCAGAAAATTTGCAATCAGGTACTTAGAAAGTTCACACTTTCTGGGGCTTCCATCTTGGAAATGCCATGAGACATGCAAGCTTTGGTCACCAATGCGGTTCAATGCTTCTGTCAATCCAACTGACACTGGTCTATGGCTCCCTAATGTTCCAGTGTATTTGTATCTTGCCTTAAAATTAGGAGGTTAAGCAAGTGATAAACAGGCTGTTTTGTGCCATTTTTGAAAAGGGTGAACAATATGACTGGAATGACTAGTTAGCTTAGTAGCTATCCTAACCAAAATAGAAAATCTGATGTGGATTTCAAATAGCAAAAAGTTGAAGTGAAGGAATGTAATACGAATCTACACAATGCTTTAGTAAAAAGAGCTGTTATTACTGTTTTGAGGAGGTACTTGACTCAGTGCTGCATGATGTTCTCATTAACATTAGGTGCATGCAGTGCTAATAAACTATGCAAATAGAATTTGCTGCCAAATCTGAAGAAGAGGAGAACTTAGTGTGTCTAAAGAGGTTCCAGTAGTAGGTTCTGGAAGCATATCTAAACCTGCTGCTGCAAAAATTCAGCCCCGGGATTAATGGAGTTGTCAATAACAATGAGGACGGGGCACTGATCAGAACAGTTGGTATTAACAGCCCATTTGAACTTAGTGAATTTTGATCCAGCCAACTATAAAGTTGTCTGTCTTAAGAAACAAGTGCAGAGTCTGTAACTGGAGAATAGAAAACTATAGCCTGGGAAGATAATGACTTTGAAAAAGATGTAAGGGTCCTTTAAGTAAGCAATCAGATAAGGACTCTCCTATATACTGCTATAGCAGAAAAGTATTAATCAGTGTATAAACAAAGGAATAAAAAAAAATGTTTATTTTAGCTCTCATGTTTGGCCTCAACAATGCCACCCACAGCATAGTGCAAACAGTTATGGTTTTCAGATTTTTAAGCAGCATATTGGAGAATAAGAGAGAGCAAAAGTGAAGGAAAATGTTCTGATGTTTGGAGAAAATGCATTACACTGGGAGGTTTTAAGAGCTCAAGCTGGTAAAAGTTATCTAAAAGAGAATTGGGAGGTGACTTCATTGTACTGTATAAGAAAATTCCTGGGGAGAAATGCAGGATATTAAAGGGCTCTTTAATCTATTGAAGAAAGGCATAATAAGAAGTAATGGCCAGAGGCAAAAGTCACTCAAATTCAAACAGGAAATAAGTCACACATTTTTATATGGTTAACCACCAGAACACATTCCCAGGAGAAGCTGAGAATTTTCCATTGTTTTCTATCTTCTATTGAAGATTGGACGTGCTTCTGAAAATTATTTTTCAGCCAAGCAGAAGATGTGCTTTATTTTATTGGATAATTACAGGTTGAAATCTGATGGTCCATGATATGCACAGTGTCAGGTTAATCTAGTGGGACCATCATGGTTTAAATTTGAAATGCCAGAAGCAGACATTTCATTAATAACCATGAGCATTAGAATCAATTTTTTTTTGGCCTTGAAATACTTATGCTCCACAAAAAAGCTGATCTGAATTAAGCTATTGGCTGCAGAATACACTTACTAAGACAATATCTAAAGGTCTTGGCCTTTTGCTTCCTAAATTTACACTCTTGAGATTATGTGGAAAAATTTCTCTGCATTTCTATTTCAATTTCTGAAGGAATTTTCTGAAGAAAATTTCTTAGAAATTCCTCCAAGAAATAATTCACAACATGAACATCAGTTATGTAAAATTGCCTTAAGGCCAAGAGAATCAGAATGCACCAAATGAATCCTGATAAATTTCCTATATTGTACATTACCTATTTGTATGTTGCATATATTTCCATATAACCAGTCTTAACTTCACTTGGGGCATTATCATAATATAAACAACTATATTACCAGTGGAGGAGCTGCTATTACTGATAGAGGGATGAATGAAATATGAATAGGATTTCAGATCAGTGGTTTGGCAGAGAAACACAAAGAGAACCTCCCCCTGAAATGGTACATGATGAATTTTTCTGTCTTGAGAATGGAAGGTGTGCTGTCATTTCTCTGCCTTCTGAGAAATGTGTGATGCTAATCCTGCAAGTTACATGTGCTTCCTAATTTGCATTCTTCCCTTTTTCCTGATACTTGAACAGAAAATGCAAAGACAGGAGCTGAAAAACAAGCTGCCGCCTTCTTTTGTGCATTTTCCCAGAGTCAAGCCACAAACAATCTCCCCTTAAAGACAGATCAAACTGAAATCTGTTAATTAACTTGATGATGAATTCTGGAATGAGATCTGAATAACTGTACAGGGGAAAAAAAGACCCACAGTGATTACAAAGGGAAAAGTGAGACTTGTCTTTATGGTATGCACTTATAACATAAAGAAGCAGAAAGCGTTTGTGTGTGTGGTTGAAACTTGTTTGCTTTGACTTTGAACTATTAGTGTGAAAATTACATGACATTAATACTGAAGTAGCTTTTAAATTATCTTTGTGCATTTAAAGTAAATAACCTTGGCAGTGGGCACTCCAAGGGGAGTGTGGAGTGCACCCCATAATGGAACTTTCTCCAGATAAACCTGTTTCTTTGTACTGTCTGCAATAGATGGCCCCAAAGCTGTTCTGAATGCGTTTGAGCTTACCACACGAGTGCTCTCTGAGCATGACAGCCGTAACACATGCATTTTCAAGGGTGCCTGGCAAACCAGTGTCCTCGCCAGCCGTGTTCCCACAGGCTGTAACTATTTGACAAGATGGGCTGTGGGAATCGATAGCAGATGAGGCACAGAATACATCGTGCTTGCAGCTGCTGCTGCTGTGACCACCCTGCCCTAGTGATAGGAGCAGAACCAGGGGTTCTTTTTTGAAGCAGAACATCTTGCTTGGCATCCATTTGGATGACCACTGGTATTTAAGGTACTGGTTCTTCCTTAAAACTTTATAGAATCTGAGACCAGTTTATCTGAGTCGTCGGCAGATAGTTGTTTTTCTCTCCTAATATAACTGAAGGAGCAGGTGGTGGGGCATTCTCCAGGACCGTGGGACTTGTTTTCTGTCATCATCTGAAATAGCTTGAATCTGGTCATCTTTTTCTGCAAAAGACATCTGTTTGATAGTGTTTTGTGAAAAGAATTAAAATTATTTCCCAGCAGGATGAAGGATGGAAAGGAGTATCTGTAGAGGTCTGAAGGGCTGGTTTCCTGTTGAAATAATTATTCTAATGCTCCTAGGCTTTTGTTATATTATTAATGATGTTAAAGTGCCTAGATTCAGAGGAAGGCTTCATTTTAGATAATTTTGAATGTAAATGAATAAAATGTGCTAATCGTACCAGGTTTATTATAATTTTTTAAGGAAATCGGTGAGTTGAGTACCCAGATTTGAAAAGGCTAGAGTGTATTTATCATAAGATTTAGTCTTGAAAAATGCATAGGAGAAGAAGGAAATGTATGTTATTTCTGATGCATACATATTACTGTAACCAGAAAACCCCGGAGACTGCTTTAACTTATTCTTGATTATAAGCTATTGCAATAGCTCAGTGAAGGAGCACTGGGGAAGGGCTAATGTTCCCTTACAGCAGTGGGAGAAAGAACGTGCAGAAGGGTTTGTAGCTTACTTATGCTGTGCTTGCTCATTGATGAGTTCTGCACAGTACTTTCTTAGTTAGCAATTTGAGGTATTAAAATGTAGCTTATCTCTGTACAAGTTACCATTCCTGAATTCCGGTGATAGCTTTTTCAATAGAACTTAAAAGATCTCAGTTATCTTTCATAAAGATATATTTAATGAACTAGTGAAGCACTTCTCTTAGATAAGGTCTACCAACTATGTTGTTCTCCATGGGTAAAAATAAGTTAAGTAGTTTGGAAAGAATAAGGCTCGGTTCTTGTCTCTTTTGTGTTGGGATTCTGATTACTATGCTGAAAACTTTGCCAACTGCAATAAAAATTGGTTCAGTGACTTGCTACAATCCCCTTAATTCAATTTAGTCTAGTTATGTATTTATTTCTTCAGGATAATGTTCAAAGTTCCATATGTAAGAATGCCTTTTTATTCTACATTTGGTTTTATAACATTCTCCCCGTATTATTTGCTTTTGTAAATCTATTAAATTCTATAGGCAGCTATCCTTGTTCGCACGCTATTGAATTGCTGTAGCGTTTGGGTATGCTAGGGAAAGTTCACTGGGTATCTTAGAAATCAGATCTGTTGGCAGACCAGATAAAATGAAAGACGAAGGCCCAAATAACATTAATTTAGCAATAGCACTGTCAGCAGCAAAAGCAGAAAGTACAGACTTCGTTTCAACGGTGGGTGTTTTGCTTCAGTTACAAGCCTGGATTTTCTAGGGAATGGAGTCAGGTCGCTTTGGTGTGTCTCTGTTTTAGCACAGGGTGGCACGGCAGCACATGTTCTCATGTCACAAGACATACTTCTTATTATACTGCTGCCTCATTTAGATGAGGGCAGCGTGTGCCCATCAGTACCGAATCCGTCCAGCTGCTTGGGTTGGTTTTTCTTTTTTTTTTTCCTCCACGTGACCGTATTGGCATGTGATCTTGGAAAGGCACAGAATTTTAGTGACTAGGGCCTCGGATACAGATACAAGGGGTACAATGTTGTGATTTGTTATAAGAAACAAGGATAAAAAAAGTTCAAAATAAGTAATAAAAGAGATTGCAGTGTTAGGGTCTCCTCCGTAAAGTCATTCTAGGAATACAGTTACAGTCTTTTAATTCTTCCATGAACTTAAATCTATGTGTTTAACCATGTCACATGCTATTTCAAACATAATTCAGATAAGGGGACATTATTTAAGGAGTGTTTCTATTATGTTAAACATGAGATTTTTCCATTTTTGACATTATCTTAAATTATTATATGTCCTCAATTATATATATGTGAGTGTCTTACAATTGCAAGTTACAATTGGCAACTCCTCCAAACAACTCTGTGACGGAGTGGCATGTGTAATTACCACCCCCTTCATTTTTCAGCTGGGAAAGAGATACCGTTTGGTAACAGTTTCATTATACCTACGTTTCTTCCATTTTCCCACGTTCCTGTAATTTTAATTTTTCAATTTTGTAATCTGCTGTCTATATTGTAAGAAAATGGAGAATTTGTTTCCCCACTGTGATGTCCCAAAAAGACTTAACAAATCCTTAAGCAACAACAAGGCCTTATTTTTTTTGCCTCTTCATCCCAGGATTTGGGATTGAAAACAATTACATTTGGGAAGGTGGGGGAGAGGTTGGTTGTTTTGTGGGTAGGTAGGGTTTGGTTGCTTTTTTTTCAGAAACAAGAAATTGAAAAAAAAAGAGGAGGTTTAGATTCCTGTTTTTTCAAAAGCATGGGTAAATAATACCTAGTTGTGGGTGTAAAACTAATTTCTGGAAGGTGTTTCTTGACTCTGGCTACCAGGGATTAAATCGTAGAATTTGCCTGTTTTTACTCAGAATAGCTGAGTGTGTCTTCATCCCATGTTCTCCTTTATTGTGTCCACTGTTTCTCTCTGGAAGAGACTTTACTAACCCACTGCATGCCCCTGGTTGGGTACCATCGCTGCGTTATTTTATAGCTATGTTTTATTACTAGCGAGACAGCAGAAGAGGGATAGAATAAAAAAAAAACCTTGTGCATCAATTCATCAACCTCGAGCACAGAATTAGAGGGTTTCGTCTTCCACACATTGTCTGAACTTTTGTGGTTATACAGTTCTTGCAGCCTTTTTTATCACTGTAACTTCTGCAGATCCCTTAAAGATATTTGTACTTTGAGAAAGGAATGAGTTCTTTTTTGTGCCGACTTGCATCAACTGCAATTATTGCATATTGGATCGAATTTTGTGTGCAAGAGTGGGAGTTACATGCGTGTCTGCAAGCCAACTGTGCTGCAGGGCCAAACAACTGCTGAGAACTCTTGGCAGCAGGAAGCTTCTTGTTGGAGCATGCCAAGGGCAGCAGGGATCCCAGCTCCTGCTTCCCCAGCGGGAGAACCCGTTCGGTGATGGGCCAGTTCAAAGAACATATCATATCCTCAGTCCAAGGATGAAAACAAGCCTCTCCATAGGGCACTGCAGAATTGGGGGGCGCTCGGGACTCCTGTCAGAGACAAGGTGATCACATCCTAGGAGTTGCATCTTCACAGGGAAAAAAAAAAAAGAAAAGAAAGAAGTGCCTTTTCAAGAGGCTAGACCCATTCTGATTACTCAACCTCATTAAAGGAGTGTACCTCACACTACACCAATGGGAGGGAACTCCTGGGAATCAACCTGATTAGCAGGAGCAGAGGGTTTGCCATGTGACATCCAAGGACATGAAAGAGAGGAGAAAAGTAGCATGTTCAAGTCCTACCATCAGGCTCAAAAGTTCATGTGCAGGAAACTAGGCAAGGCATGTACGCACCAAATAACCCACTAGGGAAGAGAGATTTGATGGGATAAGAGAATCGGGGTGTGATGTGAAGTAAAAGATACACAACAGATGGGAATTTGCCTTAACACACACAGATGCATGTTTTAATCAGTTCTGGACTTCTTTCTTGGAAAATCCCAAACTGCAAAGATTATGAAATGGAGCTGTTTCATTTTCAAGGGTGTGTCAAGTTATTCACCATTAGAGTAGGAGGAGAAAGCTTCCCTAGGGTTCTTTCTGACAACATTTGTTCATTTTTCATTCAGAGGTGGAAAAGAAACCACAATTTGGGGGAATATGTTCATAATTTATACTAATTATGAATTCTCCTGGGTTTCAGGAGCACTATTTGTAACCATAGCTGTTATTACAAATGAGGTCATCCATATTAGAACAAAGATCTAATCAGCAGCCAATAAAAAATATGTGTGTGAACATATTAAGCATTGTACTATTTTCATTTTAACCCCTAAACTTCAGACAACCATCTAGAGGCAAAAATTAGGCCTTTATGGTCCCTCTGCAATTCAATGAAAAAGTCAGATATCTTGACAGATAGACCAGGAAGGCTACAGGCTGATGAGAGAGCTGTTTGGAGTTAGCTGATACAAACCAAATGTGAGGATGGCTCTGAAACTCCATCCCACACCTCAGGCAGGACTAAAACTGAGATACCTTGAACTATGTGCGATACAGGATCTACTGATGGTAGTAAATTGTGACTATTTTTATAAATAATAGGGTAGATCTCACATTTTTACAGGAGAGGATGATCACTTTTGATGTAAGTGCCTAGTGGTCAGAGTTCTTGCCTGGGAGGGACCTTTCAAAAATGTGATAGTCAATATTAATTCACTCTTACTAGTGTCCTGTTTGTTTCAGGTGAATTAAGAATATCCACAACATCACCAAGAGCCGCCGCCTTTCAATCTGCTGAAAATGCCAGCAAGCCACCTCCCTCAGTCTTCCATCTTCGCCATGTTGCATGCTCCCAGTCCTGGGAAGGGTCTCAAGGAAAGACCAGGTGTGCTCAACACACATGATGATACTGGGAACAACTCACTGCTGCACCCTTTTCCAGGTAATGCAACCCATGCATCCCAGGGCAATTCAGAACCTGTATGACAAGTATTTTGAATGTAACCAGTAGTTCTGCAGGCTCTTGCTCTCAGGGTAGCATGAACATTGCTGCTTTTCTTAATTACACAGAGTGCTCAGAATTATGTGGGTGTCTGTGATGTTTCCTCAAATGTAAATTAACCCTTAAAATATCATAATGAGATAAGCAATTAAAATTTTGGGGGTGGGTGAGTTAAAATACATAGGGTTATGTGGCTTACCCTCAGACATCCGAGTCCTTAAATATTGTCATAATGTCGTGATGGATAAATTCTACAATATTTACTTTGAGCACCAGAAATGGGAGTCAGGTGGATTCATTTGGCCAAGCTTAAGAAAACTACCTATAAATCTCCTGCTGTGGCAGCTGTCTGACCCTAGAGGTATGTAAAAATTCCTACCGCCTACTCATTGGTCCTGGCAGTTCCCCAGGTCACTGGGGTGCCCGTGATTGCACAATTGTCAGTGGCAGGAAGGGCTAGGCTCTCAGCTGAATCTTACCATGGGTCAGCAGCACAGCAAATACATATCTGTATTCCACCTGAATCCCCAGAGAAGCACACTCTGCTATGTATACTCGGACCCTTGTAGCAACAAGTTGGGCACTGTTCAAAGAGAAACCACAGGTTTCTGTGAAAAGGATGAGGGAAGAGAAGCACCAGAGCTTATCCTTTCCATAATAGCTTAATAAACGTCATCAACTAGGGAGCGGGAAATCTAAATTCAGTTTTACCTTGGTCTGATGGGGTGCAACCTACTCATGACCAGGAGGACTGCTGTAGATACTAGGTTACAGGATAATCCAAGGCATTGCATCTTCCATCCCTCCTCCTGTGTTTAGATTTGGCTGTAAAACACAGAGGACTAGAAAGAGCTCTAGCAAGACAGGGCTTGCCTTGGGATGTAGGAGATCCATATTTGATGGAGCTTCAGTGGTTTGGCTGAAAAGGGAGCAGAGGCACTTGATTAGGTGATCTGAATTAACAGGTACTGGGAGTTGCAATACTTGTATTGGAGGCGCCCTAAGTCCTGCCCTTGGAGTTCTGTGAGATTAGTCAATGCAAAAAACAAGTAAGCAGCTGTAGATTTGGAGAAGTTGGCCAAGAACCCAATGCTGCTGATTCACAGAACTCTGGTGCAACTGTGCTTAAAACATAACTTTAGGATGCAGGAGCTCTCTATTAGTTTGCCTGTACATCTAATACCACCCTCATGATCTGCTGTGGCTGCTGAAAAGCAAGCCATAAAATATGATGCGCAGTAAGAGAAGCATTTTTTGAAAAAGTTATTTTGGAGGCAGTGGGAGACTGCGTATCTTTTTGATCACTGTATTTTAGAAAAAAAATATGTTTATAACCAAACATGACTGGAGAAACTGGCAATGTAGGTTTCTCAGTTAAGAGCCTGAGTGTTCTAAAGATTGTTTGGTTTTGCACCTTTATTGTGCTAGAAACTACATACTGCTGATGAAGGGGCTTTCAAAACCAGCTCAGCCAGACAACAAAGGAAGACAGAACGGGGTTGGAGTTGTTACATTCACCTCATCTTAAATTTTGCAGTTTTTCTGGCTAATCAGATGGTTTTCTCCTTATTTCTTATAGGCTGAAAATAGTCAGTCTCTGTAATGTGGTTTTGCCTTATGATTGTCCTGCTGCCCATTTCTGTGTGTCTAGATACGGATGTAGATGTATCTATGTACACCCTTCTTAATATGCCTTGTTCTCTTTTGCTCTGTCTGCTTTCTTCCCTGCATTTGTTTGGTGGATACTTAACCCATGTGTGCAGTCAGGAGAGCTCTTAAAACTCTCTTTGGTTTTGTGTACATAGTGTGTCTGGCAGCACTATCGCTGCTGCAAACAGTACAACTGCTTCTGCTCTGTCTTACTCTTTAATCCTACCAGCACTGGTGGAGTGCTCACACTTCTGGTCATATGGTAGTAGCAGGGCCATATTACTATATTTCACCATATTTTTCTCACCCTTTAAGTGCCAACTGAAGAGAAGCACTAGCAGAGTCCTGACAATGACAGTAACAAGGGCAAAAAAAAAAATCCAGACAATCCCTCCCTTAGTAGAGTTATTCCTTTGTGGGATATGGCTTGTAAGTCCTACCTAGGACAGGACTCTTCCTCATTTTTCCTAGTGAACTTGGACTTCATTAAGAAACTGAGACACAGAGTGACACAGCTGATTGAGGATGTATGTCCATGTCCTTGCATTTATTATGAAAATAATTATCTAGTGTCACTTACACAAATCATAAACAAAGCCTATCTAAGATGCTAAAGCTACATAGATAGAATTGCAGGTTTCTGCCTATTATCCAGTACATAAATATAACTTACTCTTCTGTCCTAGAGAAATTTCCAGCCTCTGACTCCACAAGATTTGACATTTTTGCTAGTAGCAGCTTGCTCTGTGTTCTGTCCAAAAAATAATGGAGAAAACGAGATAAACGTGGTATAGCAATGACTAACAGCCTTATTTCAAGTGCAGATTTAATAAGAACACTTTCTTGGCTCAACAAAATCATCGCTCTCCAACAAAACCCTCACTAAAATGGGACCAGGACTTCTGTACCCAGAAATCAATGGCATCTAGATGGTGCAAGAGACTGTTCATCATGCTGCATATCACATTCACCCAGGTGGTGGATCCTGTTTAACTAAACGAGAAGTGCCTGCAAGATTTCTAATGAAGATGTGGTAGTTTTTTCTGTAACTGAGCAAGATGGTTTGATTTTTGAAAGAAGTGCTTGGAAAAGCCATGTGCCAGGCTCTCTTAATATGAGCTCAGTGCCTGTTGGAGTACAGTCTCGCAACACCCCAAAAGCAGAGCAGCCCCGGTGACAAGAACTGGGATCAGTTGCAGCCCAACGACTGCTGGGCAAAGCCACAGCAAGGAGGTGGGGCCACCTTCAAGCCAGAAAGGCAAGTCAAGGAGGCAAGGGCAGGATTGGAGGCAAGAGCAGGATTGGATGCAAGGCCAGGCATAGCCCAGCCTGAAGGAGACTTCTTGCAATTCTTTTCCCTGCAGTCTTGTCCCAGGTTACAGAGCTGGTCGTGAACACTGGCACAAAACCCCTCGGAGCAGGGGAAAGAGACAGCAGAGTGTGTTGGTGCACAAAGGACTCTGACACCGAAAACTAAAATGCGGGCATTGTTAGGGCATGCAAAAAAACTTGAGGAAAACTTGAAACCAGTGAAAGTCACAAATCTGAAACTGGGATCAAATTCTGTGTAAGCCTGGCTAAGTTTTATGATCTGTATCACTGAACCTGACCCACGTGTTCAACAGATCTGGCTTGTTTTATATATTCTGGCTTATATGGTTTAAAAACTGAAGTTTAAAAAGTTTGGATAAATAGTAATTTATAGCTTTCTGGTTTCAGCCACTTTTTGGCTACATGCAGTTACTAATATAAGTACTCTCTTCATGCAGAGATGGAGGAAGCCTGTGTGCATGAACCTGGGTGGCACTTAAAAAACCTTAGAAAATGTCACTTTTTACTTCAAGGGTTATTTCTTAAAAGGCAGTCTGTGTAGGTTTTCAGGATGAAGTGATCTCGGAAATAAGCAGCCACACTATGCTCCCAAGTGCATAATTAGAAAAAAAATACATCTTTGTAATACCTCACCATAAAATGTTTACTTTCCAGTGAAGATATTGCCCAGTGCTGTGATTCTGCAAGGACTTCTCTTTATGCATTGTGCTCACACATCCCTTTGGAGTCACACAGGTTCCACTCAGTGCTAAAAGTTGAACATTTCTGAATCTTGGCAACATCATAAAATGTTTGAAATGTGTTTTGAGAAGCCTGTGAGACTGCTGGTAATAGAATTATGATGCAACTTCCTTTCTTAGTGTTGAAATACTCTCTGTAAAGATGGTAAATAGATTGAAATGTAAAGAAATTATTTAGGTCAAGGTTGATGGTTGCCTAATGGGTCTCCAGGGCTCTCTTAACTCCAAATAAAGTCAAGAGGAGCCAGAAGTCTTTAACACCTCTGCAAACCATTACATTGTTAGCAGGCATAAACCTTATCAAGTCCTTTTTTCTCTCTTTGCTTCTGTACTGATATCAGGAAAATAAAGACACTGATTTCCTTTGAAGATCAACTAATGAAAAGCACAAGAAAAGCTATTACCAATGAGTACCTACATTTATGAATAATTTCCACGCAACATTTCAGATGCAGAAACCATGTAGAAAAATATTATTAGATTGAATCCGCTGATGTTTCCTTACTGTGAACAATTAAAATATGAGGTATAAACTGCCAGCACAGTCCTTGATAAAACAAAGTTGATACCTTGCAAAAGCTGTTTTCACATTCTTCCCCTCATGGTCTAACCGCACTCAAAATAATTGAGAGTATAGGATTATAACGACATGTTTGTTGTGCTGGAAAATCGATGTCAAAGTCCTATACTCATCCTCTATATCAGAACAGTAAAAAACATTACACCACAGCATGGATATTTCCCATGTTTATCATAAAACTATTTCACAAAGGCATAAAACCAAAGAAATTAATCCTGAAGATGACAAGAGAGAAGCTTTCAAGAGGAATATCTAACAAATACCCACCAGACGGAAAGCATATCACATGTTCCCATGACCAAGAGCCACTGCTTCTGCAGTGAGTATCTCCAAGGGTTAGAAGAAAGGCAGGTACCTTGTGGGCAGGAGGTGGCCCTGGTCCCAGCAGCTGATTAAGTCTGGGAGGGGTGTCCAGCTGCCTCCCACACTGGTCCCAGGCTGTCCCTTTGATATCCCCATCTGGATGATGCTTCCTCTGCCAGGGCTTGTGCTCATTGACAGCCATCACACCAAAATCCCTTTGCACAGCCAGGCCTGCAGCAGGTCAGGGAACAACTGACCTCCCACTCATGTGCTGCAGCTTTCTGCTCTGACTTGTGGGCACACTGAGTTTAAAGCAGATTGACAGGCTGAGAGAGCTGGGGTTGTTCAGCCTAGAGAAGAGAAGGCTCCGGGGAGACCTTAGAGCAGCCTTCCAATATCTGAAGGGGCTACAGGAGAGCTGGGGAGGGAC
>JAOQGH010000040.1:15272068-15314205 GCA_025769975.1 Gallinago jamesoni | reverse complement strand
ATTGGCCTTCTTGGCCACAAGGGCACATTGTTGGCTCATGGGCATCCTGTTGTCCACCAGGACTCCCAGGTCTTTCTTTACTTAGCACCCTGTCTGGCTACCGGCCTCACCTGGGCCCTGGTAGCCGTGGCAATGTTGTCAGATAAGGGTGGGTTTCATGTGAAAATGGAGAAAGGAGTGAAGTGACAGTAATTGTGGGCTTGTGCCTGCTTTCCCAGTTAACCAAGTGGGTAGGGAGAGGTCGTGCTTATGCACCAGATGTTCCTCCCAGGTACGGCATGGATCTCGGGCCAGCTTGTGTTTCTCCTGTTGTTTTTATGATAACCCTTCCCCGCAGCCCCCTTATCTGCGGGAAGCGGCCCTGGGGCCGCAGGAAGGCACGTCAAGGACCCTGGCTTTGGAAAAGCTTTTCCATTGAGAGGCTGAGGGACTTAGGTTTTATAAGTCTTGAGAAGAGAAGACTTAGGGGGGATCTAATCAATCTCACAAATACTTAAATGGAGGGAGTGAGCAGGACGGGGCTGGTCTTTTTCCAGTGGTGCCCAGGGACAGGACAAGAGGAAATGGGCACAAACTTGAATCTAAGAAGTTTCATCTAAACATGAGAAGGAACTTCTTTCCTGTGAGAGTGGTAGAGCACTGGCAGAGGCTGCCCAGGGAGGTGGTGGAGTCTCCTTCTCTGGAGACATTCCAACCCACCTGGACACGTTCCTGTGGGACCTGCTCTGGGTGGCCCTGCTTTGGCAGGGAGTTGGACTAGATGATCTCCAGAGGTCCCTTCCAACCCCAGATGATTCTGTGATTCTGGCCTGGTGGTGACACACTGTATAAACCACATGGCTTTTTGCCCCTAATGGGAGGCTTCTGGGCGCTCTACGGGTAGATTTGGGCTGGGATGTGCTTATGTGTGGGCTCTGTGTGTTGGAGATTGAGTTGTCATCCAAATCCTTGACTTTGATGGAGCTGTTAAGTCACCGTAGGATTCTTGGCTTCCTGCATAGCAGCGTGCCCCGGGGTGATGGAGGGGCATGGTATCAGCCTTCTGAGCATCCAGGCGTTCATCACTTTCCCTCTTTACATCACCAGCCGTGGCTTTGAGTTTTGAGTGGTTCTTGGTTTTATTAACAGTGTGGGAAAACTCAGAAACCAGTCGAAACGTGAATGTTTTCCCCAGCTTTAGCAAGAATGCTTCAGCGCTGCCTTTCCACTTGGGAGTAGATAAATGTGAGATCGGCTCTTATTCTGAGAGCAAACAAATGCATCGTGAACCTCCACGGCTCGACTTCTGTGACATAAAGGTAGTTTTCTATGTGTGTGTGTGTTACCAACAGCGTGGAGTTAGTGCGGTTTTCAAACTGTGTAATTGTAGCAGAATGACTGATATATTACCCCCCCAAAAAAAGAAAAGGTCAAGAAAGACGCTTTCCAAACCACTTTTTTAAATTGATTAATGCAATGAGAAGGTCCATTGTGCTTCTGGATCAGGAAGTATTACTGGTGTGTAAATCAAAGACAAACCAGCAATGTTTGCTGGCCTTAAAAAGTGGTGTGGCTTTTGTACACTCATAGACTCGCCCTGGCAGCGTTTCAGAAATTATAAATAGATTGCTGGGAAGTCCCTGGGTAACAAAAATGTACTGCTGCTCCTTGTCGTAAATAAACTAATAAGAGATGTCTCGGTCTTGCAGCTCTTTTTCTTTGGAGGAGTCCTTACCTGTGCGTGTGGTTTCAGTGGGTCGGGTCACAGGAGGCAGGGCTGTTTCTGTGGCACTGGGGTGTAGCTTTGTGGCCACCTCTGTGTCTCTGGTAGATCTAATGCTCACTGGGCTCGGTTCTTTCTGAGCAGAGTTGTTCAGCTTTTTCCAAGCTTTTCCCTTTCCAAGCTTAGGAAGACCCAAGGCCAGGCTTGTTTCAGCATTATTCCGGGCAATGCAGAGTCCCTCTAATGCCACGTGCCCTAATACCACTTATTAAAGGACTGGCTGATATCTGTCTGGCTGCTGTAGGGTATTAGGTAGGATCAGAAGGCTATAGCCTCTTTTCCCTATCACCTTCAAAGTAATGGAAACCTTTTTCTTTCTCCGGGGAAGTGCAGAGAATGCGCCATTATTGCTTGCTGGATGATGACAGGTATTTGTTTTCTGCCAGGGAGAAGTCATCAGCTCCTCAAGTGGGGAAGTCAAGGTAGATCTGTCAGTGGTGCTGACCCTGTTGGTGCTACCTGAGAACCTGGCTTTGAAGGGAAGGGGAGCAGTTTGTTTGCTGTGTGATCCCATTCCAGCTGTGGACCCCCACATACAATCTGCGATGGCCCACAAGAGCAATGCTGGCAAGCATTTTAAATGTGGAAGGGATGAACTTCAGTCTGGTGTAGGACCTTAAAAAAAGAGGGTGTTTTAGTGTAAAGGTCTTGGAAAATGCATGCGTTAAACAGACCTTCCTCTCCACCCCTGTTACTGGGGGGTGAAAAAATGGTGAAACCCATGTAAGTGAAGTGTTGAGGAGAAAGCACCACCATCAAACCTGAGTGCTGTATGAACTCCTCTGACTTAACAGAGGTGTGAGTACATCCGAAGTGAGGTGGAAAAGGAAATACTGTAAAACGCAAAAACTCAAACCAACTTGGTGTAAGGGATTTTCTGTGACAATTCTTGAGGTCGTATTGTCCTGATTTGAATCCCAACCATTTGCCTTTAGGGGGGGCTGTAACAGACTTAGAGAAAAATCTTACCAAAAGGCGGCAGCTCAGCAGCGCTTTGCAACGGCTCGGGACTCGCACTTCTCAATGTTACTGCTTCTTTCTGAATGTCAAATAAATCGAGGAGTTGGCTAATAACCAAAGAGGAAGAGGGTCTTCGGTCCATCTGCGTTGTGGAGCTCTGCTTCCTTTGGACTACTTAACCAAAGATAAAAATCTGCCGTTTCTGTTCCTGACGTTGGCTCAACTGAACCCATGAGTAATAATAATCTGTTGCTAGGAACGACTTCAGTTTACATGTAGGGGCCTCTACGGAGGGAAAGTCTTTGGAGTCCCAGAATGGGTCATAAATAATCAGTGGCACTTCAAAGGGAGAAAAGTAAAAACAAGCGGTTGGAGATGCCATGTGAAGATGTCTGTAATTCCTGTTGCAACACCAGTGGAAAGCCTGTAGCCGACATAATTGGGAAAATATGGGGCATGTGTCTGCAAAGGCAAAGCAAATGAAGTAGGGGTTTGCTAACAGTGGGTTATAATATTCAGCTATCTCTAGCTGGGCTTGTTGGCAAGGTACCTGCTGTTCTAGGAGTGCAGGGCTGAGCTAAGTTCATGCCATACAATTTTTCAGGGTTGGCTCACGGGGAGGGGTGCGAGCGGGCTGCGGCACGATGTAGAGGCATGCAGGAGGTAGCTGAAACTCAGAGACTGCAAATGGTCTTAGATAGGACGGTGTGGAAATCCAGTTAATTACTCCCCATCTGGAGCACTGGGTCCAGTTCTGGGCCCCCCAGTTCAAGAAGGACAAGGAACAGCTGTCCCCTGAGAGGGGGCCCTCTGACAGCAGAGGGCCACAAAGATGATGAGGGGCCTGGAGCATCTCTCTGCTGAGAAAAGGCTGAGGGACTTGGGGCTTTTTAGTCTGAAGAAGAGAAGGCTGAGGGGGAATCTGATCAATGCTTAACAATGCCTTAAGGAAGGATGTAAAAAGGATGGGGCCGTTCTTTTTTCAGTGGTGCCCAGGGACAGGACAAGAGGAAATGGGTACAAACTTGAATCTAAGAAGTTCCACCTAAACATGAGGAGGACCTTCTTTCCTGTGAGAGTGGCAGAGCCCTGGCAGAGGCTGCCCAGGGAGATGGTGGAGTCTCCTTCTCTGGAGACATTCCAACCCCACCTGGACACGTTCCTGTGCAACCTGCTCTGGATGGCCGTACTTTGGCAGGTGGACTAGATGATCTCCAGAGGTCCCTTCCAACCCCATGAGATTCTGTGATTCCTAGTTAGTACGCGCCGCTGTTTTGTAGAAGTAACCTTAAATAATTAATGAAATACACATTTTATATTTTACCTGTGGTTACATACGTTGTTTTGAAAATGCAGCGGTTTCACTGTAGAGAAGGGTCCTATATAACTGCTATTTTTTTCATATGATGAAATCCTTCCAGGCTCAGTACTTGGAAGGGCTGAAAGACAAGGTTTGCAAACCACGCTGATTTAAACTGTAATGTTAAGGCTATGAAATCCTTGCTAATGAATCCTCCAAATCCATCTGAAACTTTGTTTTCCCCTTTCTTATGAAAGAAGAATGTCCTTACAAAGACCCTGCTTAAGAAGAGCATCTCTTTGATTTCATTGGGACTTTTAAGCCTCACCGGAGACATGGTATTTAAAGCAATTTTGTCTCTTCTCATGATAAAATCTCTGGAATGTAAAGCTTGGGTATGATTATTTTCATATTAGTTCTTTGAGATTTCCAGTTCGCTACCTGCCTTTTGGTTTCTGTCAATGTTCCTATGTCTGTGTGTACATTTTTTAATCTGCCAGATAATTTCAGTTGAACTTGAGAAAGGAAGAGAGATTCCAAGGAAGCTAAGTTGAAATTCCGTGATATGACTGTACTGATTTGATTTCCACCTAGGTTTTTAGGTGCCCATTGTGGGAACAGCTGGAGAGGGAAGGGCAAAAGTACTCTACCAATAGCTACTAGAGGAAAGGCTGGGTTTGAGTCTTATGTGTGCTGTTATCATGGGAAAAGCTTTGGTTGATGGTTGAACAGTTTGAGCTGCAGGTTGAACCCAGGTGCTCAAGAAGTTACTCCTTTGGAGAACACCAGTGGAAAGCTTTTCTCTCGAGTAGTACATTTGTAATGCACCTTCTCTTCTCCCATGCTGAAGAAAAGATGAGCTCCCACAACAGCTCTGGTGCAATTTACATAAGTTAATCAACAGGAAACAAATCCATTGGAAATGAGGTCCCAGCGTTCCTAGAACTCTGTCTTTGGCTGTGTGACACTTCACAGGTTATACCAAAGTGTCAGCACTTAATGCTTTCCTGTATTAATGCCAGACTCTCCAGAAAAAGGGAAAGACAAGGTCATTTTCTTCATCTTCAGTTTTATCCCCACTGAAAAGGTATGGTGCTTGAAAGCATTAGATTTCTTTTCAACGCTATGGGTATACATTTCATAGTTGTCCAGCATTTCATGGAAATGAAGGATTTAGTTTAAGTTTGTCAAGTTATTATAAAACAAAACAATTGACTTAAATATGCAGTAGAAAAGGTAATTGTTTTCTCTTGTCTATGTAAAAGCATTGCTGAGCGATCTTACCAAATAGCTTGATGGTTTTAGACCCCTCAGAGGTTGATACGATATCGTTACACTTAATATGCTTTATTTGAATGAAATTTGGGGCAGGGAGGGCAAAGGGACTAGCGTGTTGTCCCTGCATAATCCCTTCTCAGACAATCTGAACCTTGTACCTTTTAAAGCATACTAATCCTTGTAGGTATGTCCTCCAAGAGTGGCTGTGTGTGTCTCCCTTCCAAAGCAGCCGTGGAGTCTTCTGTTGAGGCTGTTGATCATGTACAATAATTTAATTAATTAACAAAGTGACTTAATTGATGTTAATGAATGCTTTAAATCTTAACATTCTTTCTGCTTTAAAATCCTGAAAGATTTATTAACTTTTACTACTTTCATGCTTGGAGATCTGAACTGGGATTGGAGTCTCATCACTTGAAGTGCAGTGCAAGCACACAGGAGGAGACGCTACGTGCCATGTGGTTGCCATAGCTGGCAAGGGATGGGGACAGGAGAGGAACGGTCACAGAAAGGTTGAAAATGCATTTTGTTTTGTTTGTGAAACATCCGTTAATACTGTTCATGGCTCTTACATATTTTCCTGTTATTATAGAGGAATTTTAATGCCAAATCCTGCTTCCTTTCTTTGGACTATTCTCCCAATGACTTTAGCATCATGCAAGTTAGGTGAGCATGACTTGGTTCCGCCTGTGTCACCGTCTCAAATTTGGATGTATATAACTCGAACTGATACGTATGTTGTTTGGGGATTTTGTTCTGGTTTTGTGCCTTTAAAAGAAAATCTTAAAAAGTGTTTAGTTTAAAATAAAATGAAAAAAATAAAGAGCATGCATTGCCACTGATGTTGAGTGCATGCCCCAGAACCCCAGGTATGTACATAGTTTTGGGGATGTCTTGCTAGTAGGTTACGCGGATGTGGCAATGGTGGGTACCCATGTGTGTGCTTCTAGTCCTAGCCCTCTTCCTTTCCGTGGACACCCAATTTGAGTTATAACTTCGGGTCAAAATTCAGGCAGGCTCATTGATTTTTACCTGTGGATTCACTGTTGCCCAGGACTTGGCTATTTCTTAAATATCTCTAGAGGCCTACAGTTGGCCAGTGGAAAATTCAAGGTGGAGAGAATGCAGCTAACTCTCCCTGTATCCTGGGAGCGAGAAGCAACAGATCTGATGATGTGGTTTCGATTTTTCTTACATCCTTCCCATTTGGGTCTTACTGCTAACTTAGTAGCCTTCAAGATGGCAATCACACAATCAGATTCAGGACATAACGGTGATACCCAAAAAATATTAATGTCATAGAATCATAGAATTGTCTAGGTTGGAAGGGACTTTAAAGATCATCTAGTCCAACCATCAGCCTAGTCCAGACAAAAATCACTAAACCATATTCCTAAGGAATGTCAGCTGACATTGTGCATTTTTTAGGCTTTGGTTTTGTATTGCTTGATCTTGAGAGAAAAAGGAGTTTCCCGGGAAAGATTCCATCACCTTGGGTGTAGGCAGAGCTGCTGGGAGAACTGGATTCTTGCTCAGCCCTTGCTCTCACCCAGTTCCTGTGAGATACTAGCCCTGGCACTTGAACTCCAATTTTTTTATCAGTGGCAGTTAATTGTGTGGTTATTTTTTGGTTGTCTGACTTGAGACTTGTACTTTTAGCTTGAGAACAGAGGGCTTCTGAGAGCTCTCTGGGGTTGGAAGTCCTTTGATAAAGGACTTTATGTTGTCTATTTCTGAACAGTTCCCATCTTAAAATCACAAAAAGCCTTTGTGCCAGTTGCCTGTACTGGGAGGCTTCGTTAGAACCTAATATTTAGAAATCTTCTGATTTCCATCCCAACCTCAAAGCACGGCTCATTTATTGTCATCTTGTTCTTGTGCCTGCTGAGGATCAAATTAGCAATTTTCCTCTTTTTGCTAGGCTAAGCAAACCAAACTCCTGTAAAAGACTTTTTCTCTTTTCTTTGATAATCTGGATATCTTTCATCTTTACCTGCCCCTTTTTTGAAACTGGTGCCTTGAGTTTCAGGTATAAATTGTTGGTGGCTTGCAGAAATGCTGTACACTGACTGCAGCAGCTGGAGTCAGTGCTTTGGCTGTATGAACTATTTCTCAGTTAATTTAAGTCAAATTATCAACTTTTTTCCCCCCATTTTTTTTCTCTCCATGCCTTTGCTTGTCATCAGTAAAACAATGTCCCGTGACAGGGGGATTGGACTAGATGATCTTTAAAGGTCCCTTCCAATCTAAACTGTTCTGTGACTCTAAATGTGGTCAGTAACCCCGATCTCATGCAGATGCCGTAAATATAAATTGATCGATGTTGGTGAAGAGTTCGGCTGCTGGGGTGATGAGTGCCACAGAAAATCTTGTGAAGACTTAATAATCCTGTCATCAGAGCAGCTCTTGGGTAAAGCACAAGGACACACATTGTTCAGGGTGAGGGAAACGAAATATTGAATAGATCCTCATTAAACACATCGTCCTTTCTGTGCAGTGAGGGAGATGGGGACTGGGGGGAAAAATAGTACATAGTGGAGTAAACAAAGGCTGCCTCGTGATTCATAGGCACAAAGGGACTGCATGTAAAAAATTTTCTGGTGTTCTTTAATGTTGTATTTCCTTACTCATCTATTCACGCGCTTTATTTTGCCATATAGTCGGTAGATGAGTTATTAATATACGAGGTACAAATTCTAGTACTTATGATGAAAAGTTTACAGTTATTTAGGCAACAAAGTTTGTTTAAGGTGAGGTCATTTAATTTTCAGCTTTAGTTCTTTTTTTTTTAATTTGTTTAACTTGTACATTCTTGATAAAAATGAGTCTGTGTCTAAGTATCCAGTTTTTCCAAGAGTGGCAAATTGAACAATAGCTACTGTAGTACCAGAAACAATGTTAGACTTTTAAGAAAGATACAGCATATGGTTCACTAAAGTTGCATTAGAGCCAGGGGAGGTGCCCCGGGAGAGGAAAATGGAGGAGTTGGAACAAGAAAGTCCTTCATGGGGGATGTGGAGTAACAAAGGAGACAGCAGTTGTGATTATTCTCATACGACAACCACTGCTTTTTCATTTCATCTTACTCTTTGCAGATTCTGCCTGAATTGTTTCCATTCTGCAACAATTATCTGGACTGAAAGAGACATCTGAAAAGTACAAAGATTTAAAGAAAACCTTGGAAGTTTGGCAGCAGCAAACCTGCGAAAGGCCCTTTGAGCCTTTGTCAACCTGGCTTTCTCAGAGAAAGCAGCTGTCTTTGAATTTTCCTAACCCTGGTGCTTTTTGTTTTCATGGCAAATCACACAGGGATCCGTGGTTTGTGTTGCAGAGTGCTGCTGGCCACTGTTAGAAAAGAGACGAGGGACCAAAACCTGGATTCACGCGGTAGAAACGTTTGCTTTATTCTGTATGAGTTGAGGAAACAAGTCTACCAAGGGAAGGAATCCCAAACCAAAACACACGTCTCTGCACTCACTTAAACATCTTTGATATCATCAGTTCTCATGTAAAACTGTACTGATTTTCTCCTTCTTCTTCTTCTTTTATAATTCCAGTTTGGAAATTGATTGAAGAATCGCCATAGAATTGAATATGGCATCAAAGCAGTCATCTCCTTCATCAGAGGAGCAGGCTTCCTCTGAAATAGATGATCTCTATTTATCACTGCAAGGTAAGTTGCTGTAGTTTTCTGTGCCTTTTTAATGTAGATTTTTTTTGTAAAAATCTGTGACTGCACAAGTTGAAGTGAATTGAAGACTGAGGGGGGATCTGATCAATGCTTCTAAATGCTTCAAGGGAGGGTGTCAAGAGGATGGGGTTGGTCTTTTGTCAGTGGTGCCCAGGGACAGGACAAGAGGAAATGGGCACAAACCCATATAGATATGGGTTATATGTATAAGAAGTTCCACCTAAACATGAGGAGAAACTTCTTTCCTGTGAAAGGTCCCTTCCAACCCCGTGTGATTCTGACATTCTGAGTTTGTTCGTGTCTGTGCTTTTCAGATCTTTCTGTGTTATAGGAAATGCTTCAGCAGTGAAAGGAAAGACAACAGCTCTTGTAATATTCTCTTGTGGTATTTTCTTGTGGTATTTTCAGAGCTTTTCAGTTGCCTTTTTTGGTCCAGATGTACTCTACTGGCTCTTATGCTTTGCTGCTCAGTTATTGTAAACTGTTTTCAAGGGAACAGCCAGCATGAAAACAGTTATGCCATTTCATTAGTTTCTTTGTTTTCAATTTGCAGACAATTAGTTGGTTGCATTAAGCCTGTCTTAATGCGGCTATTACTTACAGTACTGTTTTATTTGTTTTTCTGTACTTACTGCTATATCCCCTGCACGTGTAGAAAGACAGCTTGTAGAAAACAAGAAGAAAAGTTTTGTGGCTTCTAAATATATTTCTTACAGGTCAGAGCCTTTCATCCTTACTTGCAATGAGTTATAACTTGTTAAGGAAGCATTCATTGGCTTATTTATTAATTGTTCCAATTTAATGGCAGCTACCTGAACAGTTAGGTAACAGTGAGCACGTAAGAGATGTCCTCTCAGATAGGCTTTTTGGGTTTTCCTTAGTCACCTGTTGAATTTTCTTCTATAAGAATTTCCTTGGAAAACTGATTTTTATTTTTTTTTTCCTCTAAAGATATTCATGTAAACGTTCGTGGTGGCTATCAAGGAGGGTAGTCCGGGCAGCAGGACTAGCCCTGCTGGAAAGCCCGTCTTCCATCTGTTAAAGGCCTGGTTATTCTAGGACGGATGGGCTAAGTCATGTTTCCACAGAGCTGTTTCCTTTCAGCTCACTTGCAAAGAAATTATGGTGTTGAAAATGGGTGCTTAGTTAAGAGAAAATATGTTTAAAACAGATGGTGCAATAGAATATTCTGCCAAGTCACTTTTACGGTCCGTATTTGCACTAATATTGTCGTTGAAGCCATGTGTTTTGATGAGCGAGTGTTAACAGTGGGCTCAAGCCAAAAGTCTTTAATTGTGACTTTTCTTCTGTTTTGCATCAGTGTTATGTTTTCAGGAAGTCAAGGACACATGAATGTTGTGCCAGTCAAACCCAGCCTTTAGTAGAAAGACTGAGGTGGCCATTGTCATGAAATGGCTTTGCAAAACATGATCTAGCTTTAAGGCAGAGCATTCTGAGTTAAAGTTATGTGGGATTTTAAAATAGGGTTTTATTTTGAAATAATCATGCCATTTCCTGAAAAGTCAGATTGGTGTTTGTGTGTCAAGTAACAATGGGCGGTTTTGGTCAAAGTCTCAGTGAAGGAGCCGTGCTTATTAAAATGTGAATGGCTAAATTATATTTCTTTGCTGTCATAATTTGAGCTCCTAGATTATGTGGAAATGAACACACTGCAAATCTGGGGCCAAGCTGCATGTGCCTGATCATTGTAAAACATTTGGAAACGTCCCCTAGAACTGACATAAGTGGTTTTTGTGACGATTAAAGATGAAACAAGGGTGTAGACATGTCCTGTGTATGGAGCTGTGATGCTGCAGCATCTGTTCTGGGCCAAATGAGCAAGTGGCGACACAGCTGTGATGAAGCACTGAGGACACATTTCCGTGACGTGACTTACAGAAACCATCTGTAACTCGACCCGCAGAACTGTGGTAGCAGAGAATTATAAGAATAATAGGATCACTCAAGGAAAAGTTTTTTTGGGTTTTTTTTTTTCAATAATAGGAATCTTGGGATGAGATTTGCAAAGCAGCCAGAGATGCTGATTACTTTTAAGTCTTCAGGATCACCTGCAGAAGTTTTAGAGAAATCTCAGATTCAAGGAGTGGCTGCTTGTAAGTGTTAGAAAAGCAGCTTACTTTTTGGGTGACTAAAGATGGATGTAAAAGTGGTTATTATCTGCTTTTCAGATGGGTAAGGTATAGCTCCAAAGAGCATGGCCAGCACTGCATAAATACTGCGTAACAGGAGATACATATGAAGAGTTGGCACTGAAGAAAAAAAATACGAGTGAAATCTAGTTTGGATTGCTTATATTTTAGTCTACCTTTAAATTCTTTGTGATCCAATCTTCTATTATTCCTGAAAGGCATCCAGTGATGACAGAATTTGTCTAGTCTTGTTAATTAGGACAAGATCTGCTTAGTGTGCCAGTCAGTTTGGTTATATGAAGTCGTAATTATATGCCTGAAAATGTAAAAAAATGATTAGCGTTTTTTCCCCCTCCTTCCCTACCATGTGTAAAACCAAACATTCATTTTAGTTATGTTTATCTGATTTAAGTCACAGTCTTCTGTGAGGACGACAGCCCTTTGGGGAAGAAGGAAATGGGGAGAACTACCTCCTTAAAATACTTAGTGAAGAGGTTGCTACTTAGTAGCTCTAATTGTTGTAGAAACCCTATTAAATTAATGCCAGTGGCTTAATATCGTTAATATCTGTTAGTGGGGTTTTAGGTAGAAGAGTGTTCAAGGATGAACATTCACTTTCCTTAATAGTGTTCAGCCTAAAAGATGTGGTAAAGAAAGTCACTGGAAAATAGGTAAAAATGTAACTTCTTTGTTCCTAATGCATCTTTCTTTTCAGCTAAATGTTTTTAGGGCATTTAATGAAGCTTGAAAAACAAGAAGATAGGGAAAGAAATGAGAGCAATACGGTTTCTAATGTTCCCATCTCCAGACGTTTTGAAATGATGAAGCTAGTCACAAAATCATGAGGCTGAAGTAAAAAGCTGCAAGAATGTAAACCCTTATATATGCTTTTTTTCAGATTTACATATTGCTCTTCAACCTTTTCCAGTTTTCAAGCTGATCCCCACAAACAAGAGAGCAATAGTTATCACCCTTCACCCCTGCCAAGAAAATTGAAATTGCTATGATACTGCATGATGTCAAGACTTGGGCTCCTTCTTTTCAGTTCTTTTTTCCTTCCCTCTGTCCTAGATGTTATAATAACATTAAATCAGATTAAGGTCAGCATTATCTGTGCCCTTTCCTCCAGCGCCTCTCTGCTTTCTCCCCAGTTTTCTGATGCAGCACAACTTACAGCTGCTGCAAAGCTATTTTTCTGTCCTTGCACAGCCACCGTGAAGTGCAGGTGAAAAACCTGGAGCTGGACCTATTATGGATAGATACAATGGGAAAATATTTAAGGGAAGGATTTCTCCTGCCAGGCAGGCTGCAAACATTTTGGTGAAGAGAGGATGCTCGCCAGGGAGATGCTGCCTTGGGGCGTGTGGGCCCCATCTTTGCAACCTGAAGTTGCTTTTGCCGGCAGGTGCGGAGGGAGGTGGCAGGAGCTCGGGGCTTGGGGGTCAATGAGCACTGGAGGAAAAATGCAAGAGCCCTGGCCAGTGTCTCCTCCTGCCTGCCATCAAGGGGTCCAGCCTTCTGTAAATGGAGGAGGCACATTTGGGGACCAAAATGGTTTCAGCTACGTGAACCGAGGAGGCTTTGGTTCCTTTGGTAAGAGAAAGGCTTCATGGCACTGTTTTGAGAACTGGAGGAGATAGGACTGCTCTTTGCTGACGAGCCTGAGTGCAGGATTGCAGTGAGGGGAACGTGCTGCCACTTGCATTGCGCATGGGTAGCCCCAGCAGAAGCTGTGGTGCTCTGAACTGGGAGATAGTTTTTGCTTTCAGGGTGTAAATCTGTTTATCTGTGGGACGCTCCAACCTCCACTTTCCCTCCTGTGCACGAGTCCTTCCCCTTTCTTCCCTAGGACAGCAAACAGCCTATGTGTTGTGTTTCCCACCAAGCCTGTGCAGAACTCTGTTTTCATTTTTATTTCACTGCTTCTAAGCTAATTCAGACAGAAGAGAGTGTATTTTAGCTCTCAGAGTTTGGGGCATGTACTTACTCTTTCACTGTTGAACTGCAGAGGTCCTAATTTTAGTCTCTGCTGCATGTGCTCTCCGTGTGCACATTACCATTTATTCCTGTAATCCAAAGGGTGGTTATAAGAGAACATGGCTGCTAAAACTGGTTTTGAAGACTGTTTAATGATATAAATGAATTGTGCTATTTTCATGCAGTTCTGTCTAATCCTTTATGAATGATTTCTCTTCAACTGAAATGGAAAATATGTTGGTATGTACGCATAGATGTTGTTATGCAGCTTGTGGTAGATTGCACTAATCTCCGAGTAAAAGAGGATATCCCTCCAAGACCCACTTAGCTCATCCATTCATCCAGAGGTCAGATAGACTCCTAATTCTTATTCAGCGTTTTAATTTTTTTCTCTAGCTGTAAGCCTCACCTGTTGGGGCCATTATGTTATTACAGCTACACTTTATTCTCTTCAACCCGAATGATCGAAAAAGTCCATTAAATGTTTATTATGATTTTTCAGGAGTGACTTACCTATTCGAAGAGCTTCCATAGGACCTGCACTCAAATTTATGCCCTCTTTATGCTGCCTGCTGCCTGGGTGAGGAGCTAATCTGCAGTTTCCCTAACTGCATGGCTTTGCGGCATGTGAAGGAGCTGATGGCACTGGAGAGGCAACTGACAAATGAGACAGTCTAAAAAAAAAAAGAAAATATCAATTAATGTCTGTTTGTCTGTTTCACATCCCTAATGAAAGAAATAGATTGTTTAGTTGTGTAAATGTGTTCCCTCTAGAGAAATTTCAGGTTTTTTAAAGGCATTGAAAATCTAGGGAGGATCAGAGAGCACAACAGGGAGCATTTTTATGTCACTTTGTAAATCTTTAGTGCTGTATGCATTTCTGGTACATCCCATGTCGTAAAGGATACAGAATAGATGGAAAAGGTTTGGAGATGGGCAGCAAAAATGTTGTATGGAAGAGCTTTTGTCTGAGGAAAAACTGACTGAAATAACAATCTTCAAGCTAGAGATAATTGAAGTTATCTATACTGATGGACGAGATGTCATAAAAATGGTAGATAATGGTAGATGGGCTGTCCTCTCCCACATAAGAGAATAGAAGGGAGTAAAGGAAATGGGCACAAACTTGAACATAAGAAGTTCCACCTAAAGCTGAGGAGGAACGTCTTTCCTGTGAGGGTGGCAGAGCCCTGGCAGAGGCTGCCCAGGGAGGTGGTGGAGTTTCCTTCTCTGGAGACATTCCAAACCCACCTGAACGTGTTCCTGTGCAACCTGCTCTGGGTGGCCCTGCTTTGGCCCTGGTCTAGATGATCTCCGGAGGTCCCTTCCAACCCCATATCATTCTGTGATTCTGTGCATTACTGGTTAAGAACTGGCATTAAAATGCCTAAGGAGCGGATGGCTTCTGCGGGATGGGTATACTGAAGGCCACTTATGTTTGAATCCCTACTTCACTGTGGATTTTCTTTAGAATCACAGAAAGCCACTTAAGCCCTTAACTTTAAAAGTGTGTTGATATCTAAATGATGAGACTTAGCACCTTTAAGTATTTAACCTGCAACCTCTTGTCTGTGCCCCCAAGTACTGCAGCGCCTCGCTTCCCGGGCTGGTGCAGCAGTAAGGGCAGTGGTGAGTCAGGACAGAGCTGCTCCAGGATCCTGTCAAGGAGAAGAGCAAAACCATTTAAGAAAGCCAGGAGGGCAAAACTCAGTGTGAACAGACTTCCTGAGTTAGCAGCAGTTTTGGTGAATTGGTTAATTTGCTTTTCAAAAGGAAAAAGAGGTTGAAAGGAATAGTGTAGAAAGTTCCCACTTGCCTCACACACATGGTAGTAGTTAATTAGTTAATATTTATATGATATTTGGTTTTGAAAAGACCCATTCCTGTAGAAATATTTTCGTCACCTTCATTTGGCTTTGGATAAACTTCTTAATCTTGACAAAAAATACTGTGTTTTTAATTGCATAAATCTGTGTTGCTGAACATAAATGCTGGAAATATCTCTTTTCATTGCTTTCCTGTCTGCAGAAAATGAAACTCTCTTACTGGGTGGAAAGCAAGGGGCTACATAAAGGGCTCAGGTGTGAATTTTTTGCCCTTTCCCTGGGCTGGCAAGTACTTAATGGTCCTTCTGATATTTCTGATCATTTACCAGCGTCTACCCGCTTGGTTCCTACCAGCAGTGTTGTCCTGAAGGACCTTTCCCAGTTATCCCTGCTGACTGTGCTTTGGTTCATTTTGCGAAGCCTTTGGGGAGAGTGGAAATGGTTATTTTGGATGAAACTGAAATAAATGCTCCCAGAAGGTACCATGGCTGTCTGTGGGCAGTCAGGCCAGAGCTAGCCCAAAACAACCTTTCTTCTGGTGGGTATGCTGCATCCTGGACAACAGCTCTTTTGATCCGTATTCATCTGTTCCTGTTGAGCTGCGCCGCTTGCTGCTCTAGATGTAGCCTCAGCTGAATGGTGAAAGGTAGATAAAAAATATCATACACAATTACTTTGTGTAATGTCTTCTGGCAAAACAGAAATGGGAGGACGACAGGCAGGCTTGTGCTCATTAATTTCACAGACTTGATTAAAAAAAAGTTGATTTTTTTTTTTTTTTAAGAAAAAAAAAGAAAAAGGCACACAGTAAATGGCTCACTGTCAGTGATGCCCTGGTCCTCGTGATAGAAGAAAACCTCTTTGCTGCTTGGTGACACTGTTTGATGAGTGTGGACAGACAGGCTACATGTGTTCTGCCATGGTTTGCTTCCCCCAGCTCCCTGCTAAGGGACGAGACAGGGCATTCCTGCGAGCTGACCTTGGGAAGGGAGGCATGAAAGGCAACAGAGGAGAGGAGATTAAGTCTGCCCCTTCTGAATTGCTGTTTAAAGGAAGGTTGAGAGTAAAACTGTGGCTGGCGGCGCTCCTCCTCTTCCTCCTGGGGGAGTTCAGCACCGCCATGGTCCCTGCCATGTCCCCATGATGATTAGTCCTTAATGATTAGTCTGGTTGGTAACACTTGTTGGTAGCTCATTACAGGATAACACAGTCCTTGTCCAGCAGCGTGTATTGATTTTCAGCTAGCCTACGTGACGTGCTGCTTCCATGTGTTATTGCTTCCTAAAGACTTGTTCTGAAGATTGGCTTTAAAAGACAGGGCGAAATGTCATAGATCTTGGGGTTTTTTCAGATTTTTTCAGATTAGTGGGTTCTTATTTTGTTCTTTCAGATTTTGGTTGGGTGAGTTTTGTCTCAATATGAAGGAAATTATCAGGGGTTTTTTGACAGTTTTTTTATTCTAGGTCAGTGACATTTTGAAAACTAGGGCAGGAGAAACCCGATGTCACTTAGAGTCCTATAAAAAGGCCTAACAAGGAATCCATTCATCCTCGTAAAAATAAAAATCTGTATTAATTAAACACATGGTAGAGATAAGAATTTGAGAGCTTGATTAAATCATTAGCGCCTCTGAGCAGGAGGGTCGGAGGGGAGCTGGGAGGGAAAAACAACGCTCAGCCTGAAAACTGCAATAAGACTGCCCTGCTGTGGTGCCAGAGGCACGTCTGTACCGAGCTGTGCCTTCGTGGGGTTTTGTTCTTCATTCAGGAGGGGATTTTTTTTATTATTATGTATTTATTTGGGTAGGAAAATAAGCCATATCACAGCTGAGGCAGCAGCTGCTTGGAAAGTGCAGTGAAATACCTGCCTCGTACTTTCGCCAGGTGAGAGATTAGTCGGAGAGCTGCCCGTGTGAATCAACACTGGCAGCATTTGGCCCATATTGCATATTGAAGCATGTTAAGATGGAGAGACTCAACCAAAACAAGACCAAATGTCCCCATCCTAGCCATTCATGAACTGGGTTCCCCTGTTCAAAAAGGACAGGCAGGTTCTGGAGAGGGTACAGCAGAGGGCTACAAAGATGTTGAGGGGCCTGGAGCATCTCTCTGCTGAGAAAAGGCTAAGGGACTTGGGGCTTTTTAGTCTGGAGAAGAGAAGGCAGAGGGGGATCTGATCAATGCCTATAAATACTTCAAGGGAGGGTGTCAAGAGGATGGGGCCAGTCTTTTTTCAGTGGTGCCCAGGGACAGGACAAGAGGAAATGGGCACAAACTTGAGCATAAGAAGTTCCACCTAAACATGAGGAGGACCTTCTTTCCTGTGAGGGTGGCAGAGCCCTGGCAGAGGCTGCCCAGGGAGGTGGTGGAGTCTCCTTCTCTGGAGACATTCCAAACCCACCTGATCCTGTGGGACCTGCTCTGGGTGGCCCTGCTTTGCCAGGTCGTTGGTATAGATGATCTCCAGAAGTCCCTTCCAACCCCATATCATTCTGTGATCAACCCCAAAAGCAAGTTCTCCACATCAGTAGCAGTACAGTGTGTTGGCAAGAGCTACAGCTGGAGGAGTCACTGGCGTCAGGCAGAGTAGTTAATGTTTGCTTTCTGTCCCTTTTCAAGTGCCAGGGATACCAGCCTCGCCTGCCTGATAAAATTGAGTGCAGCCACTCAATAGTGGTTCGTTAGGTAATTGGAATGGCTCCCTAACAGGTATTCAGCCGAAGGGTGTGGTTGGGTCCTGTGCTAACATGAACCCAGTATCTCCCTGCTATTTATGTCCTCCTTGTGAGTGCTGCGACGTCGCTTGCTCCATGTGGCAGGTTTGCACTTATTTTCTGTTTTCCAGACAAAACATAATTTTGAGATCACATTTTTGTCTGTGTCTTTTAAGACTACCTTTATCTGCCTGTTCATCGCGGTTTCCATGATGTTTAAGAAGGAGCATAAAGCAATCCAGCAAAGCAGGGGAAATCGACTGTTTCATGCTCTGACAGGATCATAGTGTTGCAGATTAGAGGAGGACTGTTGAAAGACGTGTTAGCTCCAGGATGCAAACCAGCCCTTGACGCACGTAACGCCTGAATGTTTTTTCTGGCAAGGCAGAGGTCTGTGGGTCAGATGGTGGGGTTACAAGCATAAGGCTGCATTTTCAAAAAGCGGCTCGCGGCAAATAGGACAAGAGGAAATGGCCTCAAGTTGTGCCAGGGGAGGTTCAGCTTGGATATTAGGAAAAAAGTTTGCATTGAAAGGGTTATTAAGCCTTGGAATGGGCTGTCCAGGGAAGTGGTTGAGGCACCATCCCTGGAATTATTCAAAAGACTGGTTGACATAGTGCTTAGTGAGATGGTTTAGTGATGGTTTTTTATCAGAGTTAGGTTGATGGTTGGACTAGATGATCTTAAAAGTCCCTTCCAACTAAGGCAGTTCTATGATTCTGTGGTCTCTGACGTTAGAAGTGGTTTAAACATTCTGATTTTCTGAAACATGGGCTTCAACAGTGTTCTCTCTTCCTTCACAACTGCTGATAGATTATCACTGTGTACCAGCTTCCAAGACCTGGATGAAGGGTTGGATCTCTGCATGACCAGGTCATGCTTTGAGTCCCACGTCACCACTTTTTTACTGTGGCATGAGTTCAAGCACTTCTTCCTTTTTAAGACCCTGTGTGTCCTTGTTTGGCCAGATTATTGGTCTGTACTCCCCAGAGAAGGCCCAGCAGTGAAAGAGATGCTGTTAGAGGGTATATTCCCTAATGGCAGCCTAAGAACTTTGCCCAGCCCTTTCGTTAGCCAAGACAGCCGTTGTGTGTCTTCACCTACAGATTTGCTTTTATCATCTAACCACAGCCTCTATCTTGATCTCATCACCCAACTCTATGCATGGCTTTTGCCTAATTTCAAGATGGATCTTATACTGATGATTGCTCTGAGAATTTCATGGAACATTTATGATTAGATGGAGTAATCCTAGATGTTTTGCAATTAGGGAAGATGTGTTCCATCTGCTGTTTGCATTTGCTGAGCTTCTGAGAAAACCTTCATTAGTTGCTCTTAACTGCATCCAGTAGAAGTAACCTTGATGATTGTGGAGGTCCTCGCAGTATCAACTCTGCAAGAAAGAAAATGTCAGCACTAAAATAAAAGTCGATAAAAACTAACACTAAATTATATCTTAATAGCGGGAAGAATGGAGCTTAGGTTTGAGTTGAATGCCATGTATCTTCTTGAGAAGGAGAAATAAAACCAGGTCATTTTTTTCCATTAACCATGTTTTTCTCTTTTTTTTTTTTTTTCCCAGTACAGCGAGAATTTACACAAAAGAAAACCTTCACTACCTGGATAAATTCTATCTTAGCAAAGGTAAGAAGGGAATTCTTTAGGAAAGACCTGCCTTTTGCCTTTTTGATTCAGATGTGCTGCGTGGAGACTAAAATTTGTAGGAATAAACAAAATTAATTCAAGATTTTTAGGCACTGGCTGGAAAAAGTAGCCCCTGGAAAGCATTTATCTAATAGATGTAGCATCATCATATTATTGATCAAAGGATGTTTGTAAGAAATGGTTTGTAAAGAGATGACAGTGTCTTTCTTGCCGATGTAGTAAAAGATACTTGTACTGGATTGTGGCACAGGGCTCAGGCTTTTATGAGTGTTTATGATTAGTTTTACTGGGTTTAGGTAGGTATTATTCTATTATGCAAGCCCAAGAAGATAAGTTTAATGGGATGACCTGAGTGACTGGTAAATAATAAGACCAACCAGGTAGCAGCATAGGTGTTCTTTAAGCTTTCACAAGGCAGGTCATGGAGTATGTGACGGAACAAGTGAAAAAAAAAAAAAAATCCTCCTTTGGTGGGTTTTTATCGTCGACAAGTGGGTGAAAAGAGGGAAGGTTTAGTCAAATTTGTACTCGATGTGCATAGAGTGGGCTGGCAGACTGCTGAGGTGGCCTGGGTGGGCCCAGCACCCCCGGCAGCAGGTTTAAACCAGGCGTAATCGTGCTAATGGTCGTTCGCCGAGAAGACCAGCCTCCAGAGCAGTCAAGTCCGTATTGGAGGAAGGAATCGTGGCAAAAAAGGTCAGAAGGAGCCCTTTCTGAGGGTTTTTTATAGCTGGGCAGAGCGCCAGGTGCTGGTGGGGGGTGGCTGAGGCAGCCTGGGTGGACCCAGTACCCTCAGCGGCAGATTTAAATGAGGTGTAAATGAGCCAGGACCACTCCCACCCTCCTCCACCCATCAAAGGGGCTTTTCAGGAGCTAGTGGCTAGTCTTCAGGACTAGTTGCTGGGCACTGAGCAAGTAAGCAAGCAGCGAGTGGGCATAAACCAGGGTGCTACCTGGGAGCACCCACCACGAGGCCCAGGGAAAGGGCGCGTAGGGAGGAACTGAAGCTCTGTCAGCTCAACAGGTGAGTCCTGTTGCTGGCATCATCCCCTCGGAAAGGGCTTAGCCATGGTCTCCACCCCGAGGAAGGTCATGCTCTTATCCTCAGCCAGAATGGATGTGGGAACCCCAAGCTTCCCATGGAAGCATAGGGCCGTCCAGGCCACAGGCTGCAGGGAGTGCCAGGACCTTTTCCTGGTAGCAAGCGGCAGCTATGAGCCCTGCTGTGTGAGATGTGAACAGGTGAATGATCTGCTCAGCCTGATGGCAGAGCCGGGAGGCGAAGCTGAAAGGTTGAGGTGTGCTAGGGAGGGAAGCAGCCAGGGATGAGGAGCACCAGTATCCAGCCCCAGTCAGGCTAAAGGTAAAAGCCTAAATGATAACAATGAATGGAGGCAGGTTCAAGGTTGGGGCAGCAGAAGAACTCCCCCCTTGCCCACCTCAGCCCATCCTGTACCTCTGAAGAACAGATACGAGGTACTGATTGAGGAAGGCCAGTCGAGTGAGGATGTAGCTGATGGGCAGTCTTCATTCCAGATGCTTCCTCAGTCAAAAAAGAGTACACCCCAGATGACCACCACAACCACAAGGAGAAAACGAAGGGTTATAGTCATTGCTGACTCCTCCCTAAGGGGGACGGAGGGACCAGTATGCTGTGTGGACCCTCCTTAGAGGGAATTCTGTTGTCTTCTGGAGACCAGGTTAAGGATGTTACCAGGAAACTTCCTGGCTTGGTCCATCCTTCAGACGAATCCATTACTGGTTCTCCATGTAGGCAGAGAGGAATCTGCAACTCACAGCCCAAGATCCATAAAAAGAGACTTCAGGAAGTTGGGAGGGAGGGCTGGTAAGGCAGCATGGGGCACAGGTTATTTTTTCATCACTCCTTCCAGATGCTGGGAGGAACAGACAGGCTCTGTGGCTGGTGATGAACCAGCAGCTCCTAAGGAAGTTGAAGTAAACAGAGAAACCCCTGGGAGACACCTCAAGGGGTGTTTCCCTGAGAAGGCAGCACAGCCAACAGCCCAGCTGAAGTGCCTCTACATGAATGCACACAGGATGGGCAACAAACAAGAGGAGCTGGAAGCTTTGGTGCTGCTGGAAAGCTATGATATAGTGGTCATCACTGAAACCTGGTGGGATGAATCCTATGACTGGAGTGTGGCTATTGAGGGCTACAAGCTGTTCAGAAGGGACAGGTGAGGAAGGAGGGGTGGAGGTGTTGCCTTCCACTTTAAGGAATGGATAGAAAGTGAGGAGATGTCCTTAAAGCTCTCCCTGGGGTCAGATGAAAAGAGAGTTGGGAGCTTGTTATCATTCTGTGATTAAGAAATCAAATATGAATTAACTGCTTCTCTAAAGTGCCACAAACTTTGAAAAATGGAGTTTTTTGCCATATACCTCCTTGAAAAATATCAGTACTTGAAAATGAGGCTTAAAACGACCCTTATAAAACTCAGAGACAGGACAAGGGGCAATAAGAGCCAGGCATATAATGGCTTAGAAGCAGGAGGATATGGCTGATCTGATGCAGGATTTATATTTCGGCTCATTGAAAAAATAAAGGCTGAAAAAAATAAAAAAATAAATATTTTTTTAACATCAGAGTAATCTGTAATGTTCTGTTATGTGTTGAGTTCAAAATTACAAAATTTATTTTGCAGCGTACGCCTCCTTCTGTTATCTCAGACCTGTATTCAGACATACAGCAAGGACATATGCTTTTGGATCTCTTGGAGGAGCTTTCAGGTCGACATCTGGTAAGACAAGTGTAACAAAAATATGACTTAAATCCTTTGTCATAATCCAGCAAAGATGTCTAGATATGCTTAATTGTAAGCATATGCGTGACCCCTCTGGAGTCACAGAGCTCTTTGCAAGTAACTTACTCTTACACCTCTAACGCTGAAACACATTGAAATCAGTTGGTACAAAGGAATATGTGAATCTTTGCAGGATTTTCCCGTATCAAAATATAATATAAAACTAATTTTAACAACTAAGGATGTAACCTGTTTTGTTTTTTTGCTTCTCAGCCACGGGAAAAAGGTTTTAATACCTTCCAGTGCAGAAGCAACATAGAAAATGCTTTGACATTTTTAAAGAGCAGATCAGTGAGTATGAACTTCAAAATTCACAACTAAAGCCAGTTTAGCTGGTGGAACATTTTCTTTGTTAACAATGATCCTTTTTTTTTTTTTTTTCCTTCCCTCTAGCTCAAGCTCATAAATATTCATGTTGCTGACATTATTGAAGGAAAACCTTCCATTGTGCTTGGCCTAATTTGGACAATTATATTTCATTTTCATGTAAGTATTTCAGCAATGTAACAGACTTTTAGTAGAGGGAAAAGCATAAAAATGTGTTGACTTACGTGCTTGCCAAATGAGATGCATTTGTACAAAGCATAAGGTTATTTTCTGACAAGTTGAAGTGATAGCTCAGGGAGAAGATGCACCAGTGCATCTTGCCTGCGTCTCTGAGCTGCTTCACCAATGCAAGGATGGCATCACAGACTGATGAACAGAATTGAGCTCTAAATGGTAGGAAGGAAGGATATTGAGATGATTTTTTTATTTTTTTTTTTAAGTAACCAGTTAAAAAAATAAGCTAAACTTTGCCTCTCTCTCTAAGGCCTGTAATGATTAAGCACCAAATAGAGCAAATAGTGCAAAGTGGCTCACACACAAAGTGGCCCTCTGTCAAGGGCAGCCCCCTCTTCACTGTTGGCTGTGTTCACAATGTGTGAATTCTTGCTATAATCTTTTTCTGTACCAGGTGCCTGGGTAACATGAAGGCTGTGGTAGTGATTGTTTATCTTTTCACCTAAACCAAGCTTCTCTAAACAAATATAGATCTCTCAGGTCTATCAAGTAGGCTTTCCTGCACCCTGAGTGAGCAGGCAAATTCTAAGCGTGCCTAATACGTGACACTCTTGACAGCAGAAAACACAGCTGCTGCAAGCTTCTTTCACTGGGAGTAGGAGCAGAAAAGTGCATTGAGTGAGAAGGTCCCTTGATACCAGTGCTGGGACCCACAATAAACCATGGAAGTCTTTGGGTGAATATTTCCTGTCCAAAAAAAAAAAAAAAAAAATCTAAAGATCACATTCAGCATGAAATAGTTCAGGTTTAACAGACAAAAAAAACCCTGATCTGATCTTTGGGAGCAGGGAACTACTGTTACAGTTGTCGTTGAGTCCTTTCTAATTCTCTGTAGTTTTCTGCCATCGATGTCTTGGTAATTTTTCACTGAAGCCTGATTAACTCTCCTGTCATTTCTGATAGATTGAAGAACTTGCCAGGACACTTGCTTGTACTTACAATCAGCCTTCACTTGATTGTTCAAGTGCTGTTGACTCCTCTCCAAAGGCAAGCCGATCAGCTAAAAAAAGTGCTAAAATTAAGGAACAGTGGAAGATCTCTGCTACAAAGGCTCTTTTGTTGTGGGCAAAAGAACAGTGTTCACTGTAAGTTTTGTCCAAGACGTACAATTGCATGTTACACGTTGTATTTATAGTTTTCCTCTAAATGTGGTGATATTTTCCCCTCTTTTTTTTTTTTGACGTTACATAGTGACAGCTTAGCAGAAAATCCTTTAGGTTTCCGATGTTACTAGTACTTTCAGTCAATCAGGCTCTAAATGTTTTGACGTGAGCCCTTTAAATATAATAAAGTGAAGCTAATCCTACTAATAAAATACCACAATGTACAGTGAGCTGTTTGGCTATTCTCTTTTACGGACTTCTGTGTGATAAGCCTAGTGGAATGTTTACACGATTTACTAGTTTTAATCCTTGTGATTAGCACTGGTTAACAAAGTTTCAATAATTAATACTTTCTTTTAAATAGAAAATGTAGGATTTTGAGGATTCCCGCATCTCATGTTTTTCTGTCAAAACACTGTGTAATCCCCAAGAAGGACCCTGGTGAACATAAGAGGTCCAAATCCCCCAAGTTCTAACAAGAAGTTTGCTTGTGCATGGTGTACAGATAGCTGTCTTGATTTGAGTGGGATTATTCCCAGCACACAATCTAGAACACATACTGATATTCCTTGCACGGAACAGGCTTTACGTTTTCTTCAAGGACTACTGCTTCACTCCAAGATGTTTCAAATATGTTTTACAATAATGTCAGCCCTTTCTCTCCAGCTCTTTAGTAGCTTTATGTTCTAATAACAGCCTACTAATATTCCATGTTGTTGGTTGGAAATAAAGGCTTTTAGCAGCACATCAGACACTTTCTGCTGGGAGAATGTTTTCAAGCACTGAAGTTTCTCTTTTAGCTGTGTTTTATCAGGACAAGGTTGATTGGTGTGTAAAAATCAGCTCTCTGTCCATTAAAACTTCCTCTTTCTTTTGCTTGCTTTTCTTCCTCAGCAATATTGCTGTTCTGTAGCATCATTTCTGAACTGTGGTTACTTTAAATGATTTTGTTATCAGTGAATCGTATAGTTTTTGGTAAAAGAACAAATCTTGTAAGTCCTGGCCTGTTGTTGTTAACTAAATTTGATCACCTGAAATCCCATATTTTTTCCATGCCGAAACATACTCGTAATACATGAACGGTTTCTGGAAAGTTGTCTCAATTCCCTGCGGCTCGCAGAGCTGGATACCTCAATAGAAGATGTTTTAAAGACACAAAGCTAACTAAGAGAAAAAGAATACATCTTTCTTGTAGTAATATATCTGTTTTAAGGTCTGGATTTTCTAAAATGACAGAGGTGATTCCGATGATCAGCGCCCTTACAGTCAAATGTCTGCATGCTCTTTGGTGCTTTGCTTGTTGTTTTTCCATCCCAGAGAATCCACAGATATTGAGCACAAAGTTGACATTCAGAAAGGATATGGGATCAGCCAGGCTCTATCTTCAGAATGTATCATAAGATAAAAACACTGAGTCATTTTGCAAAAATAGTAAAAAGATATATAATTGTAGCGATAGTACTGACTAGAGATAGTGAAAAACTGATAGTGTTGTCTGACTCAGCTTTTCCAGAAATTCAGTGGCAAGGTTCTCTATAACTCCTTAGGGATGGTTCATACCCCCTCTTACTGAATTTATATTTTATTTCTAAATTTTGAAACTTGTACTTAGGACGTCTAAGGAAACAGGCTGTGACATTTGTTTCTAATCTTTTTTGGGATAGGCATGGCTCTATCAATGTGACTGATTTCAAGTCAAGCTGGCGAAGCGGGCTGCCTTTTTTAGCCATCATCAAAACCTTACGACCAGGTCTAGTTGATTTGGAGAAGGCAAAATCTAGAAGCAATAAAGAAAACCTGAAAGAGGCTTTCAAAATTGCAGAACTGGAGCTGAATATTCCACGGCTTCTTGAACCTGAAGGTAAATGATCTGCATTTTTTTGTTTTGCCTTATTATCAGGAGTGTGATTAATATAATCATATATGTGTTGACTTGTAATACAGGTGAAGATAAGGCTATGCTTAAGTTTGAAGTGGGACATTGATCTTTACTGTAATGCTCAAACCTGTGGTTCTTTATTTTATAACACCAACCGTACTTAAGATTTGTTGGATTTTTGAATTGGCAGCAAATGCAGGAATGGTATGCAGAAGAAGGGGTATGAAACTTCCCTGTTCATGGGAGAAACTTGCTCACTAACTCATCATGTAATATTAAAACATTCCCAAGGAAAAATATGTTCATTACATATTAATTTCTGTCAATGGCATGTTAACTGAGCTGCTGCAAAATAAACATCTTTATGGTAATGTGTTTTAATAACTGCAGTATAGCATCTAATTATGTGATCGGGCCTAGAGGGCTGTGTAATTATGTAAATGCTGTATTGGTTCTTGTAGATGTTGACATTATGAATCCAGATGAAAAATCAATCATGACTTACGTGGCTCAGTTTTTGCAATACTCCAGGAATTTGCCTGAGTCTGAAGTAGACATGCAGGTATGTTATGTGGTTTATCACTGAGGCGTTTTTGAATGAATGTGCATCATGGGTGCCAAGAGTATCAGTACTTTCTTTGCCCGGTGCCTGGCTCAGTAACAGTTAGATAGTAGATCATGGTTTGATCCTCTGATTCAGCTACTGGCAAGGCTGAATTGGCTTGAACCTTATGATGCTCCTGTGTGGTAGTCAAGACTCAATGTGATAGATTTTTTTGATGATAGAGGTGGAACTGCTGAGTGAGTTGTCTTGTTTTTTCATTTAACTATTACAGAGGACATTTTCAAGCCTGGTTGTCTTCAGGTGTGCTCTGAAGTCTGTAGGTAAATATTGGGGTAGAGGCAGACGGATTTGCAAATGTGCAGATCAAGCAGCTTTACATTTAATAGCTCACATGTAAAGCAGATGGAAGTTGTCACTCACAGATCACACTGGCTGGAAAACCAATTTTTCTGTTCTCTACGTATCAATAGATTACTCGCATATCTCTATACTGATAATCTCCTTTCAATAGCTGTGCAATGAGGCCCTACTTTTAAGATGCCTTCATATATCCAGGTGCCAGGTTTAAAACTTTGGCCTTGTTCTGTAATAGTGCCTGACCCAAAATTCGTTAGAGTCCCAGGAGTTATTATTTGTTTTTCAATAGCTTTGAATGGTGTTTATTGAGTGCTCAATGTGTGGTGTTTTATGGCACAATGTAAATTACAAACAGTGCTTGCAAAATCAAAAAAAGAAATTTTCTGCTCTAATTACCAGGAAAAAGTAAAGGAGACCATGAGCTGGTTGGCTGCACAGGAGAAGAAGTTAGCAAAGTTGCTGATTGACACAGAGAATGAACCATATTACCAGAAGTACAAAGTAAGTTGCATTCCATATTTAACTACTCAAGCAAAAAGAAATATTAAAAATATTCCCAGCAACACAGCTTTTCATCTTCATTACCTAAACTCAAGTGTTAAACTTTTAAGGAAGCATTAGAAATATGACAATGGATTTGATAAATGTCCTCAAATTTGTTGAGGAAAGGATGGGATACGTTTTTTTGTTAGGAAACAGATACATGAAGTAAAATTTTCTTTGGTTTATATTGTACCCAGAGTTTGTAATAAAATCTCCCATGGAGGACTGTGAGGGGGGCAAATTTTCCCTTTCTCTTAGTGGGAGGGAAGAACCAGGTCCTGACCACACTGACGTTTTATTAAGTACAGATTTTGCTAGTGAGTGGCACCTTTAATTTCAGGCCCAAATACTGCCTGGAGACAAGTATGCCTCTTTCCTGCTATCTTGCCTTTCCGTGCATCACGCCCTTTGAAGTTAATGGAAGTCATACCAATGTGTTCAAAGGCAGAACTTGGCTCTGTGAGCTCCCATCTAAAGTTGTCTTCTATGAATTACTCTTCCTTTTTATCCCTAGGAAATGATGTCGTTTATGGAAGTGTTTAACCAAGAAAAAAACCCCTTTCTGCCCGTGTTGTTATCAAAAAGAAGTGAAGCTGAGCTGAGCGAAAGCCAGCAGCAGATGAGAGAAGAGTGGGATAAACTAATCTCTCAGGTCAGAGGCATTTCTAGCTCGCTTTGTTACCACCAAGGTTGTGTTCAGTGAAGAAGCCAAAGTCCAGCCCAGGAACGTGCAGAAGAAAAAGTGGGGAGGTGGTGTACAGTGCCCAAGAGGAGGCAGAAAGTAACTGTGTGTTACCCTTCTGCCTCCTGAGCCTCAGGACACTGAGACATCTGTGAAAAATAGCCTGCATCTGATTATCTTTGAGCACTCTTCTGATCAAAGTTTTTGGCCTATTTACACTTAAAAGATTCTTTTGGGACATAATTATGGCTCAGATAATGATGCAGCTGGGAAAAGGGCATGAATATATTCTTTCCCGTGGCACAGATAGTGACACAATGAGTGAGATTTGGTTGGTCAGTGCTTTGCAAAAAGGTTGATTGTGTTGTCTCCCTTCACCGCAACTGGGATGTGTTGGGCCTTGCTGGTTAGTAATTGCTCTTCATGGAAGAGATGTTACCCTGTCAGCTCCATGATGAAAAGCTGTACAGAGCGTCACTGTTCCCTCTCTATTTTGCAACTAATTTACTATAAATTCCCCCGATGCTGAGTCTTGAGATGGTCACCAGCCAAGGATGGTAATTGCCAAATTCTCTGTCGTGTTACAGAGATTATGGGCCGGGTAGCAAATCTGGGTCTCGGGTAAACATAGCTGATTTGGAGCTGACTTCACTGGAAGCTCCTGGTCTAAATGGTGATGTGGTTTTTTTTCTGGGATGTCTAGAGCATTGGCTTGTGGAGCATATATCAGTATCTTGAGGATGGGGGAGAAAATAAAAGTGAGAATTTTAATCACTTGTTTTCCCTTTTAAGATTGATGAATGGAAAGTGAAGCTGGACCAGATGTTGCCCTCCCCTCTGGATGGAATTGAGGCCTGGCTTCAGGAGGTAGAACATCTGCAGGCAGAAGATTTGCCTGATTTGCAGGACTCATTTAAAGCAATATTTGCCTTCCAAGAAATAATTGTAATATTTAAGGTATGCTGATCATAAAGGAACATTCTGCTTCAGTCTGACCTAGTAAAACACTTGATATGGAGTTTCTCTTTGACATTTTGGGAAGTGATATGGATATGTTTATCTTCTGAAGATGAAAAGCTCTTCTGAGCATACCTTTGAACAACGATGGGTTTAATTAAATAACTGCTTGAGTATATAAAGAAGGTTTCTGACTCCACTGGGATGAGATCACATTTCAATACTATCTGAATGAGTAAATTATGGTATTCTTTTTTATGTGGTTCTTGCAACTTGTTTGTTTGTTAAGTATACAGGGTAATTGCATCCTTATCTTTACATCTATGCTTAATACATACCTATTCAGAAAAGCACTTAGGCTCAGGGGTTACATTCCAGTGAGTTCACACAATTTTTGTGTTTAGAGTTAAGTATTTGCTGAATCACTTTGTAATTCCATTTAAAGCAACGGGAGGTATTTTGATGCCTCAGAACCATACAAGTTATTTATTCTGATCTTGAAATCTCTACGGTGATAATAGTTTAAATGGTCTCTTGAGTTTGAAAACATTTAAAAAGAGTGGATGTGTTGATGTCTCACTGACATCATAATTCTGTACTTGTTTTTTTATGAGCAAGGCCGGAGCTGGATGTTTTTGTGACATGCCCTTAAAGTGAATTTGAAAGAATGGGAAATTGATGTTCTTGTGCGTGCTTGATAACACCACTTTTTTTTGTACTGTTGCCAGTCTGTTTCCAGTATGAGATGGTTTTTTAACTGATAACAACTTTGCCAGACTTTAGTATTACAAACTTTGATTTTTGTTGTTCAGCCTAAGTCATTAAAGTATTTCTAAGAATGAGATGGAGAGAAACATTGTTGGTTTAGGGTTTTCTTTTTTACCATTGAATATGTAGATAAAATCATTAAGTTCCTTAAGAAGAAGAAAGCCAAGATAGTTAATTTCTGCCAAATCCGCTTATCCTGATGGAAAGACATTCTCATGAGAATTCTTTTTCCCCTCCTTCCTCCTTTTATTATGTGTCCTTTTATGTCCTTTAGTATGCAAGTCCTTTTAGTATGTCTTGTCTCATGTAGGGATCTTGTTGCCAAGGTGGTGCCTTATAATGGAAGTTTTACTTTCTCTTAAGATCTACGAATTTACCCAGCAATGCTCATAACTGTCTGACTGGAATAGTATTAAGGTTACAAAATCAAGTGTTTAAAATCTGTGCACTATTTTTGCAGTTGAAGGCTGTCCCAGGATGTAGCTATTTCCATTAACACGCTTTGTGACAGGTTTTATTACGTAGAAACGAACTTTTAGCATATTTCTTTATATGCCAGTTATGAATATGCTTAAATTCTGTGCAATGCATTTTATGGTTTATTTTTACATTGGGAATTTGATGCTGAGACACATGCCCATAAAATATTCCCCTATCATGATACCTGCCATCAGAAGCTTAATGCAATATGCTATCGGCATGGTGTTAGATGGAAGTTTATTGAACAGTCAAATTAAGTATTAAGCAAGTGTGACACAATATGTTCACACAAAACAGTTTTTGCTGTCAGTCTTTGCTAACATATAGCAAAGAACAACTTCATATCCTGAAACTGTCACAATGACACTTTTTGGTCCTAAAGAAGATAATGAAAGTGCAGAAAAAACTGATAGTATGGGTAGTGTACATTTGTGTTCCTTTTGTTTAACTAGATGCACAACGATAAGGGAAATCGGTGCACTAAATATACACTTTAGAAGGTGATGAGGTAAATACTGTCATTGTACTTTAATGAGTAAAGACACTGGAAGATTGCCTTGTGCTGACTAGTTCTTAATAGCTCTCACTCTAATGACAGGTGACTTGCAGACTCCCAGGTGAAATACTCTAGAACTAAAATGAATGGCTTACTATGTCTTTTTCTTCCCAGGGCTTGATGGATCGTTTTGATTCTCACTTGGACACCCTTCAATCATTTAAAAATGAAGATGAGAAGAATATGCCGCTAGTCTTCCCTGAAAAGTTAGAGGAAATGAAAAGAAGGTGGTGATCCTACTTTGACTGTGTTGTATTCTAGCTCTGATATGGTCTTGCTCTGCTATTCTGAACAAAGCTCGTAATTCATCCATGCCTTGCAGAAAAAGAGCATTTTCCACCTAAGCACAGATTGACTGTTGAGCAGAGCAAGCAGGTTCACTCATTGGTTCAATGAATGTCTAATTAAGTGTACAAAGTGGAGCCCATTAACAAGACATTTTCAGATGCCTGTTGCTGGTGTGGATAGGAAACGCCCATTAGATGCAGGAAACATAAATAGTTTGAATGTAAAAATTTCTTTGGGGGTGGGGATTCTCTCTCTGATTTTTTTTAATTTCCACCTTTTAAAATCAGAGATCTACAGGTTGTGCAAGCCCATATAGCTGTTGGAGGATATTTTCAAAAATGCCCAGTGAATCTGTGTGTGTAACCTGAGACCCCTTGACATATAGATGGCAGACGCCCCTTTTCTGGGCATTTAATTTTTTTTCATAATTTGAGCAGTCAATATTGACTCAAAATTGTTGCTACTTAAAAAACACAAGCCCCGAAAAATCCCACTTATTGTTACCTTAAAATTTTACTCCTCTCATAACAAAGTAATGTTTACATGTATGTAATTCTGAGATTTTAGGCTTAAAACCTAATACATTAATGCTTTCTATATCCAGTGATTTTGAGTCAACTTTTGGAATGTTTCACTGTTTGCAGATTTAGTAATATTTGCTTCACAAACTCCAACACCCTTCTTGAATACTACTACGGACTGTGCTCAGCCATTGCCAATGAGGTGATGTCAAAGCTAAATATCTGGGATATGAAATATGGGACAAAAGAGTCTGTGAAATCACTGCTGGAAAATTGGAATGTAAGTTTAAAATACATGTATCACACCCTGACAATAATTATTCTCCCCCACCTTTCTCTGATTCAAGCTTGCGTCTGTCCTCATCTGAAGATACTATGATAGTTGGTAGAAGCATGGTAGGATTGTGAGATCTGGGATTTATTCAAAGAAGAAAGGGTAAACTTCTGTAGAAGCTTTTTCCATGTCTTGCTGTTTTCCTCTGAATGAGAGTTCTTTCTTCAATTTGGAGAAACAGAGTAAGCTGTGACTGTTTGCAATTTCCCCTCTGCCTATTTTCATTCTTTATTGGGAAGACTTCTTTCCTTCTAGACTATTTATTGGGCCAGCAGTAGCAGCTGTTCCCTAAGTCAAACCTCTTGGGGTAGTTCAGTAATTGCCGTCTTCAAAAACAACCATTACCTACAGTGCTGGCAAATACTGCCTTTTGCTGTTGCCTCTTCCTTTTTCCAGCTTCCATACCTCCTTACGCTTTGTGGTGAATACGAATAATCTTGTTTTGGTATATTTTGTGCTTAGCTCAGCTTAACTGAGCTCGAGTTATTAAAATGATGCTATATGTGGGCCTCTGGGAGGGGATGGATTACCCTACCCCAAATATTGCCAAAGATGCATCAAGAATAGTGGCAGAGATGAAAATGCCGATGCTGTCAATTTTGCCCCACTTCCAGTTAATGGGGCTCCTTGTGAATTCCATCTTAGTGGAGCTTGTAAAGAGTTTCTCTTAGCCTTTTCAGACTGGCAAATCCCTCATTAAATTAGTGGGAATCTCACCAGAATCAGAACTGTGGAAGGAGGCAACGCATGGCGATATAAAATGTCAGGTTTCCTGAGCAGTGTTAACCTTAGCCTGTGGTGAGGTGGGAGTACAGAGTTAATCTGCACTGAGTTTCTTGATTCAGATGGTTTCATAAATATTTATTACCATGTTATTTCTATGGTTGTGCTTCACGTTCTTTCTCAAGCTGATAGAATATCGAGCTTTTCCAAGGAGCTTAAAGCTTTTTGCTGGCTTTCCCTCAGGTCCCACGATGTGCAGTCCTGGGTGAGTGGTGGCCCAGGCTTGTCATGGCCACAGGAGAAGGTTGTGTTGTAGCCTGCTAGATAGGATGTTTGTAGGAGTGGGGAGCTCTGGAGTGAGATGCAGCTCAGACAGAGAGGGACTGAGAATCAACCCTCATTCCCTGGATGAATGTTCAAAGCACTAGTCTCCTCCTCTGCTTCCACTTCTTCCTCTCTCATCTGTTCCATCTACAGTTTGGATTTTGCTTGATCTGTGACACGGACTAGGCACATTGATATTCCTGTGAATGCAGGGAAACCCACCTTTCGCTTTCATCACTTTAACTTCCGTCACTAAATTTTGCCTGACTTGTTCTTAATATTGCCCTAGGGCTGTAACTTCTTGAAAGAAGCAGTCCTGATTCCTGCACGGCTGTAACTCAGGCAATGGCATTCAGGATTTAATAGTCCCATTTAAGTGACTCATTGCACAAGCAGAAAAAAGAACAGCCTGTTTCAGACTAGAAGGTGCAGACGAGTTGCTGGATGGACTTTGCTCATTACATTTAACCTAGGTTACATAGGTTATAGGCTCATATTTTAAAAAAATGTATCCCAAGCTGCATTTCCTACCTACTTTTATGTGGGTTAGTGTTACCCATGCCAATTACTTTTCACTTTGGGCAGAATTTCATTGAAGAAAAGAGACTTGAAACACTACTAGAAGCTGCTACTCACATCTGTGAAGATTTGAAAAACAAAAACATAAGCAATCCTGACTTAGGTAAGTTCGTGCACATAAACTGATATGAAGACCTCTATTTTGAACTGATGTGCTGTCACTAGATTTAGTTCCTGCTACGTTTCGTGTAAAATAGTGCTTCCATGTAATTAACCTCTCTGTTTTCAAATGGATAATGATATTCCCTATTTCATGTCCTAGCTGGAGATCCTCAAGAAATTAGCAAACTTTTAAAGGCAGCGGAGTCAAAGATTTCAATGTGTAGACACTATATTTCCAATGTAAATACCACCCTACAGAAAGTCCTGTCTTCCTGGAGTAATTATACAGAAAACATCCACTTACTAAAGACGTGGCTGGAAGAAAAACGAAATGAGCATCCAAAAGAGGTACGTGGTTGGATTTCTCTTTGTAATGACAGACAGAGGTACTTGGAAGCCTCCTGGAAGGAAAGCATTATACATGACAGTGGTTGTTGCCATTGCTGTTTTTTTCTGTTCCCCATTTTGGAAATAAACTTTTGGCAGGTTTCTGCTTTAAATGATTTCAGTGCCTCTGTCTAGATTCCTGCTGAGATCCTGGCAAAGTGGAATTCAGTACATGGTTCCTTAAATGAAGCTGGAAACTATCTCATCGAAGTCAGCAAAGAGCAAGTTGGATCAAATGTTGCCAAAGAGATGAAGAAACTGAACAGGAGATGGGCTAAGTTCATCAAGCGGACACACTTTGTGAGTTACTAGCTTCATATGACTCTTTTGCTATGCAGCCTTCAAAATCTTAATTCCTAGATTTATCAACTTGCTAATAAGAGGTTAGTAAGTCTTTTAGTCAACTCGGAATTGCCTGTTTTAAAACAGGAGGAGTGGAGAATACACAAAGGCATTCCATTCTTAAATCTCAGTACTCAGTTAAATGCTCTTTATTACTCAATGGAAAATACTCAATTTTTTCAGTGGAAATTTTAAAACCACTTATAAAAGGAAATCATATTGCAGGATAAAGCTCTTCCTTCAGTTCTAGAGACGGAAGTAGTTGATTTGTTAAGAGCTTGTGAGCCTTTGCTAAGTTGTATAATCTCTGCCTCAGCTAGTAGAAACTAATTATTGCTGCATAGATATTTCTCGTGTTGTGTAACTTTACACCAGCTCACTTGACAGGTTTTTAGTCTGCTGTGAATTCCTATACAACCTGCTTAATGTTACACATATTACATTTCCTAGAATGGTTTCACGAGAATGATATTTTTGCTCTGCTTGGGAATATTAGAATATCGGGAATTGGGAATATTATTAATTTTCTAAGTTGAGCTTTTCATTGACGTTTACTGAAGGTCCTGCTGTGACAAGAAATAGTGGCAAAAAATTAAAATGCTTTTGTAGGAGATGAGGTTAATGAGAATGCAAGAAGATCAAAGGAAACATGTTCCCAAGAGTGAGGGAAGTGTGGAGTTTCCTAGAAAAACTTGTAGTAAGAGTTGCTTTTAGGAAATACATTCAGAAAGAAGAGATAAAGAGGCCACTTCCATCTTAAAAGGGCCGAAGTACACCAGGAGTTATTTTTCTGACATTGCTTAGGACATTATGGCTATCATGTTTATTATATTTGGGTTTATGTGTAAAAGGGCGAGGGCAAATGCTTGAGTGCTCGCCTGTGACTGCCAGTACTTTTAAACTTTTAGCACACTCCACAGTTTGGATTTGACCAACACCAGCTATCATTCTGTTGGATAATTCCCTGGCATAGCTGGGGGGACGCTGCAGCCCAGGAGTTATTCTCCATAGTAGGCTGTGGCTGCTTGCTTATAGAGGAGGGGTGGGCCATATGCGCACAGGTTGTGCTGTCCCACCTGCTCTCATGGTTGAAGAACTGAGTCTCGCATGATATATTTACTGGTATGCTTGGCATTTATTTCTTCTTTGTTCCCCATTGGGTCCATAAAGCTGGAAATTAACCTAAATGGTGACTCTGTTGCAGGAGAATAGCAGAGAGAAACACAAACTGATGATGAGTATGAACATCTCACCCTGCTCTTTGTTTATAGCTTGGTGAAGAGAGCACAGATGCTGCTGAAAAAAAAAAGGAGCTTCCGGGGAGCCTGGAGAAAATTGAAGAGCTCCTTGGAAGGGTGGAGAGCTGGGCAGCAGAGATTGGATGCCTGCTTGGCAAAATCGGTCAGGAGAGGCCTGTGCAACCTGAGATGGAGGAACATTTGCAGGTGAAAATAGAACTACACTGCTTAAAATACCTGTTAATCAGATTCTTATCTTTCAGCACAGATTAGTGGCTAGGGTAAAATGAGCCATCATCAGTGAAGCAGAAATGAATGTGGATTTTTTGCTGTAGCACTGGTAAAAATCCAAGGCAATGCTACTGTTTTGATGTTATTTACCAGCTCCCAAATGAGCTATACATTTTTCTTCCAACATCAGTGTGTCCACATGACAAGCAAGTGCCAATGAAGTGCTTGTCTTTGCAAGGTGCCAAGTTGAGAATTTCTCCTGGTTATGCTTTCTATCATCTACCCTGCAGTGCAGGGAGGAGGTTTGGGACAACTTGGCTATATTCAAGGTTTACCTGCCAAAAATGAATACTTGAAGTATTTTCAGCAGCATGCAGATGGTAGAAGGGTGACCACTAGAAAGAGGTTTGATTGAAGTTCTTCTGTCTAAGGGCTAAAATTAAAGAGAGATCTTTGGTACATTAAATCCACCTACAATGACTGTGAATCAAAGTTACTGTTAGTTTATTTTTGGTTTGTTGTGCCTTCTTGCACTGTGTTTAGTTGACAGAGTTAGGAGAGTGAGCCCTTGAAAAGAATCTATTAATCTTTTTGTAATTTTGGGTCTATGTTTATAAAATAAGCCTTGTTTTTCAGTGTGATACTACTTCGTTAAAAACAATAAAGTAACAAAAGACATCCAGTAACATACAGCCTCCAGAAATGCAACTGGTATTGTATCTCTCTCTCTGTGAGCAGAAGAGATCAGTTTGCTTATTACCTGCAGTACAACAGGTTGAGATCCAGAATAAAGCACGGATAATCATTAGGAGAATGTTAATTGACAACTTCAAACAGGAAAACTTGTTGAATATTCATAGATCAAAACAGCTCTAATAACAGTATTTCATGATAAATATTTAAATATGGCATGCAAAATACCCAGATGCTTCCTGCCTTTTAGTACTGAATACCACAAGAAAATCTGAGCCTTGATATATGTGCTTACTTTTGGATCAGAAAATGCATATCCAAATGTGTGGTTTGTACATTCATTTGGAAAGCTGTGTGGATGGGAGAGCATGTTTAAAAAATACTTCTAATTGGCTCTCAGGCAAAGACATGGGAGGTATTGCTTTGACAGAAAGTCTGTTACAGCAAACAGAATCCCCTGTGGATGGCAGCAGAATTCTTTCTCTCTACACAGAGATTTTGCAGTGCAACACTCTGGCCGTAATGGCAATGTAAGATTTTTCCTTGACCAAATATTGATCATCCACGATCAAGGCTTGCTTTTTCATTCAGTTCCTTTAGACTTGAATACTGTAGAAGCTTCTAATGCTTTTCATTCAACCAGGGCTTGGCTGCAAGGGGAACCTCGTGCCAAGAGCAAGTTGTGGCAGCAGAAGAGATATTGCAATCCCTGACACAAAATGTTTCAAGTCAGATGTCCCAACAGCATTCTTACACCGCTGGGCTGCAGGCACGAATTAAAGAAGCCAGAGACAAAATAGAGGTACTCCTCCTTTATTGTTATTGTACTTTATACACACACAGACATCTCTAATTTTAGCATTATGTCCTTAGGAAGACTCTTTTTCATTCATGTGAAATAAAAGAGGAGTTTATGCTCTTGGAATCAGTCTCCCAGACTCTTTCTGGGGCAAAAACTAGAACATTTCAAAGATGACTATCTCAACTCGAATAACTTGAGTGATGTTATGAAGCAATAGCTTTAAGCAATTATTGGTACTCAGGCATGTTCTGAAAAGAGTCTTTTTCTTCCAAGGCCATCATGGGTGAGGTGAACAACATCATCACCAAATCTGAGAAGAGACCCTCGGAGAAGGAGGCTTTGCTCAATTTTGAAGAATCCCAGAAAGAACTTGAGGCCTCTGTTTCAAAGGCTATGCAACTCATCGGCCAAAAATTAAGTCCTGAAGAATGTATTGCAAGATACGAGGTAGGTTTGTTCTCTAAGCCAGCTGAATTTGAGTATTTCTTTAGCGGTATTTTGTATCTAAAAGGCTAAGGGACCATAGTGAGAAAAATATCAGAATTTTATTTCTTTGGTAGCTATTACTGTTTTTCTCAGCTTTTTGATTTAGCATACATGAACTCAGCAGACAGCTTGAATGAAGAAATGTAGATTGGTATTCAGTGCCCTGTCTTAACTTAACCCGTACAAGGACCATCACAGCCCATACATGCAACATATACATGCTTTGTCCATTGTTTTTGTATGCTACTGATGTAATTTTATCAGGTAAATAAGCTACATTCAGTTCTATTTATTTTTCATTGTGATACTTGTCTTGCAGGAAGCTTTTAATACTCTGGACAATAAAGTTCTTGACAAATTTTTGAAAGCAGCTGAACAACTGAAAAATATTTCATCTGATCAGGAAAAGCTGGTAGTGGAAGAAAAGAGTACAGATGTTCATAAAAGATGGGAGGTAAGATGATAAAGGAAAGAGAAGACACTGTTCTCATTAGGCCTTTTAAAAAAACAATTTTTTTTTAATCACAATATATTCTGGGGTTTTTATTTGCTTCGTATTACCATCTCACAGGGTTAATGTGTTTTGAATTTTACAGGCAGTTCATAATGAAATTATATCCTGTGTCCAGCTTATAATAGAAAGGGAAAAAAAGGATTTTAACACAACTTTAAAAAAAATCAATAAGCAATTAGGCAAAGAGAAGAAACTCCTAAGTATGGATAAAACCAAAGGACTCATCAAGGAACATGAGGTACCTGCCACACTCCTTTTTTGCTCACCTACCTCTCTTTGTGAATGAATTGTCTGTCCTTGTTCCTTTTTAGGTACACTTGCAGCCTGCATTTGTGGAACTGGGCCTTTGAGCTTGGTGTCATGTAAACACAGAACAAAGGGGCCACCCAAATTATTTCGTCACCTTTTTTGACTGCAGATATTAGCCTTCTTGCAGACTTTTACCTTCTTGTTAGGTAAAAGTTGGATGATACCTTTTTTCCTTTTTTTTTTTTTTAAGACAGCCTTGAAGCATTAAAACAGATTTAGCTGTGCAAATTGTTAAAATAGGAAATGATTATATGTTCTCTGACTCCCTTGGTTTGTTACAGTTGCACAGCTGGTGTTAGGTGCCTTCAGTTGAGAGTATCTTCTCATAGTGCAACAGACACACTTTATCTCTGTACTTGTGCTGTGTATAAACCAGAGTTAAAGCAAGACATTAACGTTTCACTTGCCAGGATGAGTCATGGTGAATCTTACATATTCCGTAAGCAGTGCTTTTTATACTTCTTTGCTTCTAGTATTTTTCTTCTTCCTCCTCTTTGAGATGCAGTGATATGGCGAGTTTACCACTTATAAGGGTAGCAAATTGCTCTCCTGATGAAATTCTGCTCTTACTGAATTCAGTGGAGTGTTAGTCTTTGCTTCTCATGGGTTCATGTTCAGCAATGCAAGAGTAAAGAGATATAAGCGTTCTCAGGTGCATCCCTTGTGCTCCTATTTTTGCTAGATTTTTAGTGAATCTTGATTTCACCCTAGAAAGTAGAATTATTGGTAGGGAATATTTTAAATAAATTTTCTAGTTCTACTTTTTTCTATAGTCAATTGGACATATATATCTGATGTCACTGTGAAAAGGACTTTGGACAAAAGTAGCTAAAATGGCAGTAACGTAATGAATTTCAAAATCAAGCAAGAGTCAGTATAGTCTTGTGAATGCAGCTAGGGAACTTGTTGCCAGAAATCCTTATTTCTTTCCTGGCTCTATTTGGAAAAGAATTGAGGGAAAATAAATTTTTCTCTCCTGGTTTGACAGCTTATGATTTCCGTAAGCTCATCCAAGAAGACAATGGAAATAAAAAAAAAAATGTGTGAGAATAATTACACATCCTTATGAGTTAACATGAGTTTATTATATTGTTTTCTTTTGCTTTAGGCCTTTTTTTCACATGAAGGCAGCCTGAAGGAACTTAGCAAGTCATTAGAAAACCTTAACGTATTGGGAAGACTATCAGAAGAGACTGTCCCAGGCATACGGATACTGACTAGAGACTGTGAACAAAAGCTAGAAAAGCTTAAACAAAATGTGGAAGATACTTACACGGCCCTGCTGTCTCGTGCTGGAAAAGGACAATTATCTAAGAAAGAGTGAGTGACTGAGTGCATGATGTGTTGTAGCTTCATAGAAATCAGATATATGGATAGATTTTGTGATACTGTAAATGTGCTACCAACTACATTACTATGTACGTTACTATGGACAACTGTACTTTTAAATATTTAGTATTAAGTTTCATAAACTAGCTAGTACAATGCTTGATTACCCTTCAACGGAGCTGCACTGTTTTTGATCATTAGCCAGGATGTCATTAATTAATCATTAGCCTCCATGGCACAGAGACATGGCTCCTATGACTGGAGTGTTGGAATGGAGGGATACAGGACCTTCAGGAAGGACAGGCAGGAGACATGAGGAGGGGGTGTTGCCCTCTGTCACTGAACAGCTGGAGTGCATGGAGCTCTACCTGGGGATGGATGAGGAGCCAACTGAGAGCTTATGGGTCAGAACTAAAGGGAATGCAGACAGGTGACATCACAGCGTGGATGGCCACCTGACCAAGAAGATCAAGCGGATGAGGCCCTCTATAGACAGAGAGGAGCAGCCTCACATTCACAATCCCTGGCCCTCATGGGGGGACTTCAGACACCCTGATACCTGTTGGAGGGACAACACAGCAGGGCATAAGCAATCCAGGAGGTTCCTGGAATATGTCAATGATAACTTTCTTCTCCAAGGGACAGAAAAGCAATGGAGAGGTGCTGTGCTAGGCTTTATCACCAACAAGGAAGGGCTGGTGGGGAATGTTAAGCTCAAGGGCAGCCTTGGCTTTGGCAACCATGAGATGGTGGAGTTCAAGATCCTTAGGGCAGTGTGGAGGGTGCGCAGCAAGCTCAGTACCATGGACTTCAGGAGAGGAGACTTCTTCAGGGATCTGCTTGGCAGAGTATCCTAGGATAAAATCCTGGAGGGAAGAAGGACCCAAGGAGGCTGCTTAATATTCAAGGATCACCTCCTCTAAACTCAGGAGTGAGTTAAATCCCCCCTCTAAATCCCCCTCAGGAGGGGGATTTAGATTAGATATTAGGAAGAAATTCTTTATAGTGAGGGTGGTGAGGCACTGGAACAGGTTGCCCAGGGAGGTCGTGGATGCCCCATCCCTGGAGGGGTTCAAGGCCAGGCTGGATGGAGCTTTGGTCAACCTGGTCCAGTGGGAGGTGTCCCTGCCTATGGCAGGGGGTTGGGACTGGATGATCTTTAAGGTCCCTTCCAGCTCTAACCATTCTATGATTTCTTTTTTTCCCTTTGTATTTATTTCACATTTTGTTCTTACGCTGAAATTTCTTTTCACCCATAGAAACTCCATTGTTGCTTCTGAGAATGGAGAAAAGCCCGGTTCTTCTCAACAAATTGATGTTCTTATGGTACAGGAGGTAAGAAGTCCATACTTAACTTATTAGAAAGGAGTGCTCTGTCTAGGAGAGATCACTGGCAAAAGAAAAACATGATTATTTCTGTTACTATTCTTACTGTGGTGGGACCTCAGCTTTCTGGTCAGACATCAAAAATCCATTGCGCTCAGGAATGTAGTCTAAGTAAATATTAAAAAGTAAAATGCAAGGAGCAGTGCCAGGCATCCCAAGGAGAAGAGAGTCTCCAACCCTGTGTTACATTTTGTTAAAGGGTGGGTTTCAGCTGGAAGAGTCATGTGTGAAGCTGTGTTCAAATGTAGATACCCTATAGTCTTTCAGTAATTTGAACAGGTTTCAGAGAACACAGAGAGGAAAAATAGTGAAGAGTTGGAGGCATTTGCTTTAGAAAAATATAAGGAAAAGCAGAACACGTGTATCTTCTCAGAAATAATTTGTGAGAGAGAAGATACTGCACTTCAGCATTTGGATGCCGCAGAAGGTGTCTCATTTATGATAAACATTCACGCAAGCAGTGCTGCAAACAGCTCATCAGGCACCCTCCAGACCAGTGGTTTATAGGAAGGAGCCCATTGCATTTACATACAGTTTGAAGATATATAGAAATTGGCTCTTGTGAAAGGAGATGTCTTGTAAATCTTCTAATGTGGCCTGTATCAAGAACAGTGTGGTGAGTAGGACCTGAAAGTTGATTGTCCCCCTGTACTCGGAACTGGTGAGACACCACCTTGAGTACTGTGTCCAGTTTTGGGCCCCCTACCACAAGAAGGACATTGAGGGGCTGGAGCAGGTCCACAGAAGGGCAATGGAGCTGGTGAGGGGTCTGGAGCACAAGTCTTGTGAGGAGAGGCTGAGGGAGCTGGGGGTTGTTCAGTATGGGGGAGACTGAGGGGAGACCTTCTCGCTCTCTCCAACTCCCTGAAAGGAGGGTGCAGAGAGGTGGGGGTTGGTCTCTTCTCCCAAGTCACAGATGATAGGACAAGGGGCAATGGCTTCAAGTTGCGCCAG
>JAOQGH010000040.1:15212316-15270070 GCA_025769975.1 Gallinago jamesoni | reverse complement strand
AGTTTATACCCATTAGCCCTTGTTCTGTCATTGCCGGCCTTTGTGAACAGACTCTCCCCAGCTTTCCTGTAGCCCCCTCAGGTACTGGAAGGCCGCTATTAGATCTCCCCGGAGCCTCCTCTTCTCCAGACTGAACAACCCCAGCTCCCTCAGCCTGAAATAGGTCTCATGGAAAAAATAACTACAGAAAGCAGCTTTTTTGTGTCATGAGGAGTGGGAAGTGAAGGACCATGACCAGGGCTTGAGGAATCATCGGAGTTGAACTATCAAATGGCAGTGGTGTATGTGTAGAATGAAACTATTCCAGGACTTAGAACTTGATTAGGTTTGTGAGAACCTTAAGGGGGTGATAAAAAGAGCATAATTGATGATGGAGAACTTACTACTGCAATATCTGAAGTCCTTGCTTGAAAGGAGTACAAAAGTTATCTACCAGAATTTGGTTCAGTTCTACATTTGTTTTTTGTTCTTTTGAACATAACTAAGTTGAGATATTTTCCATTCATTCTTGTAGTAAAAATGGCTGAACCATATTCACTGAACCTTTTGTAAAATGTTGCCATGGCATATATTAGGCATGGAAATTTTCATCATAAAAAGTTGGTAGAGGTTTGCATGCAGCTAAAAATGGAGTCTTAAAGGAAAAGAAAGCAATAGATACTCTTACTTTCTAGTGATGTTTTCACTTTTTCTGCAGAGACTCTTGTGATTGTAATTTTATGAACTGTCCAGTCCATTGAGAGATACAGTATCATATTAATGCAATTAATGCTGCATGTCTTTTAGGTGATAGAAAGTGAAACCAATTCTGGTTGGACACAATTGGAAAACATCTCATCTACCTTAGAAAATCTTGTGGATGAAGTGCAGCAGGCTGCTATCTCTCATAAGAGAAGCCAACTAAAAGCAGAATGGAAAGAGCTTCAGGACATTATAAATACCAGGTATGAAATAACATGATGTCAGCTAAGGAATAGTTATTTGTAACTAATGTGTGTATTGTGAAGAGAGTAGTGTGCATTACACACATTTTTAAATGGCATAAAATTAAGTTTTCTTAGTTATACTTGGTTCACATATACACTGTAGACAGTGTGAATCACTCCAAGAAACACAGAGCCAGGTCTCTGTAACATAACTGTGCAGTATTCCCAAGTTTACTGCTATTTCCTTCAACCTTTTGGTTAAATTCACTGCGATTCACACTGCTTTTCTTCTTAATCGATGGAAAAACTCCTTTGATCTCTGGAGGAAAAAGATTAGGTGTGTTAGACGGTCAATTACATTCTCTTTGTGGCTTTTCATGCTGTAAAATGTTGAGCATCTTCTCTTGCTTGCTTTCCTAGTTCATGTTTTGTTATCTTTCTTGTAGAACAAACTCTCTAAGGACTGCTTTGGAAATTGTTTTACCAATAGAAAATGAATCCAATCTTCTACATGAATTAGATCAGCGGCTGAAGAAAAAGGACATCCAGCAGTTTAATCTCATGAATAGTGATATTGCTTATAGGGAACTAAAGGTAAGGGAAAACGCCAAGGCCACACCTAAGCAAGAATTGTTTTTAATGTGTCTAAGAACAAGAGAACTTAGTGGGATTTTTCACTGAGAATTTTGGGACCGCTCACGAGACTTCCCAAATCTTCTAACACCCAACAGCATTCTACTCCCTTTGTTTTAAATGTCCTTACTCCTGTAAAGCCAGCCAGCAACCCTGAACAGTCTCTACTGTAAAAAACATAGTTGCAAACATTTTGTCTTAGGTTTGGACTTTCCAGGTTTACGCTGTTCCCATCTGGCTTTATATTGTTTTCTGGAGTCGTATATATAATGTGCTAATTTGTGAGCTTAGCTAAGGTGCCTGTTGTCATCTGAGGTATCTAAGCATGCCCCAGGATGGGAACACAGCGACTGCCACGCAGAACTGACAGATTGCATTTCTCTGCCCTTGGCTCTTGCACTCAGTAGGGTTTAGGTCTCTCAAGCTGTAGGGCAGAGATCATGTGTGCTCTCTCTCTCTCTGTGAGGGGACTCTTTTTTGGCTGGAAGGGTCCTGTGGTTTTTTTTCCCAGTTGTCTGCACGTTTGGAGTTTCGCAACACTGACAAACTCTCTTTATCCGAGGGCTGTAACGGGATAGCATGCAGATTTCACCAAGAGATTTTTAAACGCATGTAAAAGTCTCCTCCAAAAGCATAGCATAAAAAATTTGAAAGATGGCAGGGTGACAAACATCTGTGTGCTTGCCTGTACTCCGAGTGATCTCCCACTGCGAGATCCTGTTGATTTTGGTCCCAGGACTCCTACCTTTCTGTCCTTTTTGTCTGATTTCTGGAAAGAGGCTTGGGCTTCCTGTAGTGCTGACCAAATTCCCTGTGTGTAATACCATTTTATTTGATTTTTCTTCTTTTTTCCTTCCCTCCGCCAGAGTCCAGAGTAGCAAAAAAAAGTTTTCTCTCTCAGCCACCCTATTTAGCATACTTATTTTATTGAAAGTATAATTTCTTTTTCAGTCATAGGGGCAGCTTGAATGCAAGATACGGATTTTATTTCACTTGCTAATGCCGTTGGTCATTCTCTTAAATCTCAGGAGCTGCAGAGATCCATATTAAATCAGATTGAAGTGTGCAAACAATTGGACCACCTTGATAGTTCAGCAAGAGATGAATTTAATCCAATAGACCTGCAAGCTGCAAGTAAAATTATGATTTACTATCAAAACCAGCTTGAAGAAATGAGCCATAAAATGCAGATCCGTGAGACAATCCTTAAAGATCTGGAAGCTTTTATGGCCTCCTTGAGGAAGATTCAGTCTTCCATCAAATGCCTCAAAAATCCCTCAGGTCAACCTGAAATACAAGGAAAAGCTTTGAGAGAGGCTACCCAAGAAGTTTCTCGTATGGCACAAGAGGCTAAATGTTTGGATGAACGCTTGAAAACAGTTGATATCTGTTTGGAAGATGCTGAATGTGGGAGAAAGACTTGCTGTGAAAACCTTGTTCTGACTTTATCCGAAGAGCTAAATGCAAATTCTGACCCCTCAAGTGAACAGATGCTTACAGAGAAAAAAGACTTATACAATATTTTTTCCACAAAAAATGGTGAACTCCTTAAAATCATTCAGGATCTACGTGACAGAATTAACAAAATAGGTTTGAAGGATCCGACAATTCCAGCTATTCAACAAAGGTGAATTCTTTTTTTTTTTTTAAGCTCTTAATTTCATAATTCCAGTGAACTCAGGAGGCCTGTGGCTGCTTTGCAGCAGAGTGCTGAAACTTGAATGTGTCTTCAAGTGTCTGTGCAGCACTGAAAGAAGTTGTGAGCTTACAGTTTATTCTCAGCCTCACAGCCTAAGTAACTTTTATTTTGAACATCTGTGTATCATCTTGTTTGAAGCGGCATTGATGAAGAAAAAAAGAGATCGATTGTTATAATCGTAGTTTTCAGTAAGAAAACTGTTAAAGAGGGAAATTTGCTGAGCACTGACACGGGTGATGTGGGATTGCGCTGTAGAAGAAGCCTTGTGTTATTTTACCACACTTTGTTAGAAAGCCACAAACATGATCTGTTTCAGAGGAGCCCTCTGCAGCCTTGCAAAGGATGAATAAACAATTCACTGCTGTTTATTCAGGTGGAAAAAGGGAGGGGAGAGGAGTTTATAAGCTGTGTCCATTTTTTAAGTCCAAGTTTTAAGTTTTTAATGTCCATCCATTAAGGAATCCCATGCTATGCAATAGCTTCCTTTCTTAGACCATATTTTAAGATAGCCAAAATGCACTTACCTTTTAACAGAAAGTAATTCACTAGGTTCATACAGACCCTGTTGGACTTCAGAATTTTAGATTGCTTTCTGAAGTGCTTAGGTCAGCATAACTCCTCTGAAGGACTGTCAAATTACATGAACTGAAGATCAAATTAGACTTTTTATGATGTCATTTAATATAGTTGGTATGTGCAGCTCAGAATGAATTTCTAGGGAACTTAATAATTACATTGGGGAAAAAAAAATCAAAGACTTACTTTAATATAAGGCTGTATTTCATTTTTTCTAATAAAGGGTAAAATCATTAACAGAACTGGAAAAGGAATTGGATTGTGCTGCTGTTGAAATGAAACCTATGCGAGAAATTGCTAATAAGCTCCCACAGATCAAAGAGGAAAAAGCAGAGGAAGCAAATGAACAGTGCAGAGTCACAGAGAGGTTATGGGAGGATACAAAACTCTTGCTTGCTGACTGGTAAGGGGAAAAGTTATATTTTAAAGTAGTATTGTATAAGTAAGAAGTTTGCTTGGAAAATGAAACAACAGAAAAGCATCAGACCATATTTCATATGAAATACTGATACAGTAGCAAATATTACTATTGTGATGCTGTAAACTATCATAATGCCAAGAATTGCACATAGAAATTTGCAGCCAAAGCTCATGAGTTTTTTTGATTTTTAAGACATCACATATAGCAAGCATGTAGTGATGTGTTTGACTTAATTGGTATGTAAACGAAAAACCTGGCTGCTGGTGGGAATGATGAGTCTTCTATATTTGCTGTGAATTTCATGCCAGCACACTCAAAAAGAAAAATCAAATTGAAACAAATGGAAAAGGACAGCTGCGAAAACAGTCTCTTATGCAGACACTAAAGGAGCTTGGTTTGATAAGTCGGTGAGAGTGAGGACTGGGAAAAGTTATGACTGATCACCCAGGGGATCTGTCCTCCTCTTCTGGTTTTTTTGAAGATGTCTAGAGGCTTTGCATGGACTGGCACAGTTCTTGTTAGTCCTCATGGCTTGCAGAGGTGTCAGTGTAACCTGTTTTCATATCCGGCTGAAGGCTGGGCTGAGGTGGTATTTCCCACTGTCCAACACCAACGCTGCTGTGGTATCTCCTGCACATTGTATTTCAGTTTCTGGTGACTGAGCTCACCTTTCAGGTGGAGAGTATCATATAAACAGAACTTCTCAGGTCACATCACAATTAAACCTTAATCAGATGCATATGATGGTGAAGGGCATTTCTGATTCCTAAAACTACCCAAATACCACACCAGTATTACGGGATTTATAACTGGTACAGTTTATCCCCCCGTTTTTCTCTTCCCATCATAGTTAAACTCCCTGCATGTTTGAATATAGGAGAAGGAAGCAGACAAGAGGTTGAGGCTGCTGTGATATACTAAAACCATAAATAATCCATATCTTTTTAATAGCCAGGAGCAGTGTGCAAGGGCTCTGGACCTCCTGAAGCAATATCAAAGCTGCAAAACTAGTCTGACCAGCATAATCCAGAAACAGGAGATTGTGCTTTCACAGCAAACTTCTTACATGGGGAAGGAGAACCTGAATAGACTAATAACAAAGGTGAGTAACAAGAACTAACTAAATAGGAAAGAAAAGCCTTTCCTGGGAGCTTTCGGGTGTAGGGTTGCCCTTGAATGCCCAGCCTTCAGGGCAAATGTTAAGATCTTGCTTTTGCTTTGTTTTAAGTTGATGTCTAGATTTGCTGGACGTCAAGGCCTTTTTGAAGGGGGGGGAGGGGGAGAGTTAAACAAAAAAACCCCAACAAAACAAAATAAACCCATAGAAAAATTATGATCTAGTATCAGAATAAGATAAAATCCTATCTTACCAAAACCACGTGTTAAAATCAGCCATACTCACCCACACCCTTCAGGATATTTCGGTATTTTCTACTGAGTTAAAAACCTTATAGTGGGCAGTTTGCAAATATACAAAAAGAGCAAATTCATTTGTTACTAAGAAAATACTTTAAAATGTTGTACTACTTAAAGCAAAAGTAATAATTAATGCAGCTCCTTGGGGCTGCTTGTTTCTCTGCTGTTGCTGTAGCTTACAACCAAGAATGTAAAACCATATCCTCTCCTTGTTGGAGTCGCCGGGTCCCATACCATGCTGTGTAGAGATCTTCCCCTAGCCCTGAACAAGCAGGATGAGGATCAGGCCATGTCCATTGGACGACCATGAGCCAGCAATGTGCCCTTGTGGCCAAGAAGGTCAATGACATTTTGGGGGGTATCAGGAAGAGTGTGACCAGCAGGTGGAGAGACTTTATCCTGCCCCTCTGCTCTGCCCTGGGGAGGCCCCATCTGGAGCAGTGGGTCCAGTTCTGGGCTCCCCAGTTCAAGAAGGACACGGAACTACTGGAGAGGAGACAACAGAGGGCCACAAAGATGATGAGGGGCCTGGAATATCTCCCTTAGGAGGAGAGGCTGAGCAACTTGGGTCTTTTTAGTCTGGAGAAGAGAAAAGACTGAGGGGGGATCTGATCAATGCTTATAAATACTTCAAGGGAGGGTTTCAAGAGGATGAGGCCGGTCTTTTTTCAGTGGTGTCCAGGGACAGGACAAGAGGTTAAGAGGCATCAGAGAATATGAAAAGGAAATAGACTGGTGGAGCTGTACCCTCACGCAAAAGCAGCAAGAAGAGGCTCCATTAAAATGCTACATTCTTTTTGGTTAAATGGATGCAACCACTGGACACAGTTGTCTGTGGCTGATGGTTTAGTGAACAGAGGCATATCCATTGTGACCCTTTTATTGTGCGGGTTTTGTTTTTCCTGCCTGGGTGACACATCTGGTTAGTCAGGTCCCATTGATGAGGAAGGCACAGTACAAGGCACGTCCTTGAGCGCTGAGGGTTTGTTATTTCTAATCATATAAAATAATACCGGAGAAGATTCTCTGCCCTGTTCTGATTTGTGAGTGCTGCTCTGCTCTCCCTCCCCTTATCTCAGTGGCTGGCAGTGGCTGTGTATCAGAGGGGAGGTGTATCAGGGGATGTGATGCTTGTCTCTGGGGACTAAGGAGAGCTATTTTAATTTGATATTAAAATATCAAATTGCCTAACGCTAGAGGTCAGTGTTTCTTTTCCGGCGAGCTACTGTGTTGTTTGTAAACACTGATGTTGCAATTAAGCACAAAGAAGTCACCTAGCGTTTAAATAGAAAGTAGGAAAAAGGGACATTTCCATTTCTGGCAGTGGTATACTTGACAACGGTTATGTTCAAATAGTATTTAAGCTTTTCTTAAAAAGTAGCTCAAAACCTGGGAATCAGAATGCCGGGATATTTTTATAGTTATAATAGTATCTCTGATGATTATTCCATGGTACGTTGTTTATTTCTATAACCAAGTATGGTTCTGTGTATGGATGTACAGTCCCCTTGGATATTGTGGTTACGACTTCTAAAGCAAACTGTAGTTTTGGCTCTCTTCATCAGAAGGACGTTATCCATAGCTCCCACTCAGCTGTTTTGCAGCCAACAACAGAACGCTATGGATTTCTAACAGGGAAATGTTCCTATCAGCATGACAGAGGTATAACAACACGGGATACATTCCTAGTCTTGACATATTGGATAAAATAGATAATTATGTGTGATGCTCTGTGTTTCTCTAACTTCAAAAGAACAGTTAAAGCATCAGTTCAAAATGTTTTGCTGAATAAACAGTCGCAAGTAAACATGCTCGTAAATACCCATTTGGCCTTTTTCACAGATTGAAGAGGCAAAAGAAGAATTTAATGATCACTCGGAAGATGTAGACAAAATAAATCACATCTGCAAAAACCTTCAATTCCAGCTCAATAAAATGAGGAGCTTTGAGGAGCCCCCGTTCGAGAATGAGGCTAACATTATTGTGGACAGATGGCTGGATGTATGTAAAAAGTAAATTATCAGGGTGGTCTTATCTGTTATGCATTATAGTAATTGATTCTGACGGGTGTGTAATATTTGGAATAAATTAAGTGCAATATGGCAAACATTCTTAAGAGATAAATCCAAGCGTTTACCAGAGCAGAGCTTGCAGAGCGTGTATTGGCGTAATGTTTCTGGTCGCTCAGGTAGTTTATATCATGGGTACTCCTTGACAGTAAATAATTCCAGGAAATGCAGAATGGCACTATTCATGCTTTCTGCATGAATTTGTAAGCTTCCGTAACAATCTCTGTGGATTTAGACTTTTGAGACAATCTGGGGAATTAAAATTCTGGTGCTTTTGGTGAGAAGTGTTTGCCACTGTCAATCTAAGCAGTGCATCAATACTGAGATTAGATGGTATTTACTGAGCGTAGATAAACATTAATGAGTGAGGCTCCTTCCTAAACCTGCCTTAAAACTGGCAAGCTGCCATCGTGATTGGTATGGTTGGCGACATGTGTGGCAGGGATTTAAATATCTTCTCCGTGACCAGTTCACTGTGAAGACACAGGAGATTTTTTTTTTCCCATGTCGCTGTTTTTGTGGGTGGTTTCATCTTACTCAGATTTTATTATGCTGCGTTTGCTTTTAGAATATACCTCAGCGTTTTTGAAATCCGTGTGTATTTTCTATGTATAAATCTCATGCTAGATCAATGAAAAGACTGAAAACTACTGTGATAATTTGGGAAGAGCTCAGGCTCTGTGGGACAAACTTCTTAGTTTATCTGGCACAATCAGCGCTTGGGCACATGCAGAACTTGAGAACGCAGAAGACCATTGCCTGACTGAAGAGGACCTTATGCAGTTGAAGGTAATTTGGAAATTTTTTACCCTTAACTTATACTGTAGTGATACAGACTTTGGACTGTAAACATGCCCGTTGCACAGAAATAATCAGTGCTGCAAAAGCAGAGGAGGTTGTAGATTTGCAATTGTATGTGCGTGTGTAGCGTCACTGAAGATATTGGATAATGTATTGGGAATAAAGGTCTTTGAAACGAATAAATAAATAGAATATATGCATATTAAATTGTTTAAAATTAATGCAACGCTGCAAATGCTGCTTTAGACTACAACAGCACCTTCATTCCTTTCTGCTGTACAAACACACAGCAAAGAGAAGACTTGGAAAGCTTGTAGTCTGGAGTACGGCAGCGCATGTTTCCTTGTGCCTAGAGAAGAAAGAGAAGAGAATGTCTGTAGGCTAATGATTAGGTGGTGGGGGTTTTTTTTGTTTTATTTTAAGAAATTGCCTATTAGTGAAGATACTGGTGCCTCAGAAACGGCTGGGCAATGCACAGCTCAAGAAGAGGTTGTGGAGGTGGCTTGTTTGCTTCTGGGATCTTTGTCCCGGTGTGCTCCCCAATGTAAATTAATGGAACCCCTTAATAGCAACTGGCTGCTGAGGGTCTCCAGGGACAGGAGCAGACCGTGGGCTACCCATGCCCCTCTCCCACAGATTATAGCATTACCTCTGGGTATCGGGGTGCAGTTGGGTGTAAAAACACACACGCTAGCTCTGTGCCATTGAAGAGCCTTACATACAGGTGTAATTATTTTAATTTCTGACTTTAGGACCATAATCAACCAGCTGTGCTGCTTCGTTATGGTTGTTATAGCCAGTGTCTACTAAACAAATATAAATTCCTGCTTGAGTGGGGATGAGACATAAACGTATCCCATATCCCCTTTTTTGAAAACATGCGGGCAGTTTTTTTTTAGTGTTTACATGCTACAAGTGCCTTGTTTTTTTTTTATTATGTCTGTTTGCAGCATGACCGTTTGTTTTAATTGAGCCAAGGTGTTCTTTGCATATAGATCTTCCCAGTGAAACAGTAGCACCCAGGCTGCACAGAGGGGGGCATATTTTGTCACATTATTATTGCCTTTACCGTTGTATTGTTAGAATTTACCTGGGGTGGTTCAGGTCCCTGAGGGCTACAGTAGAAATGCCCAAGGTGGCAACTGCATCTTGAGAGCCATTGTTACCTGGAAACTGCTGAAGCCTGGCATAATGTCACCAAACCCCAACCTGCCTCTACTGGTGAAGGGCCATGCTGGGCTGTGGCTCTGCTAAGGTTACTCCACTGCTCCCACGTGAGACAGGAGTTCTCAAAAGAGAAGGGAGGAGAGGGCAAGGGAGAGAGAAACCACGTTTTCCACGGGCTACTATAAAAGCAGAACAGAAGGAGAGAAAACTCGGTGCGTTGGTATTTTTACAAAGTGTTTTAAGGTGCAGAGAGCATCAGGTTCATTTATCAATTTATTATTATTTTTTCTGTTGTTGATCCTGACATCTCTACACTAAGGGTGGGTTTTTTTTTTAATTAACCTTAACTGTTGCAATATATCATGTTACATAGACTTGAAACCCAGGGCCCCTTGTGACCCCAGCAGAGCACCAGTGCATGTGCTTTCAAGAAACCTCTTGCAAAAGAACAGAGTAATGAATTATTTGACTGAATATTTAAAGATGATTTCAGTATAAATAATGTGAGAGAAGTTCTGCTTTCCGTTCTAGCCAGTATGCAAATGGGAACTCTTTTAAGGACTGCACCATGTGAATGAGTTTTTATGATTGCTTGTATAGAGACTGCAAAGGAATACTTTATCCTGAGAGAGTTTGAAATATCAATTTGGGAATATGAGACAGAATGACTATTTTAGATATATCCTGTTTCATAGGCTGAAGCTGGTATTTTACTTTCACATTACTGGCTTGTTCCAAAATCCATTCAAATGAGGAGAGGTCTTTTTGTATACAAAGGATTTACATTAAATAAGTGCTTTTTAATAGAAGCAGCAAGAAATAAACATAAAATTTAGATTATTTTCCTGCAAATTTAATTGAGTTAATGTAGAAGTAAAATAATTAAGATTGTTAAATTTCTGCTAGATTTACATTAGCAACTGCTTTGCCTGAGAAACATAGAGTCTCTCTTACTCTAATACGAAATAAATGTCTGAATTGCTAAAATGAAAATCAGGAGATCAACCAGACATTGGAGCTCTGTATGCCAAAGTACAGAATCAGAATATTAGTAATCTAATTTTCTAACAGGAACATGGAAATTTAATTCAGGGGGAAACAAAGTTACTAATGTGTTTTTTCCACCTTTAGGCATGCTTAAAAGTCCAAGAGCAGAAACTCCAGAAATTTGACAACACAGTGGCTGAGATAGAAGAACTTCTGAATAGTAATGAACCTCCACTGGAGCTACAGGTAGGAAGAAGCTTTTACAGCTAATACGCCAGTACTGATTACTACAGCCCTGCTTCTATTACCATCTTTGCCATACTCATTTCTTGGTTTGACTTAAAGGTATCCAAAGAGAGTTGGAAGCATTTTGTTGGCTATAAGAAGTGACATTTCATTTGTTGTCTTTATCAAGCTGTTAGAACCAAGCCTGTCACTTTGAACACAAAGGCTTCTCTCAGTCCTGAACCTTTTAGGGACTTAGATCTGACCCTGCTGAAAGAGGCCAGTATCAGTGATAACGGGCTTTTAGCTCTTGGCCAAGGACAAGGCACAATGGACCTCGTTGTCCCTTTGGGGATCCCAGCTTGGTGGCTGTCTATAATAAACTGTACCTTTACCTGGATGTGGCTTAACGCAGCTTGGTAGATGTAGCTATTTGTATAGAGTGGTGTTCACTTTGGGATATCGCAGGGAAACCTTCTTTTTTTTGTGTTAACTTCGTACAGCAAAGAATACATCCTTCTCCCCTGAGATGTTAGCCTACCTTGATCTTCTACCAGTTCCCTAAGCATCTGCTCCCAGTCTGTCAGATGCACCTTTAGCTTGACCTGGTTTGGCTATTTGTGTGTTTATCCTCAGCAGGCAGTGAACTCCTCGGAGTTTCACTGAGCAAAGTGATCTAAGGAGCTTAGGAAAGGACTTGACAACCTCGTACTGTGCACACTATGCTCCTCGGGAGCACCAGACACCCTGAGGCCCCTGGGGTGGTGTTTCAGCATGTGGCCATGATCCCATTGAGTTGCTGCCTTGTGTAAGCAACCCGTGGAAGCCTTAAGGATGAGGTTAAGGACCTTTTGCTCCTTAGTGACTAGTTTCGAACCAGACCTCCTCGCCTCCCTGTTGTCCTTGCCTGTTTTTTGGGTTGCTGTGGGAAATTTGCCGTGGTGGGATCACTATGGGAAGGTGTGTTACAAAGAGAGCTGGCACTCTCTTTTTCCATGTAGCCAAAGTGCATGTAAGGCCTTCATCCAGCTGAGAGCATACACTGGAGTAGACTGACAAATAAATTTATTAGTAAAGCAGCACCAGTAAACGCATCACTAATAAAGTTGAACTGAGATCATTCCTCCTTAGTAAAAGCAGGGCTTAAATACTATTATTTTTCAATTTGTGGAGTGGGAGGGAAGGAAACTGGAACAAGCTGTGATTGAAATGTCTGGACTTCAGATCATTTTATTGCTTTTTATGTCTATCCTGGAGTTCTGTAATATTCTAGGAAATCAATCCTGAATAATTTCTTACGTATGTTTAATTCCAATTTTAAGGTCATCAGATCATCTGTTGTACAAAAAATGGAGCTAATCAAAGAGCTCTTGTCAACAAAGCGGGGGACCAGTGAACTCGGCGTGAATACAGCAGAACTAAAAGGAGACCTTGATCTGGCCAAGACACAAATTGGAATGACTGAGTCGCTTTTAAAAGCTTTGTCTCCTTCTGATACCTTAGAGATCTTTACTAAATTAGAGGTAGTGTACCACAAATTATGTTTCTTTTATAATCTTTTTTTTTTTTTCATTATTTCTCTCCTGGGCAAGTCTTTTGAAGTGTTTCTCCTGTGTGCGTTGTAAACTTCTGGAATAACTGGAATAAGTTTTTAACAGTTGTCCTTTTTTTCTTTTTAACAGTTGCCCCTTCTTTTTTTTTTTTTTTAAACTTTAGGAGATACACCAGAAAATTCTGCAACAAAAGCACCATGTGACATTACTCCAAGAAGAGACAGATTGTCCTGATGTGGATGAATTAAATAAGCAGCTCCAATGTGTCACTGATTTATTTAATAAGAAGAAACATGTGTTTCAAGATCACTTTGTCGGAGTTTTGAACCGTAAGCAAACACATTACACATTTATGTAGCTTTATAGCTTTCTATTGACCATCATAATCTCTTAAAGGTTATGCGACTAATTTACTTTTGGTTCAGTGTCTGAAACTGCTTCGATATCTCAAACTGCTTCAGGGTTCTGAACAAGAGAAAGATTTGCATGAAAATGGCTTTTGATTCCAACAAACCACTCAATCTGAATCAAAGTATTTTGTTTCTTATTTTTGCATTTAAAAAACAGATAAAAGAAGTACAAAGCATAATCCAGGAACGAATGTCAGGATACTTAATTTCATGAGAATGAATGGCATTATTAGCTAGGTGTTTTTTTCATGCAGATGTGGGATTGTGCAGGTGTAGAATTAGGCCCAAAGCTAGTCTCATCTTCAAATAGTTTTTGAGTGATAGTCATTTGTGTGGAAATTAGAAAAGTGGCCAGTAGCCTAATCCAGATCCTGTTGACTGAAACTGCTATGTATAGCAGACTGTCCCTCCCAAGTGAATAGCTATTTTTATTGTCAAAGTTGGGTAAAAGAAGTATGAACTACAGCATTTTCTGTCATGTGGTCTGTAGTGAAAAGCAACCTTTGACAGTAGCGCTGATAAATGTAATTACAAATTGTCTGAGATTTTCATGTTCAGTAGGACTTTCTTTTACAGAATAGAATTAATGAAGAAAATTGGAATGTGTCTTTTTTTTTTCAGGGCAGTGCAAGAATTTTAATGATTGGTTCAGCAGTACTCAGCTGTCTTTGAAGGACTGCTTTGACCCCTCCGAAACAAAAACGGTACTGGAAGGAAGACTGCAGAGGCTAAAGGTAAAATATTAAAAAGTTCTGTTTTAAAAACTGATTGTTCTTGAAGTTTTACTTTTTTATACAGGAGTTGATTGTTGGGCGTGAATTCACCTCCATTGGTGAATGCCACCTGCAAGAAGCCATCAGAGATAAGTGGCAGAAGAAGACATAGTGATGTCAGTGATAGATTTGAATGCTGCTTGTCTATTTCTTCTGTATGTATTTGTGCTGTAGAGAAGGAAATCTGAGTCATCTACAAACAGCAACTTTTCCATTGGCAAATGGAATAGTCAGCAAACTGTGAATTCACATATATGTATTATATATAAACATATATAGGAACTGGAATTGCTGTAGACAGTGTTGGTGGAGGGAACAGGAGTTGATAAACTCTTGTGATGTAGTTCTCTATTATACAACAGCAAATTTGACAAATGCATCTTGTGTTTGTGCTCTTATTCAGCGATTCCTAACATCTGAAGGCAAAGACCGAGATATCCAAGAGGTCAAAACTTTATTGAACAAAGTGAAGCATTACTTGCCCAAAGCAAGCATTAACCACCTCAACAGCCATGTGAGAGATCAAGAAACAGAACTCCAAAGATTGATCTCCAAATGTCAAAAACGGGAAAAGGAACTTGATGCTTCTCTCCAGCAGCTCAGTAGGTAGGGAATTAATGTAGTTTCTGACATTTTAATCACAAGTGATATAGGATGATTCATTATTAAACAGCCATAGTGAATGGCAAACAACCCAGCTTTTTATTAAAGATGGTATTTTAATAAAGGGTAGGGAGTGTTGTGTTGTAAGCTTCATGTGTTTTTTCCCTTTGTAGCAGACTCAGTTTTATATGAGAGTATGTGCTTATGTCAGCTTCACTGACATGAACCAAGATACTTAAAAATTAAGTTTGTACTTAAAACTTTGCTCAATCAGGTGCATGGTATTTATGTTACTTTTTCATCAAAACACTGCTGTCAGCAGGTTTTAGTCATGTAGCACCTCTCATTTTGACCTGTGTCTCTATTTATACTCCCTTTAGCCTTGAAGAAAACAGCACAGTCTTGGAGGAATGGCTCGCTGCTCAGGAAGCAAAACTAGAAGAGATCAAAAAAGATGAGATAAAACTTGAAAACTTCTATAAAACATTATTAATGCAGAGGTATTGTTTTCTTTGGTCTCTTTCTAAGAACTGCCTTCTAAAGAAGATTGTTCCATGTTGTTATAACAAATAGATCTTTATTAACTTTTTACATTTTTCAGAAAACCATTTGACTCAATAGCTCAGCTAGCAAATTCCTTGAGGGAGGCTCAGTTGACAGAAGATGAAACTATTTCAGAAGCCAGTGATCTTATTAGCAGATATCAAACACTGATAAGACATGTAAGTGGAATGGCAGGGAATACTGAGAAACTTCCAGTGGAAAGGCAAAATTTTGAAGAACTTGCTCAGGATGTTTCTTGCTGGATCAAAAAGCTCAAGGAGGCTGTTGACCTGAGTTCACAGGGAAGCGAGTTGCCATCAGACGAAAGGATTAATCAGATAAAGGTATTGTGTTTAAATGTATTTCTTTTCCACTTCACAGCTCCTGGTAATATCAGGGGAATGCTCGATGAGTCAGTACCTCCTAAAAGATATTGTCACAGCTCATTGTTTGTGGGTTTGACGTATTTGAGGGGGGGAGAGGTCTTGGGATTTTTGTTTGGTTTGGCATAGTTTATTACTCAAATAAGATGAGATTCTCTGCTGCATCTCTGGATGGAACAGCACTGAACTCAAAAGGTGCTGGTGGCTGTGGACCTTTTCATCATAGCCTACTCCAGTGGTGGAGAAGGGAGGTCAGTAATGCAGCTGGGGCATCCAGAGAGCCTCTGACACCTCTGTGGCTTCTTGGGTGTCCTGCAGCACTGTTGTGCTGGGCTGCTCCACTGCCTGGGTGGATCTCTCAGTCCCCAATGTCCTCACTGGTTTCTCTCCTGTCTGATTGCTTAGGAGGCTTCCTAACAGAGTAGCCAGAAATGAGGACGCTAGGATTTACATGTTTCATTCTGTGGAAGGGGTAGTAATGTGACAAATCTCTCCCTAAGGTTTGCAGCATTTTTTTATTTGTTAGCACAATATGGTTTTGTTACATGGAGAATAATTAATAAATCAGTTTCATTTTCCCAGGCTTTCTAAAACTAGACGATCCATTTATATTTCTGTTATGTGATATATTGGGAAGAGAATTCTTATGTCTTGCACAGCAGTGTACAGAGTATGAAAAAAAATAATCAGTAATACATTTTATTTTGTAACCAAAAATAGTTGTATATGTACTGCTTCTTGTTTAATACAGGAAATCACGGCTCTCAAAGATACAGGAGAGGCCAAAATACAGAACATGGTAGCTCTAGGAGAAACTTTAATGAGAAATGAGAAACATAAGTCAGTGATTCAGCAGATTATTTCTGAGCTCCAGAACCAGTGGGAGAGTACCTGTCGGTTAGCCGCTGAATATAGAAGGTAAGGTGGAATTTGTCAACAGGCAGTACAGATCACTCGCTGCTGTATTGACTTTCTCCTCTTCTTCCTGCAACAGTTCCATTGAATTTGTGTTTTTTGGGGGGAACAAAACAAGATACCTACAGAAATGCTTGTATTTCTGCAGTGTTGTGAAGGGGCAGATGATAGTTTGGATTGAACAGAGCTGATGAGGTCTGTACCACTTGCCTCAGATTCCTTTTTGATACTGCAGTAATTCAGCTGCTCTTGTAAAAAACCAAAACCAACCAAAAAAACCATGCACCCATTGCTCCTTGTTTCATTAGACTGTGCAGTGAGGGCGCACTGATTTAACACTGCGGTGGCCCTTCCCTGTGGTGGGATCTGGGTGCCCCAAGCACATGGTCACCCAGCAGAGTTGGGATCTACCTTTGCATTGATCTGTACTACTTCAGAAGAGAGTTTTGGGGTAAATCAAGGATGCTTGGATTTTTAAAGTAGAATTTTTAAAGCCTGATTTGTTCTGGCTCTGTGAGAGGCTTTCTTGGCTATGGCAGCTGGTATTGCTAAGTCAGCAAAGGCACTTTAGTGTCGCTGGCGCTGTGGCAACTGTGTCTGAGAGCCAAATTGATCCTTGAAAACATGTCAGATGATTCCAGCTGTGTTGTGTAAACACAAAATGAAGTTCTGATTTTGCACATGCAGACATTTTCAAGATATTTGTCTGCCATAACGTCCTTGAACTTACTTTCAGGAAAATCACGGGGAACTCTGCTATTGAGATCAATGGAAGCTAGAGCCAGACCTGCTGTATATTTTCTGAAAAATGACCAGGGAACATATTATTAAAAACAAGTATTTTTGAGAATATTCAGTTGCCTTCTCTTATTACTGGGCAGTCGGTACGAGCAATACAAGTGGTGTTCAGAAGGAGAGAGCACTGGCTGTATTGAATCCAGCCGAGCAGAATGCAGAGCGCCCCTTTCACAGTATGTTGAAGACAGGAGACGAGATGCTCAGCATGTCTCAAGAGGTGCTCAGGACCTTGCAGCATCAGGCCTGTGCATAAGAGATGCAACATGGTAATGGCAGCAGTGTGAAGCTGAAGTTTAAGGAAGAGTACTTACTGTATATGAGGCTGTGCTTTATCAGTTGCCAAAAAATATGAATCTTGAGGGGCAAAACCCAAAACACTTAAGCTTTGCTTTTGTCCTCATTTATCTTGCTGTACTTTACAGCACTATAACCAGACTTTATTTATTTGGATTTGTTTGTGTGAGACCATATTTTCAAACGTTGGCATTTAAGTTCCATCTGGAAAAATATCTGCGCTTCATCACTAAATGTGAACGTACAAATGTTACTTTTGTCTCTCTGATCATAGTTGTATAATTCCTGTGGACAGAAGCAGCCTGTTCACCGGCAGCAGATCAGGATGCACGCTTATAAAGCACACAAATCAACATCTAATGTCAAGGTCAGGAAAGCAGGCACTGGACTGTGCTAACGTGACCCATATTGCATATGCTGGTTTTGTTTGTCTGTATCTCTAAAACACTCCATCTCAACCGGTGCAACGTGTATCTTCTACAAAACATTCCCTTTCAGGAGACCATCATGAGGCATTGTCAATGAAAATAGATTCATAGACATGTTGTCATTTTTAAACGGATCTTCTGCTGTTACGAAAAGTGGCAAAATACAGACCATAAGCATCACATCTCAGATGCTGGAAACTATGGGTTTATAGGTTAAGGTTTAAGAGGGTTACTTGCTTGTTCTGCATTTAAGTCCAGTTCAGCAGCAACAACTTAAGTGTTTTTCATCAGCTTGAAAATTCCAGACTAAAGCTGATCAGTAATTTAAAATGTGAAGGAAAGTATTCCGTGTGCTCAATTTCATTCTAATGGTTGACTTGTTCACAATTTGACATTTTCTATATAATGAATAAAATTTTTAAAAATACTATTAAACGCAATATTTTTTTTCTTAGCCCTCAAGAGCAGCTTCAGCTCAACAAGGAGCACTATGAGCAAAGCAAACAAGATTTGAGACTGGCTCTAACTGAACTGGAGAAACAGCAACAGGAAATAGGTTTTGCCCTTCAGCCTGGTTTGCAGGAGAAGCAAGCTCAGCTGACAAAGTATGCTGACCTCTTGCAGAGAGCAGAAGGCTTAACTTCCCAATTGAAGGAATTGAAAAGCCAGGAAGATCACCTACAGGATCACACTGGAGATCCTGGCTTCGCAGAGGTGGAATGGTTGGAATTAAAACACCAGCATGAAAATCTGCACAGCCAGCTACAGGTTGGAACCCCCCTCTTTCCTTAGGAGATTATTGGTAAACTTGTTGATTGGAGTTCTTACTGTGTGCCTGTAGTGTCATTTAGCTCGCAAGTTTATGGGTAAAACTGGGAGTAGGGAAAGTTCCTCTGTAAAAGGGTAAAAGTCTCTCTGACTCTCACTGTGGAAAAAAGATCACCAGAAGCTCATATTTTTCCACCGCCTTGTGCTTTGCAGAGGGGTAAATATTTAAACAACTGAGACCAAGGTAAGTGTGAAGAATAACATTTTATACTTGTATAAACAGATTCAGATAGCTATAATATGAAGCATTGGTTCCTGTAATCTCCAAGCCATGGTAGTTGTTCTGTGGTTTGGTTTTTTTTTTCATTTTGAAAGGATGAATAGCTTTTTCTGCATCTTGTTATTGATTCTACTCAGTTTAGTGCAAATTGCACTACACTTAATCTTTCATCCATTTTGAATAGAAAACATCCCTTTCAGAAGTATATTCTTACGGAATGAAAACTCTTCTGCTTCCTCTACCAGTGAAGATTTTGATCACGGTGGAATCCATGATGTGCAGGGGAAGAGGGGCAAGATATTTGCTGTGCACCTGTGGGTAGCTGGGTATTTTATGGGAAATGAGCACGGGTTTCTTGTACTGCTGAGGTCCTGGAAAAGCTGTGGCAGTCTGTGGAGGAGTTATATTTGTTTGAGTTAATGGTGGACTAATCCTAAAAACTCTTTGGTTTCTAGACCATAGTGCAGACGTTGGAAAGTCAGGTTCAAGAGCACCGGCAGTTTCAGGATATGGTAGCAGGCCTGGGCACTGAGCTGAAAACTCTCTCTGAGAAGCTTGCTAATTGTGAAGGTTCAGCAATGCAACAATCATCAGCTGAGCAAAACCAGTTGCCATCACAGGTATGTTGCAGTTTTTGCATCTTGGAGAAAGTGGGTCCATGCCCTAAGGGCTTGTAGAGGCCATCACCTTTATAAAAGAGAATTCCTAGTGATGTCAAACTGAAAAACTAAGAAACTTTTCTAAAATATAAAGTGTATCGTCTTCCTTTTGTTAAGATAGTTATAGGCCTAAAGCCATTCTTAATGAACTGAATGGACCTTTACTGTCAGCTGAACTGAAGCTAGAATTGTCTTAGCTTGAGCACACAGTCTTCTTCAGTTTCATCGATTAGCTTGGGGAAGTCTAGGAAAATGTCAGTGAGCCAAGTTCAGCTTTAAGAAATGTCCTTCATGCATAAGTAGACATGCTTTTGCACTTTGATGGAATGGCTAACGGTCTTGTAGATGTGAGTGCAGAGAGCGACTGAAAGCTGAAAACATAGCTCAAATCTGGAACACTGCAATTCCCCTTCCTCCAGAATTTGCTATACCTCTAACAAGTAAAAAGAAACAGAGAGGAGTGGAGTTCAGAACTTGGAAAGATTGCTGTGCACCTCACATACTATCTGGTTATTTTATCATCCTTACAGTTTCAGTTGTCCTCTGTTCACAAAAATGGCTGGCTAAAAGTACTGGTTTAGTATTTGACTTTCTGCAGCAAATAGGTCTGCATGTACTTTTCAGCACAGTTTGTTGTTCACAACAAGTATTTATGGTTTTAGTGATTGGCTTTAGATCTTAGCATTAAGTATATTGAGTGAAGATACTTGTCAATAAAGTGCTTTCTTCATGTTTAAAGGAACAACAAGCACCTCTTAGTCGAGGTGAAGACATGTTAAAGAAGATTTTGGTTTTAGCAGAAGCTGTTAAACAAAACACCTCTTCACCAGGACAGAAGTTTATTAAGGAAGAGATAGAAACACTTCAGAGTGAACACAGGAGTCTGAAAGAAAGACTTGAAAATGTCAAGCGAAAGGAGGAAAATATTTTCAGTAAAGCCCTTGAGTTAAAAGATGAGCTTGGTAATGAAATACAAATGGAAGATAAGGCAGATACAATGCTGGAGAGAGAGATACGAATCACTTTTGATACTCCTGTCACTGCAGAAGAGAGCCCCACAGCAGTGGAGTTCAAGGAGCCTTCGGAAATTCATGATGTGAGCATATTTGTTGACAATAATGACAGTGGAAAGCTGGTTAGAAAGTCATCTGGCTCTCAAATGCCTTTTGTATATTGCATCTTATATTGCATCCTTAATTTCACTGAAATTAAGCCTTTTGTAAATCTACGTGTATAAATCAACGATGTGGAGAACTCCTTGATCTTGTTATAACAAGTCTATCACAAGCCAATAATGTGTATTTAAAACTGGAGTTTTCCATTTAAACACAAACTGCATATAGATTCTCTTGCACATGGTTTCATCAGGTATCCTTGGTCGGGAAACAAAGAGATAAGGTGTATAGATGAGAAAATTGCAGCTATGCCTCTGTCAAAGAACTTGGAGAGCTTCTTTAAACCAGTAAGACTTGTTTAGAACTGCAGTACAATATTTCTCCTGTTTGTTTTCATAAATAATAATTCTTGCCATTCAGAGATCTGATGTTAAAATGTAATGTTTACAATCACACAAGCGGGTTTTCTTTTATATCATTTCTCTTAGGGTCAAGATGTAAATGGAAATATATCAGAGAAAGAGAAGCAAAATGTTTCATTTTTGGAGGAAAGCAGCTTTTTGTCAGACAGTCCATTGCAGGGTGGCTGTCAAAGCAAGGACAGATTGGGGCAGACTGTTCAGGTACCTGACAAATACGTTCTAATACATATCAGTGTGTATATATATGTATGTATGTTTGTTTGTTTCCTTAAAATTTGTAGTCTCACGAAGGCATATTTTCTTTATCTGATGAAAGGAATGATAAATTATCTTCTCTGAATCATCCCCTCAGCTTTGCTCATGTGAAATGTGCAAGAAATCAATATGATGATCTCTACAAGCCCCAAGGGCTTGGACCCACTTTTTTTTTTTCACAGGTATGATGCAAAACTGGCAACATACCTGTAATTTCTACAGGTTTTGTCACCTGCATGCACAAGGTGGGTAATGAGAGGTCACTAATCTGGAACCACTGATCTGAACCACCTGAGGACGTTCACACTGTAAATGACTTCACATGTGCAAAGCTGAGGGAACAATTTGGAGAATGCCCTTGTTGACCTGAACATTGAATGGTAACCGTAGCTGGGAGAGATGACCATCAAAATATCAGAGTGGAAACGCTCCTTCTGCAGGAATCCCAGTATGGATGAAGATGAATAGTTAGAGTTGCCAAATATGTCTAAGCAAAAGCTTCTATGACAGTATTAAAAAATCATGCGAGCTCTTACTCCAGTTTGGTTTCTCCTGAAACTGTTTCATAGTGATTAAGGTCTTGATACAGCAAACTGATCTGAGTCAGTGTTTCCAAGAGTCCCTGGATTTGGGTTACCTCAGCCTTTTCCTTCATTCATTAAGCTAAGCTGAAGACAGCTTGTGGTGTGTGATGTTTGTTAGTAGACTTAGATTTTGGACTGTGACTTTTAGTGGTTGAAAACACTTTGTATTTTTCAAATCAGGGGGAGGTTGATAAAGAGAGCCAAGGTATGGACAAACATAAGGCCCAAGAGGACATTCTGGACAATGCGGCTCAGAGGGGTGAAGCAGAACTGGAAAGGCATCAGGATGGTGTTGGTTTTGAAGGTGATGAAACAAGAAAGAAAACCCATTCAGCAGAGGTAACTGGACATGAGATTACACAAGAGTGATTGAATTTCAGGGTACATGTATACAGTTTAGTTGCAGTAGAACATAGTACTACTAAGTAAATAAAAAAACCCCTCAAGTTACACCAGGCTATTTTTGCCTGATATGCTGTGTACTTAGGATTCAGAGAGTTACCATATACTTTTTTGTACATTTAAAATTAGTATGGAGGGATTTTATTTTTTTCCATCTCTGTGGGCTGCCACAAAGTGGTTTGCCAAGGATCTTGCATTCCAAGTCACCTGGAGGTATTGTGAAGCCTTCTTACCATTTTGCTTAAATACTGTTATTTTGCTTGAGTCTTTTTCATATATTTAGATTTCTTATGTACATATTTACTTTGAACATATGGAGCTGCATTTGAAATGCTGTGTCCTGTGTGCTGCTCCCTGGTACAATGGGAGCTTCAACCAACTAGAGTAGTGTCTCAGAACTGGAGCCATAATAAGTGGGAAGAGGCTAAGTTTTTGTTGGAGTTGAAAAGGCTAACAGGGTTTTTGTTGCTGTAATCCCCCCCCTGAAGGGGTTTTGTAGAGAAGACAGAGCCAAACTCTTCTGAGACATTCCGTTGTAGCAAACTGTGTGAGATGCTGAAAGCAGTGTAGTTGTGACAAGATGGAGCACAAATTGCACTCGTGAGCTTGCTGAGAATTGGGGTTAATTTGTTCGTTCTGGGTTGTGGGTGGGCTATTTTCAGTGTAATATCCTATCTGACTTGCAGCCACTAGCTCAGATATCCAGCAGCGTGGATAAGTCCCTAATGCTGTGATCTCCACCATGGTCATGACTTAAGTCGGCAGATACCTCGGCATGTACATATGGCAAATGCTTGGGCTGCCCACAGAAATACTGTGCTTGGTAACGGGCTGGATGTCTGACCACAGACTCTCTGTCTAAGGTACAAGAGTGGAGCCTCAGGAAAAAGCTAAACCTTTTAAAAAAACGCATTCAAGGCTGCATCCAGGGGTACACAGTTCAAGATCCATGCTTAGAATAATACAACATGAAGAGTTTAGGAAGAACACTCGCAATCTGCAACTTTTCTAAAAATTAATAACAAAATTACAGCACTGCTTCTTCTAAGTGGTTTCCTTTGCCATAACCTTGCCCACAATAAATTATGAGGTGTAATAGTGGTTTTCCTCATCTACCTGTAATTATGGGCTTAGTAACTTTGTCATCTCAAGCACTGTAATTAATATTCAGCAGGCTTGATTAGGGCTTTTTAGTTACTTGTTTCTTTTGGTTTTCTTACACCAAAAGGAGAAACGTAGTGATGTCGAGAATCAGTCATACAGAGAAGGTGTAGAGCAGGTCCAACAAATGGTGTGCCACAAGAGTCAAGTACTGAAATCTGCAGCAGCTGGGAAAGACGGTCTGGAATCTAATCCCCCAGTTTCCGCGTATGAGGTAACCCACATTTTCTCATTTCAAGCTACATTTGTCAGAATCTCTGAATTTTTCTTTCCACATGGGCTTCAGCTGAAGTTCTGTTGTAAAAGAAGAGACATCAAAATCAAGACCATTGTGTATAGTTCTGCTTTATGTCCACGGTAGATTTGAACTTCATCCAAAGTGCTAGCCACATAATTTTTTTCAGTGGATTGGTTTCAGAGCCATCATAAACAGTCTTTATTTTGTGATTTTAGAGTTTCTCTTTAAATTGTTAATCAATACAACTTCTTTTCATGTTATTATAGTTAGCTGTGCTAGTCTTTGCCATCATAAGGAGTGCAGATCAGAAAACTGAAATCCAAGGGTGATCCAGTATAAAGAAATAAATGAAATAAAATAGAGAAAGGAGAATCAATAACAAAGTACATTACTAAATGACATTACTAGGTCTATTCTTAAAAAGTAAGGGTGTTATAACACAAGTGCCCCACGACTGCTGATCCTTGGTCACCATGTTCATAAATAGAAGGTAGGGCCAGATCTAATTTTCACAGTTAAATCTATAGGCAGGTCCACAGCTGGCGTGTCCATTGGCAGGTCTTACCTGGGACTTGCACATCTACTCTAACTGGGAAACACAATAAAGTCTCCCAAAGGTGTTGGGAATCAGAGGAGGTCCCTGCTGACTGGAAGCTAGCCAGTGTTATTCCGATTTACAAAAAGGGGTTGAGGGAAGACCCAGGAAACTACAGGTTAGTCTAACCTTGGTTCGTGGAAAAACTATGGAGAAGATCATATGGGGTACTATTAAAAAGCATTTAAAGAACAATGCAATCACCACAGAATTATAGAATCATTTAGGTTGGAAAAGACCTTTAAGATCATAGAGTCCAAAGGTTAACTTAGCACTGCCAAGTCCACCACTAAACCACGTCCCTAACTGCCACATCTACACATCTTTTAAATACCTCCAGGGATGGTGGCTCAACCACTTCCTTGGGCAGTCTGCTTCAATGCTTGAAAACCCTTTCGATGAAGAAATTTTTTCTAATATCAAACCTAAACCTTCCCTGGTGCGACTTGAGACCATTTCCTCTTGTCCTATTGCTTATTACTTGGGAGAAGAGACCGACCTCCCCCCTCACCTTGCGGCAACCTCCTTTTAGTATTTAATAAGGTCTCCCTTGAGCCTCCTTTTCTCCAGGCTGAACACCCCCAGCTCCCTCAGCTGCTCCTCATAAGACGTGTTCTCTAGACCCCTCCCCAGCTTCATCGCCGTTCTCTAGGCCCGCTCCAGCACCTCAATGTCATTCTTGTGGTGAGGGCCCCAAACCTGAACAACACTATGCAAGGTGTGACCTCACCAGTGTCAGGTACAGGGGTCGATTGCTCCCCTTGTCCTGGTGGCCACACTGTTTCTGATACAGGCCAGGATGCTGGTGGCCTTCTTGCCCACCTGGGCACACTGCTGGCTCACGTTCAGCCAACAGGCGACCAACACCACCCCCAGGTCCTTTTCTGCCAGGCAGCTCCAGCCACTCTGCCCCCAGCCTGTAGCGCTGCAGGGGGTTGGTGTGACCCAAGGGCAGGACCCGGCACTTGGCCTTGTTGAACCTCATCCTGTTGGTCTCAGCCCATTGATCCAGTCTGTCCAGATCCCTCTGCAAAGCCCTTCTGCCCTCCAGCAGGTCGACACTCCCACCCAACGTGGTGTCATCTGAGAACTTACTGAGGGTGCACTCTATCCCCTCCTTCAGATCATTGGTAAAGATATTAAGAGAACCGGCCCCAATCCCAAGCCCTGGGGGACACCACTTGTGACCAGCCACCAATTCGATTTTATGCCATTTGCCATCACTCTTTGTGCCTGGCCCTCCAGCCAGTTTTTCACCCAGTGAAGACTACACCCATCCAAGCCATGAGAAGGCAATTTCTCCAGGAGAATGCTGTGGAAAATGGTGGCAAAGGCTTTACTAAAGTCTGTGTAGACAATATCCACAGCCTTTGCTTTGTCCACTAAGTAGGTCACTTTGTCATAGAAGGACCTGCCTTTCATAAACCCATGCTGACTGGGCCTGATCCTCTGGTTGTCCTGTACATGCTTCATGATGACACTCAAAATGGTGTGTTCCATGACCTGCCCCAACACCGAGGTCAGACTGACAGGCCTGTGGTTCCCTGGATCCTCCTTCAGGCCCTTCTTGTATACGGGCATCACTGTGGGAAACACTAAAATTATTGTGTGGGGAGATTTGACACTGTCTACGTGCCTGTGACTGGGGAGGCAGTGCCACAGCGTACGTTGAGAATGTCATACAAACCAGCAAAACACATACACAGCAATCCTGGGGTTTTTCTTAGTGTCAGGACGCTTACTTTTCTTGTTTTAAAGCATTTATATTTCAGTTTGGTGAAGTGGATTTCGTCCTCTGTGATAGCTTAGTTGAGTTTTTCTGGTTGCTTCATTCTGTGGCACTCCAAAGTCTCTTAAGATGAAATCTTATTTCTGAATTGATACAGCTATTATGGGTGTGTATACAGAGAAATGGAGAAGTTCTCTGATGGACTATTTCATGAGTGGTCCCCTTCAGTTTCGATTGAACGTAATGAAAAATGTTCAAATAAATACAATTACTCTTTTCTGATAATATCTACAATATCCTACACTATATGTATTTCCCACACTTGTAAGCAGGTATATTTTGCGTAGCTCATGACCTGTAGAGAGACAGATGACAATGATGGCTTAGTGATATGGCTGCAGGGATAGCTAGCTGCTTCCTAGTAAAATAGTATCAAAAGTAGCAATAAGGTAAGTTTATCAAGAATTTCTTTTGTTCCTCATTTTATATGTTTGTACCATGGAGAAAGTACCGTAGTTGTATCTGTGTATCTGTATGCATTCACTCACTCACATGAAGTCTATATGTGGAACAGATACAGACAGGTACTGGGCAAAGGGAAAAACAGAAAGATTTTTTTTTTTTAAGGTATTGCCATGTAACCCAATAAGCCTGTGACATTTCATTTCCTGGAGAAAATGGCTACCCATGGCTTAGATGGGAATACTCTCCACTGGGTTAAAAACTGGCTGGAGGGCCGGGCCCAGAGAGTGGTGGGGAATGGAGTGAAATCCAGTTGGCAGCCGGTCGCGAGTGGTGTCCCACAGGGCTCGGTACTGGGGCCGGTTCTCTTCAACATCTTTATCAATGATCTAGATGAGGGGATCGAGTGCGCCCTCAGGAAGTTCTCAGATGACACCAAGTTGGGTGGGAGTGTCGACCTGCTGGAGGGCAGAAGGACTTCGAAGAGGGATCTGGACAGGCTGGATGGATGGGCTGAGACCAACAGGATGAGGTTCAACAAGGCCAAGTGCCAGGTGCTGCGCTTGAGTCACACCAACCCCCTGCAGCGCTACAGGCTGGGGGCAGAGTGGCTGGAGCTGCCTGGCAGAAAAGGACCTGGGGGTGGTGTTGGTCGCCTGTTGGCTGAACGTGAGCCAGCAGTGTGCCCAGGTGGGCAAGAAGGCCACCAGCATCCTGGCCTGTATCAGAAACAGTGTGGTGAGTAGGACTCAGGAGGTGATTGTCCCCCTGTACTCGGCACTGGTGAGACTCCACCTTGAGGGCTGTGTCCAGTTTTGGGCCCCTTACCACAAAAAAAGACATTGAGGTGCTGGAGCGGGTCCAGAGAAGGGCAACAGAGCTGGTGAGGGGTCTGGAGAACAAGTCTTATAAGGAGAGGCTGAGGGAGCTGGGGGTGTTTAGTCTGAGGAAGAGGAAGCTGAGAGGAGACCTTCTCGTGCTCTATAACTATCTGAAGGGGGGGTGTAGAGAGACAGGGGTCGGTCTCGTCTCCCAAGTCACAGGAGAGAGGACAAGGGGCAATGGCCTTAAGTTGCCCCAGGGGGGGTTTAGATTGGATATTAGGAAACATTTCTTCATGGAGAGGGTTATCGGGCATTGGAATGGGCTGCTCAGGGAAGTGGTTGAGGCACCATCCCTGGAGGCGTTCAAAAGACAGGTCGATGTAGTCCTTAGGAATATGTTTTAGTGATTTTTGTCAGGGTTAGGTTGATGGTTGGACTAGGTGATCTTTAAGGTCCCTTCCAACTAGACAATTCTGTGATTCTATGATTCTATGTTTTTGTCTGCAAGACCAGAAGGTGATTTAGAGGATTGTTTTACATCTGAACTGGGGGTGGCTAAGAGCATCCACTTGGGTGGTGACCTCACCTCAGCTGGTGGGCTGTTAAACCTGGCCACAGCACAAGTGACTTGTCCTTCTGTCATCATGGGACTCAATGGCAGTGTCAGAGTCTGGCCCTGGAGCCCCTCATTCCCTTCCTCCCCAGCCTAATTGACTCATGGTTCCCTAACGCTCTCATCTTACCCCTGATTTCGGATAGCACTTGTGGCAGTGGCAGCTGTGGCTTTGTGTCACAGCTAAGCCGCTTCATGCATGAGTCACCCTGTGAAGAACAGTTGGAGAGATGGTCCTGGTGAAGGACAGAGCAGTATATCAAGGCCAGGTGCTGAACAGAAGGAATGTGGATGTGAGGAGAGGTTAAAGGTCCATGAATGTGTAAGGAGGAAGGGGAGAAGACAGGAGAGACCTGTGAATTTATCAGTAGCAGAAGTAGGTGCAGGGAAGATGTTATTTCAAGGTGGGGATATCAAAGTTTCAAACTTAAAATGATGGCCAGGGATTTCATAGAAATCTGAGCACTGCTTGCAAGCCAGCATGACTGCAGAGGTGGGGAGTAGCGATGGAGGTCTCTGGGTTGACCCACAGAGGCTGTGGGGGAAGCAACAGCAGGATTTAGGTTTACCTTAAACATGTGATGCAAAGTTTTGCAGTCAGAAAATTTGTTACTTTAGGACCTTTAGAAATAAGAATCCTGTTTTGCATTGCAGGATGCAGGTGCAGAAGTGGTTGTCCAGAAGGAACTGTTTCCTGGAGTGCAAGTAAATAGTGAATATTCTGAAGAGGAAGAAAAGGTCAACGAGCTGAAAAATGAAGTAGCTGAACTGGATATTGTGCTCATAAATGAACAACTAAAAGAGCTGGAGGTATGGAAATTGCAAAGCCATTCCTCTTTGTTAATGGAGTGATACACTTACAGAATTATTACTCACTTAGCCAAAACAGAATTGTTGCTTATACTCTTATGATTAGTCAATTTGTCTACCAGCTACTCTTCCTTAATGCAAATATGTCCATGTAAATACCATATTTTGTACTGCCCTTCTAAATTGCAGTAGTAGATACACCTGTGATTGCACACATGCTTCCATGATGTGCACAGGCACACATGCTCATTGGCATGTGACCGAGCAAGCGTACGTTTGTAGATCTATCAGCATTTAGCTGTATTTTGTGCTGAAAGCTGAAAGCGTTTAAGATCCTCTTCTGATTCTCTTTCTTTGGTGGGCTTGATTGCAGAACTTACAAACGGAACTGGAAAGGTGGAAAGCAAAATCTTTGTGTCCTGTTCAAGAAGCGTTTCCCAGTGCAACAACGGGATCAAACAGAGCAGAGCTACAAACCCCCGAGCCCGTGGTGCCCTGCTGGGATAGGCTGCTTCAAGAACTAGATGCTGTTAAGGCAGTGAAGCAGCAACAGTACTGTTTAATTAATGAGTACCAGAAAAATCTTTCTGCCATGCGGTCCTCAATGAAAAATTTGTCAACAGAAAAAGATAACATAAAAATGTGAGTAGAGTTGAGCATTTCTGATAAGGTTGCGGAAGAAATATGGTCCTAGACTGAGTTTTGTGCCATACTTCACAATTGCTCAGACAAGAGTATGGTGTTTTATCCATCTTGTTATTGTTAGGTAGCAAGAGAACTCTCATATGTTCTACATTTAAACAGCCTTAAACAGACACATTTCTGATGGTTCTCTGCTGTCCTTTAGCAACATCTACTCTTTTTATTTTTTAGGCAAAACAAAGAAATTATTGCTGTACTAAAAACCCATCTAAAACCATATTAAAATACTTTTGCACAATATCATAGATATGAAATATCTTTTTTCTTTAAGGACTCATCAGTTCTAATTTTTTTTCTGAGCAATTTCTGAAAATTAACTTTATTTGATAGGAGGAGTTCTGTGGCAATAAATAAGTCTACAATACCAATTGATTGTTCAGCCTGGAGAAGAGAAGGCTCTGGGGGATACCTTATAACAACCTTCCAGTGACTAAAGGGGACCTACTGGAGAGATGGGGAGGGACTCTTGATCAGGGAGTGGAGCGATAGTATGAGGGGTAACCATTTTAAAATAAGAGGGTAGATTTAGATTAGACGTTAGGAAGAAACTCTTTACTGTGAGGGTGGTGAGATGCTGGAACAGGTTGCCCAGAGAAGCTGTGGCTGCCCCATCCCTGGAGGGGTTCAAGGGCAGGCTGGATGGGGCTTGGAGCAACATGGTCTAGATTGGAGGTGTCCCTGCCCAGGGCAGGGGGGTTGGAAGTAGATGATCTTTAAGGTCCCTTCCAACCCAAACAATTCTATGATTCCCAGAACTAACCAATGCACACAAAATATTTAGTACCTTTTATGAATTATCCTTCAGTATGTGGAGCTAGCCTAATGATGTATTACGATAATTCAAGAATCTTCAAAGAAGTTGATAAAATTCTTAATTTACAGCAAAGAGATTGAGACAAAATGGAATTAAAATCTAGCTTCTAAATGTATTTTAGGTGGGAATTTCAAAATAGTCCTGGAAATAAAAGATGAGTAGGTAAATTCCCCTGAATTAATCTTGAATTAATGGGAATTTTTGAAGTTTTTCTCATAACTTTTATCTTCATTTTAAATCAGAAATAACTATAAAATGTTGTTAATTTACTTGGAGATGATAACACTATTGTTGATTTTGAAAAAAAATTTAGTTTAACTTTAAAGGGAGGCTACATTCCTTTAAGAAATGATGCATGCTATATTATTATATACTGCAGTTTTAGAGAATATACACTAGAATGTGCCTTTCCTGCAGAGATATCTAAAAATAACTAATGCTGTACGGATAAGCAAGAAATAATGGCACTGCGGTGGTGGTTAGGAGATCTGTGAGAGAATATTGAAAGATTCATGTGATTAAGTGAATAAAGTGAGTGAATCATTCTCTAAACAAAGAAATTCTATTTTTAAAATGTGTCTAGGCAATGCTTTAGGGGAGTTTTTGGTTGGTTTGTGTTTTTTTGGTTTTTTTTAAACACTATTCCTATTTTTGGCAGGGGTCCTATGAACAACGCGGTTCTTCTGGAGAAAATTAAGGCATGTGTGGAGTCCTTACGAAAAGAAAGAGATGTCTTAAACCAGTTGAAAAGTCAGCAAGAAAGTTTATCTCAGCATTTAACATGCATGGATAAAGTGTTAATTGAAAGCCAAATGAGGCAACTGGAGCAATGGTGGCAACACGTGGAACAAACAGTGCAAAAGAAACACGATCAGGTTGTGGCAGAAATCGATGAATTTAATCTGCTTATGAATAAAGCGCAGGATATCCAGAGGCTGATACAAGAACAGTATTTACAAGCAGAGTTATATTCCTCATCTGAAAGAGAAGCCAAATACCCTGTACTTTGGACCACAGAGCTACAGGACATTAAACATGGTCTTTCTCTATTAAAAAGAAGGATTGAACTGCAGATGAAAAGAATTTGGAGTGATCAAGAGAAGGTAGCTTTGGAGAACTCTATACATGATTTGCAGAGCAAACTGGAAGCTTTATCAGCGCAACAAGCTCCTCAAGAGGGTGTTCAGATTACTGGTCCTGCTCTCATGAAACATGAGATGATGAAGAGGTTGAAAGAAAATATCTCATGGGTTAAAGATTCACTGTCTTCTCTTGATCAGAAAGCAGCACTTTTCCCCAGTGATGTTAAATCCCAGATCAGAAGCTGTCAGCTTATGAGCACAGAAATTGTAAACAAGGAGCCTGTGATTGTGTCGCTGGATTATGGGCTCCAGCACCTCATTCCCAACTTGAAAACGGAGGAGGTCTCTGATATGACCTTCCTTTTAGAAACGTTACAGAATTCATACAAGGCTCTTGTTTTAAAATCAGCTCAAAGATTACAGCACCTCGAGCTGCAGCTGGAGGAGAGGCAAAGACTTAATGCAGAAGTAGAAAAAGTTCACTGTCAGCTTCGAAATGCTGAGGTGCTTGCTATGCCTGACATGAACCGAACCAGCACGTGGTCAGAATTAATCAATCAACAAGCCATTTTAAAGGAGATTTTGAAGGACATACAGGAAATAGAAGGGCTTATCTCATCCCACTGTAAAGAGAGTCGGGTCACAGCTGGGGAACTGAGCCTGTCTGAGCAACTCTTTTTGATTGATCAATTAAGAAGTCTGAAGAACAGAGCAAGGAAAACCCAGAGGCAAATTCAGAGTAAACTTCACGAAGTTGAAAAAAAGATAGCAGTCTACAGAGAGTTTGCTCAAGGAATAACTTCATTGCAGCAAGATCTTAATGATCTACAGCAGAGTGAAATGAACCTCGAAGAAGGTGAATTACTAGGTGCTAAGCAGGAAGTGAAGGATAAATGCAAAGCACTGAGGGAAAAAGTATTAGCTTTTCAGTCCAATTTGTCACAAATTATAAAGTACAAAGAAATCTTTGAACTCATAGGTCTAAAATGGGACTCGCTGCAGCCGGATGAATTGCAAACTCAATTTTTTAAAATTAAAAATAAAATTATAGGGAACATAAAACGCATTGATAATGTTGTTAGGGAATGGGATGAGATTCAAGCATTGCTAAATGAAATCCAGACTGTGACATCCATTGTAAGAAAAGAAGTTAACTTCCTAAATGATAGCTCTGGCACTTCTCCTGATGAGAATCTTATATCTGCACAGATTCTGTTCCAGACAGTTCAACAAATCTTTTGCTTAACCCAGGAGGTAGAAAATCAACTAAACAACGAGGTCCTTGATACACCATTCAAAGAATCCAAGAGGAAAGAAATAAAGAGCATGGAGAAAAATGTTGAGGAATTGAATCAATTTCTTCAAAACTTGGTCTCTGGTCTCCAGTGTGTAACAAAGGAGGGTGTCCAGAATGAAGTAGAACATATATTCCACATCATAAAGCATATTCAGTTAGAACTCCAGCAACCACTTCTGATAGACATGAAAAATATGCAGTATGAAAAGATGCGATGGGAAGGAATTCAGAATATGATGCAAGGAAAATTCTCTGATATTAAATGTATAATGGAAAAAGAGAGGGAAAACCAAGAAGAAAAATCTCTTGTTGCTAGTTTACAAGCAAAATTAGAAACACTGCAAGATCATGAAATACAACTGAAGACAGACATTGCTGCCCGTGTTGTAAGTATATTTAATGAAAGTAAGATATAGCCATGTGTCTTTGCCCAATAATTAGATCAGGTGGCTGTGACTGCAGTGTTTATAGTTTCATTATTCGTTTGTCCTCTTCTTATTCCAATAACTGAATTGGCCCGTCATCTTCTCTGCATTGGTGGATATGATGGGAATCATATAAGACACTAAGGATACAAAGAAACCAGTTGTATTCAGTTTGATTATAACCAAGCAGTGGGGATTAGCACAAGAGAAGAAAGGTAAAAGGGATGAAGGGAAAGGTTGTTTTGAAGTATTGAGCTAAAGAAAGACCAGCCATAATTGTCCTGGAAATATGCTTGAGACTGATTTTGTGTAACGTTTTCAATAGTGACAATGATATAAAAAAATCGGAACTTTCTTGTTTCTATGATAAATAACAAGCTTACCAGTTGGGAATAATCAAGGAGAGTAAAGCACAGGTGAAAACAGTGTGATCCGGCCTCACTCAGGGAGGGTGAGCAAAGGAAAGGCAACCGGGATTCAAGGCTTTAACTCAAGTATACAATAAGGCAATGCTGGAGGATCGATCTCATTCTTGATGCCTTTGTCAGGAAAAGGTCCACTCAAACTGGAACAGGTGGTATTAGAGGGATAAGGAATGTTGCGGACAGTTAATAAAACTGAATTTCCTCAACCTCATAAGCTGAGGGCAAGTGGGAAATCTATCTGAGAAATGTAATTAGGCTGGAGGGTAGACTTAGTGGATGGAAAAGGACCCCTTAAGCTAAAGGGCAGTGTTAATACAAGGAGAAAGAATTAGTGAATAAATTTATTTTGGAAACTAGAAGTGTGGTAACCTTCATAGCAGAGAGGTTCTGGAACTGTGTCCTGGTCAAGAAGATCTGTGTCCTGACTACCCACGAGGTCTATGGATACAAATGAGGAAATATGAGGTGGTAGCTAATAAGAGGGGGAAGGACTCAGCATCCCTGATGGACTTATGGTCCTGCTGCCACATTTTCTGGTTTGCTATGCTTCATCTTCACTGCTTGGGTGTTGTGTGGGAAGCACAATGACAAAGGTCCTCCCCTCTGGGAATCCAACAGCTGGCAAAGTCACCAATCATTCTGTGTATAAATATGTAAGAGAAGTGGGTTTAGTGAGAAGCAGTTTGGCAAATCATAGTGGAGATATCCCCTAGAGTGAAATAAAGCCTCCACCTCTGGGCTTTCCTTGTCTGAAAGGACGTATAGTGCCATGTCCATAAGGGATCATATGGCTCCTGTGTCCTGCCAACCTTCTTTCTGGACTTTTCCAGTATTGGCAGTTCCCTTATAACCCCTGATCCTATGGTTGAGGGCCGTCCATCCACAGGTTCCTGTGTGGATTGCTCTGTGACTACCTAGGTAGCAGAGTGCATTTGCCATGTGTCCTCCCTCACCTCTGCAGGCCAACTCTGGGAGGGTTGGTCTCCAGGACAGCAAGGAGTGAAATTCTGAGAAGACCGTCTGGTGATCCAGAGGAGCTCAGCTGTCTTCCTTGATTGTTCATTTGTCTTTTTAACACTTTCAGAGTGCTCTAGAGGAGGCGTGTAAGACCGGTGAGCTTTATACCAAGGCTGTTGAGAAGGCTACCGGGTTCCTGGAGGACTATGAAGCTCAAGTCAAGTCTGCTGCATCAGAGCTCGATAGCTCAGAGATCTGTCAGACTCCACAATGGAAACAAGAAGAGTTCAACTCTATAAAGGCGAGCATGGAAAACCTGTGTTCCAAGCTGAAAAACCTAGTGAAACCAGAAGAAAAAATATGTCTGGAAAACACTTTAACGGAACTAGTCAATAAGAGCGTGGCATTAAGGGAGAAGGCTCAAAGAAAGGAAGCTGATGAACAGAGGTAGGTTTAAGAGATCTTCCCTTATCTCTTGTTATGAGATAAAAGGCAGCATTGTTTCTGCTCTGATAGAACCAGAAACACATGTAAGCATTTCTGTGGTTCCCAGGTGTGGTTGTAATGGAAGGAAAATTACCAGACAGTAAGCATATTAGTAATAACTCACAATACAGTAATTTTTAGTATCTTCCATAAAGTATATGTGGGACTCGACTGAGTGTCATAGGATACCAGAATCAGAAGAAAGCACATTTCCACAGTCTCTAGTTCAGTGCTGGTGCAGGCTAGAAGAGCTTTCAGAGAGGCCCTAATGCATGTCTGCCATATGCTGTTCTATGGCTTGAGAGAGTAAAGAACAAACCAGACACAGGCCACAGTTTTCTTCCTTCAAATATAGGTATGAAAGAGATCTGAAGGGCCTTCAGATACATACACAAAAAAAGCTTGGGAGATAGAGTAAGGGATTTTTCAATTGCTTACTCGTGATCCAGTGCTGCTGGTTCTGTTAAATGTAACCTTAAAATCTGCTTTTATAATCAAAGAATTGGGTGACTTTAAAGACTTTGGTAATAGAAAAGAGATGATAAGATACAGAAATAAGAAATTGCAATTGTATAGATCACTATGGTAGGGATAAACAGAATGTGTGTTAAAAACTGGGAGCTAATTTTTGAGAATTTCTGAGGATGGATGGATGGATGTCTTAGATCAGGACATACAACTTTATTGAGCAGCTCCATGGATGATACATGGATATACATACCTATATTTCTTTATCTCTGGGACGTTTGTGTCTGCAGATCTAAAGTATCTCAGATAGTGGACCAGAAGTGTATAATAAATGGTAATTGCAGATAGGTTGCAGTTCAGGAGGTTTTTAAATTTTTTTGTTTAATTCTAGTGGGCATTATTGTTGAAGAGAGGAGCAACCACGATAAAATTTTTAATTGATCTGTTAATTGCTTCCTACAGGTATTTTGAAAAATACAAAAGCTACACAAAAGCCAAAGATAAGGTGTGTGATAATCTTAAGAATCTGGAAAAGATGCTTAGCCAGTCTTTGTCTCAAATACCAATGTCTTATAAAGAAGCTTTGGAGCACTTAGAAGAAAGCAAGGTAAGAGAGGCTCTGAAGAACTTGAAAAGATCATGCAAAACTGTGATATAGCAACTATGCACACTGTATGATATTGTAGTAGAAAAAAATTATTTTTCCTGTATTTATGTATATGTAAACTTAAAGAATATAAACCTATAAAAAGATCAGATTATAATAGGCCATGTATAATGGCCAAGTACATCTTATTGCTGTGGAAATCAAACATTATTTGTGCTTAAAATAGCGTTGCATTTCTGTTCAGATTCCTCATTACTTCTTTGCAGGACCCAGGGTGATCAGATTTCTAACATTGCTGTTGGTTTCCCTCAGAAGTGAAAGTTTCCCCACCCAGGCCCCTCTTACTGCCCGTCCCCCAGACCTGTCCTATAACCAGCCTCTTTGCTGGTGTCTCTTTTAGTACTCATCATAGAATGGTTTGAGTTGGAAGGGACCTTAAAGGTCATGAAGTTCCAACCCCCTGCCCTGGGCAGGGACACCTCCCACCAGACCAGGTTGACCAAAGCCCCATCCAGCCTGGCCTTGAACCCCTCCAGGGATGGGGCAGCCACAACTTCCCTGGGCAACTGGGCATCATATTACAGGCTTGCTATTTTATACATCTGTAATTCCTGCTCATTCCTCTTCCCTTCCGAATAACCAGAAAGAAGTAAGAATAAGCTAATTGCCTGGGCACGCCACTCTTCTGTTTGTTTTGCTTGTTTTATTTACTCTGTCTTTCTTCACAGTCTTAGCCAACAGGATTCTCTCATTGCAGCCTTATTTAAGCTCAGTGGAGTGACTGCCATTTTATTAAGGAATCCTAATCATGTAACTGAATGTTTGAAAGGCTGAGAGAGCTGGGCCTCTTTAGCCTGGAGAAGAGAAGGCTGAGGGGAGACCTTATTAATGCTTCCAAGGATCTAAAGGGTGGGTTGAAGGAGGATGGAGCTGGACTCTTCTCAGTGGTTCCCACTGACAGGACAAGGGTCAACGGGCACAAGCTGGACCATGGGAAGTTCCACTCCAATATGAGGAAGAACTTCTTTGCAGTGAGGGTGTCAGAGCCCTGGCAGAGGCTGCCCAGGGAGGGTGTGGAGTCCCCTTCTGTGGAGATCTTCAAGCCCCACCTGGATGCTCCTGAGTGATGTCCTCTGGGCAGCCCTGCTTTGGCAGGGGAGTTGGACTGGATGATCTCTAGAAGGTCCCTTCCAACTCTATAACAATTCCATGATTCATTACCACTTCTAACTGTATTGATTTTTTTTTTATTTTTTTTTTCCCTATAAGATTTTAGTCTCCAACATCGACTTGGCTGAAGATGATCTTGTGAAGCTGAGGCAGGTCTCTGGAGAGCTGATGAGATTCCGCAAGGGAAGCGACAGGGCGCCAGGCAGGATTGTAGCAGTACTGTGGGAAAACTGGCTGGGTCTGCTTGAGGCAGCGAAAGGGCTGGAAATTAACTGTGAAGAACTAAAGCAGGAATGGAAATTCATCAATGAGGAGGTGAGTTGTTCAACAAATTGTAAGTTTTGGGGAATGTGGTAGGGATGGGGCCCTCAGTAAAGCGGCATGTAAAGGGCTGAGATCAGTGCAGAAGATAATTTCCCACCCACTGATCGGCCAGTTATCCACAGCCTTTCTTGAACCCAGAGTCAAAAATGAGGGCGATAATTTTCTGAACCCAGAACAACTCTGTGTGTGGTGATGTGCTTTGTTAAAGCAAGCTTAAATGTTTTGGCACGTTTCAGAGGCTCAAGCTCTCTGGCTGTGTAATTCCCAGTACTTAGTCATGTGTGTGAGGGAATGAATAATGTAACTTATGGTGATGGAATAAAAAAGCACTTTGTCTCACGCTTTGACATGCTGTTTACTTAGCTGGAACGAGAAACAATAATTCTCGATAAGCTCCAGGAAGAACAGCCAGAAAGTCTTAAAGAGAAAGAAAAGGCCACCAGAGAGGAACTGTTAGAGTTACTGGATTTTGTGAACTCATTTGAGGAGAACATCAACCAGCAACAGCTCCTCTTACTCTTACTTCTTCACCGAATAAGAAACATTCTGAATACACCTGAAAATACTGAAGCAGAAGCTGCCCTTCCCGCCTTATGTGAGATAAAGGCAATGCAGGATCGCTGTAAAAAGTAAGTTGTGTGAAATTTCTCTTGAAGATACGACATAGGACTACTTATAAGTGCAGCCTTTTATAGGATATTTGAGAATATATGAAAGCTATAATGCACTTCAAAAGATAGCGAATACCCTACTGGGTCAGACAAGTGCTGTCTCCAGCGTGAGCTTTGGGAGATAGTAGTTAGGGGGAAGACCTGAGCCTGGCCATATTGTGTGTTGTGGCCTGCAATTTGTGTTCAAATGTAGAAGGAATCAGAAGGGATGCTGATCAATTGTGAACCTGCATGAGATACGCGGGTCTTGCACTCTAATGAAAATCAGACCTTGTACTTTTTGCAACAATGCAACTTTTGCTTACTGAGTGCCGCTGTTTAAAATTTGCCTCAAACATGTTTTTTTTTTTTGCAAATCTGTGATTGTCCATTTCCATACCTGCTTTCTGACATGGAAATCTTTGTGATACTCATCTTCTGTTTTGCCAGTGTTTTTTGATTCTGCGTGCTATCTGATTTGGTCTACCAAATATACTTTGTCTAGCAATATCTGAAGATTCATTTTTGAAGAAACTGAGACAACGAAGGATAGAAACTCAAAGATTTAAAGATTTAGTTACAGAAAATAATATAAAAATACATACAAATGTGGTTCTGGATATATATTTTAAAAAATAGCTGTATTAAGCATGCTCTTAGATTACTCCCACTTAGTGTAAAGTCTAACACTTGCTATTTTTTTACTGGAAATCTCTCATAGGTTGTATGAAAAAGCTCAAGACCATAAGGATTCTGTACAAGCTGAGATTCAAGAGAGGAACAAGATCACTGAAGAAATAAGTGCCGTGATGAACGCGTTACAGAATGCTGCATCTGCATTATCGCCAGATGCTACTGAAAAGGCAGGACAACTGGAGGTTGGTAACAGAGCTTTTGTCGTGTAGGGGCATTTGGAATATGTTCTCTTTTATGCTGGGGCTTGAACTTGCTGTAAATAAAATTAGTGGCAAAGTTATACGCATATGGCCGTTGACTTATAGAGAACGAATCTGGCTCAGCAGATGACTGGACCTGCTGTGTCCTTGGTCTGTGTTCCTCTTCTTCTGTGTGGTTGAGCTAGCAGAGAGAGAGATGTCTTTCCAGATTGCAGAGAGATTCACAGCCAGTCGCATGCTTTTTAGCGTACATCTTGTGCCTCTTCCCCCTCAGCATACCTAGGCAGGGCAGCTTCGCATGTACCACATCAGGAGGTGAACCTGGGAAATGCTTTTTAGAAATCAAGCTGTGATCAAGACCACAGTCTTCAACAGCAGCAGCCAGCGCTCTGCAGGAACCCAGTCTATACATTTCTAGCGTTTCAACGTATTCTTGTTATCCTGCTTTGAATTGTTGACTTTATGAACTAGCAGTACTCCTAACACTCTCTGAATGTTGCCTTATATGTTATTTTGTTTCAACTTTGTCTCATTATGTTTATATTACTATCTTAATTTTTAAATATTGATCAAAAATTATTTTAATTATATTTGAGTTATCTTTTAACTATAGAACTTTATCATTTATTTATTCTAGTCTACTAAAATCTATTACAAATTTGGTCTCTCTTTCCTGTGTCTTGTATAAAAGCTAGTTGTGGGTCCCCACCACGTATTTGTCCAATGATTTCTTTGTAGCAGTATATTCCAGGGGGGCTGTTCCTTTTGTGAAAATTCAGCTGAAAGCATTGAAAAATTCCTTATTTTTACCTAATGCAAACACTGTAAGCCAAAATCTGCAGGGTGATTTCATCCCTGTTTCCAAAGAAAACCTAATTTCTATAAAATCTCTAGCATTATTTGGGACTCCGTTGCATTTGTTGACTGGAAGTACCTATTTGTTTTGGAGACTAATGCAACTGATTCTTTCACATTCAAGTCAGGGAATCTGTAAATGTTGGCACAATCTTTATTAGCCTGCTCTATGGTGGAACCAGGCACAAAGCTGTTTCACAGCTTGGGGTTTTTTTAATATCAGCCCCTGTTGTGGTAGGATGACAGGAAATCAATCAGACTTAACACAGTTCTTCTGTGCGTTGTATTTGTGTGATGGAAAAGATTCCCAAGTGAGGACTAGGAGTTAATGGATTACCATTACCACTGATTGAAAAAAGAAAAGGTTGTTAATTTTAATGTCTTTCATTGTTTGGTAGGAGCTTTAGATCATTTTCCCCAATAACTTGAGTTTCTCAAACAGCTGAGCATCGGAGAAAAAAAAACACAAAACAACATAAAGCAAACAGAACTTTCCAACTTGAAATTCTAGAAAACCTCCAAAACAAATGAGCTTCTTCATTCTTTCTGCAAGAGGGCTTAGATCAGATTTTATTTCTAGGCCACAGGCTGTAGACAGTCGTTCAAGTTTCTTTTATCTCATAAAACCTACATTCTTCATGCAGAACTGGAAACTACTGTTTCAAAAGGAGCCTGCTGTGCTGCTCTGCATAATGGCCTGAAAGCGGACACTTGGGCTTGGAACCTGTTGCTTTTTGTGGTCTTTGTGGTGTTTACAATAATGAAGGAATAAACGGTGGCTATTAAACGTCTCTCAAAGAGCAAATGCACTTTTGGCAAGAGGGGGAGAACACAAAGGTTAACATTTATTCCTAGGAGCACTTGAAATGATTACATTGCTGTACCTGTCGATAAACACCAGTGCGTCAGTTGCCTGACACAAAGCAGTATCAGGTTTAATTAATTCTCGCAGATCGAAGCGCATCATTTGATTAAATGAGTGAGTATTTCTCAAAGTTAGTCCGCTCGCAGAGATAGTCAAATTAGGTTTAATTCCACAAAAACAGCTTTTCCAAACCATAACAATGGCAGGAAATAGAAAACACAATATGTACGTATGTATATAAATATGCACATATACACACATGCATCTGCGCTCAGTAAAAAAACTGGCTAAAACCACTGAAGTTATTCTTAATTTTGTAGGAGGTTCAGAATGTGGTTGGTAAAGAAAGTCAAACTCTGAAGGATATAATGGAGAAACTCCGGATCAAGTATTCTGAAATGTATACAATAGTTCCTGCAGAGATCGAAACACAGTTGGAGGACTGCAAAAAAGTATTGCAAGACCTAGAAGAAAAGGTAACTGTTGACGTGCTTTTCATATTTATCTTTTTGTAATGTATAAAGAAGTACATAAATATTTGATGGATGTTGTAACTATAAATTTCAACTTGAAACACTGATTATTTTCATTTGCATTTCCCTCCCCGTGAAAATGTATGTGTGAGGAGAGATTCCTCATGCTAACTGTTTTGTTTTAGAAAAAACCTTACAGTAAGCAGTGTGAATATAGTATTTTTCTTTTCTGCTAAAGGAGGGCAGACAGAACCACTAGCAATATAGTCTTGGATATGATATGGATCCTGTCTTCTGTCCAGTCTGATTCTTAAACTGAACAAGCAGTCAGAGTTGATTGGGAAGTTTGTACAGCTTAACCAAGAAGGTATTTTCAAAACTGAGTTAAAAGAGGAGTTCGAAACTGGATATATAATTTTTTTTAATCCAGTTTGCACACACAGTAGGGTATCAGGGCAGGGTTCTTTATACTACTCATCAGGACACGGTTGCATTCCTTTAAAAGCAGGCAGGAACTTTAAACAACTAAATAACATTGCCTCTGCTTTTTGCAGTGTTTTCTATCTACAGGGGGTATAAACAGGTAACTGAAAATGAAATTAAAAGAAAGGATTAATACTGTAAGTTTGAGGACAAATTTTAGCCTGTTTATAATTATCATCATTGTTATTTATTAATGTGTTACTTTTAAAAAAGTAAAAAAAAATCTTTCAGTTCTCTTATTTCAGAAATAATAATGTTTAATGCTAATTTTAAAGGCTAAATCTCAGTTAATTTGATAAAACTTGAAAGCTTAATAAAATAATTTCAAAATCCAGTTACTTGTTACTGTCTGTCAGATTATTCATTCATTTTATCTTATATTAATACACATTTCTTACAGCTTATTAGTTTATATTTGGTTAGTTTTGTAGTTCATGTTGCAAAACAGAACCAGTCTTTTTAGAACCAACAACAGGGTTGGAGAGAGAAGGAAAATGGCAGTAAAACGGTATTTATTGGTTTGGGGTGGGTTTTTTTGTTGTTTACTATTTCTTTTACAGAGATAAAAGATTATCCCAATGCACACATTACACATTGGAGTGAAAGAACTGGTCCTGGAATCTAGATAACGTTTTGCTTTCCATATTTAGGTAGTGAAAAACAATGTAAACTACCTTGGAATTTTTTAAAATGCATTTAGGAAACAAACTAAATCCTAGTGGAACTAAGCATGAGTTGAATTACATATTAGGAGACCCCAGCATATGTTAAATTGAATTAACTTGTCATATCTTAAAGGCATTCTGCTTTCTTCTAAATCTGCTAAACTAAAAATGAAAATAAATCGTGCTTTTGATCTCATGCATTTTATCTGAAAAATACAATAAATTCATCCCAATAAGAAGTCTTGAAATTAAAATCCTACCCTACCACTGAGCAGAGTTTTGACAGATGCAGCTTTTTTTCTGAAGAAGGGAAGCCAGTACTTCATCTGCGTTCTCATTTCCAACTGTGTTGTGTCACTCATCCATGTTTCTCTTCTATTTTGGAAACCAGCACTACCACATATAAAATTTTTCATGTTTAGTGTACTCCAGGGTAGCAGTAATGGTGAAGCGTTTCGTGATTACAATTTAAGTTCTTTTTTCCAAGGAGTCTTAGGCACTAAGTACGGACTTTATAGCTTTTTTTGTATAAGCACAAGGATTTGAGGGGAGCCCTGTAATTCTTTTCTCTATACATATATTTTGATTAATACAATTTTATCAATACAGTACCTTATAGTTATTATTATCTTGGTCTGACAATACATGTTGGAATCTGTAAATAATAAATAATGGTCATAACATTAAGAAATAAAAATGGATAAGTAATTTATTAACTAAATAATGACCTTAATTCCTCTTCCCACAAAAGGATAAAATATTTCAGTATAAGGAGCTTCAATCCAGAATAACTACTCAACTAAAAATCTTTTGGATCAACACAGCATAAAACTGTGCAGAGTGTATGCCCCAAAAATCCTAGAGCTGCCCCAAAAAATTCCTTTTTACCATGAATTTACTGTGATTTAACAATTTCTTGGTGCTTGGCTGACCCTAATAGCTAGGAGGGTTTAGTAAGAAAAAACATTGCTTCCAGGAGGGAAGGGAAGGAGCAACTCACCCCCTGCACTTCCTCTAGTCCATAGTCACCTGGTACCTTACTGTGTCACTCGGATGTGTGCTCAGGCATGAGAGTTTTTCTCTTTATGTACAAAGCCAGGCCCTCCAGTGGGCCAGTTTTTCATTTCTGTGGAGCCTGCAGAGTAAAATTAAGTGTCGCATACTTTATGGGACTCAGAGCCTTTTATTTTAGTAATGAGTTTCTAAATTTCTTTTTAGAAATTCACTACGTGGTGATGCGCTCCCACATTCCCTTATTTCTTAGGTGGAAGCAATACCTCTCAGCTGAGACATCGAGGTGTCATTCCAGGTTTCTTACAGCACTAATCTAATCTAAATGTGGTCCTTTCCACGCGGCAGCATGCTCAGCCTCTGTTATGGCTTAGAACAGGGGCAGCTGAAGCCAAGCCCCCAGGGAGGTGCAGCCTCTCATTGTGTGTTTCTGCAGAGATTGCCGTTCCAGACCGGTCATTTATAAGTGAGGACAAATTATTGAACAACAGGTAAACGTTGAATCTGCTTCTCCCAGCAAATGTAATTCCATTCCTCTGTTTTTAAGTCATTTGAGGAGTTTTTAAGGAGTTCATCAAGAGGAACCTAAAAAATATTTGGATGGTTTTGGTGAAGCGGTGCACAGAAACAAGCAGATCTTTGTAATCTCCCCTCTTGTTTTCTCTTTACTTTGACAGGTTAGCTTTGAAATCTTGCAGAGCTCTCCCCAGTATGTGCTGAAAAGAAAAGCAGAAACTATTAACAATGGCCTTCGAGCTATTGAAAAGATGTTACAACAGAAGAGCGAAAACATTGCAAAAGCCAAAGAAGTTCAGAAGGTAACCTTGCCAGAAAAATTTTGTGGGCGTTAAAAGATTTTTTTGGTTGTTTCTACATAGCCTGGTTTAGCAGGAGCGTAAACTGGTCCCCTGTGCCTTTTATGTCTGTAAAAGGAGAAGAACAAGCAAGCATTTAGCTGGTGAATATTTACCAATTCTTTCTCACAGGAAAATACGTGGTTCTTTTTCAACTGTGAGTCACACCGAGAGATGCAGAGCGTTCTGTTCTCTCTCTCTCCTATCAGCTCTGAAATCTTAGCAATTCCACATGCCCCACATGAACAACAAATAACTCTGCTGTTATCTTTGAGCTTGACCTTATATTTCATTTCCCTTCTCTCCACATGCAGCAAATCTGGGATATGCTGGACCTTTGGCACTACAAACTCAATGAACTGGATGCAGAGGTGCACGATATAGTAGAGCAGGATTCCTGCCATGCACAGGAGCTGATGGATATCTTAGTGACCCCCCTTCAGCAGTACCAACAAGTCTCACAACTTGCTGAGCGCAGAACTGCCATTTTAAACAAGGTAGATGCAAATGTAATTATTTTTTTTTTTAAATTAACATCTGACAAAAAAAAAAATAAAGGCTTTGCACAAAAGCCGGCTGTAGCTGAGAGTTTCTGGAGTGGCAAACATCACTTCCAGCTGCTACCCCAAAGGATTAGCTCTGCCCCATGGTTGACAGGGATTAGTAGGAGGAATTCATGCCCCTGGATGGGTGATGAGACGGTTCTCTATTACTCTGCTAATTATTACCTATTAAAGTAACATTGCCATATAAATTCTAACAATACCCCTGTGAAGTGTAAATACCTAACACCAAACTTACTTTAGAGGAGATACCTGCAATCATGAAACTGTTTCAGACAAATTACAGTCTTTATTTCACCATTCATTTGTAATTTGACTGACTTTGATGAAAATGCCTCCTGTTTTCTTTTCATCTCGTCCATAGATGCATTTATCCTGTACATTGAGTGGAAATGCATTTGTGCGCTTTATGTAAAACTCTTGTCATTTCCTAGGCTGCCAATAAGGTGGAAGAATATGATGAACTCTTGAAGAATGTGAAAGTTTGGATAGAAAACACCAACTGCTTGCTAGGAGCACATCCTCAAAATGACTCTGCCAAAAGCTTACACAAGCATACTGATGACCTTCAGGTAAGTGTTAATGGAGATATATGGTAGTGTTAGGGCTGGTTGCTCTCTAGGGACACAGTTCTGCATCCTGACGTCTGACTGACATAAATACTTCACCGTTTTTCAGTAAATCCTTTGAAGTGAAAATTAGTTATAGTTGATCCTCATGAAATGTAGATAGATACTTTTCATTCTTGAATGTATCTGTCTTGTGAAAGTGCTGAACTGTAGCGCATCTGTGTTCCGAAAATGTGGGGTTGTCTTCTGTTACTCTGCTGTGTAGCTACAGTCAGTTTTTACTGCCTGAATAGATACGGTTCTTTCAGTAATGTGTGTATGTGATCTAAAAATGCTAACGTGGTGTTTTGATGCCTGTGTGTCAGATACAAACTTTGAAGGGAATTGTCATTTGGAAGGCAGTTCTTCTTGTATCATGAAGGTAATTCTGACTGGTAATTTCAATATTGCTATTACGAGGAAGATCAGGGACAAGCAAGCACCAAGAGGATTTCTGGCAATTTTGTATTTGAAATTTGAGATTTCTATACATCTACTTCTTGGCTTAGGCCAAGACAGAAAGTTTGTGTTCCGAACATATTTTTGTATTGGAACCAATAAGAATTCGTTAGAAAAAGTAGCTGACTGGCTGGTGTGCAGAAACCCCTTTTCAGGTGTCTGGGTGACGTGTCTTGTTCATATACAGGGTCAGCCTGACTGTGGCACAGGAGCTGGAGAGGAATCTTCTCCAGGATCTCATGCTCTTCTTTTTTTGGGGTGGGACCTTTCTCTTGAGTGTGAGGTCTTCCTCTTCATGCCTTTTGTCATGCTCATGTAGACTTATTTTATCTATAATATGCAGACCTATTCCTTTAGGAGTGCAGTGCTTTAATCTGAACTAAGCTTTTGGGAATACATGCAACGGTCAATGACATACAGGAAATTAAAACTGGTTTCTTCAGGTCCTAAGCTCTGTGAAACTTCCATGTTCACCATTGATGGATAAAACTAAGCTCTTCTTTGTCTCCAGATGGCTTTGGAAGACTCGGAGCAAAAGCAAAATCTTCTACACAGTGTGTACTTGGAGCTGGAGGAGCTGGCACCAGTCTTTGAAACAGACAGCATAATGCAACAGCTAAATGAAATAGCTGATCAAGTAGCAGCTTTACAGCATGAGATCGCAGAGGTTCTTCCACAGATCCAGCAGGTGGCTGATGTAAGTTTGGGTGATCTATAAGTGCCTTTTATCAGAGCTTCACCATGTGTCGTGAAATATAGCTTAGGTTGCCTGCTCAGAAAAAAGGTGTGCTGGTTTTAGTAGGTGTGCCAAGTGAGGAACTTAATTGTTTGGGAAACAAACCATCAGAAGGTGTTTGGTATCTAATTAAGCTGTAAAGTTTAAAAGTATTGATGAAATTTCTCATTTAGGAGGAGAAATGCAGGACTTTTTGACTGGCTAATTAAAAGGGCTTATCTTGCTGTAGGGCAGGGCTCCTATTCAGAGGCACCTGGACAGGCTGGAGAAATGGGCTGACGGAAACCTCATGAAGTTCAAAAGAGGCCAAGTCCTGCACTCAGGATTGAACATATCCAAATACCAGTACAGGCTGGGGGCCAGCCAGCTGGAAAGCAGCTTTGCCAAAAAGGCCAGTGGTCCTGGTAGACAACAAGTTGATCACGACACAGCAGCACGGTCTTGCAGCAAGAAGGCCAACAGCATCTTGGGCTGCCTAAGAAAGAGTGTAGCCAGGAGGTCCATGGGAAGATAAAGACAGACATAGACATACTTGGAGCAAGTCCAGGAAGGCCACCAAGGTGGTCAGGGGGCTGTAGCACAAGATGCAGGAGTAAAGGCTGGGATACCTGGGTGGGTTCAGCCTGGAGAAGAGGCAGTTTGGGGGTGGGTGGTTGAGAATTACTGCTGTCTGCTACTACATAATGGGAGGCTATAGGCAGGATAGAGTCAGATTCTTCTTGAGGTGTGCAGAGAAAAGACGAGTAGTAACAGAACCATATTATAACAAAAGAAATTCCATTTAGGTATCAGGAAGGATATTTTTTTTGCCGTGAGATGGGTGAAACACTAAATTGGAGGCCCAAAGGTGGGTGGTGATGGGTAAAATCCCCTTCTCAGTAGATACCCAAATCTCGACAGCATCAGGCCCCAAATGACCTGCTCAGATGGGCACCAGAGACCTCCTGAGGTCCCTTCTAATGTAATTTAGTCTGTGACTGTCTCAATGAGAGTTCACAAGCAGCCGTACTGTATGCACATCCGTTCTTCCATCTGACATAAGACTCTTCATATAAAAAGCTGCAACAGTGTAATTAGACCAGATTGCTATGCTGATAATTATCACCACTGGAAAAGTGTCTTGTCTCTACTGGTAATTATAACATGACTTTTCAAGGATATTTCAATTCTGTATTCAGGGTTTAAAACACACCAGGTGGCCGTAGGTAGTTAATTCCTCCAGAAGTTATAATGATGTGTAATTTACAATAACTGGCCTTTTGATTGATAGCTTCCATTAACATATCCTGCATATGCTGCACTTGTTTTTCAATTTTTCTTTTTAAATCTAAGTGGAAGGCAGAAATGCAAGCTGGCTTTGGTATTTGTACTATTTACAAATACCCTCTTTGTTCCCAAAACTTAGGAATTGGAAGCCATTGAATCTCATGTGAAAGTGTTGGAGAAGGACATTGCCAAGATGAAGACAATCCTGTCATCAGAAGATCTGTTAGAATTTTCTCCTAAAGACCAACTGAAACATGGACAGGTCTGTGAAAACTCCTGTATAGGCTTTTTTCTCTATATGTTTATGCACAAGTTAGCATAAATGTTCTTTCACAAGATAAGGCTGTTTTGTGATTGCAAACTACCATGAATAAGTTTTTAGTATATGACTTTGAAATCTTAGTATCACATGAATTCTAATTCTTGGGTCAAAACTTGGAAGTATTATTTCAGTCATGATTTGGGCTACATGTTTCTACAGTAGCAAGTAGCACAATCCAAGAGGAGCACATGGCAAAACAGTTAGTGCAGAGAACCTGCTGTCTGTGTTGGATGTGCCTTGGGGGCTTAATTTGGACTCATCCTGTAGAATGGACAACTGTGGGTGGCTGGGTGTCATCAGGGACTCTTCTGGAGAGTATCTTCATCTTTAGTTTCATTCGAACCATGCAAACTGGATTCCTTTCAAGACAACTGCTCAATGTAAACCTCAAGGTGAGACTGTTGGGAGATCCCTTCAAGAAGCACAGTCAGCGTTTGAACGAAAACATGTGAAGTTAAAGCTCTATGAGTTCCATAGGGAACTCAAGTTGTCAGATATACCTGCTGTATTTGAGCATCTCCAGTTGATAAAGTTGATGGCCTGGCTCTCAGAGGCACTTGCTGCACTGTCACACCCCTCTCTGAAGGTGGGTGACTTGCGTCTGCAGATCCATAGCAGCATGGACTAAGGTGAGACAGCTCTCAAGATCCGCGTACAAACATTTATTAGATTCCCACAGTGATTAATACATGTCTTAACTAGGTCCACGATAATTGTTTAGGTATATAACAAAGTATAGCAAGCGGTAAGGTCTGCCTTGCATTACTTAGCAACAGATGCATAACAAATTACAGCAAGCGATAAGGTATGCCTTGCCTTACTTAGCAACAGATATACAACAAATTATGGACTTAACAACTTTAAAAGAGAAAAGAGAAACAAGGGCAGGGAGAGAGACAGATAAAGAGGTCACCAGTCCTGATTCCAGCGTTGGTTCAGCCAGCCGTGGGGGGGGTCTCTGGTTCATAGGAGCACTCCTCTATGAAAAATCTCCCCAGAGGCACTTACCTTCCTACTTTATGTTCGCACTTTCACTATGTCCTGCCCCACTGCTACAGTGGCAGTCCTGTCTCAGGTTTCCCGGCTACCCCAGGTGATGGGTAGCATGATTTGGGTACAGGGGTGAGTGCTATCATCATATATGTTTAGCATCATCTCGATAATTGTCATTAGCACAGGCAGGGGTGTGAACTTTAATACGCGTTTGGTGGATAACAAGGCAAAGGTCACCCCTGGGCATGGCAGCCTTTTGAAGAAACAAAGACCTACACAGATTCCTGTTATCTTGTCCTTGCAGGGCTGTCGTGTCTCCATAGAACTTCCTTCTCCGGGCACCTCAGGCGAGTTTTTTCTGCGTGAGTTACGCAAGAGATAAGCAGGTGTTAGCCTTAGCAGTTCTTTGAGCAGAAGGCACACATTATCCAGACTCCACATTATCCACCCTGTGGCTACAGCCTTATTTCTAGATAGTTGGGCGCGTTTGAGACATTCCTCAGAAAGGCTTGGAGTGCCTCTTCCCCCCTCCCTTTCGCCTCTCCATTTGTTTTGGGGAATTTACAAGTCACCTGTGACACGCACATCACTCTACGTAGCATCAAACAGTAAGTTACCTGAAAGTCTGAAAATCAGGCACTATTTTTCCAAAAATGAAGTCAAAATTTAGCAGGTTTTTGAAAATGTAGGCTGGGGTGACTTCGCATAAAAACATTTCATCGTGCAGGGACTTCATTGCAAAGATACCTTGGCCAGATGGTTTTCTTTTCTCTGCTTGAGAGAAGTAAAGCAAAACACTGTGGTATCTTTTCTTTTATACCACGTGCATTCCACATTGTTAGCTGACTGAAACGCAGAAAGCATCGGTTCAGTTTTAGGGGAGGGATAAAAATGTCATTGGACTTCTCATATTTGCTATCCAGAGAATTATTTTGTAATGGCTATGTTACATGGAAAAAGAAAAGTAATACTTTTTCTGGAAAATAATATTCACCTACTTCCTTACTTTAAATTTAAACCTGGATAATATGCTAATATTTAAAAAATCCTGATACAGGCTGATTATGAATGAGAGAATGAACATCTCTATTCCAATTGGGGCCTTTGAAATTGAAATGTTTTTCAGAGGGAATTTAAGAAAAATATTAGTAATTAAAGGGCCCAGAGGAGGTTCATATTTACATTTTTTTTCATCTGAAGTTCCCCGCTGAATTTAATTATTCTTTTTTTATCTGAACTTTCCCACTGAGGTGTCAGTAGGATTTCATGTTTTTTTAGGAGAACCATGAAATTGCCATTCTATCTTTCTTAAGTTGATATTTGGGTCTTCCATAAAACATGTATTGTGGTATGAAACTGCACATTTCTGTTCATCCAAAACTGATGAAGGCGATTGCAAACTGTACATCTGCTCGGGCTGCTGTGATATGGACAGGAAGGCCATCTTCAGAGGTTTCTCCTTGCTTCCATCCCAGTTCATCATCTCTGCTACGTTGATGAGACTGTTTATAGGACCATTATGAAAGGCTCGCTCTGACATAGGACGCTTCCTGTTGGTTTGCAGCACAAAAAAAGAAAGCCCAGAGTTGGCTAAAGTGACATCAAAGAGTTTGCACCAGAATTTTTAACTGTCTTCACTACCAAAGATGCTCCACTTTGAAATCACACACTTAGTAAGCAGTAACTAATCTGAATGTGACCCTTTTTTTGTCACCATGCAAACTCTATGTGTCTATGCAGAAAAAGCAGAATTGTAAATGTAGATTATATCTCCGTCTTGCTTTAGACAACCTCACCATGGATTTTCACTTGTTCCAAGATTAAGATATTCGTCCTTCTTAAATGGGAAAGTCACCAGAGAGAACTTTTACGCTTCATAACAGTAGTATAAACTGTTCAGTGTTGATTTTTCCAACTCAGTATCACACCCATCATCTATCCTGTGTCCCGATAGGTTATACTTGACCATGTTGGTCCCATGCAGAAGACCATTGTTCATATACAGTCCTATGAAGAAACACTTCATCTGCCAGGGGTGGAAATGCAACCTTTCCCAGTCTTCCAAAGATCAAGACAACTCTTAAGAGAGATGAAGAAATTGGAAAAAATTACTAAGGAACAAAATGATCTACTGGAGGTAATTAAGTTTTGGGTTTGTTTTGGGTTTTTTTACTGTCATCTAAACCACCTTTATTTTATTATAATTTTGATTACTAGACAATATTGCTTTTACAAGCCTATAGTACACCTACTACACCTTCTGTGTAATGGTTTGGGGATTATTTTTTTTTGTTCTTTTTTCCGTGTTATTTGATACTACAACAAGGTGTGCTGGATGGTGTTAAAATTCCTTACAGTTTTCCAATTCGGTCACAACTGTGTTTTAACATCTTGTAGAAGAAATGAAGGCCCAAGTGTCTTCTGGTGCACAACTGATGACTGAAGTCCAATGTTACATGCAGGTGCTCATATCTGCAAAGTTCAAGTCCTTAAACTTATCTTGAAGTGACTTATCTTGATGAGTGATTATATCAGCGGACCCTCAGCAAGTTTGCAGATGACACCAAGCTGAGTGGTGCGGTTGACATATCTGATGGACAGGATGCCATCCAGAGGGTCCTGGACAGGCTCAAGAAGTAGGCCCATGTGAACATCATGAGGTTCAACAAGGATCCTGCACCTGGGTCAGGGCAACCCCTGGTATCGATACAGACTGGGGGATGGAGGGCTTGAGAGCAGCCCTGAGGAGAAGGACTTGGGGGTACTGGTGGAGGAAAAGCTGGACATGAGCTGTCAGTGTGCACTCACAGCCCAGAGAGCCAACTGTATTCTGGGCTGCATCAAAAGAAGCATGGCCAGCAGGCCCAGAGAGGTGATTTTGCCTCTCCTCTGCTCTGATGAGACCCCCCTGGAGTACTGCATCCAGCTCTGAAGCCCTCAGTGTGGGAGAGACATGGACCTGTTGGAGTAGGTCTGGAGGAGATCCACAAAAATGGTCAGAGGGCTGGAGCACCTCTCCTGTGAGGACAGGCTGAGAGAGTTGGGACTGTTCAACCTGGAGAAGAGAAGGCTCTGGGGAGACCTTATTGTGGCCTTTCAGTACTTACAGGGGCTTTCTTATGAAAGATGGGGACAGGCTTTTTAGCAGGGCCTGTTGAGATAGAACAAGGGGTAGTGATTTTAAACTAAATAAGGGTAGATTTAGACTAGATATAAGGAAGAATTTTTTTATTTTGAGAGTGGTGAAACACTGGAACTCTAGGTTGCCTAGAGAGGTGGTAGATGCCCCATCCCCAGAAACATTCAAGGTCAGGTTGAATGGGACTCTGAGCAACCCGATCTAGTGGAAAGTGTCCCTCGATGAGCTTTAAAGGACCCTTCCAACCCAAACTATTCAATCATTTTTTCTGATTTCTCACTGGACATTTTGGAGGCCAGGCAGACACAAGTGGCTGCTAAAACAAGAATCTCAGTCTCTGATGTTCAGTTGTGAAATTAAGAGCACTACAGCAAGAGAAAAGCTCAAAAATGCTACATGACTAACATGTGCTTGGAGTTTGGAAAAAAGCAATGACTATGTGATATCTGTATGGTCCCTATGATTTTATTATTTTTTTTTTAGTCCATACCATTTCTTATGTCTGAAAAATGGATGTGGTAAAAAGTACCTTTTTCAGCGAGTTGCCAGATTAAATACTTGAGAATTTTCAAAACACTTTTAAACCGTGAGAAACAGGGTGCTTTGTAATTATGAAGTGTTATCGTGAGATTTCTAACTGGTTTATGTAGTGCATTAGATCCAGGTTTAGATTTTTCTCCTTTTTGAAACAGCTGTGACCTTTTTTTGCTCAGCATTTCCCTTTATCTGATAGGCATTGGACAATTTGCAGCTGAGTGAAAATTTCTTTGTGAGAAAACAGACTGGAAAAATTACAGTTCTTTGGTAGCTAGGATATCAAACTGTGCCAAGATTTTTCCCAGTCCCATTGAATGGGTTAAAAGTAGCAGTACTGCAATACAAGCCTAGCACCAGCTAAGACATAACAAAGGATAAAGCTATTAAAGGATGGCATTTTGAGTGCTGCGTACCCTGATAGAGAGGAAAGCAAATGGGAAGCAGGTTTCCTATGAAATATGTATGGAGAATGGTTGGAGAGCAGCCCTGAGGAGAAGGACTTGGGAGTGCTCCTGGATGAGAAGCTCAACATGACCTAGCAGTGCGTGCTGGCAGCCCAGAGAACCAACCACATCCTGGGCTGCATCAAGAGAAGTGTGGCCAGTGGGGCAAGGGAGGTGATTCTGCCCCTCTACTCTGATCTTCTGAGACCATTCCTGGAGCACTGTGTCCAGCTCTGGACTCCTCAACACAGGAAGGACATGGACCTGTTGGAATGGGTCCAGCGGAGGGCCACGAGGATGCTCAGAGGGCTGGAACACCTCTGCTATGAGGACAGGCTGAGAGAGCTGGGGTTGTTCAGCCTGGAGAAGGCTCCGGGGAGACCTTCGAGCAGCCTTTCGATATCTGAAGGGGCTACAGGAGAGCTGGGGAGGGACTCTGTGTCAGGGAGTGCAGTGACAGGACAAGGGGGAACGGTTTTAAATTGGAAAAGAAGATGGAGTCATAAATAGAGCTGGCTGGAAATTTCTTGATTAATTTGGGTTTCCTTTAGAATTCGTTGAAACCAGATTTTTTCACAGGAACAGGCTAGTTTTACACCAGTAAATGTACAGCAGTACATTTGCTTGGAAGTTTTCTTAGGAATACCTGTGCAGAGGGGAAGTCCATCCCACAGCACTCCTGTGAGCAGAGCATCCTATGGGGAACCCTGGATCCAGGTTCCTTCCTACTCTGCCTGAACTGGGCTGAGAATCTGGTCTTCAAAATTACATCAAACGACCAGAGTCTCCTGCTTCGTTTTAGATACATTGTGTGCACCCTTACCAAAGCAAACTGAAGCTCTTAAGTTTTATTCCAAGGCACAGCTGAGAAGTTTACAACTTAGTTTGAAGTTCACTGAATAAAAATACGTTTCCTAATGAGTCATCATCTGAGGGTCCTGTACTGCTTGACTGTAATGGGTCCACTTAAAAAAGGCTTGTTAGAGCGACAGAAGCCAGCTAAGAAGGGTGAAACTCTGGCTTCGTGTATTATTTCTTTACACAGCTGATCACACTGTCAAGCTTTATTTTATTGAAATTCCATTTCAATTCAAGAACTACAAGGATCTAGTGAAGAAGGTAGCTCACCCAGGGCTCTAATAAAGAAGTTATCTCACTCTGACAGTTAATTTAATAATTAAAAACATACCTCAAGTTCATCTAACTTCCCCTGCAACATCTTGTCCAAACAGAATACTCTATCGAGCGGCTGCAGCTTCTCCAACAGAATGTTTTGTGCAGCTGTCCCAGCCTGCTGTTTTAGCCGGTCAGCCAGCAGAGCAATCCGGGCATGGCATCCTACTACATTATAAAGGCCATGTTGTAAATTCTGAGGAGAGAAGGAGGAAAGAAGGAAAAAAAAGTCAGCAAATTAATCAGATCATCATTCATGTGCCGCTTCCATTCAGTATCTTTTGTTGTTGTAACTAAAGCTCTTTTTGTGGATCTCCTGCGGGAGCCAAAATCAGCTACAGTGAAAGCTTCAGTCTTTTACTCGGAGGATAGTGGGAACTGCATCCCTTGACTCTAGTGCTGGGAAAGGCACAGTTCAAAGTTCAGTGGAACACCAGTGACTTCAGGCAGTGGTATACTACTCCTACAGAGGAGATCAGGGAGAGAAATCAGAATATTCCTCTCTACAGAGCTGATTTACAGTAGCAGATGGAGACACTGGCCCGTGCTGCAGATGAGAAACGCTATTGTGTTACAAACATACTGGTACTTTGGATCCCTTAGTGGCTGAGGACTACGGTTTTGATTTTATTTGTTCCCCTTTACTACAGAAACGATGCTGAAAAATTAAACTCTAAAGGTAGTACAAGAACAAAGGGAGTCATTTTATACTCATTCAGGATACTTGAATATTTTTTTTGACCTGGACAAGGAACAGCACAATGTCATCTTGAAATGTGCCTATTTCTGGAACTGTCATTTGCTTTTAGGCATGAACCCCCCTGGAATTTTCCACTGTATGTTGTCTTTTCTGAGAGTAATTATCAAAGACTTCTATTTGATAGCAAAGAGCAGAGACGTTTCCCTAAAAAGCAAAATGGCTCTCAGTTCCTGAATCATATTGTAACCTGCCACTTCAGCCATTTAGTAAATAACCCATTTTGATTTTTTACTCTCTAGATAGGACTTTATTTTTATTTATCATGGCAACGGAGTTCAATGAAACCATAATCTTTCCTAATACACACTAGAGCAAAATATTAGAGAGATTAAAATACAGTTTTGTCACGCTCATGTGTTTTCCAAGTACAGCTAACTCACATGCCATGTCACTGATCCCCATTCTTCTATCTTGACACTTTCAAAAATCACAATAAATCCTGTGTATCCTACCCACACGAACCAGGACAGGATCTATAGCGCTAATGGCACTCCAGTGGCCAAGCCTTCCTTCGCAGGTGTAAAACTCTCCCCAAAGATTTCCAGAAAATGTGTTGCCTTTTTGTTGACACACTAATGAATTTATGTCACAGCCACTAAGAAATCAAAAGAAAGCGAAAATGCTTTGGTCTAAGTTCTGCTGCTGTCAGGTGTTTCTGACATGGGAAGAAATATATGAGTTCTCTTTCCCATACGTAAAGTTTCTTAATTGGCCACATGGAAACTGGAGTACTTTGGACTTCTTCCAATATGTGGTCAGAAGTTTATAAAGCACGATAAATCATTGTTCTGTTGTGAAATAAGGATTATTATATTTCTTTATTGTAGTTTGAAGAAACCAAAAATGTTAGAACCTAATGACAGCTTTGCTGCCTGAGAGAGTGAAATGTGGTCTCAGCATGAAATCTCATTTGATTTCATGTCAGAAGTATTTAGAATTTAGTATTTAGAATAATCTAATGAGCTCAGAAATATGCAAACTTACCAGACCAGAACAAATAAAAGTACCAAACCCAAATAAAAGCAATTTGAAGACTGTAGAAGACCTCATGATGGTCCCATGCTCTAGAAAACTGGTCCTTTTTCCCCACGTATTGTTCTAGTATTTATTATCTCTCCTCCCAAGCGGTGTCCCATAAAGTAAATAATTTTTGGTTTAATGATTCCTTCCAACACATGCCTGATTCTTTGCATAGAGCAGAAAGGGGCAGATATGGAATGGGATGATTCCTTTTTGCTCTCTTCTCATCCTATGCTAACTCTAGTCTGGTTTGGTCTCAGGATCAGCATTTAAAGGAAATACAAAGATGTCTGTTAATGGAAAAACCCCACAGATTTTATGTTTCCCACTGACTGGATTTGGGGGATGAGAAAGGAAGGAGGTGTTCTTTTGATTTGTTTCTCAAAAATAAATTCTGGTTTGTACCAGGCAACAAAAACATATTCATGTACCTTTACATTCCGTATCCTCTGCTCCAGGGTTTCTACCATGTTATCCTCAGGAATGTGAGCATCCAAAAGCTGAGTGCACTGCTCTTTGTGCTGTTGTAACTTGGCTGCTGCCTCAGTGCATAAAGTATTGAAGCGCTCCCAAAGCTGCAAGGTTGCTTGCTGTGCCCGTAATTGATCCGTGATGTCTTCATTTACTGAGTTCCACCTACCAACATATGAAAGGATAATAGCATTTTCCTAGTAGATTCTCCTCCGTAATATGATTTGGTATAGGATTCCTGTGAGATTTTGTTTGCATTCATACCCATGTTACTGAAGGCTTGCTGACACAGTACCATTTTGTGCTCTGTGATCCATCACAGAATCACATGGGGTGGCGAGGGACCTCCGGAGATCATCTAGACCAGGGCCAAAGCAGGGCCACCCAGAGCAGGGTGCACAGGAACGTGTCCAGGTGGGTTTGGAATGACTCCGGAGAAGGAGACTTTACCACCTCCCTGGACAGCCTCTTCCAGGGCTCTGCCACCCTCACAGGAAAGAAGTTCCTCCTCATGTTTAGGTGGAACTTCTTAGATTCAATTTTGTGCCCATTTCCTCTCCAGCCTGTCCAAGTCTTGCTGTCTGGCAGCACAGCCCTCCAGCGTTTCAACGACCCCTCATAAAAAAGGTAGTATCAGCTACTCCCTACATAGGTACCCTCAGATCGGTGAGATTTAAAAATCTGACAGACGTTCAAGCCCTGCCTCAGCGACATTTATTTTTTTTAAATACTAATAACTGGAGGTCTTTTTTCCAACCTTACCTAGTGTGTGCCTCCGTGCACTTCTGTTCAATAATCTCTGCAACAGAGGGGGAGCAGTTTTTCTTCAGGTTACTGGCAGCAGCCTGGAGCTTGGCCCAACTTTCTTCAGCATTCTCCGACTCATCTTGAAGGGACTGAAAAAGGGATTATTGCAATTAGTTGCGGAGATGAATGATGAGCTTCCCCTATAGATTGGTAGCAATAGGGTAGCAATAATGCCCCATGTTTGCAGCACAGATTAAAATGTTTGTGAAAAGTGTAACAGCTGATCCTAAAAGGAAGGAATGGTCATTCAGCTAAAGCATCATTCAGGAGGCCTATTTTAAACTGAGATAATTTATTTGACGGGCTGAGAGAATTGGGGTTGTTCAGCCTGGAGAAGAGAAGGCTCCGGGGAGACCTTAGAGCAGCCTTCCAATATCTGAAGGGGCTACAGGAGAGCTGGGGAGGGACTCT
>JAOQGH010000040.1:15170684-15212216 GCA_025769975.1 Gallinago jamesoni | reverse complement strand
TTTGGGGCAGGAGTTAAGGCGACTTAGATCTGTGTTGAAAGTTGCCATCTGTTTCTGTTATGGCCCTCCGACGACCACACCTGTCTACCTAAATAACGTCATCAGGAAGAGAAATTGGAAGCCACAGCTGCTTCTATGGTTTTTCTGTGCAGGAGAGTGGCAGTATTTGCATGTCGGATGGCTTACCGTCCTTGTTTTTAGTGAACTCTTCCATAACAAATACAATGGGTAGGTCTTCTAGTAAAACAGCAAATGTTAAGCATGAAATAACTCAAAAGAAAAGCAACACTTGTAGGAAGAGAGACAGTTGCACATATGAGGAATAATTTATATTATGGAAAGCATTAAATAAGATTTTTTTTGCCCCTCAGTGGAAGGCAGGGGACAGACAAATTATCTGCAGACTATATTCACATATTGGCCTGTGACAGGAGACATTTGAGTCTGTATACAAAACATTTATATTCTCTAGTTAATCAGGGAAATTTGAGGTAGTATGCATTTTACCTATTACTAAACAGTCTATTTAGGTGGAAGTGAAGATGTGGGTAAGAGAATCTCCCTTTTAGAAGTACTTTTAGTTTCTCATTAAAACCACGCAGGAGAAGACCTACTCTTTTTTTTTTTTTTCTTTGTCCTCCTCTGATTCCTTAAGAGTATACTATTAATCTTTAAGATTGGCATTAAGATTATAGGCTATAATTAAATATCTTCCTCTTCAATGTGGCTTTTTTTTTTAAGGGGGGGAAATAGTTTGTTTTTTTTTTCTTCCTTTTAAAACTTGTAAGAAAAAAAATAAAAGAAATATTTAGAACCGTATTAATTTGCATTTTATTGAGAGCAGCAAAAACCAACAAAAAACCCCAAACAAAAAGCATGGGGGTTGATGAGATTTTGCTGTTACTGTCAAATTGAGTAAAAGTTAATTTGGTTGTTTAGAACGTATATAATATGTTTTCCTGTAAGGCATGTAAGAAGAGGAAGCCCACACGAAGTGGAAATACTTATCATTTTAATAGGTAGTATTCAAATTGTCAGATACTGGGGTTGGCTTATCCTCTGAGCTGCAGGGTCAGTACAGTTCCTTTTTGGTCGGTGCAGAACTGGCTGGCAGTAAAGAGGTGAGCACCAGTAAATTCCCAGTAGGCTTTCTAACTTAATATGAAACCGTGTAATGTCTCTTTTTCTTTTTTTTTTTTTTCCTTTTTTTTGTCCTCCTTTTTTTTTTTTCCCCCAACCTGTTCTAAATTGTAGTGAATGGGATTAAATATGCTCTGTTTTCATTTTATAGCCAAATTCATAGCTCTGGTCTGGAATAAGCAAAGATGTGCTCCTCGGTGGAATACCCCACCATGCTTCCACTTACAGACAGAGCAGTTCGTTTGTCTTTAGCGAGTGAATAATAAACTTAGTGAGGATAGAGTTACGCAAATTCAGCAGAACAAACACAGTTTCTTTTACATTTAACTACATATATAAAGGAGGCTTCAGTACTTTTCAGGATAAGTGTGTTGCATTTCTGACTAGTTTGTTTGTGTACTACTTAATTCTAAATTGTTTATGAGGATTACTGTTTCACAGGAAGCTGTAAAGAAAGTAGAAGAATGCGAGCAAGAAATTGAGAAGCTGAAACAATTCTTGAAGAACCACTTGGTTGAAATATCCCATGAAGATCAACCAGTGGCTCAGAAGACTCATTGTCCAGAGGTGGGTTTCATTGTTTTTTCTCTCATGTCTGTTACTTGCCCTGACTAACACACATAATTATATCTCATGGTACTCAGAACTAGCAGTGTGCTTCCCTGCCACAGGCAGGCAGGCAATTGAATGCCCTAGGACGACTACGTGCTCAGCATCCTGGTAATGGTACTGAGATAGCAGCTTGGGATAAGGAGAGAACTGAGTCCATTTCTGATCACTGACCCTATAATGGTACTTTTGGTGGTTCTGGTTAGGGTTAGATTCTTTAGACTCCTTTCCTCATTCTCACTGCCACACTGTGTTCTCATCAACCGATAAACACTTGTCTCTTTTTCTCCCTGCAGTTGGCTCCTTTCTGTAATGGGCAAATTGATTATTTAATGTAAAAATAAGATGTGTTTTCAGGACAGCACTGCAGAAATCAGGAAATTACTAACTAAGTGTAATAACTACTTATAAAGCGCCTCTGAAGTGCTCAGTTTTTTGCAGTCAGTCGCAATAAAGTTAATGCACATACGTTGTACTTCCCTAATAACTATAATCACTTGGCAGCTACTAAGTACATAGCTGCTCTGTTTCCAGGTGGTTGGATGGTGGAGGCTTGATGCTAGTACTAAATGTGACTCATTTCCTCATTCTTCCTTGTTTTTTGTCTTTTAGTGTAGGACTCTCTGTTTCGTAGCTCTTGTTCTAAAAGAAAGCCTGTTTCACAGTTGTAGCATTTAACAAGTGGAAACGGCAATGGGATTGCCCATCTTGTTGAGGGGCTTCAGAGGAAGATGTGGTGTTCATGGAGATTTGATTTCTGAGGAAGTTTTTGGCTAGCTAAGTTTGCAAAGCAGTAATTGGTAAATACATGCTGTAAAGTCTCCTCCTGCAATGAAACAAATAGAGGTAATGTTCTTAATGGACATTTATAAAAATATGTCAAATAATAATGGATGGGTGCTTCTTCATTCCAATGACTTTTTTTTTTTCCCCTCTACTTGTCGAATATTTTTCTTGTGTTTTTGAGTGTACAAAAGGAAAAAACATCCCTGTCTGAGCAGAGTTCTCATGTCTTTTGAAAATTTTCCTTGAATTTCTGCCTCCACCTTCCCCATACTAGTGTTATTAACAGAAGAAGCTGCAGTCAAAACAGAACCAGCAGTCTTACTGCTTTCATCTGTCACAGATTATTACTTGCATAGCATTATTCACACCATGATAGAGCGGGCTGTTATTATTTTAAGCCTAGCACCAAAGCTTGCTCCGGTGGACTGAGCCCAGCGTGCAATGAAATATTTAGCCATGTTTTAGTTTTCTGGGCTAGCGACAGTGCTTCAAAGAGCTTTAGCCTTCAGTAATGGTGTAGGGCATTTTATTCCTTGTCCTGTCTTACTCTGTGATTTGTTGTGCTTTCTTTGCTCGCTCAGAGACTGGGTGGTAAGGAAAGGCAGTAGCAGAAAGCTGTAAGGGCAGAACACCAGCTAGAGCAACAGTTAGGGCCAGGAAGGAGACCAAGACAGATTTATTTCCCCCTTTGTTAGTGCAGAGTTACTTGGATTATTGTTTAATCCCTGCAGAACATTAAATATCTTCCTTGTACTTTGCTAGGGGCCATTGCTCCCAATAGCACATTCAAATATATAGGGTAGTTTTGTCCATAGCCATGTCACTAAAACCCATCGAATGGTTTGTTTTTCCCTCTTTTAGGCCAGCTTCAGCAAAGAAGGCTCATCCCCGAGATACCCTTATTGTTGTCTTTGCCCTCATCAAGGCTATCTCAAGTGGTTTATGTCAGGTGCCAGAGAAGGTAGTTGGAAGTAACATCCCCTGCTCTGACACACAGAGCAATGTAACCCAGCTGCATTCCCTCTGTCCTGAAGGAAACTCGTATTCCCAAGGCTATGCAGGACCTAGTTAGAATTAGTTATCCAGCCTTTGCTTTCCAGACTACTGACGGCTCCCTTACAGGCAGCAAGTGCTGTCCTGTTGCTGAACCTGTTGCTGCTCTTTCGCATGTGTCTGGACATCTCCTGCAGTGGCAATGGGGAACTGCCCCAATGCCCCGAAAAAGGAAAAAGGGCCAATAGCCCTAGTAAGATACATCACTGGTATTGCCTATTGCTTTACTGTTTGGTTAAGTAAGAAAAATGGATGCTGACAGATGTTGTTACTACTTAGGGAGAAATGGAAGCTGTCAAAGAAGAAATCATAAAGCTGTGCCAAAGAAAGGAAGATATCCTCACCGGGATGAAGAATTCGATGTCTGAGCTTCACCAGCGCTTACAGCAAGAAGTGCCTGAATCAGGAGATGAACCCACAGCCTCTGTCTTAACACAAAGTGACTTGATTGGGACTGATGTTTCTGGTCAGCAGGTAAGTGGAGCACTACATTGTGATCACTTACCTGAGAGCCAAAGAAGGAAGGTAAATAGCCCTTCTTCCTCCAGGAGGCGTAGCACCTGAGAGAGGAGTGCCCCTGCATCTGTGAATCAGTACTACTTCTCCTCTCCTTGGTGCTTCTGAGTGGTCCCAGAGGGGCTGAGTAGGATACATATCTAGGAAAAGGCAGAAGAGATGTGTGCCTCTGGCTATTTTTTAGCATGGGCAGATCCAACATGAAGTTTGCATCAAGCCATCAACAGCAAAATGCTCAATGTGTAGTGTAGTTTTGTTGATAATCAGTTGTTCCGAGATTTTTGGTAAATTGTATTCATGGACCAAAATAAAATGTAGCCCAGCTGTAGCTGTGATGTTGAAATGTTACAGCACAGCGAAAAGTCCCAGTTTTCAGAGGTGCTTAGTACCTGCAGCTTTCAATTACATTAATGTAGAGTGGGAGGTGTTCAGTTCTTCTCCAAAACGGGACACCAAATGGTAACTTTCTTTTGATTTACAGACAGAAAAGAGGCTTTTACTGTTCTTGTCATGAATAATTGGGTTGTCTCTCTGTGTGTATTTTCATAGTTGAAAAAAAGAGGAATGATGTCTCTTCTACCTTCTTTAGATGAAGAATCAGAAGATTGTTCTTCCCACAGCAAGGTGAGTTCAGCATGTATCTTATATAAAGCAGTATATGTAAGAGATAAGATTTTGCTACGGGACAAATTGTGAAAAATGTGTAAATCCAAAATACTTCAGAACAAATTGAAATATCTGTTACCACTCCAGGATACTAAGAATTTGCTTTTGAGCCAGTCTACCAATATTACAGTATCAATATTGCAGTACCAATATGACACAGCACCTCATTCTATGATGTGGGATTGCTTATACAGTAATACCTGCTTTATGGAAGCGTTAATGCAAAATATGGGCCTAAATGCTTGTGTTGCTCCAGGGATGGGGTTCAGGCAGCCTCTGAAGTGCTAAAATTTAAACAACCAAAGAAAAATCCATGAACCTTTGCATGCTTTCCTGCAGCAGAGGTGATAAGAGTATTGAATGGCTTGCTTTAGGCTAGGCAAGGATGAAACTCCATGGCTAGACAGTGTGAAAATGTCCTAAAAGCTTGGGTAGAGCTGCTGTCTTACTGCTCTGATCAAAACACTTCAGTTTCAAGGTTTCTGATTCTGCACCTTCATTGGTACAGTTTTCTTTACATATAGGATTTTTTAGGGGACAGAACAGGAGAAAGGTTGTTTCCTGTAATTCTTAATTTTTTTCAAGTAGCGTGAGACATTGAGGATACTCTGAGATGTGTAGAGAAAACTGTCAGTGTCATCCAGCAGCCATTCATCTTGCAGCAGAGCCATCGGGCAGGAGAAGAGGTGGGATTTGGGAAACGCAATAAAGATAGATAAACAAGGCAGAAATAGAGCAAAGCGTTACTAAAGGTTTGCAGTAATTTACATTGCCTGAAGGAATATCTGAGCTTCCTGATCACAAGCTAATGTTGAGCTGTTACTGCTTTCAAAGGGAAGTACAGTGACAGAGAAAGATGTAAGCTTTTGGCCTTCAGAAGGAGATGGTGAAAGGCACAAGGAAGACAGCGCAACCTCCTGGTCTTCTGGTACCTTGTCGGATGGCATCATTCAGGTAATGCTCTAATCTCCACAGGGATGGGAAGTCATCTTTGTGGAAAAGAACTGCACAAGTCCTAGGTATCGCTGAAATCTGCAGAGCAAGAGAATTGTAGAAATGCGGGACATGATGGCCTTATTCAGATCTTCCACCTTCCATATCACCCTAAATTTTGCAATTTTAAATCTCTTTTCCTGTTGCACATACTGGTTTGACCCAATGACCTTAAGGGTCTTTTCCAACCTAAATAATTCTATGATGCTATATTAGTTTCTTCTAGACTGACAAAAACCTCAAAGATAGAAATGCATGTTTGGAAGCAGCAAAGCAGCCCCATCCCTGGAAACGTTCAAGGTCTGGTTAATGGGGTTCTGAGCTACCTGATCTAGTTGAAGATGTCCCTGCTCTTTGCAGGGTGGTGGGACTAGATGATCTTTAAACATCCCTTCCAACCCAAACTATTCTATGATTATAGGATTCTCATTGCTTTTGCTGATTCCTAGAAAGGCTGCAAAATGTGCATTTTGTTGGGTGATGATTTGTGGAAGAGATTCTCTTAGTACCTGAGAAGATTGACATCTAAGACACCCAATTGGCTACAATTTTGGAGGCATTCTGTTCTTCATGGTGTCTCAATAACGTTGCGATAGCTGCAATTGTTAGTTGCTGTGTATCAAAGTTAGAGGCATAAAAAAACTTCTCCTCTGTGAACACTCTTAGGTCAGGACCACTGCAGGTTGAGTGGCTGCTGCCCTTTGAGTCTTCTCTAGCAAACAAGGCAATAAAGATACGAGTATTTCCACTGTTGCCTGTCTCTTTACAGGATGCTGATGAGATAATGCTGTCACACAGTATGCATGATAAGGGAACATCTGTGCAACCTCTGCAGAGCACTGAAGGCCTTGGCACAGGTGATGGCAGTCAAGCTACGGTGAGTCCAAAGGCATGAAGTAGGCTGAACAAAGTGATCTGAGATTGTTGTATGACCTCCCTAGTGGGCAGAGACACTCTTTTGTTACAGTTGTGCTACAGGAATTTGTTGGAATATTTATTATATGGTAGGACACCTACAGCCCTTTGTTGGCCTCTTTATATTGCTGCTTTGGGTGATAATTAATACATTTTGATTTGCTCGTTGAAAATGCACTTTACTAGGGAACAAAGCACGGAGTACTTTCAGGAAGTAAGGTGCTGGCTTTCGTACAGGCATGAATGGAGGGGATTAAGTGATGTGAACGTACATCAACTATGGGATTTTTAAGTGGCAGTTAAAGGAGAAATTAAGGAGATTGACACTCCTATATGTTTCTGCTTTGTGGAAGGTGTGCACAGGCTAAGGAAGGAGTGGGCAGCAGCCTCTAGGGTATGCAAAGCCTATAGCTTATACAAAAAGCCTGTAGGTTATACAGAAAAGCGTATGGAGACAGACATGAGTGCTCCAGGAAGGCCAAGAGTAGCAGACTGGTAGCAGGGCAGCCTCAGCTCTCCCTGGGTTTAGATTGTGGAAGAAGACAGAATCTGCCATTGCCTGAGGCAGGAGCCCCAGTTCACTTTATCTCCCCCTCCCTCTGACTTCTTCCCTCATGCTTAACCTTTAATTTCAAGTTAAAAAAATGGAGAAAACTATTAAAACCCAGCCAGCAGCATAATATATTCTGTGTCGGTATTAAAGAAATCACCTCGTGTGTGTTAGATGTGATGTAATTGTACGTGTGATCTCCCTGTGGTTTTTCTCTCTGCTGCACTGTGGTACTGTTGGTCTCTGTGTGTGCAGGACACATCTAAGCTCCCTTTGCAGCCACCAGGAGATGTAGTCACTGCAGCGCACAAGCCCAGCGAACACTTGTCTGCGTTAGGCTGAGCTGAGCCCCTGGCTGCACGTTCCATTGAGGATAAAGGGATTTTAGACACCAGGGTTCAAGAAACTTAACCTCTAGCTGAACGTTTTGGGGTTCCAGGAGCCTTACAAGGCAGCATACACCCTCCTGGCACCTCTACGTCCCACCGCTGTGTTTTGTCAGCATCTTGCCTTCAGGTGGTGGGACCCAGTGATACAGAAGTTCAGGGGAGCAGTTCCTTGAGCTGAATGCAGCAACTCTGTGGAGAGAGTGCCATCAGTCTGTGAGCCAGGGTCCTTCTCTACTCAAGCAGAAAACTTTTTCAGAGAAGGCCTCCTTTCTCAAACCCTACCAGAGGGCTTTTTTTCCTTGCAGCATCTTATCCACTTCAGTGGTTTTCTATACTGTGACACTTCCATACTCTACACAGCTCCTTGTAGTAGAAGGGAGGAGACGTTTATTTTTGTACATGATAAATCTATTTGTTTTCCCTAGAGACGTGTGTACATGTAGAGATTTATGAAGTTGATTATGTTTTCCATTTAGAGCTTAACTGCATGCTAAAAGTAACTAGTTCCTACTCTCTCAGTGATTGCTAAATGATACTATTTCTTCCCTCCAGCATTTTGTCCCTCCCATGCAAACATAGCTGCTTCCTAATTCAGGCATAGCAGCCTAAAACACAATCTGGGATTCAGAGAAACATTTGAATTACTGGATGAGGAAAAGATGGGTTGTAGTTGTAGGTGACTCCCTTCTGAGGGAAGCAGAGGGTCCAATATGCCACGCAGTCCCTCCTCTTGGGGAAGTCTGCATCATTAGGAAACTTCCTAGCCTGGTTCAGCCCTTGGACTATTACCTACTGTTGCTTTTCCACGTGGATGGTGATGAAGCCACAACACAAAGTGCAAAGGCAATTAAGAAACTTCAGGGCCTTGGGGTAATATTGATCTGGAGCTCAGGTAATTTTTATCTCTATCCTTCCAGTTGTGGGCAGCAACAGTTGGAAGAAAAACATGAACCCAGTCTGTAAATACATGGCTATGTGGCTGGTGTCACCACCACAGGTTTGGGTTTTTTGATGATGGGATGGCCTACACAACACCAGGCTTGTTGGCTGTCATGTCCCACAACTCAACCCACAGTTCAACAATCCCATGACTCAGATTCACAAATCTTCAGCAGTGTGGACTAAGGTGAGACAACTCTCAAGGTCCACATACAAACATTTATTAGATTCCCACAGCGATTAATATATGTCTTAACTAGGTCTGCGATAATTGTTTAGGTATATAACGAATTATGGCAAGCGGTAAGGTATGTCTTGTATTACTTAGCAACAGGTGTACAACAAATGATGGCAAGTGGTACTTAATAGCAGGTATACAATGAGTTGTGACAAGCAGTACGGTATGCCCTGTGTTACTCCTTTGAAAGAAAAGGAAAATAAAAGAAACAAAGGGACAGAGAAGAAGAGATCGAGATGGATAGATGAAGCTGTCCTGGTTCCAGCTTGGTCCGGCTGACAGGGCCATAAGAGCACTCTTCTGTGTATAACCAGGGAAAAATCTCTTCAGGAAAAAAAAAACAACAACAAACTTCCCAGGCAAAAAACTCTCTCCAGGGAAAGTCATCCTCTTTTTTTGTTTGCCCACCCCTAGGCGTAGCACGTAGCATGATTTTGGTGGGGAGACAAGAGCTACAGTCATATACATGTACCGTGATTCCGATAATCTTTGCTAGCATATGCAGGGATGTGAACTTTAATAGGCATTTCATGGATAATGGAGGCAAAGGTCACCACCAGGCATGGTACTTGTGAGTGTTTGAGACATTCAGGCTGCTTTGTTTAGGGAAAAAGACAAGTCCTCTCTTATATTGGCTCAGGATGAGATTCACCTTTCTCAAAGGAGGAGGAAGAGGATCTTTGCTGGTGAGCTAGTGGGCCTGATTGACAGAGCTTTAAACTAGGCTTAAACTAAGCTTGTCAGGCGTGCCCATGGCAAGCGGTGGGATGAAACGCCAAGGTGGACCCCTAGGTGTTAGCAAGGGCCCTCAGCCTGCTGCTCTGAGACATGCTGGGTACGCTGGAGCACACTTGAAGTCTTATGGAGATGAGCCAGGGACTCCTGAGTTAATAGGAGTCAACAGGGAAACACCACGGAAACACCTAAAGGAATTAAAGGGTGTTCCTCTAAGAAAATGACATGGGCAGCAATCCAGCTGGAGTGCCTTTACGCCAATGCACACAGCACGGGCAACAAACAGGAGGGTTTGGAAGCCACCATGCTACTAGAAAACTACAACCTAGTTGCCATTACTGGAACTTGGTGGGAGGAATGTCGTGACTGGAATGCAGCTATCGATTCTACAGGCTGTTCAAAAGGAACAGGCAAAACAGGATGGATAGAGAGGTTGCCCTCTCCATCAAGAAGTGGATAGATTGTGAAGAGCTGTCTCTGAAAAACAGCCACAAGCAGGTTGGAAGCTTATGAGTAAAAATTAAGAGACCAAGGCAACAAAGGGTACCTTGTGGTTGGTGTCTACTACAGGGTGCCTGATCAAGGGGTGCCTATTGACAAAGCCTCCAGCCACAGAAGGCATCATGCTTGCAGGCTCTCATCCTGCTGGGGGACTTCAACCATCCTGACATCTAATGGAAAAGTAGCACGGTGAGCTGTAGGCAATCCAGGGGACTCCTGGAATGCATGGAGGATAACTTCTTAAGCCAGGTAATAGACAGTCCTACCAGAGGAGATGCATTACTGGACCTGATGGTCACCAACGCAAGTGAGCTCATTGGTGATATCAAGATTGGAGGCAGCCTGGGCTGCAGTGATCACACACTGGTGGAGTTTACAGTCCTGAGGGATATGGGTCAGGCAAAGAGTAAAGTCCAGACCCCGAATTTTAGGAAAGCAAACTCACAGCTCTTGAAGGAGTTCGTTTATAGGACCCCTTGGGAAAGTGCCTTATTAAAAAAACCTTATTACGACATTTCAATACTTGAAAGGGGCTTATAAGAAAGATGGGGACAGACTTTTTAGGAGGACCTGTTGAAATAGGACAAGAAGTAATGGTTTTAACTAAATGAAGGTAGATTTAGACTAGATACAAGGAAGAAATTTTTTACTCTGAGAGTGGTGAAACACTGGAACAGATTGCCCAGAGAGGTGGTAGATGCCCCATCCCCAGAAACATCCAAAGTCAGGTTGAATGGGACTCTGAGCAACCTGATCTAGTGGAAGGTGTCCCTCGATGACCTTTAAAGGACCCTTCCAACCCAAACCATTCTGTGATTCTACTGTGTTTCAGTTGTGCCACTGTAATTGTCCACTTTGTGGCGTCTCCATGGTCTCGGCACACAAATGCATGCCGTGTGCATGAACACCTGCACAGATGATACCAGTTTGTTTTCTTCAACTAATTTGACTGTATATCTGAGTGTGTATTTCTGTAGAGGAAGGGGATAGAGTTTTACTACAGTAACAAACAGTGTCTGGCTGGGGAGTGGCTGGGCATGCCGTAAGCGGAAACGAAATCCTTATGTACACATCCAAGTGTGATGGAAGGTTGTCCTGCACATTATTATACGTGTGTAATGTTTTGTTATTTAACTGAATTAACTAAAACAAACAGGCTTAGAACTAGAGCTGGAAATTTCAGGTGGAGCTTGAAGTATACTAGTACTTTCTTATTTTTTCGGTCATGTATACCTCAGCAGCCATATCTAGACTGCTCTGGGATCTGTACACTCAGATTTACTTTCTGTGTTTAATGACTCTGTCCCGTGCTATCTTATAGAATCACAGAATCATTCAGGTTGGAAAAGACCCTCGGGATCATCGAGTCCAACCATCAACCCCACTCTACAGAGTTCTCCCCTCCACCATATCCCCCAACCCCACATCTAAACGACTCTTCAACACATTCAGGGATGGGGACTCAACCCCCTCCCTGGGCAGCCTATTCCAGGGTCTGACCATCTTAGAGACAAACAAGAACAGTAATGATTAAAGTAAGACACTGATAGCTGAAATGATGCATTTTTGCTCTCTGTTTTTCTGCCAAATCTCATTTTAACATGGAGCTGGTATGTTACCACTAACACCATCTCTAGAGCCGTGGGAGTGTCCAGGTGGTTTTGTTCTTGTGCTGTTGTGCCTGATTTACTTACCAAGTACTGGTTCTGGCTGTGTTGGAGGTGTGTACATATCTTGTACAGCCTTCTAAGCGACTGCTGATATCTCCAAGCACTTTAGACTTCTTATTATAGAGAATTGACTTTAATAATCATTAATTATTATAAGTATAAAGAATTACCCAAGACATACTTAAAAATACACCAATTTTTTTCTACGTGACGTAGAAGCCCGAATCAAGCCTATTTAACTGTTGGAACCGAACGTGCAAGTAGTTTATAAGCTTGCTTTGCAGCTTTAAACTGCTTCGTTTTTACATCTAACTCCCACAGCAGAACATCTCTCCTCAGGGGAGAACTGGTTACTGGTGACTCATTCCACATCCTGTGCTCAGGTATACCTGTGGGAAGTCAAATCCTGCCTGGAAACCTGTTATGCCAGATCCGGGATTGACTGGCTGTCGAGTTTCCCTTTCTTTTTCTCATTTTCCTTCTTTTTTTTTTTTTTTTTTCTTTTCTTGTTTAATCTGGGAACACGGTGGCAGAGTTCTTTCCGAGTTCTGTGAGTGTGAAAGTTAAAACATTTCCCACTGGTAAGAGGAAGGGAAAGAAAGGGAAAAAAAAAAACAAACAAACCCCCAAAAAGCAGATAGATAACCGTGTTATTTTCTTTCATGTGCTTTGCTTCAGAGTGACACGCTGCCTCCTGAAGCGGTGGATGGTGGGAGGCCTGAGCCAGAAACGATCCTCCAGGTGTGCCAGGCCCAGGTTGCTGAGCTGGAAGAATGCCTAGACAAAACTAAAGTGTCCTTGGGGTCAGACCCCCAGACTCCCAAAATGCAGCAGATGGTGGAACAGAAGCTGGCCGATTGCGAGGTAAGCTGGAGGGGTCAGCTTTGCTGCTGCCATCCAGACAAAGCTGCCTTTCCCTGTGTGTGTGTGTGTGTCTGCAGAAGACCTGCGCTCTTCTCTCCTCGCTTTATCGGCTTCGTTACGCTGTGCAAAAAAACAAGTAACCCCTTGGCTTCAGTTTCAGGTGCAACTTTCCAAGGACTTAGTTAAAATACCTATTTTTGGAATAGGGATCTTTATGCACCCGCGGGATACAGGTGGAACTTGAGTATTTTTAAAGCTTTGGATTTTTTGGATTATTTTCAGAATTTTGAATCCTCTATTAAAAAGCAATTCTTCATTGATGTCATCATGATAAATCAGCTAGGAAAAAAAAAAAGGACTATTCTTTTGATGTAAAGCAGTTAATGTATTGCAGTCGATTATTTTGCAGTTGGGTCATGGTACCTGTCTCCAGGTCACCTTAAAAACATGAGTTTAAAATAATGCAGAGATGCACTTGGATTTACAGCAGCTTCAATCAAAACCAGGGCCCAACAGTTTACAATGGCCTGGCTGACACACGCTAACATTAATTCCAAGAATTTAATAACACTACATTAATAACATTCATAATTAACTTTAACTCAGCATCATTTCAATGCTCCCGAAGTGTGATGTGAGCAGTCTGTGCCTCCTTCTCCCCCACTGGGGTGTGTTGCCTTCATTGTTGCATCCAAATGGAGTCTATCATTTCTGCTGCCCCCTTTTATTACTCCATATCTGAGTTATAATAACTTCAAGAAGTTATATAAACTTCCCTGAAAAAGCTGTTGTTTGAAAACGTTTTATTTAATTGTTCAGAATCAAAAGATACTCTATTGGAGAATTTTGAGGGCGTTTGCAGCTATTTCTCTTTTTGCCTGTATGTTTGTGTTCTTTTCAGACAGGGGAAGCGTGAGCATTGACTTCAGAATGTTAACAGGAAAGGAGCGTTGTGCTTCTAAGAATGAATAATTGACTGCTGTCCCTTTTAGGTGGTGTTATCAGAGATTGAACAGAATGTCCTTTCTTTATGGAAAGACTGTGGAGGTAGTGCACAGTACCAACAAGAGACAGAGGCGCTTTCCTTGAAGCTGAAGGAAGTGAAGTGCAATTTGGAAAAAGTCCAGGCGATGCTTCAAGACAGATACAGTGAAGAGCAGGTATAGCACATGAATGCTATGCAGAGCAAAAGGGAGTCACGGTGCTTTAATGTGCTGTAGTTGCAGAAGAACAGTTAGAGGTCACCATGTGAAGCAAGGAAGGGAAAAAAAGTCCATCAGAAATGGCAGACTTGCTATTATTCTCCTTTACAGTGCTGTATAATTATTCGTACTTTGCAGCAAGTGGTGGATTTTTAATGAATCTCTGAACAACATCTTTTCTTCTCTAAGTGCTCAGTGACACAGGGGGTCAAGATTTTGTGAGGAGCACAGGAAAAGGATAAGAAGTGGGAGTGTTTTGTTTCGGTTGTGTCTTTTTTTTTTTTTAAATGCCTTTAAAATGCCATGATGTTTGTCTGCGACGGTATCACAGCAGAGGCCCTTAAGCAGTAACTTTCTATTTGAAGAATGCATCAGTGGCAAGGGCAGTGACTCTGCCAGTTCTGTACCACAGCTGCACAGTCTTTGCTGAGTTTCCTTAAGGGATGAGACAATAAATCCCAGCTTCAGAGCTAATTCCCACTCTGTTGTGCAAGAGAAGGGCACCTGATGTGTTTGTGTAAAAGCAACCACGGTCTCTCTGGTGCTGGAGGAGCACAATCTAAGAGGGAGTTCGCATGGCCCAGGAGAACATTGGCACTGGTAAAGGCTCCTGTTGAGCTGTCCTTGTGAGCACAGGCAGATAGAAAATCCAGGTGGATGAGCAAACTTATAATCGTGAATTGTACATCCCTATAATTTGGTCAGACAACAAGAATGGAGGGTTAGTATCACTTAATCTGCTAACCGGAAAAGCGAAACCAGCCTTGTAACTCTTAGGGAGAGAAATGGGAGGGCTTTAAGCTGCAGGTTAGAATGGATCAAACTGTCAGTAAATGGAACTGGATGGAAATCTTTGCAAGGGCAGCAACTGGGTGTCATGCACCGCTGATTCTATGTATGGTCTGTCCGAGACAGCTTCACCTTCACCGTTTTCCCACACTGCACCTGCGGGTTCTGTCCTCTTGTCAAGTCTGGAAGCCTTCCCACAACGGGTTTCTCTTTACAGATTCACAACACGAACAGAATCAACCCAGAGCCCCTCGAGATTTTACACTCAAATGGCTCCAGCGTGCCCCAGCTTGCCCTGCCTGAACAGCCGCTCATTCGGCACAACACTTTCCAGCACCCACAGGTAATTCTCCTCCCATCCGGGAGCCTGGCTGCTGCATATTCCTTGTGGGTGTGGGCTGACTTTAATACCTGCTGCAATTTCCACTCTGGGATCAAGTCTGTGACTGGTAGGTCTCGGCCACCCCTCTCCTCCAGGATTTAGGGGAGTTTGTCAGGATGGAGAAAGGCCTCACCCCTAAAATCCTATGCTCAAAAGGTTTAGTAATATTATGAAGGTGGATAGTACCCTGACACTTGTCTTGTATCATAATGATTCAGATGGCAGCGCCCATCCTTCTGATCTCCTATCTTTGAAGCATTGATTGATTTTGAAATCTGGATCTATATATGGATGTTGGTTTTGGAGATGAATTTGAAGATAAAGCTTTGTGAATGTTTTCCCATGGGCTAACTCACAATGACTTTAAGGTTGTTGTTAGCACGATAAAAAAAAATCCTACAATGTTCTGTGTTCTGTAAACTACCTCTGTTTTGCTGACTCAAAGCTAGGTTTTGTCCTTTTTGTGCTGTTAGAAAAAAGTTGGAGAAAATGAACAAGCCTGCACTAGTAAAATTGCTCACTTTTCACTTGACGCTCTCTTTTTAACTAATGGAACTCAACCTCATATTTGAGCAAATCCCCATTTTCCCATGCCTTTTTCTCTGTAGAGGATAGCAGTCAATGGTCTTTAAATTTCCACATGTGCATAATTTGTTTCTGACTGATGGTTTGTGCTTTTGAAACTTTAACTCAGGCATAAATATATTCCATAAAAACACATGGTTTTCAGAAAACGGGTTGTTTGGTAAACTCATGTTTACACATAAACTGCATTTTATTCTGATAGATGTACTTTGATTTTCTTTGCTAAGTGAATTAATGTATAGTGTGATTGGAAGAGCACAATCATCATTTCAGATTAATACAGTGCACACAACTGATTTTACTGTTCGTGTTGTTCTCTGTGCACAGGATCTGAAAGCAAAGGCAGTGGAGCAGAAAAGCCTCATTGACTTCATTGAGTCCTGCGTGGAAAAAATGCAGCCGCAGTTTGAAGACAGCACGACTCAGAAATTAGAATCAAGGTACAAAATAACAAAATGGTTTCTCAAATTCAGTGACATAAAACTGCCTAAACTTGCTGGAACTTTGCAGGGGTGCCATTGGTTCTGTGCAGGAATATGTGCCTCTAAAAGAAAAGTTGCAGAAGCTGGGTGATTTCTGCCATCAACAGTCTGGAGAAATGGAGTATCGTTGATGTGATGGCCTCTTTGATGTTGAGCTGACTCCAGTTTTTAGAATCAGTCTTGTTAATAGGGCAGGACTGGCACCTGCCATAAACTTAAGCAGGCCTGTCTGGAGGCAAGTTTAGGTATCTCTGCTCACAGCCTTTATTTCACTGAATTTTTCACTGACTTTTTTTTTTTAGAGTTGGAAGGGACCATAGAGATCATCTAGTCCAACTTCCCTGCTGAAGCAGGATTGCCCACAGCATGTTAGAGCATGTTACTCAGGACGGCATCCAGGCGGGTCTTGAAAGTCTCCAAAGAAGGGGATTCCACACCCTCCCTGGGCAGCCTGTTCCAGGGCTCTGCCACCCTCACTGCAAAGAAGTTTTTCCTCATATTTGAGTGGAACTTCTCATGTTCCAGCTTGTGCCAGTTGCTCCTCATCCTCTCACTAGCAACCACTGAAAAGAGTCTGGCTCCCTCCTCCTTCAACCCACCCGTTAGATACTTCAAAGTATTGATAAGGTCTCCCCTCAGCCTTCTCTTCTCCAGGCTAAAGAGCCCCAGCTCTCTCTGCCTTTCTTCATAAGGAAGATGCTCCAATCCTTGAATCATCTTTGTTGCCCTTCGCTGGACTCTTTCCAGTAGTTCCCTGTCCCTCTTGAATTGGGGAGCCCAGAACTGGATGTAGGACTCCAGTTCTGGCCTCCCCAGTGCAGAGTACAAATAGACGGAAACACCCGGCCAGGTTTGAAGGCAGCATCTTTGAAAAGGCAATATTGGGATCATGCACCTTCCAGCATGGAACCAAGATGTGCGACAGGACTGTGCTCCCCATATTGTCATTTCAGAGATGGAGGCTGCCAGCCTGCCCCTTTCATGGGAAGGGAAAAGCCCAATGAAACATACCAAAGCTTGGATTAAAGATCATCCATGCATTTGCTTTCACTCTGATTTTGAGGCATTAGAAACGAATCCTTCACAAGAAGTCTTACAAATCTAATTTTGCTTATTCTGCTTCTGTATTTGCCATTGTAACAATGTTTTCTCCATACAGCAATGGAGAATCTGATCCAAAGAGCAAGCAGGCTGATCCTACCTTAACTCCAAAGGACCAAACGGGTAATAAATGGCAATATTTACAGGAAGAGCTGTCATCAAAGATGAAGTCTCCTCTCTGCCAGCTTGTGGAACCTCAGGTCCGTTTGTATTCAGTAAAACACTTTTTCTGCAGGCAGTTGGTTGTGGTAAAGATAGCAATTAGTGTATCTTCCTGTATCATTGTTTCATGTCTCTACATCAGGTAACCGAAATCTATGCAAGCACTCTCCAGAAGAAATTTTTTCTTCATACTGTTTTCATGATTGTCCTTTTAATTTTACTTTGAGATAAATAATGTCTCTGAAGTAGTGACTACTAAGAATAGTGTGGGAGCACATAGGTGAGTCCTTATAGTTAACAATCAGACCAGATGTTATCTGCATAATTCTTTCAAGAGAACTAAGAGAGTTAGCCAGCAAGCTCCCAACTGGTTTTCATGGATGTGAGGTAAGTTTCAGTTCTTGCAACTGAAAATATTTTAGTCAAAACAAATCCCTGGCTTAAATTTTGTTCTACTGTTCACCATTGTGTTCTCTCTTTCTCACATACCAAAAGTAGAGTTTGGACTGCAATAAGAGCACACTATGTATTTATTCTGAACAATTCTGAACAGGCAACAGTTTTACTGCTTAGACAAAACTATCGTTTCTGTTATTAACAGTTTTGTTTGCATTCAGTTAGAATGACTAAATTCCCTGTTCTCTGAAACTACTGCATTACATGGAAGAATATCAGTCATGTAAAAGGGTGAATGGCAGCTCTTCTTTTTCAGGCAGGACTTGCACTGCGGTGGTCAGCAGGGCTGTCATAATATCACCTACAACTTAGAATCATAGAATAATATGGGGTTGGAAGGGACCTCTGGAGATCATCTAGTCCAACCCCCCTGCTGGAGCGGGTCTACCCAGAGCAGGTTGCACAGGAAGTTGGCCACATGGGTTTTGAATGTCTCCAGAGAAGGAGACCCCACCACCTCCCTGGGCAGCCTCTTCCAGGGCTCTGCCACCCTCACAGGAAAGAAGGTCCTCCTCATCTTTAGGTGGAACTTCTTAGATTCAAGTTTGTGCCCATTTCCTCTTGTCCAGTCATTGGGCACCAGTGAGAAAAGATCAGCCCCATCCTCCAACCACCCTCCCTTGAAGTATTTGTAAGCATTGATCAGATTGCCCCCCTAAGTCTTCTCAAGACTAAAAGGACCCAAGTCCCTTAGCCTGTCCTCATAAGAGAGATGCTCAAGGCCTTTAATCATCTTTGTAGCCCTCTGCTGTGCCCTCTCCAGCAGTTCCCTGTCCTTCTTGAACTGGGGAGCCCAGAACTGGACCCAGTGCTCCAGATGGGCCTTGTAGCCCTTAAAGCTGGGAACTGGAGGATCTTTTTTCAGTCAACCTCCCATTAGGGCATAGCCCACCCAACTAATTTTTGCTAGTAGAACGGGGAACCCTGCTATCCAGGTGCTTTATATTAATGACTTGAAACTTTCATTTTAATGCTTTTTGAGAAGAGCATTATCTAGTTGCCTGTAGCCTTGTCTTCATTTGAGCTCTTCACCTAATTGCAATGTTCTTTTTCCAAATACCAGATTACAACAAAGGTGAACGTGCTGCCCCGAGGCGCGTTCACTAGTGCAGGAACCCCAACTGTGGAAGAACTGAAAACTTTCACCATCCAGCTGGGAGACCTTAGCCAAGAAGCAAATGCGGTGCATGCACAGGTAAAAATGGCATGTCCTAGCATGGCAAAAAATATCAGGAATTCTAGACATGAGACACTGTCTGGCCAGTAGGAAACATAGCCAATAATCCCATCGTTGCAAGTGGTGTTCACCATAGTGCAGCTTTTGCGTCCAGGTATGGACTATAACGTAGCAATCACCTTAGCATTTTGAGAGGAAACATTTCAAGTTTCAGCTATGATGCTTCTGCTACCTGAATCCAAAGATGTACTAGTGTGGGTAAAACTCCTCAAACTGTATAAAGCGAGGAGCCTGTGAAGGATTTCAGTAAATCTGCAGTATTGGAGCTGACAAGACGTACTATTGTGCCCATTCCTGAGATCAGAGACCTTTGAGACCTCAGCCACTCCCAATACATAAAAGGTTATTGTCTCAGCTTTGGCCTTGACAGCTCTGAATATTACGTGTATATAAATGTCTCATGAAGTTTGGACCTCGGTATTGCATTAATTTGATTTTATTATTAGTTGACTGAACCTCTAACCTTATACAAGTGAATAAATCTTAACCATGCCTCGGGTGAAAGTACTGAAAAATTCTGACTTGCCTTTACCCAGGATAATGTGGCAGAGGAAGTCTCTTCCAATCTGGACAGAAAATTGTTTGAGCTGCTACTGGCAATCAGCCGATGTTTGAATAACATGGAGGAGATGTTAAACACCTCAGTCCTCTCCACTGAAGAGGCAGCCGTGCAGCAAGCTCTCTATGAGGTAACTGTCCTAAAGCATTGAGGGAACAAGAAACCCCAGTGGATTTCTGGAATATATACAGCCTGATATTTCCTATCTTTTTTTCTGATATTATTCAGGAAGAGCTCCACCAAACTATTTGCTATTGAACAGATTTGGGCCTATGGCTTTCAACAACAATTATCGACTCGAGTCCTGCTTCCTTTTACAGGCAAGAGTCTTTGGACAGAGACCGTTTTCACTCACGTTATCTTTCTTTCAACCCTTTAGACTCTTTCTGTCGAGCTGCAAAAACTTCATGCTGACCTGAGTGATAGAAAGGATGATCTTCTCAAGTCCATTAGCTGCGCTGGTGGGAGCACAGATGTGTTCTGCGAGTGCTTTAACAACTTGCAGGCACGGCTGGAACAAACTCAGGCTGCCACGGCTTCAAGGAGCAGCTCTGTGAAAGCTGGGCTGGATCATAATAGCAATTATCAGGTACTCCACTGCCAAATGCACATCTTGTTTCATAGATTTGTCAGTGTTAATGCATTTGGGTTACAGATGAGCAATCTATAATGGGCTTTCATTATTCTTTTTTTTTTTTTTTTTCCCCTGGTACTAAACAAACTTGTCTTGGCCTCTGAAGAAACAAATTAATTTTTGCAGTTGACAGTGCTGTTTGTAATGCTCACTGCCTTTGAGGCCTTCATCACGGTAGAAAATTTGCATGTAGGAAGGATGGAAGGAACCCAGGATCCCATGTAGGCAGAGCTACAGGCTAAAGCAAGTTTCTGTGTGTGGGGATTAGGCCAAGGAGGGTTTCATATATTCTTTCTGCTGCTGTGTGGACTCACTCCCTTTTGGTGCCATTTCTGACACTAGGCTACTTTTAGCTATGTATTGGAGGTTGTTTTGACACTTTGTATTTACTGTTCCTTTAAATTTTGTGCCACGGTAGCAGAAGCCATAGTTTTGTGAATTGGCATTTTTTTGTTCTTTTTCAGAAGAGCAGATATTGAGAAACTTTTCCATAGGTTCTTGTGATTGGCTAAATGTACTAGCTATTGCTGGAAAATATTCAGGTCAGTTATTTGGGCTGAATTAAGGAAAGAAAAGCCTGGTCTTTGAAATACAGTTTCCAATGTCCAGCAAAACTCCAGTGTGCTCATCATCTGCAAGTCAGCCTAGCTCTTTACTGCTGAATAATAAAATAGTTCCTTTGAAGAACACTGGGATGTTGTCTCCAAACAGTAGCAGGACTAGTCTTGCAATATTTACTTATGCAGAATTCATGGAGCTCCATCAGCCCCCAGTAATGGGCTCAATTTCTCATTTTCAGAAGAGAAGAATTTGTTTCTCTATAAGTTTCTCAAATTTTTACGATCATAGAGGATCATTGTGACAGAGTAATCTGCTTTCTTACACTACCCAGACCCTCCCTCTCTCAAATTAATGCATTAAGCCCATAATGCACATACTTTATTCTGTGGGTTTTTTTAAAGAGGAAAAATGTGCTTTTGCTGTAAGAGGTAACCATTTTGTTTGCTGTGTAATTTTGTCTAGTTGTTACTATATTCCTGATAAGTAATACACTTGTGCTGTTTGTTTCTTTTGCAGAATGAAACCAGGCGGCTCTATGATCAGTTAACTGAGAAAAAATCTGCTCTGCAACAATGCTTGAATGAAATACGTGGATGTAATATTTCTGAACAGCTTCAGGTAATTTCATTTGAAGGAAAGGAGAGGAAAAACTCTCAGCATTAGCTATTATTTCCAGTTCTTTGCAATCTATTAAGTTTCATATTTTCTAAAGCTTGAGTCTCACTTAGGTTTGAAGAATGGGAGAAGGAGAAAGTTCAGTATTTGCCACCTTTCTTTTCTTTTTTTTTTTTTTTTTTTACTACACCCCAATCCATAGAGAAACCTAATTTGAGTCTTCTTAGTAGTTGGAGTGGAGGAACCAGTCTGTCCACAACCTCTCAGAGCAATTACACTACAGCAGGGAAGAAAAAGAGCTATGCAAAGTACAGCTTTTCACACATTATGCCTTTTTATATGCAAAATGAGCTTTTCTTTGTGGGAATAGTACTCCAGTATTTATATCTACTCCTTTGGCACTTATGCGCACTTCAAAATATGGCATTTCACCAGTTAGGCTACTGTCTTCAACCTTGATAGGGATTAGAAGAGAATTAAAAATTAATAGACTGCATATCCTCTCCAGAATGGGCATCACCCATCTATCTGCTTGTTGGTGAAGAAAAAAGGGAATCCCAAACCTTTTTTTTTTTATTATGAGTTCATAATCTTGTTTACAGGCACAACCTTCTGCCAAACTGAAAGCTATATTCAGAGCTGCTGGATCCCCTAGAAAGGACTGCTCCCCTAGATATATTCATAGAATCATAGAATGGTTAGAGTTGGAAGGGACCTTAAAGATCATCCACTTCCAACCCCCTGCCATGGGCAGGGACACCTCCCACCAGACCACGTTGCTCCAAGCCCCATCCAGCCTGGCCTTGAACCCCTCCAGGGATGAGGCAGCCACAGCTTCTCTGGGCAACCTGTTCCAGTGTCTCACCACCCTCACAGCAAAGAATTTCTTCCTAACATCTGATCTCAATCTCCCCTCTTCCAATTTAAAACCGTTAGCTCTCGTCCTGTCACTGCACTTTCTGACAAAGAGTCCCTCCCCAGCTCTCCTGTAGCTCCCTGCAGATATTGGTAGGCTATTCAGATGTGCTGGCTATTTTGCCTGACTATTCTATCAAGTAACCACTCTTGGAAAAGGAGTGCTAGAAGTATATAACTTCCATTCCTTCGGGGAGAACCTGTCTCAATCCATCCCCAACCGAGGCTTTCTAATTCATACAAAAAGATAGTATTTTCTGAGTCTGTGATTCCTTTTAATGGCTGCTCTTGAGCTAACTGAAATCTGTGTTGAATATTGCACTGAGACTCAAGACCTGAATTCCCATCCTGGCTTTGTCACGTGCACCCTGGAAGCTGTGACGTGAACATTCCTGTCTGTTTAGCTTATAAGCTCGTTGTACCTCAGGTTCTCATTGTGAACTTGATGCAGTACTAGCACAGCAGAGATCCAGACCCTGAATCTGCTGCAGCACTAGTGATAATAGGAAATGTATTGGAACAGAACTCTTCCTAATAGTTTATTTTGTCCTAAAATGCAGAAAACTGATGCCTGTGCTTTGGAGCTGCAAAACTTTGAAAACCTAGTAGCAAGACTGAGAGGCCATGGGGAGAGATTTCAGTTACCTGTCACCTTAATCCATGAAGCTTATAAATTAGAGGTAAGCTCACAGTACAGTTTCCACTTACTCAGCAAGGTTTGATTATTCTAAGCAAGGTATTTTTAGCATCAAAAGGCTGATAGTTATTTTGCATTCTGGGAATGTGTTTGTAGGGTTTCTGTCCTTCACGAATCGCTAACCTGTGTTTACATTGTAGGACGTTTTGGATGACATGTGGGGGATTCTCAAAGCAAAGTACGCGGAGCTGCACTCTCCTTCCACCAGTGAGAGCCAGTATGAGGACTTACTTCATGGATTTGCAGAGCTGGTAGCTATTGGACGAGAGAAGATTGCACAAGATCCAAAGCAGCTAACAAAAAGCAGAGCAGCTCTACAGTCTTACCTGGAAAATCACAAGGTATAAGATGCTTATCCCAGGGCTGCTCAGATCAGCAGAGGTGGAGCACTGTTTCCTGTGACTGGTTTCTCTCCAGTTTTACGGAGAGGAATAACTAGCTCACAGCATAGGGGGGGGTATGGAATATGTGCAGAAAACAAAGCAAAGGGCTTCAGTAGAGCAAAATAGGACCCACTAAAATATGAAAGAGAGGTTGTTATTACAGCTACAGGTTTGCTGACAAATTAAGATCAGGATTTCAGTTTTGTCAGACTAATAATGCTTTGACTTACCTCAGAACGTATTGATAGTGAGGAAAACGCAATGCCCTTCTAATTACTGACAATAAATCAGTAGTGAGGTTCTTGAAGTTGCTGACTAGCTACTGGGAGTTGAGCCTCTGCTTTCAGCATTCTGTGCTGTCATGATCTGATGAAGGAGACTTACCCATAACATCTCCTTTTCCAAAGAGAGGGTAGTTTAGATACTCCTCTTGGCAGCCCAGTGTCCCTTGTACCCAGCTGCTAGATGCTTTGTGGGAGACGGGTGAGAAGGCACCTGCATCCTCACTGTCCTGCTGCTTGGCAGGAAGCCCTGGCCAAGGCTAGTCACTCAAAGGTGTCTTTGTCATGTCAATGCCTTGATTTAACTGTTCCATGTAGCTCAACCTCCCTTAAGAACTGTTTCATGATGCCAAGCACCGCAAGGAACTACTCCAGAGTTATAGGAATTGTTTGTCACTTGCAAATTGCCCTTAGCAAAACGTTAGGAAATTATTTACAAAGGAAAACAAATAATGTATCTGCAGTCCAAATATGCATACGTTGATTTACAAAAGCAAAAGAAACCTGCAAAAGCTGTTTTCCCTGCCCTGGTTATGAAGGTGTTCGCACAGAATATGCCTGGGGGTATGGTTCTTAAGTTAAATTCTTGTACTAATTATTAGTTCTCAGTGAAGAAGATCTTGATTGAAGAGTGCAATCTTAAACCCTCAAAGGTTTTTGGTGGGGGAAAGAGTTCTGTTGGGATTCATACGTTTCCCAAGAGCTCAGCCGTAACTATATCAAGCTGTTACCCAGTTATCCCAAAGGATTATTTGCCCTGCCTACTACTTAGGCCTTACAACTGCTGATACCCTTGGTGCTTGGAGTCATCTCCCATCCAGGAGAAACAAACTGGATAATGACTACCTCATGCTAAACTATGAATTTATTTATAGTTCAACACTTCCTCCCATCATCTTCCTACAACATGTTTGTATTTCATATGAATTGAAGGTATAAATGTACGTCGTCTTCTTCAGAAATGTATAAATGGAAGTAGCGTACGCAACACATTTGTGCCAGAAGAGTTGTAGACTGGACATCAGGAAGCATTTCTTTACTGAGAGGGTTGTGAAATGCTGCAACAGGCTTCTTAGAGAGGTGGCTGATGCCCTTCTGACAGCGTTTAAGAGGTATTTGGATGCTCTAACTTTTGGTCAACCCTGAAGTGGTCAGGCAGTTGGATTAGATGATTGTTGTAGGTCACTTCCAACTGAAAATACTCCATTCCATTTCATTCCGTCCTGTCACTGGTTCTTGACTAACTGCAAAATGATTGGTAATTGTCCATCTTGTGGTGGTGCAGAATTTGGATAGAAGGCTCCTGAGTCCAGCTATGAGAGACCCTGAAACCGCCCGCTCTTCTCAGCAAGTCTTCTGTCTTCTTCATTCTCCTGCTGTGGGTGTGTGATTTCTCTTAAAGAGCAAGATTTAACTTGTTTGGTTGGTTTGGGGTTTTTTTTCAGGACTTTTTCCACAACCTCATGACCCGCATGGCTTTCATGCAAGCAATTTCTGAGAAGGTAACTCCCTGCATCCTACAAAAGAGGGAGGAATTCTGGAGGGAGCTGGTGAACGAAGTCAAGTTGCTGGAGCAGAAGGCCTGCCAGTATGGTATACACTTAGAGAGTCTGTTAAAGGTAATGAATGAGAAGAAACCCAGAGTAAAAGCTGGAGCAAGGAAGAAGAGTTGTGTCTAGGGGAACCCTTTCTGCACCAGTAATTCTTTTGGCTGCTAGTTATCCTTTCCTGTCTCTATTGGATAGCAACAGCCTATTACTTGTTCTGTTTGTGTCAGTAAATCGGCTTTTTTCCTTGAAAACCTCTGAAAGTGGGACTTTTACTCCTTGCAGTAATTTTTGAGTGCCTGGACTGACAGCAGAACCATTTTAGGCACAAAAATACTAAAAATTGACCTTAAAACACCCCTAGAGAGTAAAAAATTAAGGATATCACTTTAAAATAAGAAACCTTGAGTTAGTCGAAGTCAACAGGGAAACCCCTGTGAGACACCTCAAAGGTTGTTCCCCTCAGAAGGTGCCACAGCCAACAGCCCAGCTGAAGTGCCTCTACATGAACCCATGCATCATGGGCAACAAACAAGAGGAGCTGGAAGCTTTGGTGCTGCTGGAAAGCTATGATATAGTGGTCATCACTGAAACCTGGTGGGATGAATCCTATGACTGGAGTGTGGCTATTGAGGGCTACAAGCTGTTTAGAAGGGACAGGCAAGGAAGGAGGGGTGGAGGTGTTGCCTTCCATGTTACGGAATGGATAGAGAGTGAAGAGATGTCCCTAAAGCTCTCCCTGGGGTCAGATGAAGAGAGAGTTGAGAGCTTGTGGGTGAGGATTCTGTGATAATAGAGAACGAATTAATTAATGAATCTCTGGTGAAATCATGTCTTACTTTAATATTTTCATACTCTTCACCTATTTCCGTGTTTTATTTCATTAAAATAAGAGCTGCTGATGCTAGAATAAGCATTAAGGCCTCAGTCTGGTGTAGCAAAAAGGCAGAGAGATTGTGCTATGTTAATGATGCAATGTATTTTGTAGGAATGGACAGAATTTGATGATGAATGTGGAGTTTTCAATAAGGAGTTAGAGGCGCTTGCCTCTACGTTGCCTTCTGTGAATTTGGTTGAAGAAACAGAAGAAAGATTAATGGAAAGGATTGCACTTCTACAGGTATTTATATATCTATGTCTCTGGTTTTCTTCATGGATCTGTAGAGCTTTGTGTGTGGATGCAAGCTGAAATTTTAAAAGTAGCAGGAAATTGGGTTCATAATTTTAGCCAGGGGCAGTAATGACTACAGCTACTTCAGAACTTGGTCTTCAAATGCAGATATTTGGGAGAAGATAGCATGCAGGCTACATGGGCCCCAACAACAGCATTGGAATGAACACAGAACCTCTTCTCCGTAATTGAGGAACAATTTTCATGCTGTGATGTAAAACCTGTGAAGGGAAGAATCAACCTAGTGCCTTCAAATATCTGAACGCCTGGTTGCAAGAGAAGGTCTGCAGATTTACCAGATCCATTTAAAATCCCGAGAATTCAAAACAATATGTCCTGATTTCTATCTGGCCAAAGAGAATAAAATTCCTTTTCTATAGAATGGCAAATAGGCTCCTGGTTTGTTCCCAGCTGCATCTGTGGTGGCAGAGCTACAACTTTATTTAGAACCTCAAGTCCAGTTGGAAACACTTTATGTTTTAAACAGATTTGAATAGGAGGATAGGAAAGCAGCCTTTATGGTTGGTTTATGAAATTAAAGAGAAATAGTGTTTAATAAACTTAATGATCTATCTTCAGAGAGTGCTCTGCATTCCTCATAGGTTTGACCTTTCTCGGTCTTTAGAGGACCTACTCTAGTAGTCTTTGGGTCTATATTGAGTACAGTTTGTTATTTAGATTGATAGACTATACAGGCAGAAAGGACAGTAGATACTTACAATCACAGTGGCCCTCTGGTGCTATTGATGCCTGTCACCCTGAGACGGGAGACTTGCAATATTTGCATAGCTATTGATAGTGAAATTGCCTGGTTCACTTTGGTTTTTTAAGTTCATAACTAGCTTTTCGCTCTCAAGTCTTTATTTATCTCTAAAGACATCAGAAACAAAGTAGTAAGGCTTTAGAAGATGCTTCTGGGGGGAGTCCCAGCGCTGGAGCTTCACAATTCCAAGGACAGAGCAGAATAAAAATCTCTGGGGCTAAATTCCTGTGAGAGAAATATCCCTATTAATAATATTGTACAAGCCTCTTATGCCTGGAGAGAAGAGAAATACTCGCACATCACACAAATGCTGGGGTTTTAATTATTTTTTTTTTTAAATAGGAGCGAGCCAGAAGGCCCTCTAAGAACAGGAGGGCAATAACTTTCTGCTGAGAACAGTCATGTTTGGACAATGCAGCCGGAAGTGATAGAGAGTTTGTCCATTGCTTGAGGTTTACACGTGTCAAAAAAGCCCATCAAAAAAGCCCATCAAAAAGCCCACAGTCATTCTGATAACATAATGTGTCTCAGTTATATTGAGATAAGTCTTGATCTACCCAGAGGAAATAAAAAAACCCAACATGTCCCTTACACATGTGATGAAGTACAGATTTGTTCCATTTGGAAAATAAGAAACACGACAGAGGGAATGTGAGATTAAGAAGTAAGAACAAATGGTTGTGTTTTGCTAACTGTGTTTTCAGTTTTTAAACTATTATTGTTTTGCAAACTTCCCATATTCTGATAGCAAATCAAAAGCAGTGTTGATGAAAAGCATGCCAGGCTGTACCAGATGGTGAAAGAAGGGAAGAAGTTGCTGACTGCTGTGAGCTGTCCAGAAATAAGAAACCAGATTAGGAAGCTGGAAGAGCAGTGGTTGTCTTTAAACAAAAAAGTTGGCCACGAACTACATCGACTTCAGATGTTACTCAGAATCTTGGTCAGGTGAGTATTACTAAGAAAGCAAGTTAGAGATATCAGATAGAAATTAATTTCTGATCTTCTGTAGATGTGTTTTTTGAAATATGGTGATGAATTAATAAAAAACATAGCTCCTTTAACTTAAAAATGAGAAAAATAATTTAAAAGAAAAAGCGGCGGTGATCAGAAAAGTGGCCCTTTTCTGACCTGTCACTGTGTAGACAAATGCTTCACTTACTGCTTATTTTTGTAGGAAGAATATTTTGCTTGCTGCCATCACAATGCCAGTGCATCTAGGTGGGAGTTAGCTGCATCGTGCTGCAGTTTGTACCCTGGAATTGTACAAGCTCCCATCGTGGTGCCCTGAGCGTTTTGGCTACCTTTGATTCCCATGCAAAGACGTAACGTGTCTCTCTGGGCATGTACGCTATCCACCTTACAAAATGTTCAAGACATGGCTGAGGTGCTGCCTCAACTTGTGTTTCGAAGCTCTCCAAAGGGGGAAGGACCCAAGCATGCTCAAGGCTTTCACGTGCCCCAAAGCCAACTGTGACTGCAGTCCTGGCAGTCAGACGGAGGCAGTTATGCCTCAGATGGAGGCCAAAAAATACAGCACGATTCACCAGCTGCTGTAGCAATCTCAGGTCTGTGTGCTCTGAGCTCAGGCTGGTTGGATCCATAGTGTGGACAGAGCTTGCCAAGTGTGTTTGTTGGTATTTAGCCCTGCTGTCTATTCTGCTCTGTATCTTGCAGTGTACATAATCCCCACTGGTGGTTTTGACCTTCAGCAAAGCTCTTTGAGGGTGGCAGAGCACTGGAACAGGCTGCCCAGAGAGGGTGTGGAGTCTTTGTCTCTGGAAACATTCAAACCCTGTATGTTTGTGTATTTTATTTCCTCCCTGTAGCTACAACAGAGACTCGGAGGAATTAATGAAATGGCTGGATTCTGCTCAGCAGAGAATGAATTTTTGGAAGGAGCAGTCTCTCAACGTGTCACAAGATCTTCCTACCATCCGGGATAACATCAACAGCTTGTTTGTAAGTCATTTCTCTTCCCAGGTTTAAATAAGATGTTGTGACTTGAAGTGAAAATGAGCCTTTTGAGTGTTTTTTGTATTTGCTATGACCCAGAAGGTGGCCACATAATATAGCGCTGAATGGCTGTGTGCCCAAAAGCCACTCCATTATCTGTCTGGGGAACCATGAGGATGGGAAGCCACCAGAGACCTTCCTTCAGATTGCAAGGCCAGCCAGAGTGCATAAATCAGAACGGACTCCTCTCGTAATGAGCTTCCAGTTGCAACACGTGGCATCCCATAGAGGATCTCTTACGTACCTACGGTGTGATAGCATGGTTTCTGCCTTGCTCCTGATGCCAAATACCAGATACAGCAGCTCAGCCCAGCTGATGGGTCACTTACTAACGAAATCTGGAGCGTGGGCTCATGGAACAGGGGTGAAGACAGCTGGGCTGCAAAAAGGTGGTCAGGTGAAGTCAGGAAAGAGAAATGTGTCTTTGCCTGTACTCCCCGATGCTGTGCTTCCCGTATATGACTAGCCAGGAGGTTCAGCCCCAGTGCGAGGCCTAACAGAGGGAATGCAAAGCAAAGCATCGAGAAGGTTGGACTGATAGGTGTGAGCTGGCCAGGGACTCGAGGACCGGGTTTGATCCTTCGACCTCTATGTGAAGTGGGGATCAGGATCTTCCCAATCCCTGTGGAGCAAAAGGTGACATTCAGCATTGTATTGAGCTGGGCAGAAAAAGGCCTTACCTGCTGCCAGCACACACTGAGTTTAGGTTTTCTGAACTTCACAAACCTGCTAAAATGTGTTTGTTTGAGGTGGAACTTCCTGTGACTGAAAACCTGTTCTGTCTTCTTCAATATATAAATATTTACATTCTCTTCAATTTCTCCTGTGCACCTCAGGCTTTCTCTAAGGAAGCTGAAGAAAAATCTTCCCTGAAGTCATCCGTGGTGAGCACTGCCAACCAGCTCTTTCACGTGAAGCAAGCTGATACTGCGGCACTTAGGTCATCTTTGGCAAAGTTTGAGCAAAAATGGGGAGAACTGATTACACAGCTCCCAGCCATCCAAGAAAAGCTTCACCAGGTGAGGAGAAACTCTGCTGCCATCTTTCAGTTCAAGCTAAATAGTCACTTTGAAAATGTTGCTGCTGGGATTCAGTTGGCTGCTCCATAAGGCCCCCAAAGCACCTCTTCCCTAATTAGCTGTCTTGCTTCCAGAATATCCCTAATATTGTACTGCAGTTGAATTATTGCAGTGTTCTTCCTGGGCTGTTTTGCACATATCTGTCATCTTTACAGTTTTATATGAAAGTCTTTTACAATTAGAAAGAATTTTCTTTCAAATTTCTGAATTCTCAAACTTTTCTTCATCCAAGTTGTGTGCCCCTCTGGAGCACAGGGCTCACTTTCAGGTTCGTATCTGGATAATTGCAGCCTTTCTAAAAATACAGATGTCATCTTCCTTGGTATTTCTTTCAAACATAGTGTAGAACATTCATTATATGCTCTACCCATAGCTTCAGATGGAAAAACTTTCATCGCGGGAAGCTATTGCTGAACTAATGACCTGGCTGGACCATGTGGAACAACAGCAGGGACATGAGGAGCCAATAAATTCACAACGTACTGCTGGCCAAGTCAGAAGCCTTCTTCAGAGTTGCAAGGTAAATGAAAGTTCTAAGTCCAGGCCTTCTGCAAGGTGTCTGGCTGTAAAAAGGATGGAAACATCCTACAGGCACTGTCGTATCCTCCCCCTTGCTCTCAGGAGGGTTCCTCAAACAGTCTCAAAGGTGCCTTAAAATCTTTCTTTATAAAAACCTTTTGCTTCCATGCTACATGAAACGCTGCCTGCCCTGCAATACAGCTACTGCCTGCTGTGCTATAATCCCCTCCTCCTCATGCTGTCCCATCTGTTTTGCTTGTTTTCTCTCTCTTGCATTTAGATTATAAAATGTGTTGAGCAGGAAAGCTTTGCTTCCTTAGGAAGACAGACTCTGTGTTTGTGCTGTGTTTTAATCTTGCCTTTTCAACAAGGAATACTTTGTAATGGAGCTCCATAAGCAGGATCCATATAACTAGCTAACAGGGTTTTTGAATATTAAATTTTATCAAAAGAGATAACCTACTGGGAAGGAGGGACAAGACGAACGTCGCTGCAGAGGGAGAGGCTGCAGCAGGCTCTTGGCTCAATTTCAGCTGCTAAAGCTCCAATGGCATGGGCTGATTGCCCCAGCCACAGGAAGGATTCAAGCCATGGTTGTGCCTCCATAGGTGTCAGGGAGCCCAATTTCAGGGAACAAATCCCTCCAGACACGTATTTTGCTCTGCCCTTGTAGCGCTACTGTGCGATGCGCTGGGTTCAGACAGGGCAACAGTTCTCAGTCCACAGCTGGAGTTCTCAGGCCCTTTGGTACTGCATATGAAGCAAGAATCAACGTAAGCATTTCTTCTGAAGTGCCTCAGTACAGCAGATATATAACATTTTGGTCTGTGTCCGTTGGATTTGGCGGTTGGAACGTGTAGGTGAGGTGCTGGTTTTAACCCTTTGGATATTTAGAGATCAGTTCGTAGGCGTGTCTTCTACTCTTGTCATCAATGTGAGGATGTGTATCCTGAGAAGAAAGCTGGGATGAGGGTCATGAATTTCTACAAGGAAGCAGCTATGGCTTCAGTACCTCTACTGTGCTATTCCCTGGTGGTATTTTGTGGGTACTACTAGATACAATAAAGAGTCCTTTCCTTCTTTCTTCTCCTAAGACCTTCTGAAATAAAAAGACATTCCCTTATGGGGTCCTCACTTTGCATGTAGTTTCTCAGTGACCTCTGGGCAAGGACCCTGGTGCTGGAGGACCATTTTTCCTCCCAGGTATTCTGATATTCTATTCTGATATTCTATCCTGATACCACATATTTTGATAAAAGAGTATGAGTTTGTCTGTGCTTGGCTGTGAGTCGCAAGAGTATGGGAAGCCCTCGATCTTAGCCCATTTTGGGCCCATGGCAGCGTGATGGTGTTATCTAATGGATGAAATACGGTGTTTGGTACCGCTAGGTTTTGTTCCCTGCTTCAATACTAGGCTGATCTTAACCTTGAGCTACCCATGTACTGATAGTGATTTTCTGTAAAAGTTGGATGGATGGAAATAACTATAAAAATATAGAATGGTCAAAACTGAGAATTATCCCTACAGCCAGGACTCTTTCAGAAAAATGTTTTGGGACATGGTTCGGAATAAGCCATGAATGTCCCATAGCTATGCCTTGAAGCATCTTTGGAACTGATAGGATTAAACTGTCAAACTAATTTTTATATTTCTGTTCTTTTTTTTTTTTTTTTTTTTAAATTATCTTTCCCTTCCAGGAATGTAAGATGGAAATGAACTTCAAACAGTGGATAGTAGATTTTGTTAACCAGTCCCTCTTGCAGATGAGCACTTGTGATGTGGAAAGCAAGCGATATGAAAGGACAGAATTTGCCGAGTGTCTTGGAGAGATGAACCTGCGATGGCACAGCCTGCAGGCTTCTCTGAACAGAAAGGTTTGATGGAGTTATTATTGCTTTCTCTCACAACTCTGGTCTTCCCATGCTCTGTATTTTACAAACAGCCTTTCTCCCTGAGTCTGAAAACACCGTTTAACAAAGCGGGACTCCCTGTGCTCTCTGTCCATCCTGCTGTCTCATGAGCAGCCTCTGGAGTGGTTTCATAGACCACCAGCCATCAGGTGATGGGAAGGCATCCAAGCCTCAGCAAAGCCTGGGAGGGTAAACTCTCCTGTAACTTGCCAGGAGGGAAAATAGACAAAATCTGCATTTCGTGACAGCCTGGGATTCCTCAAAAGAAGATAATACATGAAGTGACATGTCAACAAAGATGACCTATATTGAGAAAACTGTGAAAAAGGAAGAATTCAGGGTAGTGTCTGCAGGGGAACCTGTTAATGATATCTGTTGAAGCTTTGGGGTGCTGTGAAACTTGGGGCATTTCAAACTTAATGGGAGAAAATACCTGATGATTTGTGGAAAGGAGAGGTGCTACACTGCTTGGTACAAGCCAGGCCCTGCTCAGCAAACACAGCACCAAAAAAATAAATAATGCCTCTACCTGCCATAAAATGGGAACAAAAAATAGGGATATACTAATCTAGCTCCCATTTTCCTGTTGTAGCATTTGGATCTGCCAAAAAAGTAATTATTAATTAAGTAGTGTTCACAGCCATATTTAGATGGGGACATATAACCCTGCTGAAAAAGTCACAGCAGGGATCTGTTCCCAGCCCTGCTCCAGCCCCGTGGGTCACTGGAAATGGGTTACACTGTGTCTGTGTCCTCCTTCTGTAGTAATGAAATATGCTTTTCCAATGGAGTGCTTTGAAGATCAGCAGTTGATAGCCAAATTCAACGTGTAGACTAACTAATACCAGCACATCTTCTGCGTTTCTCTGTAGAAAATCTGTTTCAAGCGGTGCCTCAGAATTGCTTTACCCTAGTGAGGCTAGAAATAATGCATGCATCCAGAATTAGATGCCGGTGCTTGTGTGAGCCAATGCCCAGAAAAACTAGTGTGGCTCAAGTGATACAGAAAAGACCAGAAGGTTAGCAAAATGCAAACATGAGGCTGCTGAAAAGAATCTCTTTACCAGCACGTTTCTCTTTCACCTCTGTTTCTCTCTCAAATTTACAAGGCTCTGGGAGAAGCTGCCCTCCCTGAATCCAGATACTAAGACCACTGATCAAACAGAAAATTTTCCAAATTTTTCTGACAAGAAAGTCTTCCAGAAATATTTTCAAGGCGAAAATTCAGTTCCTCCACCAACTGCAAGTTCCCATGATGGAAGTTCAATTTTTTGGGGGGAAAAGAATCATCTTCTCTAACCATTTCCAAGAAACTCCATTCTAGGACTCAGTGGACCCTCAGGGCCAAGACTGAAGATAGGAGACTTGAGGTCTCTTGCTTATTAATAATTCTGTTAATGCGTTTTAGGGAGAACAAGGTTTGCAGACTCCATATGAATGTGTCCACATAGCCTGGGGATCCCCCGACTTGTTAGGTCTGCAGGCTGCCAGCTCTGGAACCCAGACTGACTTGTTTCCTTCCCTGGGAAAAGCTCAGATCCTAAAGAGCCAGTAAAACTTCTTAGCTTTTCCTTTCAAACTATTTTCTCTAAATGGTATTTTCGGTGTAAATATTGTAATCTCAAATTTTGTCACGGAAGGCAGAGCCCCTTTTCTGTCTGCCTCTGGGTTTAAGTTCTGTAACTTTCAGATACAAGACCTGGAACAACTTTTGGAGGATATTACTGAAAATGAGAACAAAGCACAGACTCTGCGCAGCTGGCTGGAAGCTCAGAGTGGTCGACTGAGATCTTTACAAACCCCATCAAGTCTGATATCTGCACAGAACACATTAGATGATTGCAAGGTAAAGTATTATATGTGTGATATTAATCTAAAAAAAACATGTTTAGCACTTTGCTGAATCCAGACTAAAGAACTGTTAAGAACTGTTTTCTGTTAAGATTTTAACAGAAACAATGTAAAGAAAACTTCCATTTCCTAGAAGAATAGTCCAATATAATTTTAGTTAAAGCATGGTAGGTTCAGGTGATAAAGAGCCAGATCCACTTTTAATATGAATTGCTATTTTATGTTTTTTCCTCCAATTGGAGATGCATCTGCTGTTGTTCTGTGGTATTTAGAGTGGTGTGCAGCAATATTGTTGATTGATGCCTCCAAAAGAAGTAGTCCTTAGTCCAGCATAGCCATGGCAAAGGCTATCAGTTCCATTAGTTTGAAAAGCTCTGTGGTGGAAGTGTCGTGGAAATTCCACAGTCACTTTAGGAAAAATACCACCTCTTTCTCCTCTTGCCCTAGAATGTAGTGTCTCTGCACCAGCCTCAAGAATTTGGGTGTCCTTTGGTATTGTTGTGTTTTGCTAGGCATCAGTTCCCTCAAAATTAGTACAGGTGCAGCCAGCAAATAATTTGGCTTCTATTACTCTGTCTGTCTGCTGTTTTCGTTCAGTACAGTGTTCCCTCTCTATTTATTATTTTTTTTTAACATGGGATATTTGTTCTTTCATTGCCATGGTTACATATCTCTCTTGTAGTAGGCTGCTTTTATTGCCTAGAGTGGTCTGTTACACACCAAGTTCCTTGTCTCTCTGAAGCACTTTGAAACGTATCACGGAGCCAGAATGGAAGAGAGACACAGGGTATCTGTGGCTAAAACTAACCTGCCCACCCTGCTAGGATGCAGGTGGCTAAAATGTTTCATTAAAATTAATTCGCTCAATAAAAATTAGGTCCGCATTTGAAAATGTTTTGGGGACAGTAGGTGGGAGAAACACAGGGCATGGCTTTAAGCATAGTATTATAGGAAAATGTTAGGGCCTGTTTTGTGTGTGGGTTGTGAAGAACTTATTGCTGAGCTTTCTCCAGCATGTCAAGATCTTGCCGATTGTGTTAGAGGGGAATTATTCTCCTAGACATCTCCATTGATTTCGGTGGGCCTTCACCCATGGGAGAAAGCTTCTGACTAAGAGAACAAGCTGAAAATAACTTTCTAGAAGCTGTTAGAATGTCAGGGACCCTCTTGCTGAAAAATTGGTTCCTATTCAATCTAAATCCTAAACCAGCCTGCTGGAGCAGAGGAAGACCCAAATTCTAACCTGCCCAAGGAAAAGATCAGCTGCGTTAACAGGAAAACTTTTTGCTTCTGGAGAGGTACAAAGAGGCCTGTGTGGTCACTGAGCAATTAGTTTCTGATGATTTCCTCCCCAAGCATGAAGTCCAGTGCTCGTGGTGACACTAAATGGACTGATTCTAGCTCTACCTGCAGGAGACTGCCTAAAGCCGCTGCCATCATTTTGAATTCAAACCGTTGTTTGGTATCAGAGTTGAAATGGTGGCGGGCGTTACGTGGCTGAAGAATTACACAGAATTGGTTTTAAAGAAGGACTGTTTATCTAATCTCCGCACATGGAAGGTTGTTTTCTATAGCCTCATTAAAAGGTATTATTTATCTTCCCTTTTTCTTCTCTTTTTTTCATTTAGGAGCTAGAAAATCAACTCGCAACTAAATCCAGAACTCTTGATGAACTCAAACAGAGTTTGGCATTGAATGGCAGCACAGAACAAACCCCAGAAGCTCTGTCTCTCGGGGCAGCTGAGCTTTGTGAAATGATGGACAGCATTGTGAGCCAGGTAACAGCCTTGTTGGCATTCCCTCCAGTACGTATTCTTACCACTAGTGTTATTAATCTTCTTCGTGGGATAGCAGGAGCTGGTACAAAAAAGATGCAAAGTATTCCTTGCTCTTAATCTTAACTTTCCTAACTTAACTTTAAGTCTGTAGCATAACAAAAGTCAATGTATTTCCAAGGTTGAGTGATAAAAAAGGTCTGATCTCAAAGTAGTTTGAATACAGGGGGAAGAGGGACAGACCTCCATCTGCGGTTTAAGAAAATAAAGATATAGCACTGCTATTTTTCTGTTGAGCCAAAAATGGAGACTTTAAACTTTCTTACTCAATCTGCTTCTCTTTCATACCCTGGTACTACATTCCACCATGTAGTATGCTGGTGGAAGCTTTCTACTCATTCTTGCTGTAGCTTTCCCATTTCCCTGGATGGTGTTTACTATCTTCAAATCCCATGTAGTTTGCAGCTGCTTCAAGGAGAGTCTGGCAGATTGATTTCCCATGCAAATTGACTCCCCAGCAGTTTGCATTTATAGTTAAATTATCTTTATACTTGGAAGTGATCTTTTTTATCTAGGTGTGATCTATAGGTACAGAAGATAAAATAATGAGTGCATTTATGGATTTAAATTTGTGACCATCTAGTGGTGTTTCCCAGGGGTCAGTACTGGCTCCAATCTTGTTCAATATATTCATCAACAACCTGGATGAGAGGACAGAGTGTACCCTCAAAAAATTTGCTGATGATACAAAACTGGGAGGGGTGGCTGACACACCAGAAGGCTGTGTTGCCATTCAGAGAGGCCCAGACAGGCTGGAGAGTTGGATGGAGAGGAACCTAATGAAATTCAACAAGTGTAGTGTCCTGCACCTGGGGAGAAATAACCCCCACACTGGTACAGGTTAAGGGCTGACCTGCTGGAGAGAAGCTCTGCAGAGAGGAACCTGGAAGTCCTGGTGGACATCAAGAAGCCCATGAGCCAGCAACATGCCCTTGTGCCCAAGAAGGCCAATAGTGTCCTGGGGTGCATTAAAAAGAGCGTGGCCAGCAGGTGGAGGGAGGTCATCCTCCCCCTCTGCTCTGCCCTGGGGAGGCCCCATCTGGAGCACTGGGTCCAGTTCTGGGGCCCCCAGTTCAAGACAGACAGGGAGCTGCTCCAGAGAGTCCAGCGGAGGGCTATGAAGATGATCAAGGGAATGGAACAGCCCTCTGATGAGTAAAGGCAGAGAGACCTGGGTTGGTTTAGCCTGGAGGACAAAAGCCTGAGAGTGGATCTCATCAGTGCTTATCAGTATCTAAAGGGTGGGTGTCAAGATGAATGGGATCAAACTCTTCTCAGTAGTGTCCAGTGACAGGACAAGAGGCAATGGACACAAGATGGAACACAGGAAGTTCCATTGCAACGTGAGAAGAAACTGCTTTCCTTTGAGGGTGGCAGAGCCCTGGAAGAGGCTGCCCAGAGGGTGCATGGAGTCTCCTTCTCTGGAGATATTCAAAACCCACCTGGAGCCGTTCCTGTCCAGCCTGGTCTAGGTGAACCTGCTTTGGCGGGGAGGTTGGACTAGATGATCTCAGAAAGTCCCTTCTAACCCCTACAGTTCTGTGATAATAAATAACCATATAGAGCAGAAGATTATGTGTGATGCAGTGATTGTGTTTATAGTTGTGATTCCCTTACACTGTCTGTTATAAACACCTTGGTTTTGTTCCTCAAAACTTTGTGAAACCTCAACCCTTTGCTCGAACCCTTCCACATGAGGTGTCTGTCCAGGATGGGTCTGCTGCTTCTTGTTTTAGGTTTCCACAGAATTGATGTTGCTGTTTCTTACCAATAAAGCAGAGAAAATTTTGTGTGTGTACCTGATGAAAGTTTTTCCTTCTGCTGTAGAGCTGGGGATTGATATTAGCAGGATTGGCAGCCTGGTGCTTTTTTCTTATTATTATCACCCTGAGTCACATTAATTTTAGTATTTTTTGACTTAAGTATCAAACTTAAAAACTTCAGAATGCAGCCTAGGTGTCTGCATGTGCAATGAAACACTGAGGACAGCTTTTTTTCCCTCAGGTGACTGCTCTCAGCAGAGCAGGTCCAAGGAGATGTGATACCTTGATTGTATTATCCGTAGGTTGATCTCAAGACTGTGAGTCTGCAGCCCAGACACATTTCATGAGCACAATGTCTTTCTGCCTTCCTTGTGTGGTCAGTAATCAGCTGCAGGCTACAAAAAAGTAATTAGAGATCCCTCCCACCTATACCATGATTCAAATGAGAATAGGGATGATTAATCCATGTACTCCTGTATGCCTAGAACTAGGATGCTAGGATATAGTGACCCGTGCAGTCTATTTAGCATGCACTATGGTGTAGAAAAGTCTTCATCTTCCATTGTGTTGGTGCATAGTCAGAACTGAAATCTGGCATCTGGTTCTGCCAGGTCCCGAGGAGATACGCTTGTTTACTTGCCTGGTTTTCATGCTTTTCTCAAAGCATCTGGTACTGGCATGGCTGAAAATAGATATTTTCTATCTAACCATGATGTGCTTTATGTACTTGCCTGATATAGAATAGTAAAAACGACAGATCACAGTGAAGGAGGACTGTGGTTATGTGTTTGCAATGTTTAGGAGTATGTGGCAAATGGAAACCATGCTTGCTTCCATATAGGTTAAACAACCATAATAATAAAAGAGACCTAGAAAACAAAGAGGATATCCATGATTTAATTTTATATGAGAATCCTGAAGTTCCTAGACTGCGATTCAGGTGGGCCTGCATTATTAGAGCACAATGGCATAAGAGGGATGATAGCTCTCCAGAGTGTTGAAGTAGCATCTGTTCAAATTTTCATTGAAAGGAAACTTGATCTCTGGATCAAACTATCTGCTTTCTAAGACGATTAAGGCTCTCTACTTCCTCCTACTTCTGGTTGGTTTTGGCAGGAAGGAATAAGCAGTTCATTATTTCAGTACTTCTTACTTTTTGGGGTGTTCTGGAGTTGTGGCTGACAGAACAGTGCTAACTTGAACTCTGGTTAAATTTTTATTTCTAGGAAATTCTTGAACTTCACTCTAAATGCTGTTTACTGCTTGCTTTGAATTCCTTACCAAGTAAGAAAATACTCCAACTTGCAAAAATCTGGATTGTCATGCAGTGAGCGTTAAGCTTAGATTTTTAAGTCACTTTAAAAGTGATTTATATGTGAGGACTACCCAAGAAATAATAACAAAGTGGTTTGTTTGCAGGTTGCACAGTTGAAGACCTCAATGCAGTCAATATTGGAGCAGTGGAGAGTATACGATGAAGCTTATGCAGAATTCAGCCTGATGACGACAAGATATTTGTACTGCACAGACCAGTGCAAACGTTCTGTGGTGTCACTGGAAGCTTTGGAAAACCAGGTCAAAACTCTCCAGGTAAATCTACTGAAGTTGTCTTATTTCTGTACTTCCTTCTGTGCTTACAAACTGAAAAACCCACAGAAAAATTGAGATGAACAACTTCCTCTTCATTATAGTGCCATTGAAGTCAGTGAGAAATTTTTGGTTTACCTCCAGAGGTACCGAGGACTATTTTTAGACTTTTTACTTTATTTAGCATGTAAGTTCAACTTTGATGCAAATTAGTTCCCAAGGTTCAAGAGAGAAGTACAGGGCAGCTGCTACCATGTCTGCCTTACTGTGGGCAAGCAGAGCCTCGGGTTTGGATTGCAAAGATCCCTTGACGTTTCAGTCTTCTGCACATGCTGAGAGGCATCCCCATATGAAGCACCAGGTCCTCGTACTGCCTTGCACCACAGAATCCAGATGGACATGTGCACTCCACCACATGCTAATGTCTACTTGAAGGCCAATGGTATCCTGGCCTGGATCAGGAATAGCGTGGTCAGCAGGAGGTGGGAAGTGATGGTGACTCTGGACTGGGCACTGGTGAGGCCTCATCTCGAGGGCTGTGGTCAGTTCTGGGCCCCTCACTACAGGAAGGACATTGAGCTGCTGGAGCTTGTCCAGAGGAGAGCCACCAAGCTGCTGAGGGGTCTGGAGAGCAAGTCACACGAGAAGAGGCCGAGGGAACTGGGCATGTTTAGTTTGGAGAAGAGAAGAGGAGGCTGAGGGGAGACCTCATTGCCCTCTACAGCTCCGTGAAAGGAGTGTGTAGAGAGGTGGGGGCTGGCCTCTTCTCCCAAGGGAATAATGACAGGAGCAGAGGAAATGGTCTGAAGTTGGGGCAGGGGAGGTTTAGATGAGACATGAGGAAGAATGACTTTCCTGAGAGGGTGGTCAGGCACTGGAACAGCCTGCCCAGGGAGGTGGTGGAGTCACCATCCCTGGAGGGATTTAAGAAACGTGTAGACATCGCACGTCAGGGCATGCTCTGGTGCCTGAGATTGTTGGGGTGTGTCTGTTTGTGGTTTGGGTTTTTTTGTTTGTTTTGGTTTGGTTGTTTTGTGTGTGTGTGTGTGTGTATGGTTGGACTCGATGATCTCAAAGGTCCTTTCCAACCATGAAGATTCTGTGATACTCAGTCTATGTCTATATCTCACAGGACAGCAGGAAGTTTGGCTGAAAATAAAGATGGCAAAGGAAAACCTGATGCTGTTGCTGTAGGTTTTTGTCTAAAGGTTACTCCCCATGCACGGGAAAGATGTTAGTTCTTGGCTCGTTGGTTGAAAGGAAATTTACCCCTTCTGACCACTCACACATTTTTGCATTCAAGTTTCATTTGCATTAAGGATTCTTTCCACGTATAAACAGCACTGGAATCAAAGTCCAGGACCCAGGATTTCCCCTTCCCAAAATATGTGGCTTGGGTTGGATGGGAGCAGCAGGCTTGTGTCAGAGCAGGGGGATACCCAAGCCTGGTGTTTTCCATTCGTCCTTCCTTCACCTTCTTTATTTTTAATCTGGAGCAGTTCACAGATACGGTCCGTGGCAGGCTTCTGCAATTGCCTGTATCAGGAGGGGGAACATGCAGGGGGACAGGAGTTCTCAAAGCACTTTTACTGCCCATAGAAATTTCTCTCAAACAGTGTCTTAAAAATAAAAACATCTGTTGAAGGCTGTGGATTTGTTAAATGAGCTGTTTCTTTAAGAGTAAATAATAGAATCATAGAATGGTTAGAGTTGGAAGGGACCTTAAAGATCATCCAGTTCCAGCCCCCCTGCCCTGGGCAGGGACACTTCCCACCAGACCAGGTTGCTCCAAGCCCCATCCAGCCTGGACTTGGTCGTCGGAGGGCCATAACAGAAACAGATGGCAACTTTCAACACAGATCTAAGTCGCCTTAACTCCTGCCCCAAA
>JAOQGH010000040.1:15156242-15167492 GCA_025769975.1 Gallinago jamesoni | reverse complement strand
ATCTGGTTTCAACGAATTCTAAAGGAAACCCAAATTAATCAAGAAATTTCCAGCCAGCTCTATTTATGACTCCATCTACCAACTCAGTTCAGTAGCTGGAAGTCAGATATCTGTGAAGCTTACAGATTTTTCATACTCCCTGTGAACATCCCAGTCTGTGAAAAATTTCATTTCTGGATAGTCATTTTCTCTGGTGTAACCTTGTAGCATTCCCTCAGAACTGTCTGTCTCCCCACACCGATTTTTGGCCATTCATTCCTTATAAAAATGTTGCTGTTTCAGTGTTCTTAGAGATGTGGAACTTAATTCTTGCAAGAAAGAAAAAGCTTCCCCAGTGCTCTTCTCCCTGACCCAAAGCAACCAACCTAGTGAATAAAAAAGTTGAGTTCCAGCCCTAGTTACTTCTCCCCACAGAATTTGTGTAAGATGCACAGCCTTGGCTGTAGGCACATGGAAGCAAGCCCTGTGTGTAGCTCAAAGGAAGCTCATTTCCCATAAACTTAAGGTTTGGCTTTCCAATTTCACAATAAATCAAACAGCCCAAAGCTAACAAAGCTATTGCAGACACTCCTCTCCTTCCAGATAGATATTGAATATCTCAGGATTTCGAGATTCGGTTTCTTGCTCTCTGCTTTGGCTTAAATGTTCCCCTTATTCAGTGCAAACACTGAAAAGGTTCAGTTAATGACTTTCAAATAGATTGTAATTTGAATTTAAGAACTGTTTGTTTTCCTGACAATACTGTATATTGCTCCTTTTTGAATATGTATATTAAATCGTAATTAACATAAATATGCCGTATTCACCCTAGTTCAATCTTTTACAACTGGAGGATTTCCAGAACTGCCTTGAAACACTGGAGGGTCACGTCAAGAATTGCACAGATGCCTTCGATAGTCTCTGTCCAGAGGGAGAAACAGACAGCTCAGAATTGCTCATGGTATGTTTGGATTCCCAAGTACAAAAAGATACATACTTAAGATTTAAGTGTCCATAGGATACCACCTCTTGCCTGCTTCAAGAAACTCTTTGTGTTCCTAAGTGTTGTAGTTATGGCACTTCCATCAGAGTAATTATCATCTCACCCAAAGCACACAGAACAATGATTTAAGTTCATAAAATCTCTAGATGGGCAGTTGGCCTGTGATGCATGCATGGAGGGGAGGAAATTACATCGATTTGGGATTGATGGCAGATCTTTTTTCCCATCTTTGCTCTGAAGCTATCTTGTGGCACTCAATGTAGGGTAGAAGGTAAATCTGCAAATACCAACTCTTGAGTATCTGTTCAGTACTGCTGGAGGAACAGGCCCTGTGTAAGGGAATTGTGACTTTTTTGTTTCCTCTATTCTTTGAAGTTAACACAGAAATGTTGGGCTTTTTTGAGTTAGCTTTTTTGAAGCATAATGTTCAGATGCTTCCTCCAGAAGAGGTTTCTACATTTCTTTGAAATGAAAGAAAGGCAGTGGTTTTTGCAATTAATTTTTTTTTTTTTTCTACTTCCAGAATCACACACTGGAGCTTGCTGCTCTTTCTCCAAGCATAGAGAGCTTGAATGAAGCGAGCATTAAGCTGCCACTCAGCGACTTCACCTTGAAGAAAATGCAGAGCCTGACTCGGCAGTGGAGTCAGAAAACAGCGACTGCTCTCGAACGCTGCAGGTCTGAAATGCAAACAAAAAAAATCACTACTAACCATTTCCTTTTCTGTGAGGAAAATGAAAGCAAAATTAAAGCAGGGAAAGTCTTGAAATCTCTTCTCTCAGCTTGCTCAGGGGGTTTCCAAGTTGAATTCCTGCCCTTTCAACTTACTCGAGATCATTCAGAGGCTATTTGCGTTCCAAGTCACTTGAAGCAAAAATCTGGATGCTCATGGGTGAAGAAGGTAGCAAAGTGCTAAGCAAAACCCTACTATGTTAGTATTACTAACCCCCAGTATGCAAGCATGTCCAGAAAAACAACCACCAGCACAACAGTTTCTGATGACTTCTTTTGTTTTACAGTGCGCTTGAAGGAACTCAAAACGATGAAAAGAAATTCTTTCAGAAATGTGGAAACTGGATGAAATTCCTAGAAAAAATGAAAGAGACCTTAAAAACAGATATTCCAGGACATTTTGAAGAACTGCAGGAGCAACAGAGAGTATATGAGGTAAAGCTAACTCTAAAAATGGAAGCATCTTCTTGAATGGTGAAGGTGAGGGAAATCACTAGAAAATACTGTCTTTTGAAAGTAGATCTGGGCAGAGTTCTACAGAGCATTTCACTCTCAAAATGTGGCCTCGTACTCATTCAGAGAAAAACACTGAAATGTGAAAGTCCTTTTTCAAAAGGGATGGATCACTTTTTGCAGGGATAAGACCTTCAGGAGTGCATCCTCAAGTGCTGTGTCATGGAAGTCCTAGATTTCTGCAACCCTGAGGCTCATTGCCTGTCTGCCTTTCCCAGAGCACTGAAGCCTGTGGCAACTGGCTAGGCAGTTTGCTGGTGATCTGGCAGGAACCTTACCAGTTCCTGGAAGAACTGTATTTAAAACAAAAGGTTTTATTTTGCATACTTCCTTTTTTGACCATTTGTTAGATCTTGGTGAAAATCTGTTTCGCTGGCATTTTTCCAAACACTTGCTACTTGTTCTAGAGAGCTAGCACTTCACACGTGTGCGGCAGGATCCATTCAGAGGAAAAGGTACATGGCATACCATAACAATAGCATGTAGATGCAATTTTGTCTATCTGTAGACTTTGTCCTAGAGGTGGGAAGATGGAAAAACCAACCAAAAAAAAAAATCAGGTGGTAAATGCTAAACATCTGTTAGGGTGTTAAGTCTCTGCATGTTAATGATATTCATTAGGGACCACAAGGAAGTTATTTTCTCTCTTTTACTTACACCTGATTCATTCGTTGCATTGAAATTTACAGAATAAACTTCTGCTTGTTGTGATAAAGAGTAAATTCAGCCTTATATGTAGCTTTTTAATACCTTTTCTATAGGTTTCTGTCTAGATTAGATTGCGTTTCTCATGAATGAGTCCAGCAAACTTCAGGCTTCAGATTACCTGTAGAATACAGTTTCTGGTGGGTTCTGCTATCACATATTTGCAAATTCCTCCTGCTATCAAAAAAGGGTGGAATCTTTTAGGATGCATTTGATACTAGCACTTAAAAATTATAGAGCTTTCAGCATTTAAAATTAAATAAATGGTATCACTCAGGAGGAGCAGCTTTCTGCAGAACCAGCAAAGGTTGTTCAGTGAATAGTTAAAACTTTTGTTCTCGTGGTATTTTCAGATGCTGCAAACAGAGATTTGCATAAATCAGCAGACGTTTAATTCTATCATATCAAAAGTTCTACTCTTCTTGGAATCCGGAGAAGCAGAGAAAAGGTAATCTATTTGTTTTTCTCCCGAAGATTTTGGTAATTCAGTGAATATGCTGTTTTCCTTGGAGTTGAGGTTGAATGTTTGCTCTCATGAGCTATCATGAGGACATAAGCCCCAGTTCCTGCCTGGGTTCACTCTTTTAATAACCCCCTGGCACATTTTGCAAGAGCCTGAGGAGGTGCGTTGAGAAGGAAACACAGTGCCCTGGCCAGACTGCATTTTTATAGTAACTGGATGTTCTGCCTAAAAAATAATTGCTCCTGGACCGGAGGTTTCTTTGTCTACTGCTACTCTGCAGTCATTGAAACTGCAACTGTGATTGAGAAGTTACCTTCTTACAGAGGGTAATGAGGATGCTGCATATGAAGGATCCTTTCTTTTTTCCTAGACCTTTCTGCTTTTTAAAGTGCAGAGGTGTGATACTATCCATGTTGCCCTTGGCTCACATGACAGGGTGTTGAGTATTGGACACGTAACCCAAAACATATGGTGGCTAAACTTGTTTTTTATCAGTATCGTCTTATACTTTTCTCTTAGTCAATGTAGAGTGAGAAGCAGCAAGTAATATTCATGAGCAGAGGTTTAACTGCCTCAGGCCTTTCTGCTGTCAACAGCTTACCCTTCTCTGCCGCAGCAGAGAGTAGGCAGGACAGCGTGTGCCCTCCCCTCAGCCACTTCAGCATGAAGTCCATAGCTTGGCTTAAAGCTGCCAGGGAAGGGTAGGGCTCAACTAAGCAAAGCTGCTGGATTTTGGTGTTGAAGCTAGCCCTGCAGACACAGGCATTTACAGAAGAGCTAATCTGTGGGGCATGGCCTCCTGCAGAGGAGCAGGTTGGGGTTGGGGTTGTCTTAACCACTCCAGCTAAGTCTGCTGGATCATCTAACCATGTTGTAGGAGAGCCCAAAAAGGGCTTGAATGGGTTCATAGAATCTAGATTGGAAGGGACCTTCAAGATCATCTAGTCCAACCATCAACCCAACTCTGACAAAAAAAAACATCACTAAACCATGTCTCCCAGCACCATCTCAACCCGTCTTCTGAACACCTCCAGGGATGGTGCCTCAACCATTTCCCTGGGCAGCCCATTCCAAGGCTTGATAACCCTTTCAGTGTCAAAATTTTTTCGTAATATCCAACCTGAACCTCCTCTGGTGCAACTTGAGGCTGTTTCCTCTAGTCCTGTCACCTCTGACTTGGGAGAAGAGACTGACCCCCGCCTCTCTACACCCACCTTTCAGGGAGTTGGAGAGAGCGAGAAGGTCTCCCCTCAGCCTCCTTTTCTCCAGGCTGAACAACCCCAGCTCCAATAACAACACTGAGGCTTTTCACTTTGCAGTTAGGTCCATCTGCTGTAGGATACAATGATGGTTGAATGGCTTGCAGCCTTGCAAGCCTTACTTGCTTGGTAAAGGTACAGGTAAATTTTGCAGCATAATCAGAAATCTTGTCTCACTTGCATTGACCTCCTTCTTCAGAGAAGTGTTTAGTGCATATTGTTTCTGTGAGTGCTGTACTATATATGTTGCTATACCACAAGAAGAAGAAGAACTTGCATTATCCATTCCTGTGTCATGTAAAAGGTTTTTTTTTGATTGCTTAAAAGATGGAAAACAGAGAGCAGGGCTTGGCTTAGGGCTGCGTAGAGCTTTTGGCATAGCTGGGTATTGTAATTGGAATATTATATTGCAAATGGAAATCCATCACAACTATTGGAAAAATGTGGCCTGGAGGTCAAAATGTATTAACACTCAACACTTGTCATCTTCAGAACAGAGTTTATTTCCAAGTTCACACTGCTGAAAGAGCAGTGGCAGAACGTTATCCGGATGGTTCAGCAGAAGAAGAAAGATATCGATGGACTTGTGAGCCAGTGGCAGCTCTTCAGGAGTTCCCTGCAGAATCTCAGCAGATTTCTTGCTGATACAAACAACTTCATCACGGTTGAGAAGAGCAAGGACTGCTGTAGCCCTTACCAGCTTAGAAATCTAATTCATGATGTCAAGGTACTGTATTTATCACTCAGAAATTTAAAATCTGTGGGGTTTTTTTCTCAGACTGAAATAACTTCCCTCTGGTAAGGTACAAAGCTTTAAAATCACTTACTTTTTTTGCGGGGGGAAGTAATTGCTCACACTTTTTCTTTAAAAAAAACAACACCTTTCAAAAATACATTATTGGATGTTATTTGGACAGTCCAAGGTTTTACTGTGTTCCCACACACCGAATGTTGATGGATTAACACATTACCAGTATTCCATTTGGTGCTTGCCCTATTTATTTCATCTTTATTTTTACCTGCTGTGTAAAGATGATTTTCAGTAGATTTTACAAGTTGGTGCTCATGCTTTTCCTTACTGAGAAAAGCCAGGTCTTTTCCCTCCTGCCGCAAATTGCCCTTCCCTCCTGCTGTTGTTTTACAGAACGAAGCAATGATCCTATGTGCTTGTGTTACAGACCAATTTGTATCATAGGCAAATTATTATTGGTGGGTTGTTTCACTTGCAGTATGTCATGATTAACACAGCTGTTATCTCTTAAAAATTTGTCTCAGTTATTGATGCTAAAGGCACTAACAGAACTGGTTTTTTCATTCACGGGAACTCAACAACTGAATTTCCATCTTTTTGTAACTGCTGCACTTCCACTCTGCAGATTGTCTGTGAAAAGCTATTGTAGAGTTTTATAGATCAGAAGATCAGAAAAAAACCTGATTTTCCTGAAAGTAAAAAAGCAAATAAGAGAAGATCTATTCATTACTCTTTCACGAATGTGAACAGGCTAGTTCCTTGTAACTCCCTTTGTGAGCCTTTTTCCCAAGTGAAATGCCAGGAGTACAATTCTAAAGCTTGCTAAGAACAGCTTAGAAACTTTAAATGACTTTTTTTTTTCTCCTTTTAAAGAGTAAGGCAGTGATTCTTCAGAGGTGGCAAACCATGTACTCCTTAATCATCGATGTCGGGGAGAAATTACGTATTGTCTCCGATCCCGAGACCAGTGCTGTTCTCCAAGAGGAGCTCAGCCAGTTACAGCAGAGTTGGGGGCACACCCAGGCCCTGCTGGAGAAGGAGAAGATGCACCTCAGCAGCACCCTAGAGGTAGGTGATGCCCTTCCCAGGGAGGATTGGCACCTCCTTCTCTGGCATTGGGTCTCAAGAGCTTCTCTGACGCACCGGTCCCCAGGGCTGAGCTCCATAGCAACAAGGGAGGTGCTGAGCTGCTGCTCACTGCAGAGGGATTCTGAGGGAAGTGCCCATCATGGGCCATCAGGGCTTGCAGGAACCTAAAACTGTGGTCCCCTGATTCCCCAAAGGAAAATGGGATTGATATCTGTTGCTACAATGGATGTTTTCCCGCTCTAATTGTTACCACGCTCCCCAATTTCACCATGCTCCATAGCAGGAGCTCTCTCCTGCTTTGGGCTGTGAAGCCTAACCTAAAATTTAGCCTAGAGGGGGTTAGTGTGACTTTTTTACTCCTCCTGTTGTCGCACCTCTAAAGAGAAGGGGAAGATCCTATTTATTTCCTTAGAGCAATAAACTTGCTTTCATGGCTAAAAAAAGCGCATAAGTATGTCTTAAAATTGAATATAATCCCCAGACCAAAAGCTGTGCTTAAAGCCCCTCGGGTTGGACAAAACGAATAGAAATGCTCTGTAAATTAAATGCTCTAAAATAAAAGAGAGGGTTCAAGCTCTGTAAATCCATGTACCAAATTCTTGTGGGTGGTACAACGTCCCAAAAAGAAAATCCAAATAACCAGAGCAGGTGATTATTTGCTGAAGTGAGTTGAAGAGGCCATTTTGTAGCATATCCATAGCGTTCGCTTTGTCATGATAAAGTACCTTAACCTTTTATAACTTCCTCGGGTCTCCTGGAGCAGAGTTGGGACTGCCATGAAAAGCAAACCAAGGAATTAGCCAGCAGGCTGCGAGAGCTGAAGGAGAAAGTAAAAGATGCACTTCCAGTTGAACACGAAGAGCTCTACAAAGTCAAGGAACACATTAAGGTATTGAACAGCCATATTGTATTTAAATAGATGTCATCTTTGCACAACACCTAATCCCCATAAAATCAGTTTTCTCTCTTCCCTACTCTTCAGTGACACACTGAATTTCTCTCCTTTACACCCTCCTGATTGTTGCCAATCTGCATAGCCCAGTTGACTGACAATATTACAAGAAAAGTAGTAGTGTTTGGATTTTTTTTTCCTGCTTTTGCTCCCTTTCCACTGTCTGAATTTATAAAATAAGTTCCTCAAGCAAAAGGGAAAAAACTCCCTGGCCTCAGCTCAATTGACTGCTGTCCTAATGGCTGAATCTCCTTTTTTGTTTTCCAATCCATTTGGGACAGAGCTATTCAGGCAAAAGTCTGCAAAGCACTGTACATACCTGCAGGGCCTAAGCATAATTAAAGAGAAAGAAAATTAAGAGTAAGGGAGTTGCAAAAGCCCTTGCAGCCCATATTGCACCATGAAAATTAAATGGCAAGGAAAGCATTTCCAAGGGATAGGAGACATTTTGTCTGGACTGGTCAGTCTTTCATCATCTTTTTATGAAGTGAATTGTTGACCTGTGTAGTGGGAACAAATAAGCTTATTAATGAGCCAAGGCTTTGAACTCATTACCAGCTGTCTGAAATCTTCTTTGTGAGTGCTGGCTGCCTTTCCCATGGCGGCAGTCTTGCTGTAGCTCGGAATTATTTGTGAGATGGCAGCACACAGCTCCTGCCTCTGATTCTGGTAAGAGAAATTCAGCCGCAGAGGTCAGACAGTGCCAGTGTGGTTTCTGCTTTTATTTATAAAATAAATTATTTTTATAGTATTATAAAATACAGTCACAGTATTATAAAATACAGGACCAAAATGGCATGAGGGGGAGAAGGGACCTTCTTTCCTCTCCCTGTATTTCACTGTTGTGTGGAATAAGGCTATTTTTCTCTCAGGCCTGGACCTCGTAAGAGGCTAGCAAAATCCCATGAAATTCCATCGTTAGCTCCATTAACGCAGGGATACACCCCTTGTTAAGATATATAAATGCATGTGTCCACATCTGCAGGGAGTAATTTCTTATGGGCTCAGGTAAATTTAGTCTCAGTTTTGTTTGGTTGGGTTTTTTTTCCTCTGATGTTGAAGCAGATCAGATTTTTTTTTTTGATTTTTTTTTTTTTATTATTTACATAAGTGGATCAAAAGATGTATGAAAATGCTCACAGGGCTCGGATGCCGCACATTCCTGATACAAATGCTCACAGTTTTTTCCTTTTAAAATGAAACAAATTGGATCCTCTGTAAGAGCTTTGTTTTTTTGTTAGAGGAGCCAGTGACACTTCAGCAACTGCCTCGCAAAATGAGACCTGGTACCTCATCTGGAGAGTATCACGTTTCCCAGCTGCACAAAGTGGTGTCTCTGCTTTTTAGGTGACCCTTTTAACACTGATAACGAAAATGCATAACCCTGTTATAAAGGGGAAGGGGAGTCGGGGGAAGAAAGCAGAAAAGAGAGCGCATTGCTGTGAATAAGCAGTTTGAAAGCTTCACGTCTCTGACGATTTCTGATGCAGTGCCTGTGAAACCATTCATTAGAGAAGGGAACCCATTTATTTATTTTTTTTTAGCATTAAAATGAATAACCTGAAATTGGAACAAATACAGATGGAAAGCAACTTGGCCAAAATAATAATTAAAAAAAGAAAACCCAAAGAAGTGGGCATGTTCCGTCCTGGATGTGAAACCCCAAACGCTGCCCTGGAGCATGGGGAGCTGCAGAAAGTTTTTGGCACTTTTGGCTCTATGGGAGAGGCTGCTGCTGTACCAGTTAACGAGCAGCAGCTCTACCCTGGGCTCCAGTGGGCTCCCAGTCAGACCCTGAGCCAAACATGTGAGGGGACCTCATCCAGTCCAGCCGGAGAAGGTCCAGTCCAGCCGGAGGAAGCTGCACAAGCGGCTGCACATTCCCCTCCTCTCCTCCCCTGCGGGCCAGGCAGGGGATTAACCAGCAGCAGGTTGGGAAACCAGAGGAGCTTAGTGCCAAAGGCTTGTTCTGCGTGCGTTTCCCTGCAGGAGCTGGAGCAGTCGCTGGCAGACTGGGCCCGGGACATGAAGGATGTGCGGGACATGAAGGCGTGGTTGGCTTACGGCATCCTGGCCGAGGACGTGATGGTGGTCGAGGAGCAAGCTGAACATCTGCACACGCAGTGGGAAGAGCTCTGCTTAAGAGTAAGTTTTCTGCCTCCTCTGGGGTTTTTATAGTGGGGTATCTGTAGGGCCTGGCAGAAAAGGGGGAGCCGGGTAGCAGATGGGATTTCTCCTGGGGTTGGCTCACTTTTGCAGTCTTGGGTGGGGATGGGGCTTCTCCTGGTGCAGCTGACCAGGCCTGAAGTTTGTCCTTTGTTTCCTGGACACAGGCTGCTGGGATTTTTTTAATTTTTATTTTTTTTTAAAAAAAAAAAACAACATTGTCACTAGCCAGTGCCTGAATTGCACAAAGCTGAAATGCAGCTGTGTCCTGAAATAGGTGGCTTTGTTCCAGGCTGCCAAAGGGAGGGAGGCGGGGGAGAGAGGGATAAACACAGGAACTGCCTGAGGGCATGAAGCAGGGGAAAAAAAAAATATGCCAGGAGAGTTGATAAAGAAAACTTCAGTGTGTCTAAATACTGACTCTTTGGGTTTAAACACATGAAGAACTGACTTGTCTTTTCTGTAGCAGTAAAATGCTGCGGAACGTTTGCATTCTTTGTAGCTCGTCGCTATATTACACTTAATTTAATGCTGTGTGTAAAATTGCTGGGGAACATTTACCAACAAAGTCGCATGAGCTTGATTCCTCAGGTAATTACATACTTCGAATGCGTGGTTACTTTGCCCTGTGAACAGGATTGGAAAAAGTAAAATACCTTGGGAGTCTTAAGTTACTCTGGATGGCTCCGCGTGCCAGGAAGCCAAACTTTTGCCTCTCTCCACTCACAAGTCAATAGCTTTTATTTTACGGTTTATAAAGAGGTATTGAAGCGAGGTAGTATTTTGTTTCCAACCCAAGCAAAGGTAGAGCAATCTGGGTGGGAATGTTGCCAGAGTAACAAACAACTATGCTTATTTCACAAACTCTGGTGGGATGAAATAGTTATTAGGGTTTGTTGGTTTGTTTTTTGCATTGCAATGAGAAAGAAGAATTTAGTGTCTGGATGGTTAATCTACAAGCAGTGTTTTCTCTGTTAATTGTTCCCCAACTCTGAAAATAATTCCAGAGACACCCTCCCCCCTCCTGAGAAATACAGGCCATTATTTTTAAATCCAAATGCCTGAACCATATTCCTAATAGAAATCTGTAGTTAGGCCTATAAATGAGAGAACGTTGGGTTTTTTTTGGTTTTTCTTTTTTTGTGAACTGCTGTTTCAACTGCAGGGAGCAGCCCTGAAAATGAAGCTATCATCTTCTGTATGTACCCCACTGCAGCTTACCTGACTAGTAATTTCCTGTAGTAATTGAAGTTCAGATTTAATTCAAAGTTTCTGCCGTGCAGAAAGGCATTTCAGACTTACTGAAATGTTTACGCAGCCTTAACGAGCCTCCGGAAAGCCCGAGCTGATGCTCCATGCTGGACAGGAGGGTAGGAAAGCAGACTTCATCGATTCTGCTGCTGGCATGTCTTGCTGTGTTTTGGCTAACAAATTAGAGTCATAGAACCATAGAATCATCTGGGCCCGAAGGCACCTCCAAAGGCCATCTAGTCCGACCCCCCCGCGGTCAGCAGGGACACCCCCAATGAGACCAGGTTGTCCAGGGCCTCCTTGAGCCTCCCCTTGAATGTCTCCAGGGAAGGGGCCTCAACCACCTCCCTGAGCAACCTCTTCCAGTGTTCCACCACCCTCATTGGA
>JAOQGH010000040.1:15118401-15148357 GCA_025769975.1 Gallinago jamesoni | reverse complement strand
AAGGCCAGGCTGGATGGGGCTTTGGTCAACCTGGTCTGGTGGGAGGTGTCCCTGCCCAGGGCAGGGGGGTTGGAACTTGATGATCTTTGAGGTCCCTTCCAACTCTAACCATTCTATGATTCTACAAGTGTGCCTTCTCATTCTTTTCAATGTGAATCCTTGGCAACTAGGTCTTTTCCCTGTGTTTGCAGGCTGACAGCTCTTATTGCAGGGTCTGGGAATCTTAAACTGCCACGACAAAAAGTCAACTCTTTCCTTCCCACATCTAACTTGGGAAATTCAAGATGTTTTCAGCTGGTTTCCTGCGTACCCTGACTGGAAATCTCAAACAGCCTGAAACTGGTGAGGCTGCAGTAAATCAGGAGGGAGCTGAAGCTCTCCAGCGACACCGCCTTTGCTGTGCAGGGGCTCCAAGGAGATTTTATTGGGGAGCTCCAGTTGTTACCAAAATCCATAATGAAACTATCACTCTCCAAACTAGGTTTGTAGTTTAGAAAGCTGATGTTAGTTTATTTATAGTGCCAGGTGCATGGGAGTATCTCTTCCTATCATGCTCAGCCATCAGAACTCTCAGCATGATTTTTATACAAATTTTACAACATCATTATAATATTAGTACTTCCTACCTATATTTGATTGATTAGTAATTTACATACAATTACACTATCAAGTTATAGCTCCCATGCATGCTCAAGGGAAGGGTCTTCACCTGGGCAAGGGTTTTCTTGACCTATGGGCGTGATTTTTAGTATTATAAGGAAGGGTAGTTCAGCTTAGGGACACTAGGAATTTTCACTTTCCTGCCAAGTTGGCTAAACTTCTCAAAACGTGTAGATCACTACCATCTTCAAGGTCCTCGCGCTCAATGTTCTTCCTCGAGAATGATGCAGTACTTGCCTCCCTTGATTAGGAGTTCTTTTAATTAGCTCATTTCATAAATTCAAGGATAGAACCCTCATTATTTGTAAGAATACACATAAGGCCTTTCGCTACAAGGCCTAATAACATTTCAAGGATATGCTTTGGTGATACAGCGAGCTGCTGCTCTGGGTCTTCCCCATCTTCCCTATGCCCTGGTTGTGGCTGGGCTGCCCAGGTGGCCGCTCCGGTGGTAGCAGGTCCCAGCCTGGGTGGTTATGGGGACCCTGCAAGTTCATGCCACCTCTCAGCTGTGTCTCTGTTTTTATTTATTTTCCACCACGTTGCTTGTCTTTTGCCAGGGCAGACCGTCAGGCACCATTCCTTGGTGTGCTGTCTTACCCTGTCACCCCTGCGGCCACCAGCGCGCCCACTGTCTAGGTGGGTGCACTCCCAGTTCAAAAGTTGTCTTTAAATCGTGGCAGATTGGTATTGCATGGTAAGGGAAGCAAAGTATGCTGCAGTGAGGCCCCTGGATAAACAATGCAGCCATGTTCAGCAGAATTACACTGGTTTGTGGCAATACCACTGGAAAATCTCCTTCTTATTGTTTAGGTGGGAAAGTTGGAATCTTTCTGTTGGTGGACAGTTGAAATCTCACTCTCAAAGTGCCTGCTTGCTTTCCATGTTCTCTGGGCTCCCTGTCCTTTATGGATTACACTTCTCTTCAGCGCAGCAGCTGTGCCAGAAGTGATTATGGTATCATCAAGCAGGATGGCTGGGTTTATTTTAGTTCTGCGGTGTGTGCCGGGAGCAGGGGGAGGCTGGCTGTGCCAGGGGTGTCCTTGTCTTCTCTGTCCTGTTCCCGGTGTCTGTCTGTCCCCATTTTCTCCAATTTACCATTTCAAATGGATTTTTGAACACTTCTCGCCCAGCCAGGCACTTTTTATCCTGCTGTGTACTAAGGATGGGCAGTTGGCAAGCTGGTACAGGTCTGCGCGAGATTACCTGAACACTGAAAACCCCTTTGATTTCAAAATCATTCCTTGCATTTTTGGTGGGATTATCATCACTTCTTTATTTATTTAATTTTTTTTTCTGATATTGTCTGGGTGGGGAGTGACTTTGAATTCAAGGTTCTTTGACTTCTGCCTTTTTTTTTTTTTTTTTACCCACCCCGTGATCTCTGACAGTCGCAACACACACACAAAAAAAATCATTACAGCGTGTTTTTCCCGCAAACAAATGATATCATAAATGAAGGCTAGGGCTTATCGTGTCCTCCGGCGTGACAGGCTACTTGCATTGGTGGCCTTCCCCCTGCACTGGGAACTTAAAGAAACGACAGGTTAGTGTGTGGAAGATTTAATTTGTACTTAAATAGCGGGGATATAATGGTAAAGGCGAGAAGGGAGGATGCGGGGGAAGTAAGGATACATCCATGCGTGGATGTACGTTTTCTCCTTTTTTTTCTTTTTTTTTACCGGGGGGGGAGGTGCTTCAAATTGACTCTGCTGCAAATCATCTGGGGCTGAGTCTCTTTTGCAGGAGAAATGAGCCCCGCATCTACCTTTTTGGGTGCCAGAGCCTCCAGCCAGCAACCTTTTTGTCGGCAGCCACTCAGCGTGCGCTCCTTGGCGTGCTAATGCTCTTGTGTCAGAATATAAAGCTCTCCTGCTTTTGTTCTGAGGAGGGATGTGGCCGTTTGCCAGGTAAAAAAAAAAAAACAAACCAAATCAAACCGAAACCCCCAAAAACCCTGCCAACCCCAAAATGTAGGGGTTTAAAACTGGGGAGAGCTGCAGTGGCTGCCCAGCTCAGGAGGTAGGGGAGGAGGACGGGGAGAGCCTCATCTCCTCCCCCCCCCCCCCTTCCTCAGGATGCTAAAGCAGCGAATAAATAGGGCATCTGTGGAGGAGGGGTTTCCTCTTCCATGCCTGCCTGTGGTTGCACAGACGAGTCGTGTCCCCCCCCCTTGCAGCTTGGGATTTGCAAGCTTGAGGAATGGGCTTTTTTCTTTCGAACCGTAAGTGCCACGTTGGTAAGCGGCCAGGGGTTGGCTTGGGGTGGGTTTTGTTGGAGCGATGGTGGGGGTGGTGGGGAATTCGCCTTGGACAAGCGGATGAGTGGGAGACACGGGAGGAATATAACGCTCAGGGGCCTCTCGCTTCAAATCAGCTGCGTTTGGGGGAATTTAGTGCCCGAGAGGGTGGAGATCTATGACAGCGACCTTTTTGGACTCGCCGGCAGGGTAACGCGAGAAAAGCCTCCCCCGGCAAACCCACTCTTCGCTCCGCTCACTCTGCCAAGGCAGCCCGGGGACACGGAGCCTTCCCGTCATTGTACTGGGGAGAAACGGCCTTGCCTTTTAGACAAAGGTCTAAAATTTGCCTTTGACATCATCTCTCCAAATAGGGTCTTTTGTTGCCCACACGCTGAAGCTCAACAAAGGTTCCCTGGGTTGTGCATCTCATTCGCCTTCCCCTGCTGTCAACAATCCCACCAGCAGGCAGGGCAATCCCAGCTCCTCTTCAGTTAAAAAGAAATGCACGTAGGATCTTTTCCTGATGACATCTGTGCTTGTGAAAGAGAATGTGGAATATATGTCGGGATGTTTTTTCTTTCCTTCGGGGGAACTAAAATTTGAGTCTTATTTATTACCTTATTTGAGCTTCCCTCTACATTTTCCTGCAGCATTTTGACAGCTGATGCAAGACAATTGGCAGGCATTTTGCAATTCTTTGTTTGTGTGAATACATTTCAGTCAACCTGAAAGTGTCTTCTGCTACTAGGTATTTCCTGAGTAGTTAAGACAGAATATTCTCTGTATTTGTGGGGCTGTGCAATGATTCACCCTAAAACACTCAATGCCTTTCTTTTGTAACCCAATGCTGGCAGCTTCGTTGAGGGTATTAAGACCCAAATCCAATTATCAGTCAGAACAGAGATGTTCACTTTTGCAGCCAGCTTTTAGTTATAATCTACTAGTTTTGTTCTTTTCTTGGCATGTCTATTTTAGTGTAAAGATTAGGACATTTAGAAACTGGCTTTGGCTTGGCTTATCCCAGGCACCTTATGCACGTGTCTAAGTGCTGTTTTGAAACAGAATGTCTTTTAAGCTGGGCCCATTGCACAAAGAGATTTTTGAGTTTCTTGGGTTGTTGTTTTTTTTTTAGACTAGTGGTTATATTTGTTGGATTTTTTAGAAAAAAAATATTTTTATTTTTTTTTACTTCTGGAATCACGGTGGCAGGTGAGTCCTCATTGGGAAGTGAACTACAGACAAGTAGTAAATAGTAACTCTTGCCTGCTTGACCAAATAACTTGAGAAATACATTTTGTAAAGGAAGAATTTGATCAACAGTGGTTGCAGCCTCTTCCACCTTCTGGGTAACTGGGAGGAGCTCTTTCTTCTGCTGCACTTGAACTGTTACTGCTGTTAATTCACTCTGTGTTGGGTGATTGGTCACCTGGACAAGGGGGGAAGCTTTTGCCCGAAGGCTTGGTGGCTTGAATTGTGCACCTCCACCCAGCTCCCAGGAAGCAGACAAATTGTTTCCAGACAAATAGTACCTTCAGGATGCATCTCAAAAGAATTCATGAAGTTTCTTTCATGCGAGGAGCAGATAATTTGCAGGAATACTTCCAGTGTGTAGAAATGCATCTGAGAATGGTTGTTGCAAGTGTAAGACTTTTAAGGCTGTAATTAGACTATTTTACGTTTTTCTTTGACCTGTAGCCAGAGAAATGGCAGTTCCCTGTGACTTCTATGCAAGATGAGTGTGCTCAAGAAGGACGCTCAAATTTTTCACCATTTTACCCCTTGCTTCAGCGTAGAACCCTACTCTCTACATTGGGCTTTGTGTCCACTGAATGAGACACGAGCAGATCAGCCAACGTGAACATCTGGACAAGGCTGCCTTCCTATTTACACACTGCACTAATGTGCTAGGTTTTTATTCTTCTCTGGTTGCTTAGCTCAAGTTTGAGATGAATGACTTAGAGCATTAAGGGTGGTTAAATGACTGACGAATGCCACATTCTATCCAGAATACATAAAAAATTAAGTTACTTAATTTCAGTGGTGTGCCTGTAATAACAATTACTAGAAAGCAAATGCAAGCTTGCAGTGTCACAATGATGCTGTCTTTGAGACTGTTGCTTCTGGTAACACTAGTAGATAAAGACCTCCATATTGATGGTAATATCTGTAATTTGAATTTTAGAGTGATTTCTAAGCCGAAATAATATTATTGGGATTTTTTTTTGGTGCAAAAAAAAACCCCACTTGGATTCTAAAACTGTTGCTTTCTAAATTTATTGAATGTGCTGCTAGTAATAAAGAGATTAATTTATAATTGAATATTCCTTGGTTTTGCTTTGGGCTCCTTTGGCTGTGTTCACCTACCTGCTATCCGATATGCAGACTGAAGAAAGGTGTCTTGCAACTCATGAATTTTTTTTGTAATGCAACTTCAGGATAGGAAACAGGTGGATAGGAACAGAGAAGGGAGTACAGGGAAGCAAGGAGGTGATGCTGAGCCGCAGCACAGTGGGCTGTGGTTGCAGCAGGTCAGCTGTACCATCAGATGGTCCCAACGTGTGCATCTCTTGCTAGTCATCAGAAAGACATTTCAAAAACACTAGTAGAGAACACCATCGAGTATGCAGCGAATGCATTGTCACTGGATACAGTACAGGGTACAACACAGCCATCTAGCCTTGCTCTCCTCCTGGGTGGCCTGAGGTCATGCAGAATTACCAATGCAGGCCTGGCTGTTCTAGTGGTTCTTGCCTTTGGTGCTCAATACAGAGCCTATGCCATCCCACCTCTCCAGTGAGAAGGGCTCCTGAGTTGCCTTTTTGATGATCTACAGCCACTGCTGAGCAGTAGAACCAACTGGATCCAAATTGACTGCTGGGCCAGGAGCTGGGGAGAGGGTTGAGGGACAATTAGGTCTTCTGGGTAAATTACTGCCAGCCCATGATAGCACAAGAAAATGCTGTACAGTTAACAGAGTATGACGTGTTTGTTGAGTAGCAATTAATGGAATTAGAACAGAAGCAGGAAGATTTATATGGCTGCTGTTTGCTTGGGAGCCAGATGCCTTCTGCATGCAGGGTTGAACTTGGTTGGATGGCTCTGAAAAGAGCTCGTTAAGGAAAGTGAGAGCAGCTAAATTCTTTTGTCATTGGGTGGCTTCCTCTCAGCCTAGGTGGTGGAAAGTACCACCAGTGTAAAGGAGCAGAGGCAGACACTTTACACCAGTCTCAGTGACAAGGTGGACCATGGAACTGGGCTGAATCCTTCAGGCTGGCTTACAGAGATGCATCAAGCAGACCAGACTAATTTTATGTTTAGGACAGTGCAGAGTTGCTAAATACCTCCCAACAATATTGTTGTCTTCTCTCCTCATAAAACAATTAAAAGTATTGCCTGGTCCTTTTGGAACAAGAGGTAGGGGAAGCTGCTTCCCATGATAAGCTACTTCATGAGACTCCAGGTTTGCTGACAGGACTCTGTGCCTTCACAATAACCAACAGAACTGAACAAATCCAGCAGGATCATTCCTACATCTCCTCCATAAGTGCTTTACCTTAAATCAAGTACTTAGCTGACATATAGATCCTCTTTTATTACCTCAAGGTTGCTAATAAGATCAGTTGTTGCTTACAACTGATATTCACCGAGCATATTCACTGTGCATGAAGCCAGCATCTAGGTACTCTGCCGGGACACTTCTGTCTTGGTCTCATGTGGCCTTGCCTTCACTAGATGACATTACATGCCAATAGACATTACAGACCAGGCAGTAGCTTAGGGTTTAATTTGGAAATTTTCATTTTAGAAATCCCATGCGAGGTTGAGAAATCCATCCTAAGGCACAGAGACCGAATTGGACAACAGAGGGATGCGAGCAGCAGGAGGACAGCGCGGGGAAAGGATGCTGGCTGGGAAGGGGGCTCTCCCGAGGATGCAGATGGAATGATTTCACCTGACTTTAGCGTCTGCAGTGTTGATGTTTATAGTACTACAGGGCAGACCGTTGCAGTTCATGGAGAGAAATACCTGATTTTTGGTACAGTTCATCTCGTGTTGTGATCTGAATGTTTAAGACAGGTCTGATGGAAATCATGATCTAGATTTTTTATTTTTGTTTTTCTCTCCATTAACTACCAAGGTGTAGATGACAATCTCTGACGTCAATCTGAAGTCAGAAGAGATGTCACCCCAGTGCTGGTTGTTTTAGTAATTTTTGCTGCAATAAATGAGAATTTCAAGGGAAGATCTGAGAGTGATGAGGTAGTTTAACAGATATTCCCTCCAACACATGGGGAGAAATGTTCCAAAATGTATGAATGTGCTACTTGGATAATTTGAGGGGCTGGTTAGGGGGTTTGACATGGGAATATGTTGTAAAGGCTGGAAAAAAAAGTTTGCAGTTTGAGAACTTTTCTACAAACAGCTGTAAGAAAAGTAAATGATCTCGATGGTTCATTTGCTTGTCTGCTGCACAACTCTCTCTAGCTGTTAGATATTCTCCCTCTTCAGGATTGCTTTTTTTTTTCCATTTTCATTCACCAGGAGAGTCCAGTACATCTCTGTGCATTTCAGTGTGTTGTTTAGAAGAGCTTTTACTGTAGCGGGGCTGTGAGTTCTACAGTGTCCATTGTTCAGGCCTTCTCCTCTCCTGACAGCATCCACTTGCCCAGGGTGGGCCTCTTGGTTGTTGAAGAAGACATTGAATGTAATTCACAGCAGGAAAATCAGGCCATAGATACCCGTTCTAGTTTAACTGTGGTATGTTACGGTACAAACTCCCACTTAAACAAATGTCCAAGAAGTGAGTGAAGAGCTCACAGGCATATGAAGGATGCTACAAAAATTCACTCTGCTCATACAGTTGAATTAAAGAATTCACATGACACCTTTCTGCATCTGTAGAGCAGGGGCCTGCTGAGCCAATATTGGTAGGTTTTGACTAAAACATGGCTCTGATTTACAGGCAACAGCTGGATGCAACAGTAAGTGCTTCCTAAAGCCATGCTTTTTATCACCTAACGTCATTTCCACTGATTGCAGATCTTTGTAACAAAAATGTTCTTCCTGGTTTGCTTAGGGTGAAGAAACTGAAGGAAACACTTTCTTTTATTCAACTGTTGGACAAAAACATGAGTAACCTTCGCACCTGGTTGGCCCAGATTGAGTCTGAGCTTTCTAAACCTGTCGTTTATGATGTCTGTGATGACCAAGAAATCCAGAAGAGACTGGCAGAACAGCAGGTGGGAAATAGGAGCAGCTGGAGTAAATGAGCTAAAATGCTGCTGATTACAATTAGTCCTGGTTTAAAATCACCTGTTTCTTTTCTTTAGCAAGGCCTTCTAACCGTGGTTTTCACAGCACGCCCCTGCCAAGATGTGTTGCATGGAAAATTTTTATTTGCTTGCTTTAATTTTTGTGTTGACTTACCTCCTCTTCTCCCTTCCCTCCCCCCTCCCCCCTGCCCCCCCCTCCCCAAGGAAAATGTGCAAAATCCAAACAAAAGCACTTTACATTTGATAGTTTGCTCAGTTAAGTACAGCAGACTTCTTAAGGGCTAGGCAGGGCAGAAGCAGTGGGCAAAATCTGTGAGGATGGTGTAGGCTGGCAAGGCATGAATGCCAGGTCTCCAGCAAACTGGCTGTGGCAGATTCAAGTGCTCTGGTTTGATGTGTTGCCCTCACTAGCTCAGTTCTCTTCCCCTCCTTGCAGAGCAAGCTTGGCAGAGAAGGATGTTTGAGCTTTGGAGGGTGGACTTGTGCAAACACACCTTTGCCTGAGGCCTGATCCAGGAGGGGAGGTTCTGAAGATCCCCTCAGGGTTGGGTGATAAGGTGTGTGAATCCTGCTGAGGCGTAAGCGTGAACCAGCCTAGCACTGTTGGGTGGTGTTTCAGTGCCTGTAGGTGTTATCCAAGACATGGCTTACCAGAGAGATCTTAAGGATCTACGTGAGTTCTACATGCTGGAGATGGCAAGGTTTGGGCACTGCTGAATGTGCCAGCTATCCCAGCCCAGTGGAAGATGAGTTGGATAGTCCCCTATCCAACTCTTTTTTCTTCAGAACCCCTGAAGAAAATTTCTCTCTCCAGCAGCCAGGGAAGGAAAAGGAACTTCTTCAAAGCACAGACTTGCTGGTGGAGTCAGCCTTTGCTCAGGGCCGTGCTATGAGTCTGCCAGGGTCAAAGTGCCTCCTTGGGAAGGCTGAGAATGACCACAGCTGTCATCTGGGCTTTGTATTAAACAAGAATATTTGCCCTAAAACTGAGGATCAAGAATAAAGCTGTCAAGTGTGGAAGTTTTATGGCATCTGCCTTTAAGAAGACCTATGGGTGTTCTTCCCACCTTCTCTATCTCTGGTTGCTGCTTTCGTGTCTAAGGAGAGATCCCTGTGTGACCCAGACCTGAGTGCTGTGTTCTCTGCTGGTTGACATGGCTCTCCATCCACCCATGTCCCAGACATGGTGGGAAAGGCCAGCTCCTCTGTGACAGGGCTGGAGATGGCTCCCGCTGACTCCCCTGCAGGAGTTGCTCAAACACCAAAAGTCTTGGCCCAGTGCTTGTAATGGTTTCATCGTTGTGAATGATCATGTAAACAACAAGGAAATATTTTCTGCCCATCCAAATCTTTTGCATTCTCAAAGACCGTGATAAATTGCCAGGCAAAGCAGAATGTGAGGCACAAAGGAATTGTGTCCAAACTAATTGATTTTTATGTTGAGGGTTCAAGCTTCAGCTCGACCGTAAGAGCCATCATTTGCTGCTCAGAGCTACTCACAGCTTTGTTGTTCAGATTCTGTCTCAAACAGAGACCTCTGGGTATCTCTAGACTCCTGTAACCTTTTAGCAGGCTGAGTGTGAGGAGACTGTGCTGACTAAAAAGACCACAATAAGGAAAAAGCTTCTTCTGCTCTGCATTTGAAAAAAAAAACCTTTGTCTGAACCCAACAAGCAAAAAGATCTCTCCTGGTTTTATCTGAACAGTTATTTCAGCAAGAGCAGAGCGATGGTGAGAAATATGCCCTACAGGTTTCTTTTATTTGACATCCATGACTGGAAGAGCTTTTTACCTGTTCAGTCTTGAATGCATTTTGAAATGCAATTTAAAAGCATTGTGCATCCACAGAGAGGTTTTCTGGCGTGTTTTTTTCAATTACAGGATGAAGATTAAAACATGAATAATACTAATTTTAAGATTTTTAAAGCTGGTTTACTAAAGCAGAAGTCCAGCAGTGTATAGTCTGTTTAAACCCTCTGGGCGATGCTGTGCAGAGTTGAAGGAAAAGGACCTTTTGGGACACAATGCATGTTCTTGGCCCCATTACTTGGTTTCTTGTGTTTGTCTCCCCAAAATGCAGTCAGGTCATCTGGAATAACAGCTTGAAAAACTGCAAGGATTCTGTCTAGGGTTATTCCATGAACCCAGGCGTGACCAAAATAATGAGATCATATCAGCAATATTAACACAGTGAAAGTAGAACAGATTTATCATCTGTGATCTCAAATTCTCATTTCTCTAACACAGCTGTAAATCCAGTGAAATTTAATGAATTGAGAACTGTCTCTCCAGGTACCAGTGGTGGGGTACAGCCTGCTCTCAGACGAAGTGCCTGTGTTAAAAAGGCAGTGCTGCCACTTGCTCCAGCTGTGAATCTTTAATAAGCTGTCAACAATGATGTCGGATCTGCTTCTGGAAGTCTCTTATCTATGGAAAGATTTTGGCTTCTACATTCCTTAAAGCTGTACGTTACCACAAATCCCACAAGTCAAATTTTGACCATTTATGGCTCAGCCCTTTCAGGTACCCATGTAGCACCGCTGAAGACCTCCACTGGATGATACTCAGCTCCTTGCAGCTTGTTGACTTCTGGGAAGATCTTCTTTGAACTCCTTTTGGATTTATTGCAAGCTGTGTCTGTTTTGGGACTTTTTTGTTTGTTTTATTTTATTTGGGTTTTGGAAGTCTAGAGCAAAACCAATTCTGCTTTATCTGTTCACTAAAATCAGTAACACCATTTAATGGGAGTTCCTGTTCACAATTGCATGTAAAATATTTGTTTGTTTCTTGTTGTTCTAGTGTTATTTAAGCAAAAGTCTCCATAACCTTCATTAGGGAAGCCAAAAACGGGTTGAAAAAATGGAAGTGTAGTGGACATTGTCATTCCATTAATATTTACAGTTGGTAGCATTGTACCATTGGTAGCTGCCTTTTTAATGAGAGATATTTAGATAAGGCTTTCTTTATCTGTCCTTTCAATTACATTGACTTTAGGTGTAGTTACAGGCACAGAATGAGAGGCCAGACTATGGTGGACATACAGGTTCTGGAGAAGAAACGCGTAGTGTACATTAGACAAAGGTTCTTTGCCAGACCCTTAAAAATAGTCTGTCAAAACAGGAGCTGGGCAAGAGGGAATAAGCTAAGCGTGTGCTGAGTCGTGTGATACCAGCCTGTGATCACACAGTGAACTCCTTCTTAAGTCTGTTTTGTTAAAGCTAAATAAGCTTTTCCTGACATAGAAATTGCTCTTTCCCCATCCTCTGCAGCCTTTTGAAAGGGTAAGTCTGAAGTCCAGCTGCGCGTGTGTTCCCTTCTGCTCGAGCTGTTCTTTTTGCCATTGGCAGGATCTGCAACGAGACATAGAGCAACACACCGCAGGGGTGGAATCCGTCTTTAATATCTGTGAAGTCCTGCTCCATGATTCGGACGCGTGCGCTAATGAGACAGAGTGTGACTCCATCCAGCAGACTACCCGGAGTTTGGACAGACAGTGGAGAAACATCTGCGCCATGTCAATGGAAAGGAGAATGAAGTAAGTCTCTTTTTCTTACCCCTTCCTCAAGAAGCCTGTGGCATCATTTTGAATAAACCCTGTTGCTTTTGCCGCAAACTGAATTTTGAAAAAGAAATTCCAAAGTTGCTCACTTTGTGAGCTTGTGATAAAACCTTTCCGTTTTTCCATCTCCCTCTCAGAATCGAGGAAACCTGGCGTCTATGGCAAAGGTTTTTGGACGACTATTCAAGCTTTGAAGATTGGCTAAAATCATCTGAATGGATAGCAGCTAAGCCTTTTTCTTCCGAGGTTTTGTACACGCACGCAAAGGAGGAGCTGAAGAAATTCGAGGTGAATTTTTTAACTTCAGTTTTTTATGCTCAGCAGCAGGCTGGACGGTCAGACTGCGAAGTAGCTACTGTCTGTGTGAAATGCCTGGCTGACTGAAAACCATCAGTTTGGTGGTGGTGGTATAGTGTACATAAATAATTTGGCCAGTATCTGGCTGATTTATTTGTCTCCAGAATTTTTTTCAGTGTGGAGAATGCAATGCTCTGAACTGACGAGAGCCTGCTGATAAGTTAAAGATTTGCTTTTTGTAACCAGGAGATGTTTGTGGGTCAATTTTATTATTTTTTTTTTCTTCTTTCTCCTAATGAGCTAAGTCTGACCAGATCATTTAAAATATGGCTTCTCCTCAGGATTGAATTTTGCAGTTGGAAGGTCTGTTTTTAAGGGGAGGGCATCATCATCTCTCTTGATGGATAGTATCATCCGCACCCCTTCTCTTGTCGGCAAGGGAACTGAGTTCCTTGATTTGCCTTGCAGGCGTTCCAACTTCATGTTCATGAACGACTCACTCAGTTGGAGCTGATCAATAAGCAGTACAGGCGCCTTGCCCGAGAGAACCGCACCGACTCCGCCAGCAAGTTGAAGCAGATGGTACATGAAGGCAACCAACGCTGGGATAACCTCCAGAAACGAGTGGCTGCAATTCTGAGGAGACTCAAGGTAGTTGCGCGGTGGGGTTGAGAGAGTGAGGATCACTTGCAGGCTTCTGTAGGAACTACCCAAGAGCAAAACACATATTGGAACAACTGTCTTGTGTTGATTTGTGTCTTGAGTTATCAGTGGAGGAGAGCAGCTCTGGAAAGGTTGCCAAGAACCTGGCATAATCATGTCCTCGGTTCTTGGTAGTTGAAAAAGCATACGGGAAGAATGGGTGCATATTTTGGAAGGTGTTACTCCTCCTATCCTACTTTCCTCTTATCCAGCCCTGTCACAGGTGGATGCGTTCATGCACTTGCACCTTTCAATAAATAAGAGCAGAGAGACAAAAGGACCTCAGTGGGGATACGGTTTGGAGTTGGCTACACAACTCTGCTTTATGGCAAGTTACGATTCACCTACAAGGCTTCAAACATGGAGAAGTGATGGAGAGGCGTGCTGCTGTCACCAGCTCTTGCTGTGCTCTCTGCCTGATGGACGAATGTTGTTGAAGAGTTTATTTGTGACGCTTCAAAGATGTGTCCTGCTTGTCGAGTTAAACTGATGTCTAGACAGGCATTCTGTATTGTGCCCTGGGGGAAACTTGTGACTGCCTGATTTTTCAATGCAGCAGCGCTGCAAGCAATTGATGGGGAAACTATTAGATCCCAAAAGTCAGTGGATGAGGCTGTGAGAACTTGAGGTTTTTTATAATCCCCTTCCTAAACAGTAAATCCAATGAGGAGAGCTAGGGCACTGCAAGCTGCTGTGTCTGTTAGCAGCTTCTGTGAGAGACCATGCCAAATGGTGCATCATTTACACTGTCATGGTCATCCATGATCCAGCCTCTCCATTGTTTTCTCGATTTTAATGCCATAGTTTTAGTTCCTTTAATTGGAGAAGGGGGTTGCTTTCCTTTGTCTGCCTTTATTCTAGATTCAGAAGCAATGAGATGTTACACAGGTATAATGATGTGGGAGAAGGTATACAGTTTGGGAGCCAGAATATCATTTTATGGAAGCATCTTGCACTGCTGAAGTTTTATTCCCCCTCCCATACGCATAGTGGACTGACAGAGGACACTTTGTTCCAGCATCACTACAGGAAGGGCACAGTTTGTACACGTGGCATGCTGCCATTTGTGCCCTGGAGGCCTTTACGGTGAACAGGAGTTGTGAAACAAAACAGTCAAAGGGATCTCCTTTAGTAGCTAAAGTCATGTAACGTGGGCTCCCTTCTTCCTCTTCAGCATTTCACCAATCGGAGAGACGAGTTTGAGGGGACAAGGGAAAGCATCCTTGTTTGGCTCACAGAAATGGACCTCCAGCTGACAAACGTGGAGCACTTCTCAAAAAGTAACTTTGATGACAAAATGCGCCAGTTAAACGTACGTATTCTTATAAAGAAGTTGTTTAATATTATGGGCTGACCTCTCTTGACAGAATCGCCTACTTTTCTGGAACTTTACAGTAACCAACAAATCTCTGTAAGGTTGTATTTTTTTAAGATGCCACTAAATTGTTAAGACTTAATCTCAGAATCAAGATTAAAGTGTACAGTACTTAAATTCAGATTCAGTGTTCAAGCTCAGTTCTATTCTGCCATTTTGTCCTAACACCAAATGTCAGTGACAGTGATGTCTGGCCTGGAAAGGAGCACGTGCAGGTTAACAGTAAAAGCTCCATTCCTAAATTCAGGTGCACTTTTCTGGTGAGAATTTTGTAAGGTATTTTGTAAGGTAAGATCTCTCCTCTGTTTGTAGCTCGGGCTTTCCAACAGAAATAAGACAGCAATCAGGTGGAATGATTTTAAAGAACATACTAGTTCCTTGTTACCTGCTCATATGCTCGTTTCTCCTTTCCCCCTGCACTGTTAATTGTTTTGGGATGTCGATTTACTGTTGGGTAGACCCAAACAGCCAAACTTCTTTGCTACTGAGAAAAAAGATTGTGTCTACCCAACAGAAAAATAAACTCTGATTAGCTGGACTCTCATATTGTGATCACCAGCAGGCTCAGGACACTGCAATTATATAGATGGTGGAGATGCCACTCTGTAATCCTGCTAATAAAACAAACCTCTGGACCTCTTCAGTAAAAAGATATTTGCTAAACAAAATTAGATAGCAATGTCTATTGCTGCTTTTCTTTCACTGCAGTGAGTGAGGAAAAAAAAGGACAAACCTTAGGCTGGAAAAGGGCGTTGCAGAAATAATTATATTTCTCCTCTGTTCCAAATAGGGTTTCCAGCAGGAAATAACATTAAACACCAATAAGATTGATCAGCTAATCGTTTTTGGGGAGCAGTTGATTCAGAAGAGTGAGCCTTTGGATGCTACTGTGATTGAAGGCGAATTGCAAGAACTTCATCGATACTGTCAGGAAGTGTTTGGGCGAGTGGCCCGGTTCCATCAAAGACTGACTGCAAGACATCCTGTAAGAAGCAACGCTTGTTCTGATGCTGTGGCAAGATTTTGGTGTTTGAACTGCAATGCTGGTTGCTTATCCCCAGCAGCTTGACTGAGCGGATGAGCTCAAAAGGGTCAGGAGCTCCTTAGTAGTTGTGCCAGCTTTGCCAAATCTTTGTTGCCGGTGATGTCTCCTCACATCTCTCATGTTGGGTCTCTGTCTGCAGAATCTGGATGATAGCATGGAAGTAATTCACAGAGTTCATATTTAGATAGTAGTGGTTTGAGGGCTTCAAAAGCTTTTTTTGGTGTTTTTAATATCGCATTATCTTCTTTATTTTCAATCATATGCTTATCTTATATATAAGATTTTATCTTATGTAAATCTTTATGGATTTGTTTGTGAGTCTCCATCTGTCCACTTTCTTGTGGGAACTCTGAATGGGGGAACAGCATGCTCTTTACTTTTCACTGGGAACATTTAGCTGATTCTCCATTTGCTTTGGCTCAAAAAGAAAGGACATCTATGAAACAGCCAGGAAGAGGAAGTAACATGAACAAGTACCTGCCTGAGCATTGTTTCATTGCTGACCTGTGCAGTCCATTTGTAACTGGGTACCCCTCCCTGCGAATAGCTGCTGATGTGAGGATTGTTTTGGCCAAAGAGGAAGGAGGCAAAAATTATGCTTCCCTTTAATTTTTGGCACGTGGTCTTCAATTGCTGCAGCTGATTGCAAGACAGTCCCCAGTAGTACTGTGTGGCTGAATCTCTAGCTCATTAAGCTCATAAGTGTAGAACTATTGTAAATCTTATTAATAATCAATAATTGTTATTTTTAGGGATCAGATGATGAAGAGGAGACCTCTGAAAGTGAGACAGATCCAGAAGACTCCAGAGAAATCCAGAATGATCCCTGGCATAAGAAGGCCATCAGCGAGGGGCCCTCTTCACCACAGTCCCTTTGCCACCTTATGCCCCCTACTCAAGGTCATGAAAGATCAGGCTGTGAAACCCCTATCAGTGTTGACTCCATTCCACTTGAGTGGGATCACACAGGTGACGTGGGAGGTTCCTCCTCTCACGAAGATGAAGAAGAAGCAACATACTACAGTGCTTTGTCAGGTGAGAACCAATTCCCAGCTATTTGCTTTGACATGGACAACTGCCAGGTGTCCCTGTGTGGGAAGGGAGGGGGATTGAGGTCTTGCTCCCACTCTGTTGGTTGGTTTTCAAGTCCTATCAATAGATGTGAGCAGTCTCATCTCTTAGATTTCTTGATGAAGGGAAGGGTATGGTCTAAACCAAGCTTGTATTTTCAGAAACAGAAGGTTTTTAGAAACTTTACTTTTTAAGAATGTTTGATGAAACTTTTTATTTTATTCTTTTTCTTTGCTGTCCCTCATTGTTTCAGTTGTTTTTAATAGTTGGAAAACATTGACTAGTGAGGAAAATGACATTATTCTTTTTTCAGATGTAGAAATCACTGAAAATCCTGAGGCATATCTTAAAATGACCACAAAAACTTTGAAAGCATCTTCTGGTAGGCACCTGCTAATGCATGTGTCTGAACATGGCGATCTCCCTGTGCTGCACGCTATATTCCTCAACCTCTCTCATATGTAATGTCTGACTTCCTGCCTTGTGTGGACACCATGTCTCATCCTGTCATGGTGTTCTTATGCTGCAGTATTCACATGTACATTACAAAGCAGTCAAGAACATGCCATTTAGATTTTGCCTGGTAAATGCCAAGGGGGTTAATGTGCATTTCAATGCATTGCTCCGAGGTCTTTTGGTACTTTCTTGGTGGTTTGCTCTGGGTAGCATCACTTTTTTTGGTTGTTTTTAATTTCGATTGCCTAATTACTGACAGAAACGGTGCCAACTCTGCAAGTATTTTTTGTCTTTTGTGCATGACAGAATCGTGTGTGTCCTGTCTGTTAAATCCAGAACGAATGTGTTCCAAATCAGGACTTGTCTCTACTTGTCCTTAATGAAATGCGTTGCAGATGTGAGATAGTATTGTTGGGATGCAAACTTTCCAAAACCAGAGTGCAGCCTTTTTCTTTTACTTTTTGAATGCTCAGACCTGTGTTCAAGCATTTTCCAGAAGAAAACAGAATGTCCCATAACTGCATGGCTCTCATCTCATTACCTTTGAAACACTGTTGATGTTTTGCAAATGTGCATGCTTTGCAAGGAAAGCTGCAAAACTGTCATTTTTATGCCATAACTTGATGCCACTTTATTCAGAGCGCTTTCTAACTTAATACAAAGTATCAGCTTTCTTGTGGAGATGGGTTTTCCCACTTACAGCAGATGGTTTTGGTTTTATTTGTTTCAGGAAAGTCCGTTTCAGAAGCTCATCCTTGGCGTTCTCCGGATAGCCCAGTCTGCAGGAAACACCGATACAACCAGGCAGAGGTGGTTGGAAACGTGTTGGCTGGTCCAGAGACAAGTACTCCCTACAAACCAGACTATGTGAGTTGGAGGGTGTGCGGGCACTGAGCCTGTACTACACGGTCTGCTTGTTCTTCTTGTGTAGCTTCCATCCTCTTCCCTCCTCCAGCATCAAGGAAAAAAGACTAACAGCGGGAGGAATGTTCACTTTATGTAATCTTAAACATTACTTCTGAGTCTGTCTAAGACTTAGAAGACTAAGTATGTCTAAGTTTGCAAAGGTGGCTCAGGTAACCAGCGAGAAGCTCTATCCACTCACTAGAAAAACTCCTTTAAAGCAATTCAGCGCAATCACGTGTGGCTCCTGATCAGAGTCAGTGCCTGGAATAACTTTCTTCCTCTATTGTCAAAGGACAAGTCTAAGAGAATTTAACCCCCTCAAAGGAAAGGGTGTGAATACCCTCCCTTGATATTGAAATTTCTCCCTTTCCTAATCAGACTGATTTGAAGGGTCCTTTTCTAGCATACAATTCCCATTGGGTCACAAGGGTCAGAAAGGACTCCCTTGCTTCTGGGCACTAAAAAAATGTGCCAAAAAGGCTATTATTCATTGGTACCTCAGTCTTGGTGGCTGCTTGCTAGCCATGGCTTCACCAGCAACTGCCCAAGCTCAGTGAATCTGGACCACTTGTCAGCACTCTTCCAGGCACAAATGGGTACTGGTATCTGGCTGCTTTTGTCATCATTAATCCAGTCTTAGAGCCTTAGAGTCAATATTGCCAAGACCCAGACTCCAGCAAAAGACTATCAGCAAACACATGCTGTCTGGTACATGTAGTGCAAAAGCAGTTAATTTGCCATGTGCAGTCTTGTAATAATTAGCATCCCTATGGTATGTGTTTACTGAGAAGGCACAGAGAGCCAGGATAAACTGTTAGCAAAGATGCAGAAGCCCAGTGCTAAATCTGACGGCCGCCCTGCCACCCCAAAGCAGCACAAATGAAGATTGACCTTTGATGGCTTGTTAACCTGCAGTGCTCACCCACCCACCAAAATGTCATTCCAGGTGAAGCAGCTCAGCTCTGCAAGCAGCAGCAGCATCAACAAGGATAAAACTACATCTGCTAACATGAGCGATGAAGAACCCCAGGGTGACCAAGAGCTTGTGAATGTAGCAGCCGCGGAGGAACAGTCAGGTACAGAGCGATAGGAGTAGCTTTGATGCTGTAGTGTTTGTCCTGTGGCTCTTGGGGGGGAGAGAAAGCACTGATGTCACCAAGATCAATGTAAACCTCTGTCTTCTAAGTTAATGTATTTTGCTAGGATTTGCTGAGCTCCCTTCTTATCTGGTACTGTCCAACCCATGTTTGCTCTTCTAAGCTTTTACGTTTTCTGCCAGAACTGAGATTTTTATCACTGATAATATACTTCTGTCTCTTTGCTAGTTGGATTGAATGAGAACAATTTCACTTTTGTGTGATACTGAATACTTTAGAGACTTTTAATCAGACTTCAAACCAAAGAAGTGTGTCTCTTTGTCTAAAATAAGATTGCTGTAGTTTGTTCTCTCAGTTATTGGTACTCCATATAAGAAGATGCTACAGCTCCCATTTACAGAAATGTATTGTCAAAGCTGTTAATGTATTCTGTTCTTCGCTCTTCTCCCTGTGGTCCTTTCTTCCAAGTAGGCCAACAAGATGGTTCTCTTAACCTTTTAGGACTCATTCCTGGTTTCAGGTGCTTGAGATTGTAGTAAGAACACATCCGTACTGCAATCACGAAAGTGAATTAAGAGATAAAAAAAAGATTGCAGCTGTATGCACCAGCTTGCTTAGTTTATGTCTCTGATCTCACAAATGGACCAGGGTTGAGTCCCACACATGGGATGAATAGGAAAACCTCTGAGATGGGCTTCCAGAATTAGCATTAGTGATCACACAGGTGGCATCTCCATCTGCTTTAGCACTGGACTGATGAAAAATAAACCCAAGTCCTAATGCTGGATCATACTTTGTCCTGTGATGAATTTTGGTGTCTACCAAATCACAACTAGGCTCATTGAATTCAGGCTCCTTAGATTTGCTCCATTCTTCCAGGTGAATTAAAACATCTTCAGTTGATGTGATTAATATCCTGTGTAGCAACTAATATGTGGATAAGCTGTCCAGTAACATGAAACTTACAGATTGCACAATCTCAAGAAAAAGTGTGCCTGGATGACAGTAGTAGACAATTATTTGGCCTTAAGTAGGTGGCAGAATAACATATTCATAAACTCCTTGCGTCTCTTTTATGCGCTCTTCACCTTACTTAAGATTTAACCGTTTGTTCTTCTGCCATCTGTAGGCATCATTGATAGGTGGGAGCTCATCCAAGCTCAAGAGCTCAGAAATAAACCTCGGATGAAACAGAAGTTGCAGCCGTGGCAGCAACTGAACTCAGACCTCAGCGATCTTTCTGCTTGGCTTGATAAAACCGAGGAAGAGCTGGAAGAGCTGCGAAAAGTGAAACCAACCAGCATGCAGGCGTGGGAAGAAAAGGTCCAGAAATTGAAAGTAAGTTAGGGCATACTGAGGAATGGGATTTCAAGATGCTGATGCTCTTGATCACTGTCTTTGTGCTCCTAGGGTCTGTTGGCAGCATGAATGCTAGTAACAATGTGCATATTCCACAGAAGGAGCGAAGCTGCTCTCAGCTAAGGGGACTAAAGAATATGGTTAAGCAAGGGGCTTCTGTCTTCATATGCAGAGATGTGCAAGCAATATGCCTGTGTACAACAGGCAGCCAGGCTGAAATAAAAACCTCTCCCTTCCAGTTTTCTCGCAGAGACACTTTATTCTCTCTCAAACCCAAACTGCTCTTTTTAGGCCTTTTCTTTAAGGGAACAAACACACACACACACAAAAAAAGCTAAATGATGAAGGCTTAGACTCCCCAGCCTAGGGTTGAGTTTTGTCGTGAGGGGCTGGGTATTCTGAGCATTGGTACTTGCATTTTTCCCTTGTTCTGTGCCATTCCTCCCCATGCAAACCAGAAACAGATTGAAAATTAGCCGGGTCTACAGGCTACAAATCTAGACTGATTTTTTTAATTTTATTTTTAATTGAATTAAGGTGGGGAAAATTGTAGCTCCAACAGGGAGATTGGAAAAGATCTGCTCTAAAGCTGTGGTTGCATTTTTTCACATAGCAAATGCAGATTTCTCACTGAACAGAATGTATTAGTTAAAATGAGAAACAAAATAAATTCGGTCTCTGCTAATCTTTAGCCACATAATGGTTAGAGAGACAACATGAACTTTTGTCAGCATGCATGGTCATGTTATGTTGCCTGCTATGACTCTCAGCTTCCATACATTAAGTAGGACTAAGTCAGGTCTGCAAGTTGAATGAGCAGGTTACCCTAGGTCCCCAGGATTTATGTAACAAAATGCCTCAGGTTGAGCTCTGAGAGAGCAAGTGTTCCTAACACTTGTGGAAGTGCAAAATCCCTGTGTGCTACCCTTCTGCCAGCAGCCTTGCATGGAGTCGCCCAAATCCTGAGGCTTCTGGTCAGTTTGATGTCAAGCTTGGGATCGTGCTCACAAACAAGACACTCTGCAGGACAGAGAAGGGATTTCTTAGGCATGGTTAAGCCTACACATCCTTGAGTGTAGGACAGGGAGAATGACTCTGCAGTCCAGTAAAAATGACTCTGATTCCATCAGCCAGCCTGGCTTGGGCACCAAGCACTAGGAAAGGTTTGGCAATGCCTTGCAAGTGGAGAGAGATGCTTCCCTTCAGGCTTGTTTTGTGTGTCTGACCTCTTCAAGGAGCAGAGCTTCACGTCTTTTCTCTTCTGCATATTCTTAAGAGGAGTCCAGCTGGCTGTAAACCCCCTTTTCAGACAGTTTGGCTTTCTATAGGTGTCTGAAAGAGCCAGCAAACACCAAGACATGAGTTTCATGAGGTGCCAGGACACCACGATTGCCCTGGGTAAGGATAAATCCAGGCTGCCTGCAGGCTGGCTCACCAGTGTTTAGACGTCTGTGATGGACCATTTGTATTGTCTGATATTGAAAAAAAACTTCATAGCTTGAAGGAGGGAGCCAGGGTTCTTTGTTCGGCAAAATGTAATTTAGACTAGCAGTTTTCAACAAGTGGAAAACAGATCTTGAGAATATATAGATTGACACTCCTAGTTACAAAGGCTGCTAAGAAAAGCAATCTGAGCTGTGTTGATTGCAGGACTCATCCTGCAGCTCTTACTTTTCTACTGCAAGAGCCCACACCTTGAAAAAGACTGAGTGCTCTTGATTCAATATGTAAACTTCTTGAGGGTACGAGGTATTGTTTGGCATCCATTTTTTTAAAAACTTTCAAAAATACAGGCTCTATCTTAACACTAAGGTGGTTAGGCGATACAGCGATGACTTCACAAATTCCATATTGTTTCTCTCTGCACTTTAAAGTGGGAAGAGGAAAGCAGGCAGGGCTGCCATTTAGGAGGACCTTGACAAGTCAGAAAAATGGGCTGACAGAAACTTGTGATTCTGAAGAAAAAGAATTTCTTACAACGGGGTTGGCCTCGTGTGGGAGCAGGGGCCCAAAGGGGAGGGGGAAGTCCCGTGAGATACTCAAAATCTGACTGGATGAGGCCCTGGGCAGCCTGCTCTGACTTTGACGTTGGCCCTACTTGGAGGAGGAGGATGGAGTAAGGTCCATGTTTTCTGTAATTACACATCATAATGAGGTTCCTTATGAACAATCTTTATGCTGGAGTAAGACTTCCAATTTCCAAGATGTAATGTCTCTTCCATATGGATTAATTACTGCTTGAACTGCTCCTAAATGGTAGTTCAAACAGGTACAACCAGTCTCTTCAAGAGAACTTCGTTTCTTATGTAGCTGTAATAGCCATTCCTATGTATTGCAGGTTCTCAGGCAGGTTGAGTTGTTCTTCCCAAGTTCCTCCTTTTATGAGAACATCCTTAAAGTTGAGAGTAACAGTCTGTTGCACTGGTTTTTGTTTGTTTGTTCTAAGGAACTGGAGAAGGAGCTGCTGAAACAACAGCCTAAAGTGAACTCACTTCAAGAACTCACTGGTTACCTGCTGCTTAAATCAGATGGTGATTACATTGAAGCTGGTGAGAAGGTCCATGTGGTTGGATGCAAACTGAAACAGCTTAATAAGCAAGTTTCACATGACTTAAAAACAATACAAGGAAATCTGGTGAGTCAGACTTTAAATACTTAGAATCATAGAATCATTCAGGTTGGAAAAGACCCTTGGGATCATCGAATCCAACCATGAACCCTGCTCCACAAAGTTCTCCCCTACGCTATATCCCCCAACCCCACATCTCTTAAACACATTCAGGGATGGTGACCCAACCGCGTCCTTGGGCAGCCTATTCCAACCTGTTCCACTTATTTATGGATCTTTCTTACTGAAAAGTAGTAACATTAAGAATAAAAGTATTTATAAAAAGACTGACTTAAAACTTTAAATACTTCCACCTTCATAAGCTGAAAAAAAATAAATTAAGTCTGCCTATAGGAAAAATTTCTGCACCATAAAGCTAGGACAGTATTGAAACGGATTGCCCAGAGAGGTTGTGCAGTCTCCATCCTTGAGTGGCTTGAAGAGCAGAAGGATAATGCCTTGAGTAAGGCTTTTGATCTGGGCTCATAGCTGACCTTGCTTGGAACAAGAGGTTGGACTGGGTGGACTTTCTGAGGTCCCTTCCAACCTGAGTTACCCTGTGATCCATACCAAGTACCAGGCTAGGAGTGTGGAACAAACACATATGAGCTGTAGTTCGTAGCGATACATTGCTTATCCTGAGAGCTGTCAGACAGAGATGTTTTCAAGTTAATACCTGTACACACCTGATCCATCATAATTCCTCTGGGTTGCGCATAATAAAACATTTCTTTATGCTGGAGACCACTGGTTATGTGTATCTGATGAGGCAATGGGTTGTGCACCTACAGAGAGGCAACAAAAGATGCCTCTTTGTACTTCATCTGCTTTGAGTTTTGAATGTGCATCTTAAAGAGGAAGGTGTGGTTACCTTTCAGGGTACCAGAGCAAGCCTGCTGCTTCCAGACGACTTGGACTCAGGAGTCTATAATCCAGTCACAGTGAAATCTAGCCCTGCTGTGAAGAAGGCAAGTACTTTTTTCTGATATTTTACTGTCAGCATATAGCATATCTTGACATATTTAGCCTGAAACTTCCTCAAGTGTAATCATTTTACCTTTTAGATGCATGTCCCTTATTATAGAACTTACAGACTTTCAAATCTGCAACTGTCTCTTTTGAGAAAAAGCAATTCCTTGTACTTTCTGAAACCTAAAAGCTGTTTCTCTCAACAGATCACCGTAAGGAGAACTGCAGATGGCAAAACCAGCAGCAGCACAAGGTATTCTTTCCTATTAGCCTGATCTCTGGAAGGATAGTGAAAACAGCAGAGGCAAGCTGAGTGCCAGCAGAAACTTGAGAAGCTGTTCTTATAGGTTGACATGGAGGTGGAGGTGATTTCTGCCTACCTGTAGTGTCTCCTCGACCTACCACCTCTGGGCTGTACCTTGGTAAAGGGTTTTCCTTTAGCACTCCTTCTCCTAGATCTCGGTGCCAATGTGCAACCTTGGCATGTCTTTACTCTCGAGGAAATAGGTTTTGTGCTAAATGGGGGAATAGTTTAAGTCTTCCTTTAATTCCACCAGCATAACTGGACAAGGAAACCTGGAGCTTAGAGCCCCTTATTGCAAACAGACCACGAAGGACAAAGAGAGAACTTCATCCGCAGTTCATTAGGGTCTGTTCAAAGGATAGATCTCAGTAAGGCCAAGGCAAAGAAGAGCCTAATTGCTCCAGATGGTGGCTTTCATAGAATGGTTAGAGTTGGAAGGGACCCTAAAGATCATCCAGGTCCAACCCCCTTGCCCTGGGCAGGGACACCTCCCACCAGACCAGGTTGACCAAAGCTCCATCCAGCCTGGCCTTGAACCCCTCCAGGGATTCCATCCATAACTTCTCTGTGCAACCTGTTCCAGTGTCTCACCACCCTCACAGCAAAGAATTTCTTTCTGGTATCTAATCTAAATCTCCCCTCTTCCAATTTAAAACTGTTACCCCTTGTCCTGACAATACTTTGATTTCCTTTATACTTCAACATGTATTTAGAGTGGTTTGTTTCTCTGCTGGCAAGACTTAAGTTTGCATCTGAAAATAAGGTGAAAACCCACTGATCTAAGCTATCAGAAAGAAACATTTCTTCTTCAGTAGTGAGGACAGGAAACCCAGGCCAGCAGGTGGCTTCCCACTGAGCGGTCTTGCACACTTTCAAGTTATAGTTAGTGTATCATGTGCGGTGCATTTTCCTGTAGATAAACGACCCTGCATCATCTTGGAAGGGTAGTGAGAACCTTAGAGAGGGAGATAAAACAACTTAATTCAGACTCTAAAAGCTTTTTTTTCTTTGGTTTTTTTTTTTTTTCCTTTGCAGAGCTGAAAGCCATCCCCAACCTGTTCAAGCAATTCCTCGGTCTCCCTCTTTCTTTTACCGTGTATTACGAGCAGCTTTACCTCTTCAGTTGTTCTTTCTCCTGCTGTTGCTCCTGGCTTGCATGGTTCCATTTTCTGAGGAAGACTACAGTTGCACCCGGAGAAACAACTTCGCCCATTCTTTCCATCCCATGCTGCGATACATCAACGGGCCTCCCCCAACTTAGAAGGCAGCCTCACGTTTATAGCCTCATTTCCTTGTTGCAGGGAATTTCACATTTTAAAACATCAATTTCACACCTTAAAACATATATACCTTGACAAAATTTCAGCACTTTTTGTACGGAAAACAACCTTTTTCTATAGATTTTGAAATTGTAAGTGACACACTTTATACTTTGACACAATAGATTACACTATTTTATAGGTGCAGCGCTCTTTAAGTTCGGGAGGTGTGAGATGCAGAAATTACATCACAGTCATCTTAAACACGGCAGTCTGTCTTGGGTTAGCGTGGCAAACAAGCCACTTTGCCTAAACTGATGACTGCCCACACTTCACATGACCTGTATCTTTTGGTACCTTAGTCACTTGGTGGGAAAGAAGAAAAAAAAAAAAAAAGAATCTCCATCTTTTTGAATCTTTGGTATTGTGTTTTACACAGCTAGCACGTTCAGCAAAAAGATGCACATTGGGTTTTTGGTTCACATATAGTGTTCTAGCAGCTAGGACTGCTGTGTTGTCTTTTTATACTACCTTTGAAATGAGAAATCATTGAGTTGCATGGAAATGGTTTATAATGCACATATTTTCTAGATGAACATGATTATGTAGACTATCCCTGATGTATACAAATAATATAATGACTTTTTTAATGAAAGATTTTTTTGGTTTTTAACCTGCTGAATAGTGTACAGTATCTTGGGAGAGAATGGTGCATTTTTATAAGCTTCATCTTTGAAATGAAACTGGCACTTGGGCAATGGCTGGAGAAACACTGTGTACAGTCTGTGTTGCCATTGCTTCTCAGTTGTACAGTTTGAGTACGGTCATTAAAATTTTGCCAATGTCTGCAGGTGCTATCGGTGTGTCTGGGGAGGGCAAACAAGCCATATTTTTCAGCAGTGCTGACCCTTCCGCTCCTCTGGAAGTTAACTTATTTGCATGCTGATGCAACAGTGTCAGAAGCAGCATATCCACCCTCTTGATTGTCAGAGCGAGAGATTTAAAAATCATGAAGTGGAGCTGGTGTTTGGTGGCACAGATCACAGAATCACAGAATTGTCAGAGTTGGAAGGGACCTTCTAGAGACCATCCAGTCCCACTCCCCTGCCAAAGCAGGGCTGCCCAGAGCACATCACTCAGGACAGCATCCAGGTGGGGCTTGAAGATCTCCAGAGAAGGGGACTCCACACCTTCCCTGGGCAGCCTCTGCCAGGGCTCTGCCACCCTCACCCCAAAGAAGTTCTTCCTCACATTGGAGGGGAACTTCCCATGTTCCAGCTTGTGCCCATTGACCCTTGTCCTGTCACTGGGAACCACTGAAAAGAGTCCAGCTCCATCCTCCTTCAACCCACCCTTTAGATATTGGGAAGCATTAATAAGGTCTCCCCTCAGCCTTCTCTTCTCCAGGCTAAAGAGTCCCAGCCTTTCCTCATCAGGGAGACGCTCCAATCCCTCCATCATCTTTGTTGCCCTACGCTGGACTCTCTCCAGCAGTTCCCTGTCCCTCTTGAACTGGGGAGCCCAGAACTGGATGCAGGATTCCAGTTGTGGCCTCACCAGAGCAGAGCAGAGGGGGAGAATGACCTCCCTCAACCTAATAACTGATACATTAACCGTGAGGCAGTTAAACTTGCAAAGTTAGCAACATGGCTTAGGAAATTCAAAGCTTCCCATGGGTGACTTTTTAGTAGCGGTGGTCTGCAGTAGTTTACATCCACACTGTGTGCTCAGGTCGGGGTGAAGATACACCAGCTCCATGCTGAAGTGTTTCAGTCTCGAGCAGCAGCGCCCAGGCTCTAAAGACAGGCAGACCCAGCGGTGCTTCCAGGCTATTGCCACAGCCAATTTGACAACTACAGCTCTCGGAGTAGTGCTGTATCCAGAGAGAAAGGATGGATCCTCCCCACCCGTCGCTGCACACGGGCACAGGCGCTCTCCTCTCTTCCCTCCGCCATCATTATTTTGTATTTTGAAGCAATTACTTTCAGATGGAGCTTGCTAAAGTTTCTGTCTCTGTAGAAGTCAGCCAACTCTAACCATTATTTCATTGCCAGCTTGTCACAAATGCCAATGCAAACCTCTTCTGCCAAGAGCTAATAGTCAGTTGCTGACATGATACTCGGTTCTTCTGCCATTAAAGAACCTATGCAGGGGGAAGAGAATTTGAACAATGTTAAAAGGTCTAAAGAAAATTTCATAGCCTGCAATTTCCTTTCATTATGTACAGTTATCTCAAATTGTTGAGCTGATGTAATATATAAAATGAGGCGCTTTCATGAAATTATCTCAAAATGTCACCCCCAAAAAAAAAATCTGGGAAAAAAATGTTTTTTTCCCCTAAAACTATTTTAAATAGTTTTACTTCTAGTTGATTATAGCCACCGCGCTATAGGCTGACACTGAAGTTTACTACAAACAAGTCATTATATATACCCGCCGATTTCTTCATGTCATCATCTCGCTCAGGGGTTGTTGATAGTTCAGTGAAGGAAAAAAAGATATATATTTTTTTTTTAAAAAATGAGGTCAAGAGCAATAGGGAGAGCAAGTATGTATGCATCCACGCTGTATGCTCACACTTTGGCACACACATTGTACGTAGGAGTGAAACCAAGCCAAAAACTAGTCTTGAGTTGAATTGTGAATTCTTTGGCAGGGAGATGAGGCCTCAATCTGTTTTCAACCACACTTTGTAACCCCCCCTGAAAATAGTCGACAATAATTCTGCTAGTACAGGAAGCAGAGGGCCGTTCAATTTGCTGGTCCCTGAAACTCCAAGGCACCACCTGCATCTTCTTTGCTGGCTTGATGCTGGGAAACATCCTAAGAACTGGAGTAGCTGAGAGAGTCAGTCAACCTGCAGCTTGCTGGAGGGACTCCAGGGGTAAGGATGGGACTCGCGCACGTTACGCGCTCATGAACCCAGGCCTCTACCAGTGTACAAGGTAAGCTCAGTCCCTCAGAGGACTTGGTGGCTCATCCCAACCCACCCTCACGTCACCAGGTGTCGGTTGCTCCTAGAGATCCAGCCATGGTGGCTACCCGGTGGAAGGCTGTGGTTAGAAAAGCTGTGGGCACCCAGGCAGAGGCCCCAGGCAAATATTTGGGTGTCTAGGCTTGGTGACACGAGGGGAGGGGGCCCTCTGATTTATGTGGGGGGCCTTCACCTAGGGTCGGTCTCTTCCTCCACGTCACAGGCCATGGGACAAGAGAAAATGGCCTCAAGTTGTGCCAGGAGAGGTTCAGCTTGGAGATTAGGAAAAATGTTTGCACTGAAAGGGTTATCAAGCCTTGGAATGGGCTGCCCAGGGGAGTGATTGAGGCACCATCCCTGGAGATATTCAAAAGACAAGTTGACATGGTGCTCGGGAATATGGTTCAGTGTTGGTTAGGTTTCTTTTCTGGTGGTCTGTGGGGGTTTTGGGGTTTTCCCAGTTACCCCTGCAAAACAGGTACGGAGTCCTGGAGGAGGAACCCGCTGTTGGAGAGGAGGTCGGTACACCCAGGCTAGAGAGAACAAGTCACCCTAGACCCAGCATCACTACTGGCTCCACAAGGAAAAGCAGGTGGGTCATTGTTGTGGGTGACCCTCTACTGAAGGGGGTAGAGGGACCAATATGCCGCCCTGACCCACTTCATAGGGAAGCCTGCTGCCTCCCTGGGGTCAGGGATGTAGTGGACAAACTTCCAGCCCTAGTAAACCCTTCTGATTATTACCCCCTGTTAGTATTTCAGGTGGGTAGTGAAGAAGCGGGTAGAAGGAGGCCAAAATCAATTAAAAGAGATTTTAGAGCCTTGGGATGGCTGCTTAAAGGATCAGGAACGCAAGTTGTGTACTGCTCTATCCCTTCAGTATCCCTTCAGTAGTAACGACCATGAATAAGGAAATGAATAATGAAGAGGCAACAGGTCATCTCATGGCTCTGGGACTGGTGTTAACAGCAGGGCTTTGGGTTTTTTGAGCATAGGCAGCTCTAGGAGACACCTGGCCTGCTGGTGGCAGGTGGGATGCACCTGTCCCAGAAGGGAAAAAGAATTTTGGGGCAGGAGTTAGCAGGGCTCATTGACAGGGCTTTAAACTAGATGTGAGGGGGGGAAGGGGAGCTAACTGGGCATGTCAGGATTAAAGCCAAGGGAAGCATGGCTTGAAGGATGCTGGATTAGTGAGGACTCTAAAAACCACTCTGTCATTGCATTTGAGAAAAGGGAAAGACGTTTAGAAATTTCTGCTTGTGAACAATGGGAAAACCCTATCCCGAAAGGGGAAAAGGGTACTAGGCCAGGAGTTAACAAAGCTCACACACAGAGCTTTAAGCTAGAAGTGAAGGGGCAAGGGGATAAAACCAGGCACACTGGTAATGACCCTGGGGGTAAAGGGCCAAAGAGACATTGGTGAGAGAACAAGGTTTTGTCTTTTAAGGCAATAGCAGCAAAAGTTGGCATTTTTATGGCACAGCAATCTTGTTTTCTTCATGCACTTAAATTGAAATCACTGGTGCTCAACAGTGCATGAGAAGTGTGGGTGACTCCTGCGTGTAGAAGTGGAAAGAGATAAAAAAATATCTCTATCAAAGATAACATAGCGTCTGAGCTATGAAAGTGTGTCATTTAATCTCCATACTTCAGTAGTAAAACACTGAAAAATTAATGTAGATATTTATTTTCTGTATTTTAGCCACATGCCTGTAATGCCCCCGGGATGTCTGTCCCTGCCTCCACAGCCTGTGCGTTTTGTGTTCTGGTTGGGCTCAGAGGTCTTGCCTTAGCCCAGCTG
>JAOQGH010000040.1:15080460-15116122 GCA_025769975.1 Gallinago jamesoni | reverse complement strand
TGGAGAAGAGAAGGCTCCGGGGAGACCTTAGAGCGGCCTTTCAATATCTGAAGGGGCTACAGGAGAGCTGGGGAGGGTCTCTTTACAAGGAAGTGCAGTGACAGGACAAGGGGGAATGGTTTCAAATTGGAGGAGGGGAGATTTAGATTAGTTACCAAAAATAACGCTCCCCGACTCTGGGCAGCTGAGCAGTCAGCACCCAATACCTGTGTTCCCCAAAAAGCTGATGCACGCACGCACACTCAGAGAGGCAACTTTTGTTCAAACAAACACACTTTATTGACAACTTTGCACAGAGTGAAGCTCCCAGAAGGAGTACACTCTCTTGAAGACGCGGGGCAGCCGAGGGGACACAGGCTCTGTCCATGGAGACCTCTTTCAGAGCCCATAGAAGAGCAGTCTTGTGAGCCGATCTTGCGCTTCCTCAAACTCACACAGTGCCTTGGCGTGGGCAGCTGGATCCTGCACCAGGCACTGGAAGAGGTTGGGTGGCTCAGCCGCCTGGAAGGCTGGGGGCAAATTGATGTCCTGGGGCACGTTCTCATTGCCGAGGAAGAAGTGGTCCAGGCGTTTCTCCTCCAAGCAGTCGCGCAGGTACCACATGACATCCTGCAGCCGCATGAAGAACGCCCTCCCTGTCCAGCTTTCCGGGGGCAGGGTGTTGAGGAGGTGCATCACAGCGGTCTTCAAGGTAGAGTTGGATAAGCTTGTGCCCTCCAGGATGCGGGCGCAGAAAAAATTCAAACGAGTCATCCAACGTGCAAGGCAGAAGAAGTGCCAGGACCATCGTTCCCCCGCTCTTGGAGGGATCCTATGCGAGATACGGAAACCACAGCGTAAGGTGCCATGCGTTTTGGAAAGGGGCAAGCAGCAAAGCTGAGGGCAGCAGGCAAAACCAGGTCCCAGCTTAGGTTCCCTGCAAGACGGGCGCAGGAGGTTTCAACTGGGAAGGACATAGTTCCACACACGAGTCCAAAGGGGAGGAAAGATGGTTTGTTTTTACGCTGATTTCACATGCCCTGATTAGCAGCTCATATACAAATGCACACAGTTAATATTCACAGAGAGCGACCTCTTGTACCTAAATATTAGAATCAATTTAACATCATTAATAAATATATACAACAACATGTAAATCTCACAGACAAAACACATTTCAAAGGTGAGCACTGAGTATTTCGGTCATTGTTTAAAGCACTGAAGAATTATTTATGGAGAATAACGTGAGTGTTAAGAACAGGCTCACAAAATACAAAATTAAGCTTGGTTTAACGTTTCTGAAGAAGCTCTGAACTGGCACTAGAAGCTGTTCCCAATGGCCTTTGAATAGAGGCTCTTGCAGCCATTGCATATTTAAGAACAGAAGAAACTCCTTTACACTGTACATGTCTCTGCACTTGAGAACAGCCGTGAAGCAGGTGCTCCCCAGGGACCAGCACACCTGCATAAGTGGATCCGTCCCAAACCACCCTGCTCCACGTTTCATACGATCTCACACTGCAAAAGGAGATATCTAGTCAGCGCTTAAAAGCCTTGGTCTGAGAGATGGAGGCTCGATACTGACTCCTGCCCTGACACAGACTCTGTCTGTTGTCTCAAACTAGGCTCTTTATCTCTCTGTCTCGGTTCACCTGCCCCTAAAAAAGGAGAGGTGGTAATTCCCCCTCTCCCAGTATTGTTCGGAGGCTTGGTTTCATAAGGTGCTTTTGAAGAGTCTCAGAAAAGGCACTATGAAAGTGCAGCTGTTACAACGTCAGGAGCACAGACAGAGGTGTGCATCCCACAAGCCTTTCCCGAGATACCAACGTGCAAATCTAGAAGAGATGAGGGCCTGCACGCTGGGCCACGCTTCAGCAGCCCCATCACAGTAGTTTTGTTTTCTCCCCTATCTTTGAACAATCTTCACAGTTCCAGGTCTCAACTGAATTACTGGGATGCCCCGTTTCACAGACCGTCGCCAGTCTCCATTTGTTCTAGGGGGCCAAATTCGGGCTGGGTGACCGGGGACTTCCTTTGGCCTCGCAACGTGTGGGCGTTCAACATCTCCAGCAGCAAGTCATACACTGGGACCACGTTTTTACACTTCATGCTCAGGAGGTGCTCCATTCCCTTGTTACTGTGAAGGAGAACAGAAAACAAGTCAGCGACCTGGGTCCGACAACACAGAGAAGAAAAACATGCTAATGGCTTCAAGAGACTCCTTTTTTTTATTAGGAGTTAAGGGGGTTTAGCTGCCGTAGCCCCTGAGATCACCCACCACTACCAACAGTAACACCATCCCAATACTTTAAAGCTGAATGTTTTACTATTTCGAGAACCACAACTCATTTTGCACCACACAAAATTCAGAAAATACTGCAGATGTACCAACCGATTGAAAACAAAGAAAAAAACCTCTGATGCTGTTAAGAGCAGAGGCCCACATGCTGCAACTTCATACCGAAGGTGAATTTACAGTGTGTGGCTCCAGTGACTGCCTACCTCTCCTGCCTGGTTGAATAGGAAGACCCAAATTAACTTGGCTAACTCCAAGCAGTTTGTTTCCTCTCTGCTTGTCCAGTGTTAGATCTTGCAGTTGGCTGCAGACTTTAATAGCTTTTTTTTTTTTCATTATGCGGTAAGATACGATGACACCTTGTTAGCTTGGGTGCTCAGCGGCTGTATCACGGTTTGGACTAAGAGGAGACAGCTGTTGCCATTGCAGTTGCACATGCATGTAGGTCATTCAAGGTTTTGGGGGTTGAAATCTAAGCAGGCTTGCTCAACACCAAGTTTATCACAGTGGAAATAGCAGCAGCAGCCAGCCAGCACAGAGATGACTTGGTGGATTGGATTGGATTGGATTGGGAGGGGGGGGCAATGATTCCAGAAAAATGAGGTTCTACTACAATCCAGGAGTTATAAATATGTTAACGGCAAAGAAGAAATTGTGGCCCCCACCTCCTACAGCCAGCTCTTGAGAGTCCTGCATCATTTGGTAATCAAGGCTGAGAGCATCAATTATTGCCAGAACAAACTCTAATTGACTGACCAGTGCTAAGCAATGTAAAGGAGACAGGTCACAACTAGCCTCCAGACTTCGGCTGAGATAGGCACAGCACGAAAACTCTTGTTTTAATAAGAAAATATAAAATTTTTGCAACGATTCATAGTGTTTATTCATGCCATGCCAGAACAAGAGCTCCTGTGATGCTGGGATGCAGTGTCACGCTACAGTGGGAAACCCAGGTGACAGCAGTGCATTAGAGCTGGGAGTCTGCTGTACTACAACCAAAGATGAGCAGTTCAAGGAGGTCCATAAACAAGTAGGGAGCAGAGGAGCTGCTTCCCATGGGGAAAGCAAGAGCATGGGATCACTGTAGCATAAGTCACTTGGTAAAAATACTGTGGTTCCAAATAAAAGACAAAAAATTTGGTCTGGGAGAGCACGTGGCACACACTTTGCACCACCAGATCAGTGGTCAGATCAGTCTGATCAGATCTGATGCAGATCAGTGCAGATCAGCCTTGAAAGAGACTTTTGGATGGATGAGTTTTCACAACTAGGTGGGGTTTTGTTTGAAAGGCCGAATACACAAATTCACAAAACATTTGAGGCAGATAACATAATGAACTATTTCATGTAACCCAGTTAAGACAACATTTTACTATCAACACAAAATTTTTGAGTGCCAGCAAGCTCTTGAGCATATTGCCTGTTTAGTTCTGCTGGGGAAGCAAGCCTTACAAGGAACAGAGCTGAAGAGCAGCACCAGGATCCCCTCAGGAGTGCTCTGGAGTCCCAGCCTTGCTTTGTCGCTATAATAAACATATAATATGAACACCTTATGCGTTACCCACATTCTGTAAAATTTACCTTGCGTGTCTGACGTGAGAGAGGAGCATCAACAAATTGGCCAGACGGGTTGTCTGCTGCTGCGAGGGGATTCCGCTCTTTGCAATAACCCATACTAGAGCATCTGTCACTATATTAAGCAGGTGATGCAGTTTCCTGTTGCTTTCAGGTTCTTCTGCTGACAAGGGAAACATGCCTAGCCAGAGGAGAGAAAGAAATAACTCCCTGTTCTTGAGGAAGGAAAAAAAAAAAAAAAGCTGCAACTGTGGATTTTTGTCTGATGTAATATTTCAGCAGGATTAGAGATACATTTTCTGACATCCCTCCCAAGACTGCACAAACGATGCTCCATGTGATACACCAAGCTCCAACTTGTATTCCTATGCCAAAATTTGATGGCCACATCATTTTGCAAAATTGATTGTCCCAAATCCTACAAGGACAAACGTTGAACATAGGCCCTCAAGTACAAAGAAGGGACATTCTCTCCATTCTGCAGGAGATTTTCCTTTGATTCACTCTGTACCTTGCGGTTTAGTAACTATTATGAATTATGGCATTATGCTTGCTCTCGCCGAAAAAAAACAACCAACCCTTTTTTTCTCTAAGTATGTCCTAGGGAAGGAGGAGAACACGGTGAGAGACACTGCTCATAGACCCAGCCTGCCACGGTCTCCCTACAGCTCACTAAGTGTGCCGTAATAAAGCATTGCCTACGGTGAGAAATCTTAAAAGTCAGCCCAAGTGAAAAAAGGGGACTGGTGGTATGGAGAGGGAGGAGAAGAAGTCACCACTAGGAAGGTCTGGAAACACACAATAACATTATTGATAGAGCAGAAGAGACCTGGAAAAAAAATAATCTTCCCCAAGATACTTATGGAAGGACAGAGCTCCAGAACACCTTGACAATTAGGAGTAAAAGATTAACTTTGACAAAGAAGGAGAGCAGGGAGAGGTGAAAGGAGAGATTTTTTTGAGAGGTGAGGCTTTGAAGAAAATAGGGCTGATGAACATGGGTCTTTGTTGGGTTTTTGTTGGTTAGTTATTGTTGTGGGGTTTTGTAAGAAAAAAAGAACAGCTTTGGTTGTCTGTTGAAATAAATAAGTGGGATAACAGCTGGACTATTCTTCAGAACTGGGCTGAGAATTATGCAGCAGCTTCTTGCTGAAAACAGTAGATGTAAATAGTTAAATGTTATTTTTTTGTTGAGTTTTTTTTTTTGGACAATTACAGTTTGTCCTGGGGAATAAAATTATTTTATTGCAGACTACCCTAAAATAGAAAACACACACTCCTACCAGCCTTCTGTAAAAGGCTGCAAAGCAAAGCTCCTATACTGAAATTCACCTTGCAGAACCGTTGAGTACTTTCAATCATTTCTGCCAGTTAGTTATCATAAAATAGGAACATTAAAGCCCAATTAATCATAACTCAGCCGAGTTAACTAGTTTTACTAGAATTAAGAATTAAGGACAGGTTTGTAGAGCTGTACAGCAACTTTACACGTGAGCAGGATCCACAGAGATAGGAGCAAAAGTTCTAATTGAAAAAGACATACCCACAGCCTGGGTCACCAGCCCCACCTTGTGAGAAGCTTTTAGACTTTGGGTCTTTCATGCAATCCTCACAACAGGATATAGACCTTAAATCCAGCAAATGGTACAGTTTAGAAGTTTCTTGAGCAAAAATCCTTACAATCTGATGGTTAGAAGTCCTTTCCTATTTGTTCTCTTTCAACAGCTTTATTTCATTCAATACTTTTCGATGCCATTTTTAGAGAGTGATTTCCCAGCCATCTCCAAAATAAAATGTACCATTTGGTGAGAATCAAAGTCAACTGCATACTCACTGGAATTGAGGAGGATCATTGCCTTGACACAAAGATATTCCTTGTGCTGCAGTTTCAGCTCTCGGAACCTCGAGGTCATGGCCAGGAGCATATCAAAGATCTCCAAAATTCCCTCTACACATTTTCCCTCGTCCCTATGGAAACACATTTAAAATGTTACCAAATAAAGTGGAATTAAGGAACTCTGACTCAGCCAAATAAAAGTCAAAGCACGAAGTAACCTGAAATGGGCCTGTCCATCTCATCTTTGGGAGCATTCAAAAGGTTCTATCATGAAATCTAAATTGAAAATTATGCTGCTATAAAAGGTCAGCACCTCTAAGAAACTGATTTTCTCTTCAAAGTGCATGCAGGACTGACTGCAAGTAAGTGTGACCACATTTCTGTAAGAGGCTTCATCCTCGCAGCCAGTAGAATTCTGCATAATCAGCTTACACCTCTGTAGAATCATCTTCCAGATTTGTTTCCCAAGGAGTTAATACCGCAACCAGTGACACCCCTGTTTGTACCTGACTGAGGCCTCAGGACTTGGCGAGTAAGAAAGACTCCCTAAAATAAGTTTCTTAGAAAAATTAAGACATTTTTAAAGAATAAAACAACCTCTGCTTCCACCCCCCAGCAGCTTTTTCTTTGAAGGTGTTTAAACATAAATAGATTTGGGGGTTTTTAGCTGCTTGGTGGTTTGGTTATTTTTATGTTTGCAAGTGTTTGCTGAATGCAACTTTTTCCGTTTTGGATATTAGAATTACTCCCACTTTCTGATCTGAAAAAAAACCCACCTAAACAACCCTAAGCCATTCCAATTGTTTTAAAATTGAGCAGCAGCAACTTTCAAACCACTGAAGTTACTGTTCTAGTGTTTTGGTTAGGTGTTTTTTTTTAATATGTACTGGACTAAAAAAGCAATTAAGCAATATGACACGGTATTAAAAGGGATGCTTCTTATACTATCTGCAGTATGAGATTTTTTTCTCTGTAATGTTTTTAAGACGAGACAGGCTTAAGCACAGCAGTGCAGGAGAATTAAGAGATTTTTACTCTTCTACTGGATCTCAAGAAGAGGGTGCTGAGCCTTCAGGCTGCAAGGCTGGCACAGGTAGGTAACACTATGGAGGTCGAGCGAGTACTCCCTGCAGAAAGGCAGCTGCCTGAATAGTGCCCAGTTTATCCCCTGTTCCTCATAGCAAAGGAGAATTCTCAAAAAAAAAAAAAAAAAATTCTCCCAAGGCTACTTTTAAGCTTTGGAGGCAGCTGCCAGTTTCAAAACAAAGACACAAGCATCACAGAACTACTTGTCTAAAAGACCATGTAGGAAATGTATCTGAAGTTCAGCTAAGACAAACCCAATCAAGTTACAGACCAGTTTCATATATGCATTTCTTAAAATAAAATCACAGCATGCCCAGATGCTTGTTAGCTCCCACTCTGCTGTATCTTGTGGAGATGACGGAATGCATCAAATAAGCTCACTCCATTCAGCAAATATTAGCTCCCAAGGAACTAAATGTATCATACATTTTCAGCAATTTCTTATCACACCCCAGAGTGTTGCTTGCATTGTATTTCATATGAGCAAACAATATTTTATTTCATATCTCTTATAAATTAAATTTATTTCCCTTACTAATCCATTTTGCTTTCTGTATTTAAGATGATGATTGTCATTGAGCTCAAGCCACATAACTGGTATAGATCTGAATTTCTGCAGGTTGAAAAGGTTAAGAGATTTTTTAAACCTACCCAAGATTGTTTCCCTGATTTTTTACCAGTGTGGAGCCCGGGTCAAATCATGCTAAAGTCCTGTAGAAAAGCACCCTTACTAATCCTTATTTTTTCCTGTTGGTACATGATGTCAGGGAGAAATAGTTTTCAATCTAATCACACACCCTGCTTTAGCTTGAAAAAAATACTTTCGGCATTAAAAAGCAAGCTAGGGCTTTTTTAAATCCCTTTTGACTAATTCTGCAATGTTCATTATTATAGCTATTCATGAAGTCTGCACTAGGGGCAGAAAGAGAAACAGGTAGAAAAGCCGCTTAAAATAATTAAAATATGGCCTGACACTGTCTACTTTTCCTGAGGGCTCAGGGAAGAAAAATCTATCAGCTGGAAGAAACTGATAGACAATGTAGTGCATTGTGTTGATGTATCTACAATTTCAGCATCTAGAGACTCAGGCTAAAAGGAACAAAACCAACAAAAGAAGTGAAAAACACAGAGAAACTTCACGCTGTCATGTGCTAGAGGAATTAAGGAACTGGCAAGATCGACGATACTGTTTATGCTTAGCATTTCTTAGGCCCCTGGAAGGACAGGGAACCTCAAGACATTATTGTTACAACTAAACTATACTGTTAGATAAAATATTAATAGCAACTCCCATACTTAATCCTCTTCCTCTTACCATTCACCTCACCTCCAAACATGCTAATACGAAGTGTTCTAAAGAAGTTTATTCCTCTTACCTGTCTAGTACAAGGTCTGGTGCAAAAATTAGTTTCCCAGGATGGTCAATTGATCTCCACATCAGACCAACCATTAAAACTTCCATCCAGCAGCTCTCCAAGAGCCTAACTTGGTCATAAAGGCTGAGATCAATGAAACCTAAAATGATGAAAATGACATAAAATAAATCAATCTGTTTAATTTTCTGTTTTAATAAAGAAGTATACAAGAAAGCAAAAAGAAAGAAAAAGAATTATGGGTTGTGAAGAAAGCCAGAAAAGGGACAACAGACATCAGAAGGACCATGCTGCCATCTCAGACAGGAACATGAATGTTTGTTATTGTCATTGGCAAACCTCCCACAAAACATTTGAAATAAAGCAGAGTGATATTCAAGTGCAATTACTCCCAGGCAGCTGGTGAAACACAAATGACTGCAGAGGACCTGCCTCAGGCTTGGCCACCTCTTTAGATGATGGTCCCACAGCTTCCTGAGATGCACCAGGGAATCACTTGGGAAAGTTACTTTTGTCAGAGATTACTGCATTGCACTGCAGAGAACTCCTAAGAAAATAGTCTGTTCTTTCCCCAAAACGCATATGGTTGTCACTTGCAGGTGGTTTTTTTATCTCATAAGACAGGCATGTTTCTGAGTTAATTGGGTAACTATGAAAGAACCCACATCTTTGTGCCTCTGCGTTATCATTCCCTTTGTAAATTAGATGTTCTGATCCCATCCAAACCAATACCAACCCTTGCCATTCCTGCTGCCCTCTTCCCCAAAATTGTAACAAACTAGAAGAAAAGAAGACGAGGGTGGTTGATAAAGGTAATATTGCCCCCATCGCCTCCATACACAGCATCCCAGAAGCAAGAAGAGAATTAATGTAATTGTGCAGAAGCATCTAATTAGCATTTAATAAATCAGCATTTAATTCTCTCCAGATCTTACAGCAAGGTGTCAGATAGGACTGCAGCACAGCCAGAAGGGAGAGCCAGTCATTGCCCTCCCTTTCCCTTCCGCTGCAGAAAAGACCGGGGCAAAAAGATGCAGAGAAGCCAAATAAGAAGTGTTCAAACCATGCCTGTGTTTACAATCAAGATCAGACCACTGTTTTTCAAAACTTTAGATGGGTCTCTTAGCAGAGTTGTTTCTTTTTTAGACAAGCTTGTCCCTATGACTATACCTAGGGAAAAATCATCACGCAGCCTAGACATGGGAGACAAGCTTCCCATAGCCCTTTCCAGTTGTCTGAGATCTTAAAACACAGGTTGTATGTTTGCACTATCAAAGAATCTGCTGTCAAAGAATCAATAATTTACAAAAATGCTCCATGTATTTTAATCTTATTCAACTACTAGGCTGGAAGACATTTGGTGACAGCCTCTGGTTGGCATAAACCGAGGAAAGCACACTTTTTTACCATTGCTAAAAGTGCTGCCTTTCAAAATCCACAGCCTTCCTTCTTATTTTGTAAGAAGGGTAAACATGAGGCTCTGAGCAGTACCTTCCCTCCTGGATTTTGCTGTCACAGATTTTACTACAGAATTCTCAGCCAACGACAGATTATCTGCCAGGCACAGTCATCATTTTAAAAGCGCTTTCAGAAAAATAATCGTGGAAGTGTAAATAGTATAAACTGACAGTGGCAGTTTCCTGGGAAACAACAGCCCAAAGACATTTCAGAAGTTTATTTAAATCAAACATTTACACAGGTGTTTGCTGATTTCTCTAACATATAAACAACCAATTATTTGGTTTACAAACTATCTCAGTTGAGTGAGGTGTTGGACCATGTCCCAACATTCAGTCTACAGATACTTAACAATCCAGTCACCTCCTAAACTCACATTATCAGCACCAGAAGTATGATTGATGACTGTTGAGAACAGCTATTAGAAGGACTTTACCTTCCCTTTTCTTAACAAATTTATGCTATAAAGACCAAGAACAGCACGTAACCACCATAGCTTCTATGGCAGTGTCAGAAGTCTCGTTTCATTTGATGCAGATTACATTAAATTGCTTATTTTTCTATTGCTCTAGTACGTGCCCTTTATATTGTGTGCTCTATACCTAATAGTTTAGTTATAAATTACGGAGACAGACAAGGACAAACTTGTGCTAGATGTGTAGTGACTAGCAAAAGAGACGCTGCTCTGGACAGCAACACACTAGATTGCATAATGAATCCAAATTTCAATATTATGACAACATCCTATCGATTAGCAATACAGGTTCAGCTACAAATCATGTTCAGCTCTCTTAGACGAGGTCAACAAAGGTAAAAGTAAACAAGGTCAACAAAGTAAAAGGCAATTATAGAAGTTATGTTCTGCCATCTGACAATTTAGAATGAAAATACTTAGAATTCAGAGGGAAAAATTCCAGGTATCAGCTTCTTATTTTACTGAACAATAAGAAAAATACAATCCATTAAACTGAAAGTACAGACAAAAATACAGTCACAGAGTAAAATTCATAACAAAAGAAGGTCATTAAGTATTACCCATGGAAAAAACCACATTTATCTTTCCTATTTAAGCAAAAAGCTACTGTTAACATCAGCATCTATATGGAAAAAAATATTTTCTTTCACTTCTGGTGAATGTCAAAATAATAATAATAACATAGAGGTGAAAATGGGCTTCTTATCCAACTACACAAAGGCAAATATTCGGTTTCACAGAAAGTAAAATTACTGTTCACTGAGCCATTAGTCAAGAACTCTGTAAATTTTTTTTCAAGACCTTACCTCCAGGAAGCAGAGCATGGATCTAGATGACTAACTTCAGGCAAGAATTTTTGAAAACTGTAATTCTATGTCTTAAGCTTTAGCCATCACATTTATTTTAATGGAAAAAATAAATAAACCCACATTCAAGCTCTAACTACCATGTAATATGGCAATCTTACTTAGAATTTGGTACATACTACACATCACATCTATTTTTGGCATTGTTGTAAAATGGTATTTACTCCTGTTCCATGTAAGAGGAGAGATAAGGAAAAAAACACATGATAAAGTGTCAGCATTCCCAGGAACTGTGTTGAAGGGGTTCGATGGCTTCAATGGGCTTTCTTCATACAGTTTTCTTACTGCCAAGAAAAAGTTTTTATTTCTGACAGAGGGTGAAAATAAATTAAATGTGATCAATGTCAGAAGTGGGGTTGGTTTGGAAACTAATCTTTTAAAAAATTAAAAAAATTAATCTCAACTGGCTGAGGTTTTAGGTTTGTTAGGTTTGGTTTAGGTTTGTTAAATTAAGAACAGTCAGAAAATGGAAAAGGTTGCTTTGGGGCTTTTTGCCATTCAAATATTGCGTAAAATTAAGATTTTAAAAGACTGTTTTTAAGACTTTGTCTGTTTTTCCTTCACAATTCACTTCCTACTAGATTAATATAACTATATGGTGCCTTCTGGAAAAGTACCTTTAAGTTTTTCTGATCAGACAAGAAATTACAGCAATAGACAACACTTAACCCCTTATGGTCGCTTACTTCACTTGCAGTTATTTTCAGAGTTTCTTAAAGGAGGAAAAATAAGGATTAAGGCTCTTAGTTTAAAACATTACATGTTAATGGCAAAACCACTATCATTTTGCAAATAGGTTTATGATGCTTGTGCTATGGAAGCATCTCCTCCCCAGCAGCTCAGCAACTGACCTGGGATTTGCATACCCTAAAACCATCCCACCTGAACCCTCCAAGACAGTGGCTGAGCCGTGGAGACTGTAATTCTGCAACTAGGAGATGTGGTCCAGAAGCTGAAGCTGGTAGCACCTTCAGCCACTCCAACTCCGTCTGAAATAGGATATACTTTCTCTTATCATAGAATGATTAGAATTGGAAGGGACCTTAGAGATCAAGTCCCAACGCCCCTGCCCTGGGCAGGGACACCTCCCACCAGACCAGGTTGCTCAAAGCCCCATCCAGCCTGGCCTTGAACTCCTCCAGGGATGGGGCAGCCATAATTCATTTTAATGCAGCGAGAGGTGAGGAATTGGGTATGCTCTACTTCTAAACTGGCAACAGGGATTAACAGAGCTGTTAATGACCTGGAACAGCAGTGTGAGTGCAGAATGGGACTAGTAGCAAAAAATATACTTCGCTTCATAAATACTGCTGAAGACTAGAGGGGCTTCAGTGCTAACTGGGAAAACTAGATACATAGCACAACAGGGGGTGGAAATTCTTTTTGAGATGCACGTGGAAAGGCATGGTTTGAAATTTTTCATCATATACAGACCATTTGTCCTAGACTAATTCAAATCAAACTTTGATCCAAGCATCATTGCACTTTATTGTGTTCAGTTACCTGGCCTCAAAAAAAACAGCAAATATGAAAATGTACAAACTACTGAGCATCTTTATCAGTATATTGAAATACTCTGCAGCGTTATTAGCAAGCTATTTCACCGTATACATCAGAAACAGCAAAGTGAGCCAGAGACAAGAATGAGAAGGATTAGCCATACACAAAACTTCGCAGTCAGCAGTGAAAAAATGAGAATTGTTTGAGTTAGAAAAGAGACTAATACAATGAGACGAAGAGGTGAAGATGTGGAGGTTGGTGAGTCATACAGCGAATCACGGAATCATTATCCTAAATTCTTACTTTAAGGATTATATGAAATATTCACCAAGGGTGTTTCCTGTACTGTGTACGCACTCAGTTTATTTCTAGAAGTACGAATTACTGTTATGTCTTCTTTGGTGCATATTCAAGCAGCAGCAAGTGCTGTTTATACTGCACAGTTGTGACAAGACCAGGGCACACGCCGGCATGTCCTGGTTGCCTTCAGCCCCAAATCCAAGAGACGAGCCATGGTGTGCTGGCTCCTAAGTCCTGATGGACTGCCAGAGAGACTGCAAAGTGTATTAGCCATGGGAGGCAAGCGCAGCAGCTGTAGGGATCACTTCTAGCAGAGCCCTATACCTGAGGTTAAAGATTAAGCCCCATGCTGCTGCACATCAATCGATTATTCAGTGCTTCTTTCAGAACACCATTATTAGTTGGTCATCCTAGCTCTTGCTGAAGGGCCACAATCTGCACTTTAGTCTATGGCAGCCAGCAAGATTTCCTGCACAACATCGCCAACTATCTTTTCCGTGTGCTGGCTGCTTTTATTCTGGCTTTTATTGTTTATTCTGACTGTTTTAATCATGGCTGCCCCACAGAGAAGGAATTGCAAACGTTACCACTTCTGGTTCATAAGAAGTGAAATGGTACATTGCCACGACGCTGCGGTAGCGGTTGAGGCATTCCAGGCAATAGCGCATGTAGTTGTACTTCAGTGCATATTCTTTGTGTTGCCAACAACCAAAAGCATCCTTATTGATTTTTGTTTTGAAGGAGAGGTGCACAATAATTCTGAGATCGATATTATGCTCAACTTTGCGATGTGATGCCCTTGTGTAGCAACCATGTCGGCGGAAGCAATTGCAGGCACTTGGTGCTAGGGCACACTTCAGTATTCATCAACTGTATTAGAAAGCCTCTATCAGGATTCAAGAAAAGAATTCGGTCTTAAATTCTTTTTTATAGCAATTTAGTTAATAGCCCTTTTAATGAAACTTCTAAATGAGATTAATCAGGTATGTATCGTTGATGAGGTAGAAATTACATGCAACACCAACTATGCCATGTAATTTTCATAGCAAAATGTTTCATAGCAAAATGTATTTGACTAACAGGAGACAGCAAATTATGGGCTAGGTTGCTGTCTAAATCAAAATACATCCAGGTGAATTCCTGAAAGCAATAAAATGTCCATTACTTTACAGGATAAAAAGCTTCAGATTTTAGATTTTCATACTGCACATTTACTGTGCTGTGCTATTATTTCAAGGTAGAGAAAGATACATAAATGGTAAAAGCATTGAATAAAACAAACAAAAAAGCAATTGAAATTCTTACCAGGTATTTTTTTGGCCCAACCAATCATGTGAACCAGCTCTTTGTCAGCCAGTTTTGTCAGGGACATCATCATGGAGGCCTCTGTGAATGGTTTGCTTGGACGACTCACCAAGACGTTGGGAGGCTCCGCTTCAAGTAGCGTTAAAACAAACTGCTCTGGACTGACCGTGCTGAGCAGGATCTCTTTTACACGGGTTGCTGTCTCATTGTATTTCTTAGCTTTGCCAATGCAATGCACCTGGTCTTCTGAGTTACGATGGCGACGCAGGATCCGATAGCCACAACGTTCTCTTCTCGAGCCTGACACGAAAAGCACATGATTGCATTGAAGCATCTTTCTCTCAGTGTCGCATTATGCAAGTCCAAATGTTTGAGAAGAAGGGGAAAAATCCTTTAATATTGGATGTTCTAATATTCAACTTTCAGAATTTCTAGAGCGTTCACCATTGACTTAACTTTGTTTCTACCAAACATAAAAACATTAAATGTTTACTGTTGAATTTCAGTTAACTCACTTTAAAAGTCCATGGGAAAATGCCCATTGACATCAAAAAGAAATAAATCAGTTCTTTAAATCAAATAAAGACAGCTGTTTGTAAATTCTGTTTTAAAATCCTGTTATAGATGTAAACTGGCAGAAGAAAACACTTCTGAAAGTCTGTGCCCCATTTGGAGTCCTGAATGCAGAACACTATTTCTGTTGCAAAGAGCAGTCCTTTAAATTCCTGAAATTAATTTACTGTTGATTCTAACACCACCAAATAGTCTCCGATTCTCTGTCAGTGTTACTGGTGGGGCCACTGTTACCCGTTCTTCCATAGCTGCCGTGGAAAAAGTCTAAAAGCGTCTCCAAAAACATGATATGGGGATTGCTACAACATTGAGCCATGGCTTCAACTTCCCTCACCCTTTCAGCATAACAAGGACTATGTTTAATGAGTCACAAATAATCCTTGGCAGTAACTAATGTGCAAGATTGTACCCTACTAAAAATCAGGATACTTAAAAATATTGTTACCAAACCCTGAAATCCTGCAGCACTTAACATTCCTAATATCACAGCTAAATTGCCCTCTAAATATTTTAGAAGTTAATTTTTTGTGCTGGTCATTAACACTTTTCCTGACATACGATACTCAAAGGTTGAATTTTCATAGATATGAAAAAGCCTGTGCTAACATAAATCTATACCAGACCAAAATTTATTATTGCCTACATAGAGACCATAGAGTCTTAAAGCATAATAAATTGTCTCATTTGGTTTAAGTCCCACAACAAATTTGATCTGCTACTGTTGCTGTCTTGACATTATTTAATTTATGAAGTCTTTTCAGTGTGTCACCTAAAGACTTCTTGCCCTGGTCACAGAGTCTGGTTCTTATTCATTAGGATATATGATTAAGGACTTCATAAGGCATGTGAAGACAAAGAATCAAAGGAACAATGGAGATGAAAGAATTCCGAGAACCTGACCAGTGACAACAAGCACGTGGGCTGGGGCTACTCTCAGGGCTGTCAAAGGAAAATGATCAGCCTGTGGTCTGGGCATGACACCCAGCAGGTAAGTCAATAGGAAAGGCTTTTCACTTCACCTGGAGGGATGAGGTGTTCCAAGCCACTAGAAAGACCAGAGGATCTGGGTATCAGCTACCAGTAGGGCCACAGGTTTGGACCAGCTGCCAGAGACGTACACATGTGTGTGTGTGACCACAAACGAGTTTGTGCACAAGGTACCTGGAAGAACAAAGCATCCAGGAGCCGGCTGCTGGATAATGTTGACTTCCTAAAGCCAGTTACTGGAGGGATCCATAGCATCTGTGTGTTTCTGTGACCATTTTTATGGGAGAAGATCTGAGTACCAGCAGCTGGGTTGAGGCTGCAGACCCAGAGGCCATCAGCTGGGGAGGTATGGGGATCCACAGGCCAACTATTTGACAGACTGGGTGTCTAAACCCAGCTACGGGCAGGTTCTGTATTGTATATATGTATATATGTTCCACTGCTATAGCACTCCCAAGAGTGCTATATTTTCTGTCTGTGCTGATCTGTGTGGCTGGCTGTGGATATAGGTATTGTGTGTGTGTGCCTAATAATAACAATATATGCTCAGACTTGCTACTGTACCTGGGGACATGGCAATGTGGCAGCTTTCCTTCTGTTAAGATACTGGATTCAGCAATACCTACCATTCTTCATCCATATCCACCAGAGTTCTACAGGCCATGAGTTGCCTAAATTGCAGCCAGGTAATGTAATTCTGGCCCTGGGTTTCAGTCAGAAAAGGCGGCCAAATGTAAGCCAAATTAAAAATAAAGGGAGTAGGGACACACAAAATTAATTTCAGATGCTGTCTTGCTAAATAAGATGTTGGATGAATGCAGACTCTCAGTGGTGGAGGTTCCTCAGATGAGGTGGCTATTGAAGTCATAGTCCTCTCTTGCCTTCAGCAGCTATCAAGCATCTCACCTATGAGAAGGGTGAGATGCAAAGGGCAATTGGGTATGACCTGGAGGCACTAGAAAGACTGGATAAGGACTCACAAATTCTGCCAGGACTTTAAGGATGTGGATCTTTCAACTGTACACCGCTACCATCCTCCCTTGCTGTCTGTTTAGTAAACCACCTCAGATATAAAAAAGAACAGGATGACCACTAAAGAAGTTCTCAGTATTGGAGAACACCCTCTATCTGAAAACCCAAGAAACTGGAGAATACAAATAGGCAAAACTGGTTCAATGAAACATATCCTCTGGCATGGAGGAATCCAAGTGGAACAAGGCATTTGGAACTGGAAGCATTATCAGCTGGAAGTCCAGCCTAAAATCTCCACCATTTTTGGCAAGGATGGTTTTGCATCCCTAAAAAGATTATGGGTAGGATGATACGGGTTCAATACTGACAGGACATTTGCACAAATAATGGCATGAAGGAAAACAATTAGTGATTTACAGAAAGAAATGCTTAACTGAATGACATCTAGCTAGAAGTTGCCAGAGCAGCTGAACAGCAGCTAGGAGAAGATAACACACCAGCAGAGACAACCAGAGCTGGAGACTTTATCTTATGGTAGATCAATGAAATCAGACTTGATGATACCAAGAAGGTTAACTGCAAAACTACAGAAGCCACAGAGCAATTTCTTCAACCGTCTGTCTGTGCAAATCCTTTTCTTCCTGAGAGTGTCAAAGGACAGTGAAAATAGGCTAATTTCTGGAAAGGATGATCTTCTGGAAAGAACTCTGCACTAAGCCTCATTTTGGACTAATGGACAAAGATCAACAGAAAAATCTTGAAGTGCTTTGTCAGCTTCAGGAAAACATTAGGATGGCACAGCGGGCTGCAGACTGTTCTGAAGTCATGACATGCACAGATAGTATATAAATATTTTCCATCAGGGAAGACAAAGAGGAAAGGTCAACAGTGAGCTAAGCACCTGGAACAAAAGCACAACTTGTTGTGAGGAAGATGAGGAAGTGCCTACAGCGATCTCCATGGCTCTGATATCCATATGAATGTGTGTGGTAGACACCAGGAGACAACTCAACTAAAGCAAGAAACAACACCTCACATCATTTCCACTACTTAAAAAGCTGAAGCACATTGAACATGGTCAGCTTATCGAATCATAGAATCATTCAAGTTGGAAAAGACCCTTGGGATCATCAAGTCCAACCATCAACCCCACTCTACAAAGTTCTCCCCTACACCATATCCCCCAATCCTACATCTAAACGACTCTTAAACGCTTTCAGGGATGGTGACACAACCCCCTCCCTGGGCAGCCTATTCCAGGGTCTGACCACTCCTTCTGGGAAGAATTGTTTCCTAATGTCCAGTCTAAACTTACCCTGGTGCAGCTTGAAGCCATTCCCTCTTGTTCTACGGCTAATGACCTGTGAGAAGAGACCAGGCACCAACCTCTCTACAATGTCCTTTCAAGTAGTTGTAGAGAGTGATGAGGTCTCCCCTCAGCCTCCTCTTCCTCAAACTAAACAGTCCCAGCTTCTTCAACCACTATTCATAAGATTTATTCTCCAGACTTGAGAAGGAGAGAACAAGAAAAATCTTCATCTTGACAGAACAAGAAAAATAGCACAGAGGGACTAAAAGCCATGGGGAGATGCAAGGCAGAGGAGAAATTTTCTTTGGGCTGTCAAAAAATACCAACTGCTCCACAACATGCATAGTTTTTATTCTCCAGTACCTAGTGGAGCTGTGAATCCTCAAAAAGATGACACACAGAGAGCAGTCTTTCAATTAAACACATGGAAAAGTTGTTCAGTTAGGGACCATACCTAAAAAGATAATGTCAGAAGAACTACTTGTTTAAGAGGGAGCTGGGGAGAGGAGGAGATGCCTAATGACACAATCAGGAATAAATTCCAGCAGGTTGGACACACCTGCCAGAAGCAACATGCGGTCAAGCAAAGCACTTCCAACCAGCTCATTGTCCCTAGTGTAGTTACTGGCACTGAAGTGAACCAAGTGCACTCTTGTGGAACTCCACATCCTCTGATCAGTTTTACTCAGCTCTGTTGTACTCTCACCCAGACTTCTTTGTGGCACGGAAAATATCGAGGCCGAGATTCGAGTTATCCTTTCCAATTCACTGTTGTAAAGGCTTTTAAATTAACAGTTTGTAGCCTCTCCAAAATAAAAACACACAGGTAAGTGACCAGGTAATTTGACAAAAAACAAAGAAATCAGTAAAATTTTAAATATTATTTTAAAATAGTAATCCAGCATCCTGTTTCAATTGATAATCTTGTACAATTTTCATCTGTGCAGCTGTACTCCATGCTCCATCTTAAAGTAGTTCAGCTAGTTTGTAATACTTATTGACTATTAAAGATCTTAATACTTGAGGAGGGTTCTTACTGGGAAATAGGAAGCCCCTTTAAGTTACTTCAGGTTATTTAACTAAATCAAGTTTCACATATAACCATCTAACATAACTTATTTTAAAAAACTACTCCATTTAAAACACAGAATCAGTTTCTGGAATCACAATCAGAAAGCCAAACTAAGAGTGTTATCACATTTTTGCATAAAAAACTTGATACTAAAAAAAATACAGATGGGGATGAAAATAAAGGAGGGGGAGGGAGGGAACCAAACCAGATTCTGAATTATTGTGTGTCACCATACACTGCCAAAGCAGGCAAAGGCTCGTTCACTTGTGTGTGAACAGTATGCATAAAACACAGCTCATCCGTAAGTACAAGAGGTACCATTGATTTCCACATTAAAATTTATTCTGCTTGTATTAAAAAAAAAAAAAAGAGTGCATTGTCAGAAAGCAGCAGCCTTTCCAGTTAAAGCAATATTTCAGCAACATAAAGGAACTTCTGTGCTTTTTATTCAAATCCAAAATTTAGGCAGGACTGAGAAATTTTACATCTATGTCTATTAACATCCAAAAGGCGTGTATAAGTGCTTATAAAACTCTATCTTATAAATAATTCTAGACCAACTTAATATTTGGCTTAACTAGATGGAGAAATGTGGATCAATCTGTGTAAAAGCACAGCAATAAAGCAATTGCATCTTACCAGATTAGGGATTATTTCTGACTTTACCACAAACTCTCTACCTGTACTTAAGAGCTAATATTCATTCATATAAGGGTAATTCAGGCAATTGGAAAAGTGCACAAGGTGATCAAATCCCTCAGTCTTCTTATAGCCCTCTCCTTATTTAGAGCTATTCTTTGTGCAAGAAAAGAGCTGTATTCATGCTGAGGATGCTGAATCAAGGGGAAGACCTCGAGCTACATCACCATTGACCACATGGGCAAATGATCATAAGAACATTAGAAATAAGACACATTGGAAAAAAAAATAATCATTAAAATGAGCCTCTTGTTCACTCACCCATGACCAAGCTACAACAGGCATTATTGGCAGTGAAACGTGCTATTTTTGAAGCAACTCCTGCTTTACAAATTCTTCAAAAATTGCAAATGCCTCTGCTGTCTGATATGGTGGGCAGTTATACGGCATGTTGCTCTTAATATTGATTTTGGTCTCTGGCAACTCTCTATGTAACTAACCAGCTCAGAAGCAACTGCAGATTCTACCATTTAATGTATTATAATGAGTTTTTGTAAGTGTTTGAGCTCAAAACTCACTCAGGTATACATTAGTATATATACATACATATAGATAGGTACATATTATCACTCCAGTCACCTTTGAAAGCAAATGCATATGTTCTGGTGAGTGCATCTTTATTCACAGAGTAGTTCTACTGACAAAGAAGCTGCTGTCTGCCTTACACACATGAGAACATGAGCTGAAATTACAGTAATTTCTATAATAGCTAAAATACAATTAATACACCTGACGTCTAGAGAATTGCATTGAACATTTTTTCCCCCACTTCTTTTCTGTGTGAGAAGTAATTTGCAGTATTCTAAGGTGCTATCTAGAAACTGCACACAGCAGCCAAGCACGGGAGAAAAAGAGAGCCAAGTCCTGAACCGTACCAGCCCACAGAAAAGTCTGGTTTACTTTCTGCAAATTTGTGGAATTATGCCAGTATTCAAGGACAGTGTCTATCCATTGTTTTTTAGTATGGCCCCTCAGCCTCCTCATCTGGGGTGGGGAGGGGGCTGAGAGGAGCTTTGTCTTTGGAAAATTTTCAACACATTGTGAACTGGCACACGGAGAAAAAGATACAGGAACGGGGTGGAGGAAATAAGTAAGTCCTATCAAAATCTGAAGGGAGCCTACAGAAGAGCCAGAGAGGAACTCTTTACGAGGAAATGTAGCGACAGGACAAGGGGCAACAATTTTAAATTGCAAGAAGGGAGATTTAGATTAGATATTAGAAAGAAATTCTTTACAGTGAGGGTGGTGAGGCACTGGAACAGGTTGCCCAGAGAAGCTGTGGCTGCCCCATCCCTGGAGGGGTTCAAGGCCAGGCTGGATGGGGCTTTGAGCAACATGGTCTGGTGGGAGGTGTCTTTGTCCATGGCAGGGGGGTTGGGACTGGATGATCTTTAAGGTCCCTTCCAACCCAAACTATTCTATGATTCTATGAAGTCCAGTGACAAGATGGAAACTGAAAAATCCTTACGGAAGAAGGTCTATTGGCTCCTTAGGAAGCAAAAAAGAAAAGTACAAGCATAGGTGTTCCCAGAATGTCTACAGCTAAACCATGAAGCTAGACTGCCTTGGACAAAGAGCCCAGACCATTTCAGGCTCCGTAGGTAAACACCAGAAAGCTCCAAGAGAAGATCCATTTTATCCTGATGTGTCTTATTTGAGTTTGCTGGGCAGAATTTACTTTTAATTTATTTGTAGTAAGTCTGTTTTCCTTTTTCCTGGTGATAGCGCTTTGCAGTTATTTTTCTACCATTGATAACCGTCCTAGTGCCAAAATTTAGCATTAGCTTCCTTGATTGGAACAGTAGCAACAAAGACTTCCTGCAGAGAAATTTGCAGATGCAGTGTCTAAGACCTTCATTGCACTTTTGGCAACGAAGGCATATCTCGTAAGAAAATTCATTAGCACCTTAATACAAAGCACCCGCAAGCTAGCCTCTGCTGAAGTAGCTGAGGCTTGTTGGGTTGATTTCTCCACGTTTATGAATGCAATGACATCCAAGAGAATTTCAGACCAGGAAACTCCCAATTAACACTTTCCTATTGTCTCCTACTGTTTTAAAGGCAGTATGTACTGCCCAATCACATTTACACAGAGAAAAGTATGTTATGCACACACACGCGCGTGTATATATTTTTTCTCAAGGTGACTATTGATAATATACAAAATGAGGATTCAAAGATTTGATGCAAGCAGTGCAGGTTTTTCATGAAGAGCTTTCATAAACTACAAAGTGGTAACTGAGGTTCTTTTATCGCTTCTGCTGGACAACAAGTCTCCGCCAAGCAAAAAATGCACTTACAAACCCTTCTATCCCATCCAGGGTTTAAGCAGATGTGAACCACAGCATTCACTAAGTGACCCGGCAAAGGACCGGAGATGGGGAAAAGCCTTCATTAAAAAGAAAATGTACTCTTTTAATGGCTTTTTACAGTAAAAAAAAACTGGTATTAAAGCATGGCTCTAACAAGAAAAAATTTGAAAGATAATCACTCCAATCTGCAGGAAATGGCATTTATGTTTCATGCAAGACATACAGTCTTAAAATCTGTCTGGTTTAAATGTCTGTCACTATGTGTCTGTGCATCAGTTTTATTCACGGGTACCTCTTAACTCATCAGGCAACTCACACAATTGTGAGTAATCGTTATATTCCCTTTTCTGAAATTAAATTGTTAAGATTCTCAAATTAAATTAAGATTCTCAAATTTCAGTGCTACTAATTTAAAAACCCATGATCTTAGTAAAATAACAGGAATTGTAGTTTTCAACTATAGTTTCAAAGTAATTTTTGGCCTGGCATAGTCATTAATGTCCTATAAACTTTCATTATTGTAGGAAAATTTTGTTTATGAATACGTGACAAGATTAAAAGGAACACAGTACATATTCTCATTACTTACTAATTGTAATACCATAATGCCTACGAGGTCTAATCATAGACCAGAACTTCCTGGACATTTAGAATAAAAGGAGTCATTTAAGGAAAGCATTGTGGAGGACCACCGTATAATATCATAGTGGAAACCCCTCCAACTCCAGAACTGGTGTTTGATAGAAACCCCTGTTGGGAAAACTTACACATTGAGTAAAATTCTCAGTCATAAAGATGAACAGAAGACAGTAACAGCATTCAGAAGGTAAGGTTTCGAAAGGAGTCTCATTTGCAAGCATAAGGCTTTCCTTTCTGGAGGCCAGACAGCAAAGGTAGCTAAGACCCTATTAATGAAAAATACCGATAAAATTGGTAAAAAAGAGATGCATCATCACTGCAGAGGAAGATAGGAGCTTCATATAGAAAGAACTAGCTGACTTGAGCAACAGAAACTAAATATGCTTCAGGAATACAAAAATAATACAAGGAACAATTTAAATTCTAGCTCTAAGCTGGGAGTTATCAGCTAGGAATGAACAGAGAGGCTGCAACTGTAACAGCTCATAGAATGATTATGGTCTGTTAGCCTCATGCAACCATGAAAAAGGCAAATGGGATCTTGGGCTGCACGCAGAGAAAAGCTACTGCAGAAACAGATAGGTATTAATGGCACTACAGGGAGGGCAGTTCAAAGGAATACTGCCTGATTCTGGTCATCCAAATGCAAAACAGATTATTTGAGCCTGGAGCAGATTGAGGGACAAGCTCCCCCGACAACTTCCAGATTCTGTCTACTTTCCTTTTTTGCAAGAGGAGGAGATTTCTTGGTCCATTTAGCCTAATATGAGGCTAATATGTGTGAGGGGATATGATGCAGTCCGTAAGTACAACCAGACCAGACTGCTACCAATAGAAGTCTCTAAGCTAAAGACAACGTTGCCATGAGAACAAACGGGCATTAATTGTCCAGCAATAAATGCAGGCTCAAATTCTGAAGAATGTTCCTAATCAAAGAAATAATATTCTGCAAACAGCCTTCAGATGAAAGCAGTGGGAGGATGAAAACACCGCCTAGTCTTGAAATAGAAATTGATATCTACATTAAATGGGATGAAATGAGATGAATGCCTGCAAATCACAGAGGACCAAGCACAGTGACCTTCTCCTTTCCCTCCACTGTTCCTATGTGATGTTTTCCCAGCCTATTTCTATCATGTACATTGGCGAACCTATAAGAAACAACAACAAACCTTGGCTGTGAATGTACATTAAGTAGTGAAATACCTTTTAAGTTATTTTCTTCTTAAAAGTAACCTTTAAAATATCATCTATAAATGTACAACTACAGGGAATTCACATCGCTGTAAGTACAAGACGGGAATAAGAGCAAAGGCTGGATAATTCCGAGTGGTGCAGCGACAAACTGTGGTTGTTCACTGCTTCTGGCCTTACATTCGACCAGCAGGACACGGCACAGGCTCACTTACCCCGTATTTGAAGGGGTTTCAGATTGGCTTAATGCTCAGGCAGCAGCAGATCTTGGGCTCCCGTTCTGTGGAATGTAGCATGCAAGTAAACTGCCTTCACAGAGCTCTGCAGAGGTGCTATGGTTTTTCTGTCCTGAACCTAAACCTTACACCTTCCCACAGGTTTTGGTTTTTTTCTGAAAATGACAAGTCCTTTTCTACTTTTATAGGAAGAAATGCATCGATTCTTAAACAAGCTTAAACCTTTTATGGCTTTTTAGGATTTCAAGGCGGGGGGAGGAGGGGGGAAAACTGTACAGAATTGACTGAAGGGAAATAAAAAGCCCGAAAAACTCAAGGAAACGACACAGACACACAAAACTCACCGCATTTCATCATTCCGACTTCATAGCATTTCCGTAGCCGGCATGCCTGGCAGCTCTTGCGCCTGTTTTTGTCTATTGTGCATTGATTGGTAGCTGGGCAGATGTAATCATTGTGTCCTAGAGCAGAGTATAAAAGAGAAAATTGAAAGTCTCCAACAGCTTCTCTTTGGTCATTTCCCTAATCAGGACTTTCATGATTTTAAACATCTCAACTTTTCCTTATGAGAATATCTAAGCTCCATGAATTTAACCGATTCAAAAAACGCATATTTATCCTATATTGAAAACATCAATCTGTGACCTGAAAAAGTAACCAGACAACACAGACCAGCTTTTAGTGATGACTTAGATAACCAAGCACCTTCTAACGCCAAGCCATTTTTGAAAATGGGACATACAGTCTTGTAGAAATTTGCTCCCAGTCTCCAACATCTTACTGTACTCTATGAGTGGCAGATAGTAGATTTATTTATTTTTTCCTGAGCAGAGTTGAAAGCAGCAATGCACACAGCTACAGTCCTGAAAAGATTTAAGTAAACTGCAGATCTATTTACTGAACTCTCTCTGACGTGGTGAGTTCCAGGAATGAAGAAGCCTTTGGAGAAATGACCCTGGACCGAAGTCAATTAAAAAAAAAGCAGCCCAAGAGAGAAAAGTATAGTTATACTCTAGATGTTCTAGATATATTCTAGATATTCTAGAATTATACTAGAATTACTAGTATAAAGTAATGCATACTGTACAGTACCAAAAAAATGCATAAGCATGAGATCTATCATTTAAATATTCTGAACAAATGTTTCTCTTATTTTCATGAATTTCCACTTCAGCCTCTTCTGTTGTCTTCTCCTCCTCTCCCACCTCACTTTGCCCTCACCCAAACCCCTTTATAGTATTGTGTTTCATAATCAATACTCTGTTTCAAAGGTTTATTACTGTAAACTGGACTTGAGTATGCTCTTGGTGTAAATACAGTTGAATCACCTTCTGCTAAATACTGGAAATCTCTTTTGCAGTAGTTACCAAAGGATGCAAAAAATATCCACTCATTTACATTTCTTAATCTCTCTTCTCTTGTTTTTCCAAGTTTGTTTTGGTTTATTGTTTTTTTTTTTTTTCAAACTTAAAGAATAAATCAGGCAAAGATAGAGCTACTAGAGATTTTTTTTTTACTTGACGGCAGTCCAAGAGTTCATGTTCCCAAAAGTAATTATTTAACTGAACCATTGTGACTATTTCCTTGCAAAATTAAAATAATTTTAACCTTGAATTTTTGAACCGACAATTTGAAAAAGAAGAGACCAGGTTGCTGTTTGTCCTGTTTCCTACTGGCAGATATGGCTGAAAAACAAATTACTGGGGGGAAAGGAGGAGGAAGCTCTCTGTTGCACTATAACCCAAGCACACAGGACTATGAAGTGGTTTAAAACTATTGTGGCCTTGGGATAATTTAGCTTGCAGGCAGATGTTCAGAGATGTGGGACAAATACACTACACTACAAACGTGGACAAGCAGAGAAGACCACACACAGTTGCTCGACCATACCAGCAAATTTTAATTAGACATTAGCCCAACATTTTTGGCTATGGTAGGCTCAGTTGTTTTATTTTTATAGGCAATGTCCTTCATAACAACAGTCACAACTGAGTGCTTGATAGTGTTTTATGCTGAGAACTTATTTTCAATTATTTGAATTACAAGTAAATGTTACCTGACAGGGTGCATTAAGGTGTACAAAAGGCCACCTGTTCATGGCCAAAGCGTGTGTGAGCGACGCAGAACAGGCAAATCATTTTTCTGACAGAAGAGACTTTGAGATCAAATTTAGTCTCCATTTGTGACAAACTGGAGACAAAATTCTCTTCAATTATTTTAGAAATCAAAAGAACGTGCACCAGTTTGCAGTAGTTGTTATTCACTCTTGCAGAACTTGCACAATAAATTGAAAAGGCCAACAAGTTCTGAATTAACTTTGAATCTAATGGTGACACCTAGCCTGCCATATTGAGTCAAAAGAAAGTATCTGAAGATTGCCAAATGCTTTGTGTGCAGAAGAGCAAGGGAACATTATAGACCAACAAATGTCAGGATTTTCTCTGTTAGTATCTGCATGGAATATCCGATGTCAATCCAATTAAATTTCCGCCAATAAACCCTAAATGAGGCCAAAGAACATGATAACTAGAACCAAGGTTAAAGGAATTTAGTGGTCCAAAGTTGCAGGTTGTGATAACAAACATAGAGACCTACCTTTATTTCATACTGCAGCCACTCAGGAAATTTGAGCTAAATATTTAAGAATTTAAACACTGAAGTGCAAATCTTAGATAGATCTAGCAGAATAAGAAATATTGCAATGCAGGCTCTGGGGAAGGAGGGCTGAGAAATAACAATAATCAGATTTGTACCTAGTATTTACAAGTCATATTTTTATATCCTACATACTGTGTAGATGTTATATGCTATGACTCAACAGCTCCAGGCAATATATTCTTGTCCAGAATAGTTCTTAGCAAGAAAAGTCTCCAGACAATCACCTACTCTAACTGTGTCTAGTACAACAAATTCACAATTACCATGTCTACTTTGGGACACTGACTGCAATCAGATTCACAGGTCTGCAGTGCCATCCCACCGAGGCCCTTACTTCAGGGCCTTCCCAAGCTATGCATTCCACTTCTTCTCTAAAGAAATCAATTGCTTACTTTGTAGTGTTTCCAGATCTTGATAACACAAGAGCCAAAAGATAAAGTAGTCAAATCATGTGTTGCTGTTTTCAGCATGCAGTGCCATATGCCAGGATTTTTAATCAACTCATTACTAGATCTACCATTGCAGTCCCTTATCATATGAAACAACTTATTTGAGCAAAGCTATCAAAGGCTGATTCTCCTACCTTGAATACTTCTCTTAAAAAACGCTTTGCAGCCTTCACATGACCAAACCCCATAGTGGTATCCTGAAGCATAGTCACTGCAGACTGCACAGAAGTGGGCATCCCTTTTTGAGCCAGGATTATTTGCAATTGGGCTTGTACAGTCATTCGTGTTAGTTTTTCTTTTTAACGTCTCTCTGATAGAAAAGAAAAACATCTGTTATAAGAGGAAAAAAATTAATCCACGTTGCAAAGAGTTTCATTATTTTTCATTGTCTTCAACACTCTCTATATTAGAGTCATCTTATTACTGAACACAGGACAGCGTGAAATGCTGTTGTGCCTTTTTCTGATAAGGTTATTGAAAGCACATCGTCTGATCCCAGAGCTTTCAATGATGACAGACTATAAAGTTTTAATATACTCAAAGATATAAAACTGGCTTGCTGATGTGCCATTCACACAAACTCTGGGAAAAATCATATGGAATGCTGATGGATCTTGAAGAACTCCTGGGAATACACAAGCCCAGGAATTTGTGAACAGAGTGGGCTTTACCTTTGGAAGCTTAGCATGGAAAGCGCAAGCTCAGACAGCTTGGACTGACATGATAAACACTACCACAAACACAGCTGGAGGTGCTTTGTACTGTCAGTAAAGGTACATTTTAGCTGGAGAAATACATATCTAGTCTCAAGTATTTAATCCTTTCAATGAGGCTTTATTCATTCAAAGAGATGCTGGAGACAAACATATTGAGATATGGAATCTAAGCCTGCAAGATCAACTCACAATGTCAGACAAAGTTTTCTGTTCAAGGTGACGACCCACGTTGATCACCCTAATGCTATATCAAAGTCTGAATACAAGAAGAATGGAGAAACACGATTAATAAAATGCTTTCCTACATTAAAAAAAATTACTGCTCCATATAAATTAATAAGATACATTCATTTCTAAAGCGGTGCAAAATAGTTCCAACTTATCAGAACTATTCTTAGCAGCTGCATCAAAATTAGAACAGAATAAAACCATGAAATAACAGCCAATTCCTGACACCTAGATCCTGTAAACAAACAGCAAGAGGAAAGGAACTTAGATTATCAGTAAAGTGGGGTTTAGGTATAGGAAACACATCCATTGTGTACCTTTTCTCTGGACCTCATTTTCTTGATGGTTTTAGCATGTTTTACCTTTCTGGTCAATACAATTTCTAGATAGACAGAATATAGTGTCTGGTCTGGTATATAGCATGGTTTACAACTTCTAAAGAACAAAGGTACAGTGCCAGGGCAGAAGAAACCTGTTCACCAACAGGAGGAAGTTTAAAGAGAACAGTAGAAACGAGCTGAAAGTGCTGTCAAAGAGGCCTTAACTAACATATTAGAAGTAGACTTTTGTGCTGGTTTGATTACAGCAGGTAAGGACAAACACGTCCACATGTCAGCTAAAAATTATAAAGTCTATATATATTTGAGGAGAATGTTCTCCAATTTCCTCATAGAAAATTTGGAAAGGAAAAGGGTGATCCTCTGAACAAATCCCAAACCAGAAAAATTTTGGTTTGGAATTTACATTCCAAATTTACAGTATTTGTGTAGAATATGTGTATTGTGTAGAATTGTGTAAAATAACTGAACTGCTAGCTTTTAAAAAACGTAAATTCATTGAGTTATTGCAAGCAATAAAGGTGTTTAGATGGTTAACAAGCCCAGTTTTTGATTACACACACCCATTAATGGTCTGTTGAACCACTGTTATTGCCATGCTGGGAAGACCAGTGTGGGGGAAACTCCCCATAGAATGAAGGGACAATTAGGCATCACACGTGCCTAATTGCTGCTAATGCGAGGAGGAAAAAGCATGACTATTCCTTCCTGTTTCCCTGTATTTGGAATAAGAAGTAATTTGGCATTTCACACTAGGAGAAGGGGTACGTGTTTAAGCTCTATTTGGGAATCAAGATCCAATTGTGAGAGTCAGGAGAGAATCAAAAAATCAGCTACAGAGGATCCCAGCCAACTGATTGATACACTCTAGAGAGTGATATTTATTGCCCTCATTAAAGCACCAAGATGTTATGGAGGACAATGAAGAAAAAACACACACTGAGGACTGTTGCTCTCTACCTTCCAGTCATGATGAGTGTTTTAAATAACCCCTTTTTTTTTTCTTTCTTTTTTCTTTGCTTGCTTAAAAGTTGAACGACAGTCACCCCGCACACGTGCAAGATGCGTGACTTGCACAGGCTGTGGCAAACAGCTCGCACACTGAGCAACAATCTGGAACACGTTCCTCCCGCAGGCCTAACGAGCATCAAATCTGTTCATCCCCAGTAGCTGCGGCAGCGCAGCAGGAGATCCAAAACCAATCATTTTGTTACCGTTCCCTTAAAGGACAATAGAACTAGGAAGCAGCCGAGAGCTTTAAGGTACACGTTCCTTACCCTGAGGAGCCTTGTGTGGATACCCAAACAGCACATGGGAGCAGGTAGCCCCACACGTGGTCCAGAGACCACCTCCCAGCGCTCTTGGGACTGGGGGACTCCAGAATGTTCAGCAGATGAATGAGCTGCCAGGTCGTCCAGAAGAACTGGCGGTAGCTGGCGGGATGCCCACGACACTCCTGCACCAAAGGATGCTACCGAGGAACCAGATGGGCAAAGATCTGTTGCTTTACACCTCCTAATAGTCCTCTCTATTTTATGATCAGGGTTTCTATAAGGAGATATTATGTTTCCATAAAAAGAACGAAGATCTTTTTGAAAGTAACAAGTTAGTGAATTCCTACTGGACATCAGCAGCGATGATTAATCTACAGAGAAGGAATCAGCAAGACCATTTAGGTTATTTGGTATCTATCATGCCTCCTAATTACCTCCAGCTTTGCCACAGCAAGTAGCATATGCCACACCTGGAAAACGTGAACATAAATTCAACTTTTTATTAAAAATGAAGTAGGGTAGCAAGGACTTGACTTAGAATGTAGCAAGATTTGCTCACGGTATTTGTTGTCTGTAAGGCTTTTTTAAAACCTAACTACTGTACATAATAAAAAGAAAGAGAGAAAAAAAAACCACTGAGAAAATAAAAATAAACCCCAACATTAAGTCAGAAATTAACAGTCCAGATTTCATAATGACTTATAACTTTTCCTTCCCTCCCACAGGCCACTGGTTCATTCAGTGCCCAGAGATAATTCAATCTCATGCAACAGGATTAGCACACAGTGAATAAGATAATGATGTTCCTAAATAATTTTCAATTAAGCAAGCATTAATAGCCTATGCACCCAAAACCCTTTACTTACAATTAGTCAGAAGTACAAGGAAAATAACAGAAGGGAAGAAAAAAATGAAGTTCCAGAAGCATCACTCCGGCAACTTCATTAAAGTTTCCTGATACTTTTTAGAAAGTAGTGTATCTATTCATTTTGAAAATAAACCTCATGTTTCTTTAATGAAAAACCTTTTATTTAGGGGATGAAGACAGAAATCAATTTCAGATTGCTTTTAAATTTAACATAATTACACTGGCATGTTCCTTTTCTCTTCATGTCATTTTGATATAAACAGAGTGATCCTGCACTAATAGACTATTTCTATTGTCTTCACAAGGTACAGGACCTATAATGGCAATAAATATAGCAGTCTTTATCATCAAATTATGACAATTTTACAAATAAAAGAACAAAAAATAGAACTCCAAAAATTTGTCTATTTTTACATGGAATACAATTAATTTTTGTTAAACTACTGGCGCAATGTAACACTACACTGCAGAACATCTGCATTTAACAAAGTTAAATAAATTTCTCCTGTATTCGTATAATGAGACTACTTGTGAGGAAAGGGAATGCTGAAAACTCAGGATCCTTATTTTAAGCTGATCTACAAGGAGATCCAAATTACACATTGATCAACTTTAGTGAAGTGGATCACATCGGTGCAGCTAATATGAACAGAAATTTACACCCAGGGAAAATAAACCCCTCTCACAGTGAGACTCTTGCTTTATTTTGAAAGGTAATATAAACTGTGCAGCGGGCCTGAATATGTAGTAATGTTTTTTTACTCATTTTCCAAACAAAATCCCTTTTGTCAAACTACAACGCTGTTTAAATTTACTTACACTTTATAGCATTAGTCTCTCCCTCCCCCCAGAGCTATTCCTTTAAGTTTCAGTCCCAAGAACTCTTCCTTCAAGGTATAATCTACAAATCTGTAGTGTCATAGTCATTGTTCCCATGGCAATAAATATGATGCTCATGACATTAATTTAAGACCTCACCAAAGGATAAAGGAAAAGGAAACACAGGGCCGTTTTCTTTACAGCCTTATTTCAGGACAGATATCCATAAGAAAGGAATTACAGCTCTTGCTTTTTGTGTTTCCATGTTGTTTTTTTTCCTTTTTTACATTTTCTATACACAAAAGGGGGTTACCATGCATCATACTGAGGCAAATGAACCGAGCAGGTCCAGCTACCAAGCAACACAGTAGTAACTTGCTGCTGAATTATAAAGATCATGAAATGTGGGGTGTAAAATTGGTGGATGGATTACGTCATCATCAGCCACAAAAGCAATCGCCTGTATGAGTCTATACAAATGGCAGAAGACTTATTTACTTGAACTCCAGGGTGATGGATTTGGCTTCCCTCCTGCTTACGTAGGGAGCCAGTCACTATGTAGAGAGTCATTGCAGAGCATCGGATGGGGTGGGTTTTGCTCTTTCCCAGTGCTGTCAAAGTTTTGCAACATCAATCAAAGTGGGAAAAGTTTGGATGTTAGCCCTCTTCACACTAGACCTGCTTGGGGAATCCTTCTGTACACCAGCGCTACCCAAACGGCCTCTCACAATCCACACACCTGGATTTGCACTCCAGAACTCTCTGCCACTCTCTGCCAACTCCAAATAGAAATCAGTCAGGTGGCCGGGTGAAAAATCTGTGCAGCCAACAAGTCTGAAGTAGTCGTAGATCTCACGCCTTAGCCCGGAGCAGACAACATAAAGGTACACCCTTTGCAGAAGGAACGTGGGTGGTTTCAAAAAGAGTACAAATCCTTTATTGACAATTGAACTAAATCTGCTGCCAGGACACCCTATTTTTCATACTGACAATGGCTGCTGAAATTAAGTAATGAGCCCTATGAATAAACATCCAGCTACTAAAATGGGAACAAGACCTGCAGCACCCTGTGCTTTTATCCATCCAACAGCTGTTGCGCCCATGAATGGAGTAATTTCAGCAGCTGATGATCTACACACTGCTCATAGTTTGAAATACGAGTAAATGTGTAGGATGGGAACATGGTTTTGCAAATACAGTTCCTTGACAGCTGAAAATTTAGCCCTCTAATCTACTGTTCACATTGCCTTCATGAAGTCAGTTGAGAGCATCAACAAGAAACAACGTCGGACTTTTTCAGTAGCAGCACCCTTTTGGACATGATGCATGATGCTGTGTTACCATTAATATTAAAAGCTAAAAAACAAAGAAAACATTTCCTCTGAATTCTAAGTTCATGAAAAACCTTCACAAGTATTAGATATGGTTTAAAAAAAATAAACTAAAATGGTATTCAAACAATGTTGCATGAAAAGGAAAAAAGAAGGAACTTTTATTTCTTTCTCTCAAAGGACTTAATTTGCCAGAGCAAAATTCATTTTTATTACATAAAGTAATATGCAGCAGTCTTGAACTTTTGTTTATACACAGCACACAGTTCCTCCATTGAATGCATTGGTGGTGCTTTGTGTTGGTGTACGGTTCTCTAATGAGCTATTGTAAAAGAAATCCTATTTCAGAAGTTACATTATTAAAAAAAAAACCCACACAAAACAAAAAAAACACAAAACCCAGGACTGATGCAGTGTTTGCTGAAGGCTTTTTGGTTTGGTTTTGTTTTTCAGAGAGACCAACACAGTTAAATGTAGGAAGACAAGGCATAAAAGAATGAAAGGGACTGGAAATAATTTTCAGCCGAATTTTAAGAGAAACAAGTAGTACTGACCTGGCCACAGGTAGCACTGGCTCCACCGGTCTCGCTTCACACCAGGGACTCTTTGGCTGCTCTGCGTACAGAAGCGACGACTGACAGTGCAATGTCAGAGGGGAGAGATAGTCAGGAGCAGACCATAACACACCGGGGCTTGATGTCTGCCTCAGGGATGCGCTCTCCGAATCCCCAAAACTGCTGGTAATGTTATAATTCACCATAGCGGGACTGCAGAACGCCATTGCGGAATATTCATGTCTGTTTTCCACGTAAGATGAGGAAATACAGAGCGGGCTGTGCGCTGCTGTCAACGTGGACTGATTGCAGCTGTAGGGAACTGGAGAGACGATAGCAGCGGGTGAGTTTTTAATTTCTGGTTTATTGCATCCAATATCCTGAAGTGGCAGCAACTGAGAAAAGTCCTTGTGAGACGATGCACACAGGGACATTTTGAAGCAAGACTGAAGACCGCTGTTTAAATATTCATCCTAAAATGTTAAGGTAAAAATAAAATTAAGAATAATTGAAAAGTGAGGGATTTCTGTAATTCTTTTCTGTAAAAGAAAAAAGGAATCAGTAAAACAGAAAATATAAAAATATCTTGTTATAACACATTACATGCCAAATGTACCAATTTACTACCTTGAAGAAAAAGCTTTCTAGAACTTCCTTAAAAATAAAGGCTCAGACAGATGTTGAGTTCAGTACCCCTTAAAAAAGACTAATAATTTTTTTAAAAATCTCTGGAAGTCTGAAACAAAGATGCTGGTTACAACTTGGAACCTAACAAAAGTAACTTGTTACCACCTCTTTGTCAGAGGCAAAATTACCCTATGGTTCTCAATGGTGGTGTGAGTGCCCTAGAAATCAATTCTCTTTACAAAAGCTCACGACCTCCTGCTGTCAACACAAGCCTACAACTTCAGTCTTCCCTTCATCAACACAAACGTGTAATAGCAGATACTTTGAAAACACACACACACACATATATATCTCCTTTACCTTCCAAAACCAGAACTCCACTGCACATCCCCCTCCAGAGAGGAGGAAGAGGTGTGATGGATGTCGGTAAGCAACGCAACTTCATCCCTGGATACCGCGCTTCTCAACAGAGCCATTATAAAAGTACAAGTCCCAAAATGTAGGTATTTCCAACCAATTTCATAAGACCTGGAAGTCTTATAATTTCCTGCCACTCTCCATCCCAGTCCCAACTACTCTTCATCCTTCCTCCCATCTGAATCTATGGTCAAAACAGAGACCTTGATTTTTCCACAATAAATACTCTTCCTCAGATTTAGGGAGAAAAAGTCTCAAAAAGAAAAAAAAACACCACCAAACACACCAAAACCAACCTCCCAAACCTTTTCCTCAAAGCATTACTTTTACGGTAGCATTTAAAGATATTTCTTTTTTTTTTTCTTCACTAGGGGTTTCATCTGCAATTTGTTCCAGCTTTGAAGACAAGACATTCAGTCCTCTTACATCGTGCAATCCAAAACAATTCTGTTTCCAAAATAGCAAGTTCCAGCCCCCAGAACTGATAATGTAGTTTACTTTTACAGACGGTAATAAGATCTTAACAGGAAAAATCATGGGATAATTGAAAAGCCACCCACCACTTTCCTATTCCAGAAGCGGCCAAAGCATTGATGCTAAATATTCTTACCTTTTTTCACCTCACGTGACCAAAAAACAAGAGGAGGAAAATTCAAACACAGGTTTGCTGATGTACCAGCAACCTCCCTGTCCCAAAAATTCTCAGCCAGATGGCATTTCTTGTGTGCCATCATGGAGCATTCACATATTTTTCTCCTCTAGGATCAGGACTGAGGGTAGAAGCATTAACAAACAACGTAAGAGATAGTCTTTTTGAATAAAGTGGATAGTCTAGGATCCTTCCTTCTCACTTCACGCTCCATTGATGAAACTGAAGATAGCCGTAGAAATAACCAGGAACTAATTTAAATAATCCCAGACACTTCAGACCCAGCTGCTGTTTTTTCCTTTGTGGGAAACAGGAAAATGAGATATCTCAGCAGCTGTTTACATCCAGCAGTTGTTGCAGTAGAACTGCGATGCAGCCAAAGCAGGAGAATCTGACCTCACCCCTCACACAATCTACACACTTCGCTTCCCACAGCCAGATACTTCACAGTCTCCTTTAAGAGAAACCAAACACGGTTCAATTTTCACTGCAAAAAGCACTTAAAATCCCAAAAGTTCAATTCCAGATTATGGGGTGGGTAGGCCAAATAATTTTTAAGCAGCACATGATGAAACTACGAAATTACCTTAAGACTGTTTTCGGTGGTTACTAAGAATGCTTATAAACACTTCAAGGGAGGGTGTCAAGAGGATGGGGCTGGTCTTTTTTCAGTGGTGCCCAGGGACAGGAC
>JAOQGH010000040.1:15023127-15080288 GCA_025769975.1 Gallinago jamesoni | reverse complement strand
CCTCCCTCCACCTACTGGCCACACTCTTCCCTATGCAGCCCAGGATCCCATTGGCCCTCTTGGCCACAAGGGCACATCACTGGCTCATGGCTAGTTTACTATCCACCAGGACCCCCAGATCCTTCTCCTCAGAAGTGCTTTCCAGCAGGTCCATTGGTGTCTGGCAACTTTAAGTAGGTTGTTTGGTTTTCTTCTGGAGAGGTAATCCAGTAGAGTGGTTTGCAGGATAACTGCCTATTTAGCAGAAAAACATATTCTCTCCAAAGGGCACCACACTGTATGTAGAAACATACACAGCATTTACAAGAAGCAAGAGTGAAGTTTGTTTTAGAAAGAGGAGTCCATGCAAGCATGAAAAGTCAGTACAGCATTCCTCAAAAACAGACCACTCATAACTTATTTACAAGAGAAGGGACTCTGGGTTCCAGGAGGTTAAAGAAAACTGTACTCGTAGCCTTCAGCAGACTGCAATATGGTGAAAAAATAACAGCATTGGCTTAAGATAATTAACTTGGGTCATAGAAATAGTTTAGGCACAGTAGACTATGGATCTACATGAGATCATGTTCACATTTCCTTATACCTAGAGAGGTATATTGTGAGGCCCAGAGCCTTACAAACAAAATTAAGCTGCTGAAATTATCCCATATTATTCAGAAGGTCCTATCAACAGACTGCTGGATTGTGAAGTTCCCAGGACTGTGAAGTTAAAGAAGGCCTGCAGATTCAGGGAAGCAGATTTTATGATTTAAGGCTAGAGAAAACAAACTCCACTAACACCAGTACCGCAGAAGAAAGCACGTAAAGGATTAGGATAAGTAGTACAACAGGGTACTATATTTGTTCCAACCTGGTATAATGTTCTCATAGCTTAAGCACCATTCATTAAACAGAAACAGACTCCCACTCCAACATCCCCTCCTTCTCTTGAAGAAAGATTTTATAAGTATGATTCAATTTTAAAGTACATTATTGAGATCTAATCTATCAGCACTGCACTAGATCTGCTACCAGACACAATCAAACCAGGTACCTGTTATTTTTATACTAGTCTTCTGGGAGACTGCAAACGTTTCATTGAATCATAGAATGCTTAGTGTTGGAAGGGACCTTAAAGATCATCGAGTTCCAACCCTCCTACAGTCCACTTAAGTCAGTTTAGCTTCGCAAGATACTCAACAACCGAAATGCCATTATTAAGTAAATAGCTGGTTTTGTCCAGTTCCTTGAGTAACACTTACCATTCACAACTCTAAGTCATTAAGGGCTTCCAGGGTTCACATCTGGAATAAAATAGTTCTATTGGCTCCAGTACACAGAGGATGACACCGCTATCCATAAGGTCGTAGGAACAAAAATGTGACATTATAAATGTCCTCTACAAAAAAAAAAAAAAAAAAAAAAGGTTTCTGGTCTTTAAACAACTCTACATGCTAAACTCAATGCATCTTGAGAGTCACCATGCAAGTCACACCAGATCAGGCACAAGAACTGGTTTAGATGTCATAGTCAAACAGATACACGGGTAAATAATTAAGCCATCTGACCTGTTTGAACAAACTCAAAAGCCAGTTATTGCACATTACCTATACCATGCATCTTTTTAAAAGCCTTGTATAAATAAATCATTATTTTTTTTTTTATTTTGGAAAGGGGAAAAAAATAGGCAAAGAGGGCAGGCTGCCATGATTTAGAGCCTGCTTGGAAGCATAATACAATAGCTTTTCCTAGAAAAACGCAAAATCTGCAGAAAGCAATAGAGTGATGGATGTCCTCAGGCATCGTTCCATCAACATACACTACAACATGCTTAGAATTTGAGGCGAGTCATATATTTTGAACAAAGACTTTTTTGCAATAGAGAATTAAGATGACCTTTTTTTTCCTGCTTGATATAAAGCGCAATCGTTCCTCCTTTCATTTTAACAAAGGTGATTCAGCACGCATGCATTCCACTACCCCGCAGTCCCTCCGTCATCTTGCAAGGCATTCTATTAATATTCTGCTAAGTTAAACTTTACACAACTCACCACAACAATGAGCTGAATCATTTTCTCAAAAAGTGATCATTAAAGGAAAGTCATTCCTGATGCATAAAATAGCACTTGCGCTTCAAGTTTTGTGAAAAACATTACTCATTAAACACGGCAGTGCCAGATATTGCCAACAGAAGGCACAAAAAGTAAACAAGTTTATTATTATCTGAGGAGGGCTAGATGCAACAAGTAGGGGACAGATAAAATGAAAATAAAGCTGCTTGTCTAGACCTCAGTAGTTGTTCACATTCCTGCAAAATGAATAGCCTGTTATCAATAAGATCAAGACCCCTTCTCGAAAAAAATACTGCAGATTAAAAAGCACACGGGCAAGAATATTTCAAAACATTTAAGCAAAATGAGCACTCTTTTTGGCTTCTCTTTAGCCTCTGTGTGACTGAGAATACTGACAACTTCTAGGTTATTCTAAACATTCATAAATCTATTTCGGGGATCAATGCATCTGGCGTACACGGAAGCACCAAGGGAACTGGGTTTTTCCACCAGAGGAACACAAGACTCCAGGAGGGTGCAACTGTAGCCTTCTGCTCCCCAAAGTGGAGTTACAAAGACGACAAAGCCACTTTTCAGAAAGAGCGCCCAAGCTAGGAGAAGAGGTTACAGTGACAAGTCAGTGCAAGGGGAATTCCAGTTGGACATGAGAAAAAATTCCCCACAGTGAGAATTAAGTACCGGAATAGGATACCTAGAAAGGTAAAAAAACTTGACTGAAAATGGCCCTGAGCAACCTGACCTCACTTTGAGCAGGATGCTGGATTAGTTGCTCTCCAGATATCCCTTCCCACCAGAATTTTTTTTATGATTATGTTAATCCACAACCAGAGGGATTCGTAGCAGAGAAAATTCCATTTCACCTGAGCTGGAAAGAGTGAAGCATATCAAAGGATCATTAGTTACCCTGGACACTGGCCCCCCTGTCAACTTTGTTCAAGAATTTAAGAGCTGTAGGTCTTGACCAAAGACAGCCAGCATTTAACACTTCATGGTACATGAGAACACGTGTCTGGCATATACTGCAATGGGGTTAGTTCACTAGAAGGTATGCAGGCAATGGGAAAAGATTTTCAGGTCTCAGTTCAAACTAGAGTTAAGATCGACTGCAGTAGTTTTTAGCCTTTCAATTTGTAGACCCTTAAAGTGTTATCAGACTTGAGAATTTATTTAAGCTTTCTATGATTTGCGTATCTTATTTCCTAGGCTTAAGGATCCAGAGACCAGAAATGGAAAGCAACTGTGCTGCTGAAGAATACAAATGCAAACTGAGAGACTTCAGCTCCTTTTCTCTCCATGTCATTACTTCAAAGTACAGCACAGGCACTCATTACATACTCCATCAGAAAGAATATTTGAATTTCAGTGCGAAAATTTTAGCGTGTTCCACTAGAAAAGAAATATCTATTAAAACTATTACCGAAGTAGCAATTACAAGGATCTACCAGAAGAATTTGTAATCACACTTCAATCCACAACAGTATCGTGGCAGATTATCTCCCTTTGATGCAAGGAAGAGCCATACAGGCTGGTCTTCATCTGGGACTCAGATTTTCATGGAGTTGGAATTTGCATCTGTATCCAGCATCTGTGAAGCCCACTTGAGTCTTTCAGCACAGGATAATTAATTAAGCTAATTCTTAAGAAGTTAATTCTGACAAGTTATTTCTTGGTTTGATGATAAGAACACAGCTCTGTGCCAACAGCAGGGAATACACGAGCTCCTTGGGTCCAGGAGGAATGAACCACCATTTCTCTCTTAATGACAGTGAAGAACGAGTATATAAGAGCCTTCCTCCACCTCAATCCTCTCTAGTCATCACAAAAGCTGGTATTGAGGGACATCTTTAATTTGTATGACTCTGATGAGAAACAGAGCACTCCACTCAATCTGCCTTCAAAAAGGGCAATATATATGGAGAAACAACATCTTTTTGCCCAGTAGAACTTACACACAGCGTGGCAGGTTACTAAATAATTGTATCTTAGTTATTGGGCCGCTGAGATTCTTTGACTCAAGTTCTTTCTGTTTATTCTTATAACAATCCAGCATCTCCCGTCTTGGAAATAAATAAAAATAAAAGACTGAAAATACCACTGCATTTATTCCCTGTTCCCACAGCAGCTCCCTCATGCAGGTCTGCGAGGATATACAGCAGGCACACACAGGGCAGTGCCAGCAGCAAGGCACTCATGCCAGACAGACACTGAAGAGAGTAAAGGGAGGGGGAAAAAAAGTCAATATGTGAAGAAAACCAAGTAAATCAGTCAATAGGAATAGAGCAGAAACTGAAATTTCCTGTTCTCTCAGGGAGGAAGACTGTCTGTCTTGCTTTCTGAGGAAAGCAGAGATGAGACATTTTCCCCGGCAGCATCTGTCCATCACTAGCCATAGCAACCTGTGATGAGATTAAGAGCCCTTTGGCCAACAGACAATACCGTAAGGTCATATCTGCCCCTAACACCTAGACACACACCCCCCAGCAATCTACAGGCAACAAGATTAGAAAGGTGGGGTAGAAAAACGGGACATATCCCAAAATGACACGAACTAATTTATTTGCTGCAGAGCGTATGCTGTGCCATCTGAGGATCTGACCTGCCACGGCTCCAAAACACGGGGTGGGAGTTTCTGTTTGGCATCTGTGTCAGTGAATCCAGGATTTCATTTCTCCCGGCTAAACGGCCACGATGCATTGGCTGTTCCTTTGAGCATGCCATGCCTCCGGCTCTTCAGATGACCTCTTGCTTTATGAGGCTGAGCAGCAATGTTGGGAACCACAGCTGTCTTGGGAATAAGAAAATCTTCATGGCAAACAGGCTGCCAGGGGATTTTTTTTTCAGATCTACCTGACCTGAAGAGTGGAGAAAAAGCAACAGACTTTTTTCTGTCACAGGCTAATGTGCGATATCCCTTATTCCACCCTCTCCTCCCCCAAATAAAACCATCTATTTTACCATGGTTTTTTTTTTCCCAGACAGGTTCTTTTCTATGCAAATTATTTATGCTGAGAGACTGGCTTCATTTGGGCGACTGTGACAGCAAGGAGCATCCAGTTTGAATCTTGCTCTACTCAGTGTCCAAGCAACAGACTTCACACACACAGGGCTGCCTTACCTTTTACTGCACAAAGCAAAAATTTTTGTCCTCTTTTTAGTCATAAAACTTGAATAAACAACCTTTTTCTGTAATGGGATAGAAACAAAATCTATGTATGAATGCAATAGAAATGCAGTACAGTTTTAGCTGGTTTTCTGGTTTTAGCTATAAGACAATTTGTTCCCTTATTGGAATTTATGTAAAGCACTGTTTCACCTGGAGTAATTTTGCTATGCATCTTCACATTGACAAAAAATTTGAGACTAAATATTTTTCCCTGGAATTTTATTCTAACTTCTTTTTTTAAAAAAAAAAAAAAGCTTTTGCACTGTAGTTATTTGATAGCCAATTTTGATGACTTATAACTGCCTGAAAAATTAGAAGTTATAGTGTAACTTTTCCATCACCATCACTCCTTCACTGAAGTAACACAGAAGCCAAGTTATTGCTTATTCTCGCCGTTCAAGCTATGAAACACTTATAATGCTGCACAAATTCCCAGATCAGATAGGCTTAACATCATCCACAGGTAACAAAAGTTTCTGTATACATTTAAGTCCCTTAAACCAAAAAAAACAGCCGTTCTAGATTTGTCTCATCATTAACCTGGAGATGAAAACCTGCCTTTTACTGAGAGTAAAATGTTGTCTCAACTGAGTTAGCCAGAATTTTTTTGTTGATTCACACAGGTGGACATTTGTCTAATATATTAATTTAGACAAAACTCGAATGTCCTCCTAGTCTTATTAAACAAATATGAGAAGTTGTTCTGGGATTTCTGTTCTCTGAGCTTTGTATTTCCTGTTTCTGGAGCAAAATCTTCTCTGTGAATATTTCTTGCTGCTAGCAAGATAACTGAAGAAGAGCACAATATCATAGTGGATATAACATCTGTTCAGTCCCTGAATCACTATCTGTGTTTTCAATTTAAGTAAGTTCTTTGCTACTTGTTCCTTTAAGCCAATACTCAAGAACCTAAACTAAAAGTAAGCATATTTAAAGAGATTGTATACTAACATGACTTTATAGTGGTTTTAAGTAATACATTTCAATTCATTCTTTATCAGAATATCATCATAGACACTCACAGAGGCTGATTTATTAAAGGCAATTCTGCAATTGCAACATTTTAAGAACATCCCTAAAACTATGGGTATTTCCTTCCATGCTATTTCAAGTTTGCCAGGTTACCAACTAACAAACTACTAGGATATAAAATAATTTTTTTGGGATCCCACTTTCTCCAGCAACACTTGAAGCTCCGTTAACTAATTGTTTTAATTTAGGGCACTTAAGAGAGCAACTGTAAAGAGCATTACATTTAGTCCATACCCTTCAGGTGTAAGATTTTAATTGTTATTTCTCCTTTGAAAGGCTGAAGAAGCTGAACTGTTCACACACACACGGAGACACTACAGTTGTTTTCCTCTATCCTGTGTTACAGTCACTGTGTCTGCAAAATTGACAACTTATTAAAAAAAGATATAGAAAAGCCAAGAAAGAAAAGCAAAAAAGGAGGAAAGCGACAGAGGGGTGATTCTATGTTTAAACTTTGTTCACAAACATAAAGAAGAAGTTTGATAAAGTTCTGATATAGCAAATAAAAGTTCTAAAGCTTTAAATTAGAAATACAAAATGTATTTATTGCTTCCCTAAAGGCACCATACTTCAGTCTTAGATTTCTCCCCCTCTTGGGGAAATTACAAATGAGCAAGGAATCTCAAGAATAGGGATGAAGAAACAGATTACTGGTAATACTCAGCACACCAGAATCAAATGCTAAATATCTTTATGTTCAAAAGTGGTTTCTCATACAACTCATAGACATATCAAAACTTCCTCTGCACACAAATGGTAATTTTGCAGCATTCTCCATATGACAATGCCGACCCCTTTCCCAAAAAGAAACAGCACATTTACCAATCACCGCAAGGTCTAACGTATAATTCGCTGTTTCTCCCATCCTTTCTCCAGGTTGAGATGTATTTTTGCTAGTAAAATCTCACTTACTTATAAAACCTTCAAGATAAGAAGCCCAGATCATTCTTTTCAGTGCTAGCCAGAAGTCTTTACTAACATTCAGGCAGATGGGTTCTGATGGGTCTGATGAAGATTTATGCACGTGCTGTCCAATCTTCAGTTATTGTTAAATATACCTTTTAGCATTTCCAAAAGCATATGTAAGAGACAGGCTTGTCTCTTTTTGTCTAATAAGGAAGAGCCTTGAACAAACTGAAGTTCTCATTAAAAGAATGGAAACTTGTATCACTGACTTTAATATGGGAAAACTAGTTAGGTAGACACAGCAACTGTAAGAACAAAACCTGAGACATTTATCAGTATGAGACCTGGAATTTGAAAAGCCTGATCCACAGCCTAGGCAAGACAATGAGGAAACTTCCAATAATTCCAATTTGCTCTGGATCAGGTCCTAAAAAATACTATGATGCTAAGAAGTGGCTTTTACCCTTTATTAGCATATTCATTTGTGCAGTTTTCCAAAAACCTTAAAACCCCCAAATTCCCGAGTTATGTTCAAAAGTACTTCTCCTGCTTTTAGTGCAGCAATCCTACTCTAATTAGATTCTTAAGCCAAAGTACCAAGATACAGCAAACTGCCACAATTTTCTCTGAATCCTCAAAGAATTTTTAAAACAAGCCTGTTGAAAGATCATTTTATCTGCATAAACTGACAAGAACAAATGTGCACTGGAAGTAAAATTAAAACTCTCAATAATTTAACTATCCCATTTCACTTTACAGAGGTTCATAAATCCAGAAGTTATCAATTGCAGAGCTCTGGTAACATTTTAAATAAGAAATATTTTATTCAATATAGCACGTACCTGATTGACACTGAATAGGGTTTCTGCTCTTTATAAACGTTCTGACAGCATTACATTGTCAGCAAGGTTTTCACATGGCAATTCTGGATTTGTTTTCCTTCTTGCCTTTATCTCTTGATTCTAAAGCAGCTGTGCCCACCACCACTTAGTGATCACATTTCAAATATGAATCTTTTCAAAGCAACAGGATGCCAGCTCATCAGTGCAAGCTTACACGGCTACTATCAGTGTTTCCTTTCCCTGTGAAGGCAAGACCTAAACAGAAGTTCCTCCTCCTCCTTTCTGACATAACAAGCTTCTGAATTTGTCGTTCACCGCAGTTAAAGCTCTTACACGATTGAATCATTTTATAAGCCAAGCATTCACATATTTAGCACAGAAATATGAATGATTAACTAACCAGCAATTTGGGAAGCAAATACTGAGATTTTTTTAAAAAAATAATAATAAATCAAACTTTTTATATCTTTGTCAGAGGAAAACCTGAAACATAATTAACATTTGCTCTGAACCAGCAATGTGCTCATCTTAGACATTTTGGGCAAGATAATTAATAAACTACTTTGGCATTGTTTTTAAACACTAGATGCATAAACACAGGGGAGGAGGGATTTATTTTTTTTAATGTAACTCCTTTCTTTTTCAAACAAAGGAAATTAACCAGAAGCCATTTGAGGTGATATCTTTATTTTACCGAGTTAACATTTATTAAAATAGAAGAAAAAATAATTGAAGACAGGCAGCAAGGTTCAATTCTCAATTATACATTGTGATTGCTTTCAAAACGCTTGATTAGCTGACCAGCATTAACCCCATTTACTCTAGGGAAGCTGACATGCTTGTCGATACGCTTGGATAAAGCCTGATGTTTTTCATTCTTTTTAGGCTCCAAAATACCTCCAAGTCTACACAACCTGCTGGAATCTCCAGTCTGAGCTAGGAGATTTGAGCATTGTCAACCCCCGAGGCTGAAATAGTCCTGCCCCCTTTGCTATCAACAGCTTCTCTGCAAGCACAGCCACGACCAAACCAAGACAGAATTACTATCTGCTCTCAGCCGGTCCCATAATTACTTCATGCTAATGCAATTTTCTCTCAGCATCAGTTTTGCCTTTCTACCTTGTTTCTATGGGTTTGGTTTTGTTGTTTTGGTTTTTTTTGTGTTTTTTTTTTCCTTGAGCCTCCCCATCTCCTCTCATTACTATTTTGCAGGTCCAAAGACAGCTTCTTTTAATCTGAAAAACCTTTTGTTTTGACAGATAGAGCCTTTTGCAAGCTACGGGGGTTCAAATCCCTACTACCAACACTTTTTGATGATTAGTTCTTAGAGTCAGAACTGTGTCTGCCCAATTCCATTTGTGCCTGTAGTAACCCTTAAACACTGTTTAAGGGCAAGGTCATGTTCTCTACCATCCTCAACACTAATAAGATGAACATCGAGGTTTACTCCTAAGCACTACAGAAGTGCACCTTAGTTGTTTGCACACTGCTTTCTCCCCACCATCTGTACCAGGACCTGGTCCCACAAGTCACTTTCCTTTAAATACCTGACCCTTGCCAAAGCTCCCCTCTATTTTCAGCATCCTCCTGCCCCTTTCAGAAAACAGCAACAGAGACTCTACCGATAAAAGGCCCCTTATTTTCCACAAATGGATGGCAAAAGCTTTTAAAACCAGCAGAAGTTAGACTTGTGAGGACATCAGTGGGGTCAAAAGATCCTTATGGCTGTCTTCTCCCCATGAAAACCCAGGGAGGTCACCCAGCAAAACAGCCACCTGCCTTTTTGGGGAGTGGATCTACTAGAAATTTCAGCAGTCCCCAGCATCACTCACTTTACCGCACGCAAGAAAACTGTTCTCTATTTGACTGACTTCAAGAACTTCAAGATGTGTTGCCACAGGAATATCTAAGAGCTAATAGACATGTTCTGCCTGGCAGACAGCCCTGGCTAATATTAGAATAACACGTGCACCCCTGCAGAAGTGCTCCCAAAATGCAGATCTAAGAGAAGAAAGGGAAACAACCCCTATTGATACCAAAAAGCATTTGGGGCAGGATGAAGTAGTTATCTATGAATTGTATCTTTCCATTCTGATCTTCTCTCAGTTAGGAGTCACAACAATTTGGGGTAATATAAGCAAAAACCTTCAATCAAGGCAAATCAAGATTTCATTAAGGATTTTATGTGTTAGATAAGCAGATAGAGTAAAAAGTAACTAGATGAATTATCAGGAACAGGTTGGCAGTCCACAACGAAACACAAGTCAAGTTCTCTCTCTTTTATACATATATATATGATGTATATTAGTTTCCTGCAACAATATAAAAAGAGAAGGCCTTTAATTAATGTATTTTCCTTATAGCTTTTCTTGGGAGGTAAGCCTCAAGACGGGAGCTTCCATGCACAGAAAGAGATTATTAGATTTGGAGCTACAACAGATTTTAACTGGAGCAGCACATGTCTAGCAGATCTGTGGAGCAGCTACAAGGAGCCTTGAGTCAACACCCAAGACAAAAATAATACAAATAAGATGTAGCTCAGGATGGTACACTCCCCTGTGTGCATGAAAGAGAATACATTAATGCCAATAGATTCAAAAAGCAGTTTCCTTAGACAAAGGTGCTGTAGTGAATAAAATCTCTATTGTTCCAGATTCAGAGTTACTTACATCATTATCACCTAAAACTATTCAAGGTTGAGTGGCTCCTGGGACCACATGCCAACTTTATGGTGTATATTGTCTGTATACTTCCCAAATAAAGCGCCAAGTTTTCTTCTCAGGATTCCCACTGTACTTAGAACCCCAGGTCTCACAGCCATGACTCAGCTTTCTAGTAAATTCATGCTGGATGTGCAATTTGAAGAGTGGTTTGACTTGAGGATTCACCTAACAAAGAATCTTTCTACCACTTCCCACAACTTTTCAAGGTGTTATCGTAAAAGGATCTCACTGAAGGAAGAATGAAGAAAAAGGGCCAGAATAGAACTGCAGAAGGAAATTCTTTTGATAGCGTTCATCAGTGGTTACACATTCTTGCACGTCTATTATTAAATTGCTGTGGCAATCTCTTTAAGGACACCCGCTGACAGTTGTAAAAAAAAAAAAAAGCTACACAATTTCATCTCAGTGTCCCCCATATCCATAAAAAAAGTAAACTTTAAGGAAAAGAAGGATGCAATATTGATTTGCAGAAATAAATACCACAATTATGCCTAAAAGAATTCGAAGGAAGCTTTCAGCCACGATACTAAACCCTCTCCTTGAGGCTCCTAGCTCCAAGCTGAGCCAGAGGGGGACATGCGACACGTCTGGATGCTGCAATATATTCAGAGTGCATCCAATGCTAGCTGCAGGTTCTGAAGGTCCACTCTTTCAAAGCGCAGCTGTAGTGACAAGCAGCTCTGCCATTGCGGTAGGGAGAGCCCAACAACCACATGGAGTTCACACTGCTCAGGATTCTTTCTTGCTTGCATTCCAGGGAATCCCATTATCCAGATCTCTTATCTAGTTGGCTGGAATTAAAAGCATTTCTAATAGCACCATCCTTTAGAGAGGGGGGAAAAAAAAAGGCATCTAAAGGTTTAAACGTTAAATATTAAATTATTGCAACATACATTAGGATTCAAGATTGCTGTAGTATTTTAATCTATTTTCAATTACTTGCAGTCTTGTTAGGAGACACTGAGGTCAAAGGCTGAAAGTCACTTGCTGCTCACGTGGAACTTCTGTTTCTTGATTCACACAAGGGAGAATTTCCTCTTTTGCCAATTTACTTCATCCAAAGATTCAACAGAGGTGGTTTTGAATTTAACTTGGTTTTTGAAAGTATCTGGATTTCCCGATACTCAACATGGATCCAAAACTTTTATGTAAATCCCATATGAAAAATAAGCCATCTCCATATCACATATACAGTGTAAGATATTACTAAAGAGGAGATTTGGTCTGCTGAGTCCAAAGCATTTCCTCTACTGCTAGAGCTCAAACTCCCTTCTGCCCTCATCAAGGTCTTTACGGATACAAGCCATGATTCATAGGCTTGCAGCATACTCCTGTCACTTCCCTTGGACGCCTGGGCCTTGAATACACTGCTACGGTAGAACATGTCTATTAGGACTTGTATGTCCTGCAGTAGCAATTAAGTTATTGTAAATAAATATTCATTTTCTTCTGAGATCTTAACTTGCTGATGCTGTGAATGGGGCAACTCTGCTCCTCCAAAACCAAAATCAAACCTTGTTTCTCCAGCCTTTCTGCTTCCAGGGAAGCTGGCCTCTAGAGATGACAAAAATAAAGTCCTTTCCATAACACAAGCCCTTTCTTACCCATACACATCCCTAGTCAGGTCACAGGGCAGGAATTTGTTCCTTATTGTCCAGGAGATAAATATTCATTTCCCTCTTCTCCTTTTCACTTACTTCCTATGCTCTCCAGGGTCCCAACCTATTACTTTTTCCCTAAAGGAATTCTTTCCTGTTCACACCAGGGCTAAAGGCAGTAGAGTAATTTCCCATTTACTCTACTGTTACACTAGCCAAAACTCTCTTTTCAGGAAGGTCTTAGCAAGTCCTCTTCATTTAATCTAGTTACATGTAGTCTACTAGACAAGTTCAGAAAAAAATTTAAAAAAAGGGAAAAAAAAGAGATATAATTCTTATGGCGTAGGAAGAAGAGATATGGTGTTGGAGAAGGCTGCTTTCCATAAAGCCACAAAGAATCACCAGAGAATTAACTACCTTACATATATATATATATATATACACACTGAATAGGTAATATAAGCTGTGAACCATGCTAGTACGGAAAATAACGCCTGCTTTGAAGGACATTACTGATGTCATACAGCTGTTTATTACATTTAATCACCCTAAGATTACAAATGATTGCTGCCTCCTTTTTTTGCTATGATTTTACAAGAAAGTAGGCAAAAGGAGGGAGAATAGATGGGCAAGATAGAGAAGTCCTGCTAGCTCAAAGCAATCATTAATGAAGTGGCTTTGGTACAGAGATGAAATGTAATTGGTCACATCCACTGTTCTTCAATAGTTGTTCAACAGATACCAAGAAAAGCTGTCCTTAATTCAGAGTCTCTCTTACAATAGAGAAAATATACTCAAGCAAACTGATACATGTTTTCTTGCCTCTGCAAACAACCTGAATCATCTAACTAGCAAAGCAAAGTTCAAGATGAAGAAGGTTCTGCCAGTGGAAGAACAAGAGAAGAGAGTTATAGGCCACTTGAAGTGGCTGAAAGATTCCCAAAGTATTTACAACAATTGAAACAACTGAGCTTTATTCTTTGATCAATGTAGACACTTGAAAACAACTTGTCCTTTAAGGAGTCTGTTTAAAAAGAAATCAAACCATCACAAACAGCACAGTGGTGAAAACTCCTGTTTCTTTTCTCAATGTCTCCACAAAGAAGTAGATACAAAAAAATGGTAACTCTTCCCACGTATCTTTTTAATTCACAGTTTTCTGAATCAGACTCATTTTGCAGCAAGTTGTAGTTCAACTTCCCCTTCAAAAATAATCAGTCTTCAATGGCAGCAGTTACTGGCTGAGGTCAGATTGGGTTGTCTCCTCTTTTCTGACAGCTCACTGCCATCTCCCTTGCTTTCTCAGGACCACATGGTTCCTCCCTGTCCCTTGTGCTAGCTCTAGAGCTCACCTGACCCAGAAGTCACTTCAGCTTGTGAACTTTGCAGAAAGATATCCCAGCAAAAGGAGAGAGAGGGATGGAGGGAGGCGAAGTGGGAGTTTGGTGGGGTTTTTCCTTTATTTTTTCATCTCACTGCCAGGCTACTAAGATGAATCTGCTTCTCGAGAGGTCAAACAAGTGGCAAACCAAGAGAAAAGGAGGGCTGCACAAGCAGGGGTGAGGGAGGGAAGACTGCTCCTTTGCCTGACTGCAAACTGTTAGATCAGTTCAGATCCTTTCTTCTTGCAAGAAGGACTTCTAGCTATGGCTGAGGCACTGCATGGATAAAAATCAGAGGGTAAAATTAGATTCAAGCCAGACCATACACCCTGTATGCACCCCTCCTTCCCCGTCATCCCAAATTGTGGATGAGTCAGCCCCCTGCCCAAATTCATTAAGAACTCGTGGGTATCCCTCTTCCCCTAGCTCCCCCAGCAAAGCCTCCCTTGCCACCCAGGAAGCAAAGCTAGAAATAAGATCCAGCAAGAGAACAGGATGACAGGCAGCAGGAGTCAGCACGAGGTGTCACAAAATCAACATTAGGGTGTTTTTGAGAGCTTGGAAGGCCCCATTGCCATTTTGTGCTGGTGGGGGACATCCCACCACCTCTCAAAACACATCCCTTTCCTACCTTTCTAACCAGCTGATCCACAACCTACATCCATCCTCCAAAAAGAATAGTCTTCCTTCTTCTATTCCCATTTCCCCATACGACAGAGAATGGATCCAGATTAAAATGTACACGGTGGGAAAAAAAAATCAAACCCAATAAACAACAACAACAACAACAAAAAGACATACTTTCTCAAGGAAACCAACAAATGGAAGAGTTCTAACCTAAAACAGTTCTCCATAATAAATGCAATAATAAAATTTCACTGAATTATTAGAGTTGGAAGGGACCGTAGAGATCATCTAGTCCAACTCCCCTGCTGAAGCAGGGTAAAATGTAAACATCATATTCAGTGGAGCCATGAAACAACTGCATCTTATGTACATTGCTGTTTTACTGATAAGCTTTAGAGCTGAGGTGTTGCGATGCAGAGACAGAACATCTTGGAAGAGGCTGAATTCATACAGTGGGGCCATGACTTCTGCACTCTCTCAGGAAAGCAGCTCCAGATTTTCAACCAGAATAACTCTTGAGGGATAGAGGACCTAGTATATTCCAAGACTAATCAGGTGTGCTCTTCATCCAGAATCGCTAGGAATTTAGGCAACATCTTAAATGCAAATAGGCTCCAAATGTAATAGACGTTCAGAGAAAATTTGCTGCCCTTGTATAAGCACAGAGCATATCTCAAAGAATGCTGGCTATCCAGTTGAGGGGATCCACACAGATAATCAGCTGGGCAACTAGATGTGGTTTCACACGTGCTCTGTTGAACTCTGCCCTGTCTGTCGCCTGGTTTCTCAAAGCTGGAAGGATTGGACTTAGATTCCCTAATAGAGGAGGGATAACAATGGAGAAAGAGAGTACCAGCAGAAAAGCAACCAGACCGCTCCATTTTAAAAAGTCACCTTGTGCTACATAATACATTGGCAGAATAAAATCTAATCTTCAGAGTAATTTGTCTGAACTGTTTTGTTGTTTTTTTCCAGAAGTAGCCTGATTTTTGTGCTTTAGCACATTAACTCAATAAGGTATGAGGCCAGACAATCTAGGCAGTCGCCTCTTTCAGCGCTCCTCCTGTATTCATTGCTGGAGCACAGTTCGGGGCCAGGAGGACTCTGAAGGTGAGCTCAGAAGTAGCTTCCCATGTTCCAATTATTGTTAAACAAAGGGGTATATCATTGTTCCCACTTTCAGCCAGAATGGAAAGCAACTAGCACACCCATCAGCTTCAAGGAGATTTTTACCCAGCCTTGAAGGCTGTGAAAAGCAAGAAGCAACAATGGTTAGTTTCCCATCGAAAAGTCCAATAATGCAGAGTGCACTTGAAAGAACCAGGGCCTGGACACATAAAATCAGCACCCAAAATTGAGAGAAACTTGACATTTTAACCTTAATCTCTTTCCGTCAGTTTCCTCATCTACAAGATGAAGGACAAAGCTCTGAGAGATCCTCAGATGATACCAGAAGGCAGGAAAAAAAGATAGGACAGGACATTCACAAAATCCACAGGATTGTGAAAACCGAAAACAGCAGAGACAACAGTCATTTACTTCTGCTGCACCAGTTCTGAATGTAATAAAGAGGGTGTTAGAGACTAGTGACAGTGGCTGCAGTTCAGTGCAAACAGCATTCTTACTCATCTCTTAAGGCTATTTTATCCTCAATAGCCAAAAAAAAAATCATGAACATTGGAGATATTTCACCAATTAATTTCCTATTTTCTCAATCTTTGCCTGGGCAGCGTTACACCGAGATGTGGTAATAGCGATGGTAGGAATAGAACTAGCCTCTCAATTAGAGCCCGATGCCTGAACAAATTTAACACATAAAATAATGACTTGATTCAATTATTCCATGTGGATGAAACCTTTGTAACGTGGAAACTAAAGACATCTGGCTAGTTCATCTCTTTTGAGAGATTTAGAGAAAAAAAGTCAGAAGTGTGCATATATGAAGACAGAGTCAAAAGAAACAACATACAAAGATGTCCAGTCTAGGGCTAACAGCAGAATTGCCAAGAAGAAAATACCAGAGTCCACTACTTGAAGAAGAAAGAAAAACATCAGAAATGGATTAAAGAGAGAAATATAGGGATAAAAGGCACAGATATTTACCAGATTGCGCCTTTTTTTTTATTATTTATCATTCTGTGCACAAACTAGAGAACAAAACTGTCTGTTTCTCCTGCCTCACCACTCCTTATCTGCAGTATCCTCAAATTTATTCCAAAATCTCTAGTTATATAGAGACTTTATATTTAAATTGCTTCTGGCAACATTTCAACCTATAGGGCACTGAACACACATTAAGACAATCATTAATTGTCCAAACGTATTTAAAATTTAGCATATAGTTCCAGCTTGTTTTATATTAGAAAAGACTTTCGGGCTTTTGCACAGCCCACCCCACTTCCTTACTCCACTGACAAAGAATGATTTCATGCAATTGCAGTCGCAGTGGAGAACAGCACACCACCAAGTAGATGAAAGCTTCAACCAGTTCTTACAAGGGTGGCCCATGTGAGATGAAAGCAAAGGAAAAAATTATCTTCCCAGCAAGAAGCAAAAAGTGGGCAAGGATCTGCATTTCATGGTCTTTACCCTCAGTTTCTCATCACATCTCTCATAGGATTACGCTAGAGGGGCACCATCTAGCAAAGCTAAACTAGGATCAATATTTATAAGCGCTCGTTAGGTTTTTTAAGAAGTTAAAATTGAACACAGTAGGCCCTTGAACTACTGGAAGCGCATATGCTCTAAAGGGCTAAACAGAGCTCCTCGGAGCTGCAAAGTTTAAATAGCGTCAGTATCTAGGACAACTGAACTAGATTCTATGATTTATAGAGAAGAAGAAGGCTGTTTTTGGCAGTGTTAGGTTGATGGTTGGACTTGATGATCTCAAAGGTCCCTTCCAACCCAGACAATTCCATGATTCTATTCTCTTTTCTATTCGGCAGCACATTTCATTACAGGACTGAAGAGCAGCTGCAGCTACCTATATCTGTAAGTGATAGTAACCCATCTCCTGGGAGCACAAATACAATCTAGAAATAACAATAGTCTGCATCCCATTTAATCTTTACCATGCTGATTTCTATTTCAAGCACCTGCTGGAAGATGATGGCTTTTCACCAGTTGCTGAGATGCAAATACAAGAGTCCTTTATTCTGTCTCTGTTTTGCCTCTGCTCACTACTGAAACTTCAGTGGGTGCAAGAACCAGGAGATCTTTCCTTGGCACTTACTGAATTGTTTGTTGCTGGGGAATGCACTATTTGGCTAAATATTTATGACTAAAGTCACAAATCTGATCAAGAATCCACACGAGGGCTAGTGTGCCTCGAGGAGACTCTAGCAGGCCAAGGCTTGAAAGATATGAACCTATCTTTGGTAGCCACTCCTGAAAGCTGGTGACTATTGTAGAAGTACCAGGAGGAACTGACTGCATACTGCTGGTTAATGTTAAACCAGATTTTCTTTTTCTAAAGCGTGTTCCGGGCTGAAAGAAGAGCCTGTAATTCTGAAGCAGACAGATTACTATACAGAGAATTTGTGACATTCAAATTAATTCTGCCAATGCCTTTTGCAGTCTTGGAAGGAAGAGAAAGCCCGCACAACAAAGGATGCTTTTGTGTAATTTACATAGTTAGCTTCTGGTTGATATTTAAACTATTTCTTGCACATGCATTGTATACTCTGCATCCCTGATCAGCAAATTGCATTTAGCATCTAACTTGTTATACAGTTTCCTCTGTCAGGAAAATGTTCCCACCGTAATAGAGATATTTTATCCTGTCAAAAAAATGATTAGGCTAAAACATCTTAGTAAATACCATAAACTACCCAATAACATCAGAAATTGAAGATGTACAAAGGCTATTCTATTACTCAGGAAACTTCTAAATTTTCAGGTAACAGAACTCATTTTCTGCCTGAATGAGTAATCAAGAAAATATCATTTTCTTTTGTATTGATCATGGTATAAGGCAGAGTCTAAGGACAGGAACACAAAATGGTCTATTACATTTTCTTTATTAGTGTTAGAAGATCATTTTCAAAACTATTTCACTGATTTTTTTCTGGGAAAGGAACCTCCTTTCTAGATATTTTTATGCCCTGTCTCCAGATTCTTAGCTGGTGGAATGGCACGGTCTCTTTGAGAAGTTCTGTCCTTGCTGAAGTCAGTGGAAGTCTTGACATTAAATTCACCAGGGCCACAACCTCTACTTCCATATGGGATTAAACTGCAGGGAAATTACCATTCAAAATCCAGTATAATCCCAAAACTTCATTGACTAGGCTTTAATTGCATTCTGTGCCAAAAATAACCAAAGAAGAGCAAGCACAAACAGCATACTCAGATTCCCAGCATCTAAATGACCTGAAGCTCACCGCTGAGCTCACCAAAACAAGTGAGGTTTTATATCCCCATAAGAGGTTTTGATACGAAGGCTTCTTGTAGATTATTTCTCTGCCTCAGGGATGCTAAAACCACCCCTGGGCTGCTAAGAGCAGCCCCAGCAGTGCCAACCACCTTCTTTCTCTTGACTGCACCCACTTGACAAGATCTGCCCATGTCACAGGGACAGTACCTCAAGCGTGGAGAACTGTGAAGCCAAACTCCACTCTCATTAGTGTAACAGCTTCATTTAAATACATCCTCCAGAGCTGGGATACACTACTAACACACATAATAAGAAACAGGTCAGCTTGAAGGTGATCCAAAGGCAGCAAAAATATTTTTTCCCAGAAGTGACAATTCATAGCCTTGGGGAAACAGATGGTTTTACCATAATGTAGAATGCAGTAAAATGGGACTTACCTCCTATTTCCTGAGTCGCAGTTTTGGAAAGAAAAAATACATGCATTAGGCCTACCTGCAATAGACCCAATTATCTCCCAACTCCAACTTGCACTCATTTTGATTTTGACTTCATTTTTGCTCCTTCCAATTTCCCATACTGTGAAAAGTGGATTAGGCTACTAGGACAATTTATACAATCTTAATTGGAAAAACACACTGCAAGTACTTTCCATGTTCTGGAATATGAAATGTTTAATCTAAACACAACTTTGTTTAAATGACTTTCTAAACTGTGAGTGTTTGCTTGCTGCCCATAAGTGATCCTAAATTATCCCACACAGTTTTGATCCCTAGGTTTCTCGCACGAAAAGCCTAAGGCATATTCCTTAATATAAATGCATTTCCAGTGGATAAGAAGATAATAGCTGTCAATAATAAGTGAGAACCTGCCCATAGTCTGGTACTTCCTGTTTTTTCTTTCTTCCTTAGTAATAAATATGAAATTCTTTGGTACATTTACAGTTAAAGTGAATGGATGTTTTTCATCCAGCAGGTCATGTTCCCAGAAATATCACGAAGAGCAGCAAGGCAGAGATAAGAAAGATACTGAACATTTTGTTTCTTATAACGAGAAAGAAAATATTGGCCCTGAACACTTGCAACAACTTTGTATCTCTTACAATCATCATTACCCAACTGCACCTAAAGATGCATCCAAAGAGGCACCCAACTTAACAGTAAGGCTGTTTGAAGCATAAAATTAAACATATATATGCATACACACACATATATGTACACATCTATATGTATTTTTTACTTCCTTCTACATATAGTTCAATATATAATTCTAAGTATAATTCTGTGAGAATGAAACAAAAGACCCAGATATTTCTCAGAGGTTTTGGATCAGCAACTGGTCACCTGTGATAATTTCTTCTTCTTCTACCTCCACTTCAGACACAAAGCAACGGAAGTCACAAAAATGTGCAGATAAATAGGCAAGAGGAGGAGGGCTTTTTTCTGAATATCCAACCTCCCAAAGGAAGGCTGGCAGTCCAAGAACTCAATTAAGGGTCCAAATGCAATAAATAAGTAAAAGAGGTGTATTTCAAAAGAAATATCTGAATCTACATCTAGATAAGATTAGTATAGCAATTATAGAAGTAATATCAAGCAAACAACTGTCCCCTCTCACTATAAATGGCTTAAGAAAAATAAATATTGTGATTTTTTTAATATGCTTTGAATTAGGTATTTTTTTAATTTGTCACACATGGGAAGAATGCAGACATTAATGAATGCATTGCATTAAGTTGGATTACTGGACTAAAGTATATCAGTCACTGCTAGAAGCCCAAAGGCTATCCATTCATTAAATTCAAAGCACCAGAAAAATACATGTAGTTCCTCAAGAGTTATATGGCAGACAACTTACCAAGCATATGTTCTCTCACAAAATTTGACATGCACTTCCTCATACCCTGGATCAAAATTATCCAATCACAAATACACACACAAGAAGAACTAACAAGCAGTTCCTATACCATGATTATATTAACCATCACTGCAAATATTAAAGGCATATATGCTTGAGTCCTCAGAAATGCCTAATTTCTCCAATTATTTGAGCCAGAGACCACAGACCTGAAAGTAGCATGGAGTGTACCTAAAATATGTCTCTAAGATGGGAGTGAAGCAGAATTGTAGGATTTCTGCAAGGCAACTGACAGCAAAAGAAAATGTCAGAAAGTTAATTGGAATGTAATTAGAATTCAGAGTTCCTGATATTAATTCTTCCACTAGCTTTAAACAATGAGAATATATGGGATTATAAATTAACCACTTTAAGATATTGTTTCCCAGCTTAGCAGCTGTTCCTTTGGAATACCTTCTTTTTTCTTCCTCTGTAAGGCATTCAGATTCAACAGCAATAATCACGGAATCACGGAATTGTCAGAGTTGGAAGGGACCTCTACAGATCATCTACTCCAACTCCCCTGCTAAAGCAGGATTGCCAAGAGCACATTACTCAGGACTGCAATAGGAATGATACTCACTGACTCCCTGCTAATTTTTAAGAAAGCTGGTAATCTTGGAGAAGACATTGATGTGGACCATAATATCACTGCTGGTGCTACCTGCAGTTTGAGGTCTCCCTCAAAAGTTAGACGTGGGCAGTCAAATAGAAGGAAAAGTCTAGCAAAAAAAGGTGCAACTTCATTTCCTGGGTTTTGAGTTAACTTCTCTGTGTTTTATCCCCTAGAACATTTCCTCTGACCCAATCCACAACTACACCTATTTATTTTATTGTATCTTCTCTGTAGATTCATTATCTTGACCATGCTCACAAGATATTTTTAACTCCCCTATATGTTGTGAGAAAGATGAATGCTAGAAAGACGCCATAGCAATGGGTGTATGGATATAGAAAAATTGTATGAGAATGAATTGGGGCAGAACAGTGAGAATAAGAGAGTTGTTTAAGATAAGCAAACATAATTTATAGAGACAATCTAACAATTCTGCTCATGAGTTGTACCTATTTCCTGAACCTTTGGTCACTCTTCATCTCCCTGCACTCCATAGGAAAAGAACCTGCTTTCTCTTCAGCTTAAAATATCCACGATATTTTGAACATCTGCAGTATTGATAGAAATGAATAGAAAGGCAATGGGAAAGAGAGCTACTCTGTGTATTGCAAATAAGAGCAAAGTCAGACACAGAATCCAGTCTCGTAATTTGATCACTTGAAATTAGAGCCTGATTCTGATTTTAGTGAAGATATTTCCTGACATCCAGGTTACTCTGATGCTAAAAAAAAATAATAAGGTGTTTTGAAAATTCTAATTAACTTCAACAGTTGCTCTACTTACTAATGTTTACAAATGATACAGCCAGTGCATTTATATTAAAGCACATTATCTTCATAACATATTCTGTGAAGCCAGCAAGCTGTAGTGAAGCAGTGAATGTTGTTACTTTCACAGCAATGTGCTAGTAATAGTAGTGGTATGAAAGCAATGAGACTGTTATTAGAACAATTTTTAGGAGAAAAGATCAAAATGTTTTTAATTAAACCTCTAAATTAATTCTTTGTTCATTTGGATTAACCAACTCCTGATTACCTTTTAAAGGAACAATACAGTTCTTGTGACTCCTTTCTTACAAACGTTGCTTTTCTTTGGCAATGTATTGTATCTTTCTTTGTGACAAAAATCATTCTTTCAGGTTGCTGAAGAAGTCTCTTACAAACTCCTTAAGCTACCATCATATGATTAGAGAGTCAACTTGTATTAGCTGGAGCACCCAAAAACTGTTTAATAAGCTTTTAAAGAGTCTATTAAAAAACCTTAATGATTTGTTTTAATAGCAATACAGAGAAAAAAAATGTACCTGGCTCATTTTTTTCCCACATCTTGCTATTTCTTCAAGTGCTCTTTTGGCTGAGAGCAGCTCATTAGTGACTGCTTCCAACATATGCTGTCTTCATCTTTCTCTATTTCACAGTCTGTGGAGACTTGTTCTGTTTCAAACTGATCACCTTTCCAGACTCTTCTTTTTCTTTAATCTTCTAAAATCCTTCCAAAATATTTAAGGTTCTGCTGTGATTTTTTTTCTGCAAAATATATTTCATAAAGACAGAAAATAAATCAAAAATTGCATTCAAACATCCAAATTGTGAACAAGGAGCTAAATTCCCCAAACTAGTGGCTTTGTCAGACCCATCTTTGGTGTAATTAATCTAATAAGCAGTTTAAAGTGGAAACAATAAGATGGGTCCAATCTTCAAATGATTTTCTAAATTTTGAGGAATACCTAGGTGCTAGAAGAAATAGACATGTACCTACTGATTTGTGTGAAGCAGCTATGGTCAAATGGAGACATCTTGTTCCAGCTGATACAGATCTGTGTTAAAATGTAAAAACTGCATCAGCTGATCACTTTTGCTCACTGCTGTAACTCGGGTAACAGTGTGCTCAGTCCTCTGACGTGAAATGAGCTGCCTTAAATTGTCTGTCTTGGTGCTACTATGTTAGCAATCTGCAGAAATGTCCTCCACCTGGTCAGTAAAATAGGATTGCTGTACTTAATGTTCAGACTGTAAATTGAGCCTGTAGCTGTTGACTTGGCATCTTCCTCTCACTGAGCTCTTTCTGAAGTTTCTTAGCACCCATCTGAGTTTTGAGGTTCTGAGAAACCTCCAGTATTCAAACGAACTTGCTCTTCTGCCCATTTATGTCCCTGCCTTCAGAAACCTTACCCATATTATGAGCACTCATTTTACACTACAAAAAACCTGAACTCCTCCTATTAACATTTTACATCTCTTCCCTAAAACAAAGACAACCTGATGAACAGTTTTGAATGAAAGGGCAGGATGACACAGTTGCTTCTCAACACGCATATATTACTATTCCAAAGTGGTTTCATACATTTTTGAATTTACTGCTTTAGTAACAGCTAATGGCTGATATGATGCTTGTGAAGTAAACTTGAATTGTTTCTAAGTACTGAAAATGTCCTAGTGCTCTAGCAATCTTTGAGAGAGAAAAGTAGTCTATTCCTCTCGTGAAATGGTAGGAAGACACAACTCACCAGGAAAGATATTGCCTAAGACCTGTGTGAGATATGCATGATGTGCTCCCTGTCTACTCTCAGATACGATTACCAAAGACAGATTCTTCTTTCATCTCCACCAATCACATTTTTCACCTGAAGTTTGCTTCAAGAAAACTTGCCTTAATATATGGGACATATTAAAGCCTTTTTAGTAGTACTTTGCCACCCAATATTGTATCTGAACTACTTGCAGATTAAAGTTACGGATTTCTGTGCCTTGTAGGAAAGGTTTGTAGTTGAAAGGGGAATATATTTTTGTATTTATAACTTTAACTAATTCATTAGATTCATAATCCAGTTCTCACTGTATTATATTTCTGCTCATCCAGTTCCTACGTTGTTTCCCATAGAATCACAGAAAGTAACATGACTACTGCAGCCGGGTAATAAATTCACTACCCTAAAACCAGAGGAATCGATTGAACCGGATTTTGCATGTGGGATGGAAAATCTACACAGACTTTTCTTGCAGGTTAAGATGTGGAACTTGTACTTTCCAAGGTTGTCTGGTCTTGTTCATTGAGCTGCTCCACTTTTCCAAGAGCGCAGTAAGAATCCAGATCTCTGACAAACTAAACTCCCTTATCTTCAGCATCCACCACCTTTCTTTCATGTCTTTTGTACAGAAAACATGACAGTAAACAGCATTAAATTAGTTCTACCATTGTACTAGCCAAGTTTACTAAGAAATCAACTAATAGTCTCTTTTAGAAATCTGTTTAGCATTTTCCTTCCTTTTTGAATCCCCTTGTCTAAAAGGCATAAGATCTCAAATAGATTTTATGCAAAGACACTGATGGTGTCTACTGTATCTATAAGAAATGTCATCAAAGCTTTAAACCCAACACACCACACTAGAAATGGAAATACCTTGATTCTATTTGATTACTCAGTTAAACTGAGTTAAGAGAAGTACCCAGGTGCAAAGAATATGATCAGATCATTTTACTCTGCACAGCAGCAAAGAGAACAGAGAAGATGGATGCAGGTAGAAATACCCTGAAATCAACAGAAGTCCCATGTGTATTTATTCTTTATCTTCTCATAGACCCATGTGTAACACCCTAGAAGAAATGGATGTATGTAATTGGATGAAGCATCAGAGACAGTAATAGGCAAGAGAAATTAGAAGAGTCATGAGCAATAATGAAAAAAAAAAGCACTAAGGGGAAAAATGGATTGAAGAGAAAGTGTAACGGAGTTCTCAGCTCACTGAGGGCTCTTCTTTTGCCTTGTCAAAATCTGCCACTTCTTCCTGGAAGTGTTGAGTGGTTTAAAACCCCTATGAAATTTGAGAGTTGCCAGTGCTTTAAGAGTCGGTCCCCTCCTGCTTCATACCTAGTGTTGCTGCCTCGTCAGGGTAAATACAGTGTAAATTAGTCAGCAGGATGTCAGAGCTTCTATTGCCAGAATTGGACAGTGGCTTTAACAAGGCCACTATTCTTTCTTTTGAATCTTGTTCTCTCTGTATGCAAACTTTTCTCCTCAACCTTTCTTTTGCAAATGTTTCAAATTTTGGGGGTACATCTCTGGCTTTATAAGTTGTCCTCAGAGCTCTGTGGTAGAAATCTCACTCCTATTCTAGACAACAGGTTAGTGATGGATCATTTTTGTAAAATTACTGAGTAATTTAGGTCATCTGGTCCAACTCCATTGCTCAAAGCAGGGTCTTCTGTAGTTACCTTAGGTTGCTCAGGGCAGGCAAATTCTGAGTATCCTCAAGGACTGAGGTTCTAGAACCCCTCTGGACTGCTTGTACCAGTGCTGGTTCAGTCTCATGGTGAAGAATTCTCCTTATATCTGATTGGAATTTTCCTTGCTGCGATTTGTTTCTGTTGCTTCTCGTCCTTTAATTGTTCACATGAATTGAGAGTATGGCTGTGCTTTCTAGTGGGTGTGTATAGAGATATTTGGATTAGATTAATTAGATCTTTTCTTTTTCTTCTTCAGGCTGAAAAAAAAAAAAAAAAGCCTGCTCAGTTGGCTTCTCCTTAGGGGTCATGTGCTCTGTCCCTCTAATTATCTTGGTGGCCACTTGCTGGGCTCAACATAGGGTGGCTGGAGGGCTGCTACAATTCATCAGTTGTCTCTGGTGCTGGGCACACTGGTTCCTTCATGGCATCACTCTTTCAGGCTGTTCACCTCTAAGAGCATTTACGGTCTATCTTCCTTGAAAACAAATCTATGCAGGAAGAGTAGTGGGCAACAAGACCTACCATAGAAGCTTTTTGCCTCCATAGATTGTGTTTCAACAAGGTAGCGCAGAGGATGCTCTGCAGAATGATATGCCCACGTGTCCCTGCATCCAGTTTTTGCTTATAAAACTAGAACGCTTAATGACCAAGGGATTGCAATACTTGCCAGTCAACTAATCATTCCCCACTTGAGACCATATTACATCAGGCAATCCACCAGCCGTTTGCTTCCAGACTCTCAATTACGTGAGAATGCTGCCCTGCAAAAAAACTGGATAAAAGAACCGTGCTCTGCCTCTATTAATCTGTATTTGCAGTGAATAACCAGAGTACTGGATTTCCTATATTTCTCCAGAAGTCAAAGAGTTCAAGAATAGTGAACTGCAGTAGCCAGGGAAATCAATTATCTGTTTTGTTACTTATCCTGCCTCCTGTCAAAATGGTCATCACTATATAAAATAGTATGCCTGTACTGTAGAGAAATTCAAGATAGCTTTACGAAGTGCAAGTTCTAGGAATATCCAACTGTTTCAACAGACAACTTGCTGTTTCACACTTTCATTTCTCTACCAAGTTCTCACCTCTCTGATTCCACAGCTAGTGGCAGTAGGCATATATGAAGTATATAGTAGGTATATATGAAGCTGCCATCTGCAATGCCAGCACTGAGGAAAATAAACCCATTTGTAATGTTTCAGCCTAAGGTGTCCGTTATTAAATAGTATTGCCAGTATCTTCCTGGTTACCAGCAATTTACGTTGTGAACTCTGAAGACAGCATAATTATTTGTAATTAAGTGACAAGCAGTTGCTATGTTAATTTGTGGAGTGCATTTTATTTTAAGTTTTTTAGTTTTGTTTTTTTTAATTTTGTCTCAATCGGTCATGCAGCTGTTGCTCAGGAGTGCAGCCAACTGAGGTAGGCTCTGGGTAGTTTTAGTTTTGTCCTTGGAGGCAAAGAGAGTTTTAACTTTGTGCTTTTTTCTTTCCGTTTTATGTGGAAGTTTGTGGAATCAGACCTTGGCAAATATTTTGCCTGTCTCTAGGAAAATATTATTGTTCCTTTCAGTATTTTGCATGAGAAGTACAGCCTCATCCCTGTCAACAGTACCAAATTACATCAAGGCAATGCTTCTCTGGCTATGAAGATTGTCACAATCAACTAACACCAGCTTCACTCAGAAAAATGGCAATCATTTTCTCCTGCCTATTAAACAGTGTATGTTACTGCTGTTTCCTAAGAGAAAGATTGCGACTGTTGCTTTTTTTTTTTTTTCTAAATCTTTTTATGACTCCTAAACACACCAGTATTCCCAAAACGTAACTTTCACAGGAAGGTGCAGTCCTTTTCCTTGCAAGCTGTACATCTCCAGGAAGGATAAAAACCCTTTTATATTTCACTATGTTTTGATTTTTTGTTTTACAGGACAAAACCGGAATGTTTTGCTCATGCCTGAGGCAAGGATGACACCTGTACTTTGTGCTCTTTACTGCAGAATTAATTTCAGATCCCTCCTGCATCATCCAGTATCCCTATAACTTTTTAGCTGGGAAGTGTCTGGGCACTAAAGCCCAGCAACAAGGGAAAGTGACCTACCATTGAACTTGAGAACAGCAAGTACTATGCCCTAGATAAGTATTTCCTTTAGCATCAACTGATAGCAGTTTAAGGGACCATAAATTAAAGCTATTTTTCTCACAAGGTAAAAAGGGCATCTTGCTTTCCTTTTTTGCTAAATAACATAGCCCTTCACAATGATGCTAGCCATCTGAGAGTTATCAGGAGACGTAAGTAAGAAGAATTTCCTACCTTTTCTTGGTACTACTTACTGTTCAATGAAGCCAGCTGCTGCTGCTTGTTCCCTTTACTGTATTTCTCAAAGTCAAGTCACTTTAGCTTCCCTACTAATTTTAAATTTAATTTCCTGACCATTCATTGCCTTTTCAACAGTGCAGCACTGGTCTACCCCAGCCAATATTCTTCCAAGGTAGCGTGAATCATAGAGTTAAAGAGGCGCCCAAAGAAAGTGCTACATTCTACTGTCCTACTTATGGCTCAAGTCAGGGGATGAAAATAATATTGAACAGTACATAAAGCAATATGGGAGCACCAGTGTCATTCAACAGCAAACACCTTTCATTATTTACACAAACCTTTCATGTACTTGTGGATATACCAAGTGAATGGCAAATCAACAAAGGAGTTATTTTGCACCTCCGAGATGCCATTGATTGCTCTGATCTGGAGCAGCTGGTGAGGACATTTCTTCTAGGGACATTTCACCAGTTGAAAATTGCTGCCCAGGAATACGTTTGTTACAATGAAGAATCCAAGTACATAACACCTCAAAGAGAACACCGGGTCTCCCTAGAACCTTTTCTTTCAGCGCAAAAATACACACCATGGATGTTCTGCCAGCACTGCTCTACCACTATCTTTTTCAGCTCAAGTTCACCTCAGGCAGGAATGGAGAGAGACAAGTTGCTCTTAGAGGAGCTGTTGACTCTTACCACATCCACCCGGGTCTTGGTCCCAGACACAGTCTGCTGATACACTGCACGCACAAAAAGATTTGGTGTGCTAGCCCACAGCTCAACACTCGTGCACTTGGAGTAAGTGCAGGTCTCAGGTGGGAGTTGGTACTAATAGTTGAGACATGATTAGGATCAGGAGCACCTGTTTGAATTTCCATTCAGCTGTTACTGACTACGGATATGTTTATTATGCTTCAGTACAAAGCTGGAGCATGAGACTTTACATTCACCTGTGACTTTACCCAAATGTCACTCGCAGTTGGGTATCACAACTCACCTCCTTAATAGCTAAGCCACTACACTTCATAATCGTACAGCAGGGAATGTGTGCTTGGTCTTTGCCACCCTGAAGGACTACTATTTCAGCTGAAAGCCGATTACATACAATGCCACAGAAATAGGCTCCACGTGTGCTGGAGTTTCTGAGCCAGGCACAAAAGCTCCCTCACCATCTTCTATTAAATCAGTGCTGGTGGATCTGCCCAGAGACAACAAAAAAAACAAGTGTCCCCTCTGGAAAGAGTTTCAACAGACAAACAATTCTTTCCTTTGGCGGCATAGAGGAGTGTAGCCATGAAAAATCTATTGTGGCAAGTCACTGTGATGATTCTCCTCATAATCTCTGCAAATAAAGAGGGAATTGAATCTAGGTGCATCCTCATCTTCCAGAGAAGGAGACTCTGCACCCTCCCTGGGAGCCTGTTCCAGTGCCCTGTTACCCTGAAAGTACACTCCTCATGCTGAGATGGAATTTCCTGTGTTCTAGCTTTTGTCTGTTGCCCCTTGTCCTGTCACTGGGCATCACTGAGAAGAGTTTGACCCCATTCCTCTTGATACCCGCCCGTTAGATATTGATAAGCATTGATGAATCCCCTCTCTGTCTTTTCTTCTCCAGGCTAAACAGACCCAGGTCTCTCAGCCTTTCTTCACAAGAGATGTGATCCATTCCCTTGATCATCTTTGTAGCCCTCCACTGGACTCTTTACAGTAGTTCCCTGTCCTTCTTGAACTCAGGGACCGAGAACTGGACCCAGTACTCCAGATGCAGCTTCTCCAGGGCAGAGTAGAGGGGAAGGATGACCTCCCTTGACCAGCTAGCCATGCTCTTTTTAAGGCACCCCAGAAGCCCATTCGCTTTCTTGGCCACAAGATCATGTTTGGACTAGATGACTGCTGTAGGTCCCTTCCAACTGACATATTTTATCTTCTCTTCCCTTCTTTTCTCTTCCTCATGGGTATACTGGAACCAGACAGGCTATCATGGTTCCCTTTAGCTTAGAGCATCATGTGTCATACCATTACAGTCAAATCGTTAACAATAGTAATAGCTGTAAAACTGGCACTTTTGAAAAGGAGTTGGAATTCTACTTCAGACGCTTTTTCAATTCTCAGACTCTTCCATTTAGTCCTCCATACTGAGTGTATAAATACCAATATTTGACTGTGCTTCTACAGTGATTACAGAGGCAGCAATTTATTTCAGCTGCTTGACATGAGCTTTCAAGGACTGAATGTGAGATGACTGCCAAGAATGATATTTTTTTGTAGATTCCTAATTCTGACTTCATTCCTTGCAAAGGTGACTCTTTGATTACCAGCTCACTTTGGAGAAGCCACACCACAGAAACAAAATGATAGAAAAAGAGAAGGAGTACCTGTACTTGCAAGAGACAGAATTACAGAATGGTTGAAGCTAGAAGGGACCTCTGGAGATCATCCAGCCTCCCTGCTCAAAGTAAGGTCAGCTAGAGCAGGTTGTTCAGAGCCATGTCCAGTTGGGTTTTGAGTATCTTCAGGGGTGGTGACTCCACAACCTCTTCCAGTGTTTGACCACCTTCCCACTGAAAAAGGTTCTTCTTACGCTTAAGTGGAAATTCCTTTATTTCAGTTTGTGCCTATTGCCTCTTGTCTTTTCACTGGACACCATTAAGAAGAGTCTGGCTCTGTCTTTACACCCTACCAATATGTATTATCAATGTGTATTTATACATATTGATAAGATCCCCCCGAGGTTTTTCTTGACAGCGTTAAACAATCCCAGCCCTTTCAGCCTTTCCTCACATGGCAGATGCTCAAAGTCCCTTCAGTGGACTCACACCAGTATGTCCATGTCTCTCCTGTGCCAAGGTGCTCAGCAAGGCTCAGCACTCCAGATGTTGCCTCACCAATGCTGAGGAGAGTGGAAGGATCACCTTCCTAGAGTTGGTGGAGGTAGTCCTCCTAAGGCAGCCCAGACTGCTGTTGGCTTGCTTTGTTGCAGGAGCACTTTTCTTCGCATTTGTTCTTTGTTGAATTTCATGAAGTTGCCCATTTCTCCAGTCTGTTCAGGTCCCTCTGAATGGTGGCACAATGACCTCACAGTTTTTAATACATGCAAATATGCACTCTGTCCCATCATTCAAGTCATTAAAGAAGATGTTACACAGTACTGGGCCTAGTATTGAGCCTTAGAATACACCAGCAGTCACTGGTCCAGCTGGATTTTGTGTTGTTGCTCACAACTTTTGAGGCCATAAATTCAGTCTTCAATCCACTTTGCAGTCTATTTATCTAATCTGTATTTCATCAGTTTGTCTACGAGGATGTTATGGGAAACAGTATCAAAAGCTTTGCTAAAGTTGAAATAAACAACATACCCCTTACTCACCGACCTTGTCATTTCATCATAGAAAGCAACCAGGTTGGCCAGCCCTTTGCAGCTGATGTACCTGTAGAAGTCCTTTCACTTCCCCAACCACATTCAATTCCAGGTGGGCTTTGGTTTTCCTAACCCCATTTCTGTACACTTGACAGTGTCTCTATATTCCTTCCAGGTCACCCGTCCCTGCTTCCACATCTTTATGCATCCCTTTCACGTCTGAATTTACCCAAAACTTTGCTCCTTGTTCATCCATGCTGGCCTCCTGCCATCTTTGCTCGATTCCCCACATGTGTGGATGGACTATTTTTGGTGATCTTTGAAAATCAGCCAGCTCTCCTGGCCCCTTCTTCTATCCAGGATCATGTGCTATGGGGATCTTCCAAGCAAATCCCTTCAACAGGCCAAAACCTGCTCTCCTGAGGTCCAGGTCTGTGATCCTGCTATTTGCCTTTTTCCCTTCTCACAGAATGCTGAGTTCTTCTATCTTACGCTCAACTTTGCACAGTATCTGTAATCTGGAAAGAAAAGGAAGCTCAGAAATAAAAAAAAAAACCCTTCTTCTGGTGGATATTGCTATGCTTCGTGCGATGCTAACTGAAAGAACAGCAGCAAAATTACTCCCCAATTATATATGCCAGCTACAAAACCCAGCGTCTTTTAAAATAACTTCTACAGTGGCTAAAGTGGTCTGAAAGAACTTGCAGACAAAACTGAGATGTCCAGTGTCCCTCCAATGTTAGCAGCATTATTAAAGTGCAGTACTCCCCAAACCCCTAAAAGTAAGTAGCAACTGCAAATAGAAGTTAATCAACTGTTTTGTTCACTATGTAATCATTGCCCAGGTTTGGGCTCAACCTAAAGAATTTATGGCTGGAATGAAGTTTGTTTAGCTTGCTCATAGCTATCTCCCCGCTTTGGGGTGAGGAGTCCACAGGAGACATGTCACTGACAAAGAAGAAAAGCAGGATGCTGTGATAAAACTTATCATCGTGTTGATCTCCAAGGTGGAAAGGGAGCAGAGCAGGAATGACCTCCATCATGAGGTACCATATCCTCCTTGCTCCACTCTCCCCTGAACTCTACCCCTTGCCAAGCTCTCTGCTGAAACTGAGGACTTTGTCCCTGGATTTGTTTCTTGCAAAGCTGTGCTTTGCTTAACTAGAATCTGCAGGTGTCAATAAACAGAATAAAGCATTTAATTCTTGCAGTGACAGTATCATTTCTTGATGGGGCTGTTACTGGTTGCTGTGGGATCTGCCCTGACATAAAGAACTGGCTGTGAACCATTTCCTAAGTCCATATTTTGCAAAAATCTCCCTGCATTAAAATATTATGTTCTTCAACGTCACGCTGCCAGCTGCCTTGCTCTCACACATGTACATACATGTTTTAATTGCTAGTAAATATGAAAAATAGCAAAATATTAAAATTGAGGTAGCTGTTTGGTGGCCATTAAGGTCTTCAACAATAACATTCTGTTCTAATCTACTTAGTTCAAATTTCTTATTAAGTAGCTTAGCACACAACACCATCCTTGAGAACTAGTGGAGAGGAACAGGAGCGATATTTGATTTTACTTGACATACTAAAAGTACATTTGCTTTGTGATCAACAAAAGGTCAGGAACATTTTGTTATTGCAAGAAATTGCATCAATTACAAGCTGTCCAACCTCTCCCTGCAAAAGTAACATGCACAAGACTCACTTGCAGCCTCCAGGTTTTGTTCCTTATTTTCTTGTGGGTTTTTCCTTTGGGGAAAAAAGTTGCCTTTAGATAGGCTCAGCGAAATTAACTAAATACTGCTGAATGTGGCATGCAACAGCGTATTGAAGAAAGATCTTAAGAAAACAGATTGCACAATTAAGTCCATGTGTCCAGATACAGGAAAAAGGGTTTTACACCTTCAGACAAAAACTAAACTTAGATTACTAGGTACTACTACTAGCCAGGAGCAGGCATACTAGGAAAGGATCTCTCCATAAATGAGCCTTTCCTTATACTTTTCCCGGGACATCAATCATTGACCAGTATTAGAAATGAGATATTGTTCTAAGTAGAACTTTGTTCTATATATTAATTCGTAAGTATTATGAATCACAAATCATAGAGTTTAATGCACTTTCTGGATGAAGGAAGGGTCTGCATTTCTTCAGAGAGTCACTTTGTGGAAGAAGTAGGGAGCTGTCGTACCTTGTCCAGGGATGCTCAGATCTGGAATGCCACAAATATTCAGAGATTTTGCAGCCCATAATCAAAGTTGCAATCAGGTGAGTTTTGATGGTTTGATGCAGTACTTGTACCCGAGGTTCTGCTTGCCTCTTAGGGTTATGGTTTTTTCTGCCCATGAATGAAATAATAGATTTTTTTTTTTAAATGACTGTACAAATGGCCACACCACCATTTTACATGAAAAACATCTGAATGACAACATCCCCAGAAGTATAATTCTACATCATGCTGGTTATGTTCTCTTCCAGATTTTACAGTATTGCTCAACTAAGTAGGAACTCATGCCTGAATTTTCCATTATAAAATACTTCTAGTCCAAGAAAATATTTAGGTAAATCACATAGAAAATCAAGACTGTTCTTTGTAACCCACTCCAAGTAAATATATGATTCAGCAACACATAAAAAGATATTTTGCCAGCACATACTAAAATTAGATGCAAGGGAATACCATTAAGGAAAGGATGTGATGTAAGGCAAAAAAAATGCTCATCAGACAGTTTTGATGGTGCTTTAACAGGGTTACACTTATTTTCTCTTTTTCAAGCCTCATGTTATTAGTTGCTTGAGAGGTGCAGTTTTCTAAAGAAAATTTACTTCTTACTAATCATTTTAGGTTTAAATTGAATTACCTTGAAAAATCATTTTTGTTAAGAAAAACAGTAATATTAGCTATAAGGAGTTCCTATAAATATATTAGGGTATTTTAAAACACCATAAAATCTTCCTTTTCTTCTGACATTACTATGCTGACTGGTCCTAATGCTTGTATGTGCAATATCTGCAGTTTCCTGCTTCTGTGCAACCAACAAGAACTCCAATGACATGATTTCTAGCTGCTGCTCCTGTTCTCATGGAAACAAGTGTCAGAAGTAGGTACTTTAAACTAATCACAGTTTCATTTTAAAAAAGTCCTTCAAGAAACCTCAATTAGGTAGAGGCATGAGTATTCCCCCTCTTCTTTTTTTAAAATATCATCTTTGGTAGATGTTTTCCCTACGATCAATTATTTGCTATTCTCTTGGTGCAATCATTGGAGTGAAAGCCAATGAGTTCCAATCTGTGCATGTTTGTGGTGCTTAGGACAGTCTCCAGGTAACAAAGTACCAGTTCTTATCATATCTATTTTATAATATGTAGCATGAATCTGCTAGCACAACTGCAACTATTTTGAAATTTTAATCTATTTTCACACATTACTGAATCCAAAATCCAATCAGTCACTCCTGGTTATTTCCTGGCTGCTTTTTTGTGTAAAGTTGACCAGTGCCATACCATAACCAAGCAGCGTCCATCATTTAATAAGTATCCAAAAGTCATTACTATTTTTGTACCAGGTCTGGCTGAGTCACACCAGCCTTAGCCAGTCTGACAACATCTTTCACAGGAAGCACTTGCCAGGAGAAAAGTGAGCAGCTGCGGATGATCTGGGATCTTTTTGGCCCAAAAAGCAATATTCGGATCTCAGCCTATGATAGCTCTCATTTTCAAACACAAAGCTGCTACCCTGTGAGATCTTTTAAAATAAGCTGATCTAACAGAGGAGCCAACCACCTAACCAGAAAGAAAACTAGTGAAAATTCTGACACAAGCAATGATATGGAAATTTCATCTGGGAGCCTGGGAGTTTGAAATTGTCCATCTGACCTTAAACATAGCTATGTTACCTATCAAGACCATGACTAGATAGCAGAAGAGCCAAAATCATGAGGTAAAATGAAGCATCTGACTGTTTAAGTAGGTGGGTGCAATACAGAATCACAGAATGATATGGGAGTTAGAAGGTACTTCTGGAGATCATCTAGTCCAACTGCCCTGTCAAAGCAGGTCCACCCAGAGCAGGTTGCACAGGAACATGTCCAGGTGGTTTGGAATGTCTCCAGAGAAAGAGACTCCACCACCTCCCTGTGCAGCCTCTTCCAGGGCTCTGCCACCCTCACAGGAAAGAAGTTCCTTTAACAGGAGCAGACAATCATGGTTTAGCATCAGAAGCACGAGGTGTGTTACTGGAAATGCAGATCTAAAACACGGAGGACACAAACAACTTTAGTCAAAGGTAAACTTCTTACTTGCCAGAAGAACTAACCAGGTTTTCACACAGACAGCATCATCTCCCTACCTGCTACCATGATACCTGCCAGATTGCACAGCTCTCTGTTTGGACACTGGATCTTGTTCATCACTTTCCTGGACTGAGATCGTTGACAGACCCTGTTACCACCATCAAGCTCTACCCACTGTGTTCAGACAGGACACAGCCATCCATCAGTGAGGGCACTGCCCAGGCTGGGGTCACCCTCAGATCCTGGCTTGCCTTTCCTCGGGGAACAACCAGCCCTTGCTGCTCCCTGACAATTATTTTGCAACCCAAAAAACTTTATGCTAGTCTTGTCTTTCCTTCTCCCTTTATCCTACACATAAGAAAATAGAATAGGATGAATAAAATGATATTTTTTTGTTTCCTTTGTTAATAATGGCGGGCCATACATATGAGATCATCTTATAACAGAGGGTCTTGCCTTCAGGTAAAGTATGTACCCTGTTTTTCAAACTAGGCACAAACCAAGGGGTCACAGAGACTGAACTAATTTGCACCCAGTACAACTGTGACTGAAACCTAAATGATTAGAAAGACAAAAAGAAAGCTTTTTGTCTTCAGCCAGACAAGCAGGAGCTCAGCAGCACACAGGCATGTGCAATTATTTCACTAGCTGTATGAGCTGTAGCTGCCTGCATAAAAAAAAGAGCTCTTTCATAACAAATCAGATAAATACACTTAGCTTTTGCAAAATAAATCCCTAAGACTAGCCGAATGTTATAAGCAGCCTTACATCACGTTTTCTGCCTCTGTCCATGAAAAGATATACGGCACATTTCCTTTCTCTGTTACAAGAGCTCCCCTTAGTGCCGAATATTGAATAACAGCTTTGGCTGCAAAGTCATCTGCGGTGGGCCCAGTTTTCCAGATTCTGGTACACAAGAGCCATTTGGTCCAGAAACTCAGGAAAATTTGGTCCAAAAATACAGGCCCATCAACTGAGCATATTTACTGCACGCTGGAGTGAAAAATGCAGTACTGAAATACTCGGATGGAAATGTGCATAACCTAGTCCAGTTTTACAACTGTAGGAGGTAAAAACCAGAGGCAGATTGCTTAGCAAGAAAAAACACCCTACTATCTGTTCTCAATCTACTGGGCCCAGGCTCTGGGAAGCTGCTTTGTCTTTTAACATTTTCGACTTTATCAGATTTATTCCAGGAAAGATTTCGCTACTCGAATACACAGTTAGATCCACAAAGTTCTTGTTCAAGCTAATGAAACCTGTAAATATTCATAAGATGGGCATGAGAGGTGGGTCTGTGCTTAGTTCATAGGCTGTTGAATTCAATGTTTCCCATTGTTTTGGATGGTACAGAGGACCCTCCAGCAAAGCTGCAGGATATCTAGACTCTTCCAACAGTGACTTCTGACTGTATTACCACTCCCAAAACTTTCCTTGAAAAACCAATGGTTTTCAGGGAAGAAGCTGATATGGGAGAACTCACATTGTCTTTCTGTAAATAACTGGCTCCCTCTAATTAGAACTGGGAGTGCAGAAAGGCTCATGTTGCTACAATGGCCTTGGGCGAAACACTGTCTGGCCCAACCAGCGCTGCTCCTGAAGCTCAGGGGAGCATGTGCTTCGCTGGGAATGTTGCTGCTGTCTGAACGGGTTCAGCATGTGCTGTCACTGCTGCTTGTCACTAGAGGATGGGGGGAAAGGTTCAGTTCATATCCATCGTTCTCTCCGAACTGGAAGCAACGGCACTGCCTTTTACCAAGAGAGTCCTTCAGGACTTAAATACAGCTGGTAGGATTTTGTGGAAAAGCACTGAGAGAGGGAGCTTGTGACATTCATTACATGCTGCTTAAAATGTCCCTTCTGCTCTGTGCAGACTTTCATCTTGTGCTCGCCTCCAGCGTTACTAGATGCAGTATCTGGCATACCTGTCGCAGACTTAGGACCATATTCAGAAAGTCTTAAAAACACATCTGAAGTGATTGCTTTCCACTGGCCCCTTGGCTTTCAGAGGGCTCAGCGTGCCTAAGGGCAGAGCTGACAGACAACCCAGTCTAGACCCCACAGAGTAATACTAAAGTTCTTTGTGGAATACATGTTTCTACAGCACTGAGGAAAGAAGCACTCATTTCTACTCTTGTGGTGTGTGGAGGATTTACTTTGGACTTCTGCCATAGCCAAAATCATAGAATTATAGAATGGTTTGCGTTGGAAGGGATCATCAAGTTCCAACCCCCCTGCCCTGGGCAGGGACACCTTCCACCAGAAACACGTTGCTCAAAGCCCCATCCAGCCTGGCCTTGAATCCCTCCAGGGATGGGGCAGCCACAGCTTCTCTGGGCAACCTGTTCCAGTGCCTCACCACCCTCACAGCGAAGAATTTCTTCCTAACATCTAATCTAAATCTCCCCTCTTTCAGTTTAAAACTGTTATCCCTTGTCCTATTGCTCCAGACCCTGATAAAGAGTCCCTCCCCACCTTTTCGAAGGCTGCCTTTAAGTACTGAAAGACTGCTACTATGTTTTTTATTACTTAAGAAATGTTGACTAATTCTTCTTCAGAGCTAATAAACACCAAGAAATTCTGTGTGTATCCAGAACACTTTGTTAAAGTTAAAAAAAAATCCTAAGCAACCTATCTTCCTCCAATTCTTTATTTGCCTTGGCTGGCTGCTACTGTTACTGTCTGTTTGCTTTTTTGCCACAAGGTCAAGCACCTACATCGTGACGTTTGTATTGTTGTACCATGGATATTGCATCACCTGTGATAACAGAAGTCACTGACATAGTCATAAAACAAATGGCAAGATTCCCACTGACTTTGGTAGGCTGGGATTCATGTCTGCCAGGCTGATTCAGAAAGGCTTTCTTCTGTTTAAGGACCTGCAAGCTTTAGGTGTCTTTTTGGCTTGATGACATCCAGGGCACCTACTGCATTCAAGTATTTAAGAATTAGTGAAGATTGCCTGTGGCCAAAAAAAGCACAGAAGTTACTCTCCGTTGACAAGCGAAGCTCTTGGTTTATAAAACAAATTATGGTTTCTTGACTGGTCCAAACCCACTTTCAAGTAGTGCCAAGAAGAAAAGCTTTCTTAAGAATATTTGTGGCACAAGAGACATGGACTCCGCTAAGTGGTGAAGCAAAGACGTTTATTGTTTCACTTTTTCAGCATATATAGTTTCTGTCTTTTGCTCACACACTGTGCCCTTTTCACAGACAGGTTGTGAGTGACTGTCCATACACCGTTGTGAGCAATACAATTGGCTACATTTAAATGTTTATCCTGCCTACGCTAATAAAACATTACTAGTTCGGTACACTGCTATCTGTTTGCTACATTTCACACCACACGCACATCAACATGTAAGGACATTGTTTTACTGATCTCAAGACCTCCTTCCCATCAATACAAGAACACCTGCTAAGCTCTCGCTCAGCAGCGCATCTCCAACTTTCTCGTTCTCCACAAATATTGTCCTGTGGTGGTATTATCAACTGTTCTGGTTTGGCTCACTGCTTCCTAAATATGAGGTGGGCCTCAGGATGGAGATGTGCAAGTGTTAAAGATGGACACAGCACAGAGTGCACAGTCCTTCATAAGAAGGCAGTTAGCTGAGACAAGGGGGGAAAAGATACAATAATAAGGGAGATGTGAGGGTGACTGAACAACGGAACAAGTTGCCCAAGAACAATGGGCTCTGCATCATTGGAGATCTTCAAAACCCAACTGGACAAGGTCCTGGGCAAACTGATCTAGCTGACACTGCTTGAGTAGAGCAGTTTGACCAGATGTTCTCAAGAGGTCCCTACCAGCCTTAACTACTGGCACAACAGCAGAGAAAACAACTGGTTCCAGAGGCCAAGGCTGAGAAGTCATTAGCAAAGCCTGCTAAAATAAGGTCAGGAACCACTGTGGCAAAGAGATTATGACAGATGTTCTCCATCGACGCTTCTGCGAATAGACTATTTCTGAATTGACTACCAATGCAATCAAATTCCTTATATGTAACAGCCAACTCTGCATAAGAAGTGCTAGAGTTCCAGAGTTCACTCTATCTTCCTTAGAAAGTACTAGGGAGGCATGGATACTTGAACTACGCCCACATTTTCTAATTTCTTCACACATAAGAGCACTCCCCTTCAGACTTTACCGCTTGCATAGCTATGGGGAGCACTGTAGAAACAGGATACTGGTTCATGTTTGTATGCTCGTCCTCCCACCATGGAGTATTCTGACTGACTAATGAAGGGGCATGCAGTAGGTAGCTGGGAGATCTGTTCCCAGGAAAACCTGGAAAGTACTCCAGCTAACAAGGCTTGGGACACCTTAAATTGTAGATTAAAGAAAGCCCAATGCCAAAGGTGGCAATTATTAGAGCAAATTGTCCTCACATCTTCCATTAACCCAGTGTACGCTCATCTCTGAGTCAAGGGAAGAGCACATCCTCCTCATTAGTGTCACCTTTTGCAAGAACTAGCATAATATCCTTTTCTCCCCCTTGGTTCCATTTTAAAGCATCACTGCAGAAAGTGCTTTCCCTAAATGTCTCCCACCTTGTATGAATTCTCTTATTTCTTCCCCCATCACAACCTCCTTGGCTCCAAAGATGCAACAAACCTTAGAGATCAAGAGTGGCCATTTGCGCCCAGCCTTTTTATCCTTCTGATGCAAAAATGACTATAAACAAATTTTAAATGTATTTGTTATGCCAGTTTTACACAATTACCTGGAGCTCAAGCTGTGGAGGGCTGAAATAAGCTAGACAGAAGTGCAAGCAATTATGTACATGGACAGGAAGGGGCCCCATCCCAATGCCTTGAACCCATGCGTTTAACACTAGCTCTGCCCATTGAGAATACTGATTCACCCATGAGCATGTCAGCAGTTAGAGATTGCATAAATATATTTGACTACATCCCATTGATCAAACATAGCAAGTTGGTGTCTCTTTGCAGGAAATCTTGATGGCATGAGTACAATAACAGACAGAGTAACACAAAGTACCTTTTCCCTGACTGGGTGTGCTATGTCTGTAGCAATTAGCACAATAGACCATGAGCTGGGAGGTTTCATACGGACCTATTGACTCGCTCTAAGTCAGCACACTCAGTTCTAAGCCCAAATTCATCTTGCAGTCAAGCTGCAAGAGTCCAAGCTCAGAAGCACATGTTTATGTCATGGTGAGATTTGGGACAGTTTGGGACAGCCACCCACCAGACTCCCCCATCCCCTACTTACCAAGGCCTTCAAGGGATGTTGTATGGCCAATGGCAAGCAGACAAATGGGTAAGGCTCTTTCACAGAACCCCTCTGTTATAACACAATATAAATCTTCATAGTCTAAACCTGCATAATCTGTAAGAAGTGTACTGGTGGGAAACAGCCAGGACAAAAGCCAAGCTCCATATCCCAACTGCTTTTCCTGCTCACTGAGCAGCACTGGGGTAATTGAAAATGGTAAATCACAGAGAGTAAAGGAAAGTGTAACTGTATGTTTGTGTTTGTAAGCAATTTTAGCTAATAACATGGATGTTCTTCCCCCTTGTAACAATCCCACTTAAATAAGATATAATAAACATTAAGCTACCAGCATCAGTTGTTACATTTAAAAGGTAATTGTGAAACACTTTCACACAGGATGCACGAAAGTGGGGAAGAAGTTATAGCTGCTGAAATACAAGCTGAGGGCAAGGTATGTGTACACGCAGCTCCCCATGCCCATACTCATGCCTGCAACCACACAGACCTGTGACCTCTCAGGTTTCACACCCCTGTCTCGTCCTACAACTCCTCTATGGGCAGCAAGAGAATCTACATTACCTACCTCATGGTGGTTTCACATTGGCAACCACACCAAGAGCCATCCCCCCAAGAGGCTGCCCTCAGAGCCCGCCATTCCTCCCTTCCTCTCAGTGGCAGCCATGACACCTGCCTGTCCACCGTGCCAGACCCCGCTGTTTCACCTTCAGAAACCATGTAGCCAGCTTCAGTTTTCCTGCAAGGCCTATCTGTGGAGGATGTTGGTTTTAAACTACAGAAAGCTCTGGTTTGTACAACTGGATCACGAGCACCTGTTTCAGGGTATTCCCTTCCAGGCAAAGACAAGCCCACTTACAAAATGGTGCCTGGAAGTGAAGGGGAATGCTTCACCAAGGTAGCCCTTGGCATCTAGCTAACACCAGCCAAAAAGGACACAGCAAGTGAAGAATTTGAAAGCCTCAAAATATATACTTTCCCATAGTACCTTAGATTACTAACAGATTTGTCAATTCATTCCCAGCACAGAGTCATTTTCGGTTTGACTTCACGGTTCTTCAGCTCTGGCCGTGCGAGACACCACAAAAGAGAAGAAGCTGCTCCTACTCCTGGTAATCCAGCCCTGACGTACAGCAATAGTACAATCACATATGCTGAGCTTAAAAGCAAATAAAATGTACTTTACACAAAATAAATTTAAATGTTTCTATTAATACGTTCTATTAATAAGGCTACTGAGAGCATAACTTTTTTTACAAAATCTAAGCTCTTGGCCTAGATGAGGATGTTGGTTCCTCTTTATAGAACAAAAAAAATTTTACCTTTTTTACTCTTAAAAATGCCACTAATGTTGCTAACATGAGTGACATTCAAATTCTGACAATAACAATGTCAGACCTGAAGAGAAATCCACTGGTGAAGAGGTGTAGACATGACTGACACACAAACATTTCTGAACCAAGAGACACAGAAAAAACACCTCACTGATTTCAACACCACTTGGATCCAACAAAGTAAGAATTGCTTGAAAGGGATTTGGGCCAAAACCTTATTAAAAAGCCCTTTCCCAAACCAGAAAAATATTCCTACACAAACAACGAAATCACAATCACCCCTGCCCCATCTGACACATTCCGGGATATTCCTCTTCCTCCTGAAGAGCTGGGAACCTCCATGGAAAGTGGGAGATGGGACAGTACTGCAGCCGCCCCCGGAAAGGGAAAACGGGGGCACAAACCACCCCATGGCAGGGTCACTGCCAACAGATGGGTGGAACAGCAAAGTTTCTTTCCTTCCACCCTCAAGGCCTTATCCTTTGAATTCAAAGCCATTTCTGGGCACTTAGCATCACTGTGGATGCAGGTTGTGTGCAGCTCTCCAGTATGTTAATTTCTTTCCAAGACTGAGGTAAAGAAAAAGACATTTTCTTCAAGAGTCCTCAATCTCAGCATGCTTTGGCCATCCCTGCTGCACAGAAACGTTACCGAGTACGCACATTTCAAATTAAATTGCCACAAACTTGCCATTAATCTGAATATTTCAACCAGGAAACGTCCTCTCATAAGTGCCAATAGGCAAATTTCAGAACGGGCTCATTTTCAGATGTCCTCAAGCACTTCATTTTACATCTGCTTTAGAAGGCACAGTGTCATCTGAATGTATACCAAGAACTGACACTTACTGATTTTCCACAGACTATTTCCTTCATGCTTAGGGTTATCCTAGTTCCAGGTACACATGCTGTCATTGATACATATATGTGTGGCACATGGACGTCAGACTCTTTTGATCACCAACACCAGGTAACAAATTGAAAGCATGAAGGGAGGCAGGGAACCCAAGGAAGCCACTGTTCCCCCTCTCTGCAAGTAAGCCTGGATATCTGAAGCCGAGATCTGAACCTCCCCCTGGAACAAGCGAAGACAGTTGAGTACTGATCACTATTAATGCCACAGAACTGTTACACTCTTCTCTTTGAAAAAGAAATTCACTTATTTGTTTGCTGACATGTCACTCTATTTCCCAAACAGTGAATACATTTTAAGACAACTCTTCAGGCTCTAGAAATCTCCTCTCATGTGAAGGCGTAATGCTCCTGTCATGAGCACTCATGCTTGTGGTGCCTGAGTGAAGGGCACCTTCCCAAGTGAAGGATGACATGTGTGCTGTCTCAAAATCAGGCTTTTTCAAAGACAAAATCCAGATTGCCATGGAGTCCTGTGTGAAAATGTTCCTGCTTAAAATGTCAAGGCATCCCTCCCCAGATCCCAGGACAGCTGGGAAAGCAGCTTCTCAGCATTCCTCTGAAAGCAACACAGGCTGCTTGTACAACAGAAGTTCCATCAACCTGTAACCTGTAAATATGATAGGAAATAAGAGGGATTGGGAATAAAAAAAACTGACCACAAAGGGGAAAAATGCTTTGCCCTATTCACCAGATCCTTTCACAAAGCTCCGGGAATGCTACTGAACCCTCAAAGGAAAAGGAAAAGGAGACTTAGGCTGAAAACGTGGCAGCAGCTCAGACCATACTGCTTATCTTGTCCTATACTGGCATCTCACCACTTAGGTCTGCAAGGTCAATGACTATATTAGTGTCATGTTATACTGCAGGAAAGGCCTCAGGGCCAAATCTGTTGCCTGTCCCATTGACTCATTGCTATGATATCTTCTTTGCTGATCCTGTGTGGCTAGTATGGGATCTCAATCTCCTTCAGAATCTGCAGGGGGGTTGTACTCCACTGTGGTAGGCATGAAAGACACCAATAACACCACAGCTTGACCCAGCTCCTCTTGGAAGGATTATTTATTTTCTTCTCTGGGCTTCTAGGCCACAAAGAGAAACCACAGGCTAGCACATTTTCCCCTGCTGGGCTCACTGTATTCCTGTTCCACACCAAGTCTATAGGCTCTTAACCTTCCTGTGGCCCAGAGAAGTGACAAGTCACTGTCTCTTCTCTAGGCTCCGTTCCTAAGCTCATGGATTGCTCTGCAAAGCAGCAAGGCTCCAAAGCAAAGCTGATCCATGTGCCACCACAGAAACTGCAGCAGAGTGCACAAGCTGGAGATACCAAAATGCTTAGCTTCAGAACGACAGCTGGAGTGGACCAGAAAGGCCCTTAATGTGCTGACACAGGCCATAGGACATTACACTGCCCTGCTGGATTATTTAAAGCTCTCCAAGACAGCAGCAAAGGACAGACCATTTCATGAAAGGGACTTCCTAATGAGACCTCAAGCTGGTTTATGAATCTGAAAGCTCAGAGAGAGTTCACAGTAGCAGACATGAGCAAGCCTTGCTGTTCTTTTGAGAAATCTTTCCCTCAGAGATATGCAGGACAGACACTAGAGCTCTGCAGACCTGCGAGGTTAATTTACTGCTTTCCTTCTCTGACGCAGCTGAGCATTCAGGAACGGACACACTCCACAGCTCCAGGGCAGACGTTAGCAATGTCTCTCTGAATCTGGTGCCTCCGCCAGGCTCTGCCTCATTTAAAAATTGAGCAGTTCTTGTTTTAAATATCAGGCAAATCACACAGCTCTTAGGCAAAAGGAAAGGGCGGAAATGTGGTTGCTCCTACAGGAGGCTGACAAACTTATATTGCAAAGGTTTGTAATATAAGGCACATAAACCAGGAAATAGACACACATGTATAAAGGCACATGTATAAATGAGCGTAGAACAAGCTTATAGTGAGCTCACCTACGTTCATACTGTTCAGAGCGAAAAAGAACGAGATACTCGAACAGTCTGTGCATCACCACTTTTAAAATCCTGTCAAGCTGTCCTCACAAGAAGCTGAAACTCAGCTCCAAATACTTAGATTAGGAGACCTTCAAGGAAAGGAAAATCCTTTTGTTTCATATACGTGCTTGTATAAACAGCATATTGCACAAAGGTCTGCTGTTCCAGAGCAGGTAAGTTTGGCTTCTTCCTCCTTCAATTCACTGTTATTTTCTAATTACCAACACCAGTCATCAAACATCGTCAATGAGGGATAAATATGGATTTTTATTTTTAATGCTAAGAAATTGAAGTCTAATTATTAATAACTCCAACAGGGAGATAACGAAGCACATTGGGAAAATGCAGTCATATTTCAGAGACAGAAAAGAATATGGATATATCAAGAAAAGGAAAAAATCATTCACTACAGTGTGCAAAGGTACATTATCTATACCGTTTCCATTAAAACTGACCAACAGACTCATGGGGCCAAGAGGTGTTACACAAAAGAGGAAGCACACAAAGCTCCTGTGTGATAAGAAAAAACGTGACACTATATATTACATATCATAAGGAAATGATCAGTGTCTCTCATGAACCTCTCAGAACAGGAGGCATGGGGCTTCAAACCATTCTCTTTGTCCCTAATTTTACCCTATTTCTCCCCCACTTCCTTTATCCTGTTTGTCTTAGAGATTCTTCCAGCTGTAAATGTTTGGAGATCAGGAATATAATCTGTTTGCTCTGTTCCTACAGTCTCCCTTACATACCTGCAGCTGGCTCATCACCCTGAGCTGGGACAACCCGTTGTCTGATCTGGTGTAGACAGTCCTATGATCTAGAGGCAAATTATATAGAAAGGAGACGTATTAGAATCAGAGATGCTATAAGTAAAAGCACATTGAAAGTACAACTTCTTAAGCCTGCTTCACATTATGAACTGTATGAATACATCATCATCAAACGCTGCTCAGTCTTTCAAACTGGGTATTAAGACATGCATAAAGACCATATCACGCAAGTCCGAAGTGCAGAACTCTATTTACCTGGTTTTATCTCCAAATACCCCACTTGCTCAAACTATGGTGTGTAGTAAAGTCTTGGATTTCCTCTACCTTAGACTTCACAGGATTTGTTCAGCCTCCTCCTGTCTCTGTGGGACACTGCAAGAGCACGATTTTCTAGGTTGAGAGATCACCCTGTGAACGTTCTTGCAGAGATGACATAGAACTAGCTATGCACTCTTGTTCTTTCAGGGGTGTCCTTACTTGGGCTGGGGGAATTATCTGAGAGGTTGTGTGGATTAAACTGCAGTGGAAAGATCGTCTTCTGGACATCCTCCTACCTGCAGCCTGAAACTCACCTTTCTCCTTGCCTACCTCTGCCTGTGTCAGTGTGTGGAACTCCCTACGCAGGTAAAAGGGTATAATGAGTATTTCTATTAAAAATATTGGAAATGTATTTTACATTGTCTTCTAGTGAATCTTAGCAGTTGGAAAAAAGGGGGGAAAGTCCTATGTAGCAACAAGCCATTAACTAAAAATTATTAGCCGAAGAGAAGCTAGGAGGAGCTTGAAATGGAAAGTTAGTTAATCACGGTGCCATCACCTGTATTTATATTTTGCTTTAGGCAATCAATTAACCCTTCTTTCTCAGTCACCTTATCTGGAAAATGTGGCAATACATTACTTACAAGCAGGCTGGGATTCCGAATCATGTTGTTATTTATTACAGGAGTGCCACAGCATGCTTTAAAAGTATTAGGAATGGTTATTATATGTGAGGGAGGACCACTTAAAGAAAGAAACCATGGTTTCTTTGCTCTGAATTATTGCTTAATATCAGAGAGTCAAGACAACCTAGGGTCCATGTTTATCAAGCACTCTGACCCTGTTCTCAGTGGAATCCAGTGTGACACAAAATTTGCCAAACTGTTAACAAAACATCTTTCTTCTGCAGGATACCTAAGGGGTCAGTGAGAAGAGCTGGAAGATTTCTGTGCGAAGGTACAGTGACGCAGCTAAAGGAAGTCAGCTAAACAGAGCAACAAGAAAGGCAGCCAGTGGAGAACACACTCAAGTATATACAAACTTGTGTCACTGGCATAGCGACTTCACAAGAGGAAGTTCGGAGATAGTCTGAGCTGGTTGTTGCTGTCTACAGCGACAGATAAAACCATGGTGACTACAAAACCCTTGCATGGCAGGCAAGCGAGTGGCAAGCTTGGGCCAGGGGTCAGAAAAGCACTTCAGAGTCCTATTTGTTAGTGCCACTCTGTCAGGCACAACCAGCTTTACCTCCCTGCCAGAAAAAAACTATGATGAAAGTACCCTTCACTTGCTTTATAGAAAATCAGTTCATTGTAGTTAAAACTGCTCTTGGAAGTGATTTGATTAAGCTGCCTGCCTTCGCACTGAAGTGGATGAGGAGCACTCCAAGACCCTGTTCTGCTAGTTCAGGCACAAGACCAGGAACCCTGAGGAGGTGGCCAGAGAGCAAACATCATCTTAATCCAGGACAGCTACTTTTGCAGTGACTGCCCAACAGCATCACCAGCTTGTTGTTTCCGTGGCATGTGTTTAAGTGTGTCACCGTTATCCCATTACAAAGTTGCCTTCTCCGTCATGGCAGATAAGGTACATTCTTGTGTAATGTCATTTATTTAACCAATCCCCCTTTGTTCAGTGGGGCATCTCTAAGCTGGAAAGGTTCCCCATAAGTGTTTGAAGAATCAAAGTCTAACACTGTTTTTTTTGGTGTGCTCTTGTAAACAGGCTTTCTCAAAACCTCTTCTCTGACCAAGGTTTATGAAGCTAATCTAAGTTGTCTGTGTCTCTTCCTATACTGGAGACAATGTCCTATCCTACCGGTCCCGCTTAATGGGTGAAGCAAAGCCTAAAGTTCTTTCTTAGTCTTCTAATTCAGGGTCAGTTTCCCATAAAAAATTGCAGTTTCTGAGGCCCTGTTCCACCAGAGGCATAGCTGTTAGCTCATCAGTAACATTGAAAGTCTTTCTGGCAGGCACTTCATGGCTTTTTTTTAAAGCACAAGCTCCAATGACTTTTCATATGTTGGGTAAGAGGGGGTGGATGCAAAGGTAAACAATCAAACCATGGGAGCTGCCAAATCAAACGCAGCGATGCCTGGCGGCAAGGAGGCAAGCGAGGCAGAACAACTGTTCTGGGGCAACACTCAGAGCAGAGAGGTCTCTCTTTGAGGCTTCAGCCTATCCTGAACAAACGGGTTTTATCCTTCTTCATCCTAACACCCACCAGAAAATAAGCCTGCTTCGGTACAAAACAGACTATGCTCAGAGCTGTCTGTTCTTACCATGACAATAGTTGTTTGGGTTTTTTCCCCCCTCACTCTTTCACCCCACTGTCCTGGTTTGAGGTCAAAATTGTACTGAAAGCATAAAACATTGATCGTGGCTGGCTGAAACCTTTGAAAAAAAAAAAAAGTCACAACATTTGTTTTCTCTGCCACAGTGTTTCTCTGAGATTTCCTATATGTGAACTTTTACTTTTTTTACTGCATTTTGGGACTGGATTTAGCTCTGATAGGAACTGAGCAGAAGGGTCTGTTCAGCCATTTCTCATCACATAATCCCTTTTCTGTTCCTTTCCCATCCCGTTTCCAGTGTTTTGACAATTAAGAATAAATGTTAAAGAACATTTTCTTACATAAAGGCATGACACACACAACTTCTGAGTAACAATCTCAGCTTTACTATTTAACTGCTTCATAAGACAAGTTAGAAAATCAAAATAACTTCCTGCTATGACAAGACAATGCCTGATTTTCTGGCATAAGCATTTAATATTAATGAGTCTGTCCCTTCCCCCCAAAAAATGAGAATCTGACTTAAAAATAACCTTAAACAACTGATTTTATTGTTTTTTATTTCCTTTCCCATTTATTAGACTCTACAATAAATTCAAGTGATTTTCAAAGTTTTATCTGTCATCACGAGACAGCTTTTTTTCAGGAGCTGGGGCATCAGGAAAAGCAGCAAGCGAGGTTAATGCTCACACACACATGCAAATTCATGTGAATTAGCAACTCTGGGAAGGAATCTACAGCTCCTGATGGCAATAACTGCTTCTGCTTGCTCTGCAAATAAGGTCATCTGAATATTTTAAGTAAGGTGGCTTTCTTTATTTTCTTCTCCTGCTTCATATTTTTACACTACAATCCCGAGCATCAAATCTTTTTTCTGACAAAAGTTGTTTTCGTGAGCTCATCCTGTCCTTAACTGAAGGAGTCTGTCTTTTGCATGTTTGGTTTTTTTTTAAACACAGGAGTTTTCTTTCCCCCCAAGAGTTCATTCAGGCCTCAGATAAAGGCAACAGAAGAAACAAATAAGACACAGAATTTTAAACAGCCTAGAAAAATCCCTTCACCCAGTTAATTGTGTAATCTCAATTTTGATTGTATAATACTGCAAGTGCCTGTTGGAGCATTCCAGGAAATACAGGGAATACATAATGAAACAAAAGAAAGAAGTTCTTTCCAGCTTTTTCTACTCAACATAGAAAAGTCCTAAAACGCAAAGTTCCATCTTTTCCAATTCACTTCCAAAGAGAAATTTCTGATCTTTAAGCCTACATTGTTGGACTAGATGATCTTTACGGTCCCTTCCAACTCTAAAAATTCAGGGAAAAAAATTCAGGGAAATCGTTGACTTAAAGTAGTTTAATTACTCAAGGCAACAAGCTCTCCCCTCAATAGAAAAGAAAACTGAAAAAAGCAGCAGAAATGTCACTTTTAAGGCTATGAAAGCAAACACAAAGAAAGGAAAGTTTTGAACTAAGCATGCTTTATATTCCCCTCCTAGAATACCAGAGAAGCAACTGCAAAGCTTCTGAAGCTGAAGGGCTTATATATTTCTGTCCTCCTAGATTTGTGCCCTAGGTGGAAGCTGCAAGGCCTGCACTTCTCCATTCTCAAAACCTGACAGTTGCCACAAAATCCCTTTGTGAACCAATTACATTATGAGGTAGCAGGATTGAAGGTTTTCTCAGCAAATTCTTTGGAACAGGTGCTTCTTCCTGTTTACCAAACCTACACATTCTATATAAAGCAAAAATCTTGCGCAAAAGCACTTCACGCAGGCCTTTCAAGTCTCAAATTCTCAGCATGAACACTGCTTTTTTAGCATCCAACCCCTGTTTCTCCATAGCTTGTTGATTTGCAGGGAGGCTATCCTGCTTCTTTACTGTGCTGCCACCACACAATCACAGCATCTTCACGGTTGGAAGGGATCTTTGAGATCATTAAGTCCAATGACAAAACAAACAAACAAAACCCTCACAAACAGACACAAACCAACAATCTTGGCCACCACAGCATGCCCTGAAGTGCCACACGTACACGTTTCTTAAATACCTCCAGGGATGACAACTCCACCACCTCCCTGGGCAGGCTGTTCCAGTGCCTGACCACCCTCTCAGGAAAGGAATTCTCCCTCATATCTGATGTAAACCTCCCCTGCCCCAACTTCAGACCATCTGCTCTGCTCCTGTCACAATTCCCTTGGGAGAAGACACCAACCCCCACCTCTCTATACCCTCCTGTCAGGGAGTTGTAGAGGGCAAGGAGGTCTCCCCTCAGCCTCCTCTTTTCCAAACTAAACCTGCCCAGCTCCCTCACGTGACAGACATTAGTAGGTCCCAGAATAGTAAGAGGAGCACTGTTCTACCGCAACAGCAACCCAACGCTATGGGACCATCCCATCACTGATCCCAATTTGCCAGTTGACCATCCCTGACCTTTTTATCACTGGTCTCTTGAATTATGGGCCTGTTTAACCACACGCTAGATATGAGTGGGGAACACTGATGAGTTCCTTAACTTCTCTGGGTCATGGCACTATCTTGCCTGAGAAAGTCCGCCTCAGTGAGATCCAACTACTTTTCCCACTACTTCAGCACTGGCTGAACCCTATTTGCTTATTTGACATATGTGTGAGAAGAATACTGAAAGCTGGCTCCCTCCATAAGGCCCTAAGATGCCTGTGTTGGGCTGCACAGTAAGGAAAACCTTTGGTTAAGTAAACAGTAATACATGTGAAGTACATGGGTCTGAGCAGCTACCCAAATAGGAAACTACACCTTCATCAGCCCTAATGGGATTACTTAAAGTACATTCCTTGAAGCCAACCGTTAGGAATCCAGTTCTCAGCCTTGATGACCTTTAGGCCAAAATCCTGCCCTCTTCTTCACCTGCCCTCTTTCCACACTGGCTAGACAGCAGTTCGGTGCATTTATGTCAGATAAACACCTTGAAACCCTGAAGAATAAGAATTACTCTTAGTGCAACCTCTCTGGAGTCCTAAAGTACTACCCCAGGACACAATAAGCAAGAAATTATTCTTACATAGACTGGCAACTTTTGACAAAGATACGGCCAGGCCTTCCACACGCAGCGCCCACCACCAGCAGGGCCGGGCAGGGCGCCCTCCTTAGCCCCCCCAGCCCCAGAGGCAGCCTGCCCAGGATCCCCCTACCCGCCCAGACCCCTTTCTCCTCAGAGGGCACCAGGAAAGGCCATGACCGGTAGCGGCGCTGCCTTCTGAGGCATTTTAGCAGCCATTTAGCCGCGCGGCTCAGCCCCGCTGCCCTCAGCGGGCGGGCGGGCGCCAGGCATCTCAGGGCTGCGAGAGTAAGAAAGGAAGCGACGCGGCACCATGACGGAAGCCCCAAACCGCCCCTTTGTACCCTTCTCCTCCCTCCTCCGGGGCGGGGACAGCGCTTGCGCGGCGGCTGAAAGTTTGAGGGGGGAGCACGTGGGGTGTGGAGTAGGGGCAGCGGTGGGGCTGGCTGCTCCTGCAGACGGTCTTGAGAGCCCTTCTGTGCTCTGCCTCTGTCTCGCCGCTCGCTCGCCATGGCCCCCGCCGAGATTCTCAGTGGCAAGATAGTCTCCGCGTACGTACCCTGAGGCCAGCCGTCTGGCGGGAAGGGTCTGTGGGGGGAGCCGTGGGGTTCTTTTTTTTTACCTTTCGGGTGGCCCTAGTGTGGCTGGCGGGGTGGGGGGGGTGGGGTGGGGGGTGTCCCTGGGGGCGGCGGCGGCGGCGGCCCAGTGGGGCTGTGGCGGCCTGTGCTCCGGGGCCGAGAGTGGTTGGAAGGCGCCCTAGAGATTTTTCAACGCTGTTCAAGGCTCGCTTCTATCTGGCTGCAAAGCAGGAATTATTAAGGAATTATTAAGGAATTATTAAGTGAAAGTCGTGTTGACGATGGCAAAGTGGGGGGGGGAGAAGACTGCGTTGCCCGCCAGAAAGCCGGTGGTGCCCCTTGCTCGGTCCTGGCAGCATCCAGGCCCTGCGGGGGCTCAGCATCTCTGCCCTGAGGCGTGTGCCTAGGCGGGCGTGCAAGGTGTGCCAGCTCACACACCGGTTTTAGAGTGCTCAAGGGGTGTTTTCCAAGCAGGAGTTTGCCACCAGTGCTATAGGTGCAGGGCTCTTGCCTTCGTTTTGGTCGTGCCTTTTTAAAACAAGAGAAGTTAACACGCGTTTTGGGTCAATGTGAGGGTGAGCATTTGCAGGTGGCCTGCCAAAGCTGTTTGAAAGATTTGGCAAACCCTAAAGGAAGAGGCTTTCTTGTGCTTTTTGGCTTTTATTTGGCTGGCAAGACTTGAGTATAGGTGAACCTGTGTTGTCTCTTCTAGTTTGCTTATTTTTCCCTCTGCTTGCATATTTTTTACCCGGTGATTTTGGGCCAGTACCACTGGGTATTGCAGTTTCTCAGTCTTGTGTGCTTCCTCAGACCTTATGCTTTTGGCAGTCTTTAAGCCAGCAGCTCCACAATGCCTGTGTGTGGTATTTGGTCATTCACCTATTGCAGGTTTCCTTTTTTTTTTTGGCATAGAAACTGCTCCTGAAGTGTAGCAAGTCCTTTCAAGCTACAGCAATTTTGGAGTGACTAGAAATCTGAGAAGATGATAGCTTGAGTACAACAGGTGTGTTTTGGAGGTACTCTGAGCCTCCACCCTAAAAGTTCTCACTTCCTTTGCAGTACATGTTGCATAAGTTACTTTCTTTAAATTTATAGAGACAGAGCTGAATTTCTTTTATTTCTGCTTGTTTTCTATATTACAGTAGCAGTTGCTCTCACAGATGAGGACCTTTAATGTTGTGCAAAGACCTGGGAAGAGACATAAGCTTTGACACATGTCTTTAGACACATGCAGGAGAAAGGATTGCTTAGTTTCCAGCACAGCTCTGAGGTGTTTGGCTGAAGCTGTCTTCTAAAGGCATTACATTTTGACCTGAAGACAGTACAAAATGGAAAAACAGTTGCCGCTGTACAGCTATCCTACTTCAGTTCCTTTGTTTCTGCTATATTTGTGTCCAGTGTAGTAAAAACATCTTATGCTGTATAGGAATGTGCCTTATGTAGTTGTGATTTTTTCCTTGTGTGCTACTTGAAGGAGCTATGAGGAAACTCTCCTTTTCCAGAGACCACCCTGAGACCAAGAGTCTGGCAGCAGCAGCAGAAGCGATAAGCATGTGGGGGTTTTCTAGGAATTTTCAACTGAAGTGCCTGTTTTAGAAGGGGAGTGTTTTGGATAATTTTGCATAATTTTTTCAGATGCTGTCTTTTAAGGGGCGTTTCTTGTTACTTTGTCCTTTAATCAGGAAAAGTATTTGTTTGTAAGTCAGTCAAATATTAACAAATGAGGTGAATCAATCAAATAGTGTTCTCTGTGTGTTTTAAATCAGAACTCCTAAGTATTGTCAACTTTCTTCTGCCATCAAGCACCTCTTCTGTAGAGGGATGCGAAGAAAAAAAACTATTTCAGGGTCATGTCAGTTATTTGAACAAAAATTGGGTAGATAGTGACATTCTTATTTTTGTAAAACGTGAAGAGAATAAAAGCTTTGTGTGAGAGAGAACGTCCGTGTCTCTATAAATAAGAATTGTGAATGGGAAGGAGAACATACAGGGTGGCAGAAATCATTGTGTGTGTGGAATTAATGGTGTTAAAGTTAATGCCTCTCTCACTAAGGGCTGCTTCTTTCAGTAGAAACAAACTCTTACACTGGGACAGTCTGGGAGGTATTGAATATTGGATTGGTTATGCATCAATCTGTACTGGTTAGTTATCTCTGAGTGGCTTTCCTCTGCTTCTCTGAGTGGCTCTTTAATAATTCAGCCTTGGATTTTGGTGCGAGTTAAATTTGCCTCATTGGAAAATGAGCTGCAAAAGATGAGTTATTGTGTAGCAGTGAGTAAATAAATACCTATTAAGAGGTAGAGAAACAGTGCTTTAAGTATGAAGAATAGGGAGGGTTGGAGAGAATCAAAACACAGTATTCTCAACCTTATTTTTTATTAATATTATTCACTTTCAGATAGAGAAACAGAGTATTTTTATTGTAAGAGATACTCAGAGCAAAATATTGTAGCGGCTCTTCTTTACAGCTTCTGTCTGCTGCAGGGAGCTGTGTGTTCCTTTGTTACCACCTGAAGTAGACAAGATTTGGAAACTCCTGCCTTGGCTTGAATTGGTTGATAGGACCAGGAATGGTCCTATCCTGGTCTGGCTGAGTGGCTGATGAGTTGTGATGGCAGGGAGGACTCAGCACCCCTCACAGCCCCTAGTACTGGGGCAGATAGTGCTTTGAGTGTGAAGTACCATTAAAGTACTGGATATAGCCATGATTGGGCTAAACTTATAACTGGAGGTAACAGTGCAGTAAAGATGACTCTTCAGCCTTTTCAGACTGGGCCTCAAAAGTTTTTTGGAGTTCCTATTGGAACTCCAGCATCTGTGAGATCTCATTTTCGAGGTCCTACCCAGAGTGTTTCAGGCATGCATTGAAGGGTAACACACTGCAGATGTGCTAGGTTGAAGTCAGCTGAGTGGTCCGGTTCTGCTCACTGCCACCCAGCATCCCCAAATAGGAGCAAGAAACCCTTGTATTAGGTGCTGTACAGACAGAGAATTTAAAAATGGGACCCTGCTCCAAAGACATTACAAGCTAGGAGAAAACACCGTCTCATGGACAACGTGGCCACAGGGGCTGTCTTCTGTGCACATCAGCACCAGGTTACATGGAAAGGAGGAGTCCTAAAAGAATTAATATGTAGAGGACTGGCTTGGGGAAGGGTGGCTGGAGAGCTGCCTCATAGAAAAGGAAGGTGTTGGTTGACAGCCAGCTGTATATGAGCCAACAGTGTGCCCAGGTGGCCAAGAAGGCCAACAGCATCATGGCCAGCAGGACTAGGGCAGTGATTGGATATTAGGGAAAACTTCATTGAAAGGGATATCAAGCATTGGAATGGGCTGCCTGGGGAAGTGGTTGAATCACCATCCCTGAAGGTGTTCAAGAGACAGGTAGATAGTGTTTAGAGACACGGTTTAGAGGTGTTTTTGTCAGTGTTAGGTCAGTGGTTGGACTTGATCATATTAAAAGGTCCCTTCCAACCTAGATGATTCTATGACTGCCATGTCCACTTTGTGGAAAGATGAAAATTGTGCTATTGCTGTTTGTAGAGACAGACCATTGTAAATAGGGCCTAGAGTATTGTCTGTTGTGCTTGTAGCCCTACAAATGTGGATTGAGTCCTTGCCTGTTTCTCTTATGTTGTCCTCTGATCAGATCACTTGATATTTGGGTGTTGTACGTGGTATCTGTTTTGGGGTGCACACCTGATTGGTATGATTGATGTTCCAGTATGGGAAGCTGGTCATGACAGTTCATGGTATCATAACTCATGTTTGGGGCAAACTCTTCTGTGTAAGTTTTAAAACCTCAGCTTTATGTGAAACTTAAACTCGGTTGTTCTGTTGGCAGTCAGTCATATTTGAGAAGTTCTTTAGATGCTGCCTGTCCCATCCTCTATAGGTGATTGCTTCTTCAGTTCAGCCGTTTTGTGGCCGTCCTTGGATTAATGTGCTGGACGTGATAAATTATCTGACCTGAAGAGTGCTCATGGAAGTATTTGAACTGACACAAGCAAAAGAATGGTTAAAAGCCTTGGGAGCGTGGAAGTGGTAGAAAGTAACAGGCACTTTTCCAAGGAGATGACGACAGTGTGCCAGGATCACTCAGGAGCATGAGACAAGAGGGCAGGAAGGAGACTTGTGAACTGCTTCCAGCTTTGTTGGCTAAATGATGTCTCACCTCAAGTGGAGCCATCGACTGAATTACCATCAGTGTTCAGATAAACTTTCCAAAGGCATTTCCCATCCCAGTGCTGCTGAGACAGCCAACTTGTGACTCTCCCTAGGAGACACTCCTCTCTGTCTCTTCTTTGGGGTACCAGTAGGATGTTTTGTGGTGTGCTTGCCTGTAGCTGCTTCACGGTATTTGTAGGTAATGCAGTTGTCCCACTAGGGACACGGTGGCAAGGTGGTTTGGAGAAGGGGAAGCTTGTCTGTCCACGCTGCAGTTGTTTGTTTGTCCTGGGGGCAAGAGCAAGCAAGCTGCAGGCTGTAAGGAGGAATGGCTGTAGGGACAACAGCTTTGACCAAGCTGGTGCAGGACCTGCGGAGGACCATCAGCCTTATATGGCCATTTCTGGTGGGCCCCATCAAGAGCATTTCTGCTGCATGTTTCTGAAACCTTTGAGGAATCTGTGATCCAGGCAGTAAGTAAACCCTCTCCTCTGGGGGCCAGGCCTCTTATCACTGTCTCTGAGGAGGTCCCTGCCAGGTTGTAAGTTCTGGTGTAAGACACCAGAAACACAGCCTGGTGTCGTCTTCAGTGTGGTGATGTGTGTGCTTGCCACCCAAGCCGTTGTGTGTACCTAATCCCATAGGGGTAGGTCCGTGCGTGAGGAAGCACAGACATGGGAGCTGTGCTTCTTTCTCCATTGACAGTAGAGCTGGAGGAGCGTGGTCTGTCCTTTGCCGTTCTGGGAAATTCACTTCATGAATTTAAATTCAGCTCACTGCTGCAGTCCAGAGAAGGAAAAGCTACCAAGTCCTTTAATGTTTGGACCTCCCTTTTGCACTGTATGCTTAGAGCCACGTGCTGTCCTTAACCTGTGTGGACCCTGGACCCTTTGTTTGCTGTGCGAGTTTGTTTGTGGAAGAGCGTGTGGGCACAGGAGGGGTCTTAGCTTCAGAGGGAAGGCTTTTAGAGAAACAGCCGTGTACAACTGCAAATTTATGTTTGAAGATCTTAAAAGTGTTTTCATGCAGCTAGTAAAAAATGAGAGGGCTGGAGCACCTCTGCTATGAGAACAGGCTGAGAGAACTGGGGTTGTTCAGCCTGGAGAAGAGAAGGCTCCAGGGAGACCTTAGAGCAGCCTTCCAATATCTGAAGGGGCTACA
>JAOQGH010000040.1:14976103-15023027 GCA_025769975.1 Gallinago jamesoni | reverse complement strand
AATTCTTTGCTGTGAGGGTGGTGAGACACTGGAACAGGTTGCCCAGAGAAGCTGTGGCTGCCCCATCCCTGGAGGAGGGGTTCAAGGCCAGGCTGGATGGGGCTTTGAGCAACATGGTCTGGTGGGAGGTGTTGGCAGGGGGTTTGGAACTGGGTGATCTTTAAGGTCCCTTCCAACTCTAACCATTCCATGATTCTACATTGTTCTTTTATCAATGTGAACTTCTATCTTTGTGAAGACCTGAAGTCCACAAATAAATTTTGCAAACTGTAGCGCTAAGTAGCTGCTTGCTTGCAAAGGTTATTTTGTAATGTATTTGTAAATTTGCAGCGTTAAAACAAGGATTTTCTTTTTGTTTGTTTGGGTTTGTTTGTTTTCCTTAATTTTCTCTTAGACCTTTGCAGCTGTGGCTTTTGTGGTAACTAGAGATCAGTGGTACTTAACACTAGGTGGCTCTCTGACAAGTGATTTCTTGATTTCAAGGCTCCTGAAGCAAACCAGCGCTGGCAGAGCCGCTTTGTGAGCGTATTAGCTTTCTTCTGTAGCTGAAGGGGAAGTGAGCTAATGCCTAATTCCAGAAAATGACAGCAATATAATAGGTGAACAGTCATGGCTGCTGGAGGTGACAGCATGCTGCAGCCCTGCCTCACAGATGAAAACTAGACCCTTGGGTGGGCTCGTTTCTCCTCCATTGAGAAGAGTGGATTAAAAGTAAAACCCAGACGTTAGACCCTTTCTACTTGACTGTCCCTTATGAGGGCTTTATTGGGTCATAAATTATATTTCATGTTTGTTTGCATTTTTTTTTTTTTGTTTGCAGGCCACAAACTGGTGCTGTGCCTTCCTTACTGGAGCACCAGAGGCTGTTCCCAGAACTAGCTCCCTGACAGAGCTGGTCCAGAGCACGTGCAGGGGGTTTCTGATGCTCCTTGAGATCTCTGCACTGTCCTTACGAGCGGTTTGTGAGCTCAGGCCCTGTTGTGCCTGCAGCTGTAACTTTGGTGCCTTCTCTAGGGGCTCACAGCTGGTGATTTTGTTATCCAGAAGATGAACTTCTGTCGCTCCAGCATGAAGAATTGCTAGGACAAGCCTTGCTATGACACTGTTTTCTGAACTCATCAGCCAGTCTTAGTGTTGAGTCTTTTACAGAGGTGGTAGCTAAAGGAAACCTGTGAACTACTGTTTCTTAAGTAAGAGTGAAAACAACCTCTTTTATTAAAGCTTGAGAAACTTTGAACAGCTTGGCCAGACACAAGCACCTATAAATACTCTGACCTCCCTGCTCAGGTGCAATGGAGCTCTGACAGAGTGGCTCGGGAGGCAGAAGAGGAGGTGCATGTTTTGGGACACAGCAGGAGGCTGTGTGATTCCCCTGAGATGGGACTTAGGATAGCCTCAGGGCTGTTTCTGGCTGGGCCAGCTGCGACTGTCTCCTGGAATCAGTGCTGCTGGATTGCATGTGTTCCTCCCAGTTCCCTTTCTTCTTGCCTCTGGCATTTCTGATTCGGAGCTCATCATTCCAGTATAGAGTTGGCTCCCCTGGCTGTCTGTCATCGTGGAGTTTCCTGATAGGGTATGAATCGCAGCCTCCCAGTTGGTATCAGCTACTTACTCTGTCCCCTATCCTTGCTGTTCGCTTTTTTTAATGAACTGGCACCAACAGCGCCTCCTCCAGTCTGGGAAGTCTGGTTCCACTTGAGAGATCACAGACCTTCCGATATGGATTTGAGGGTAAAATGAGCACAAGAAGACCACCTGCGTTTTAAACAGTAGGGTGTTTGGAGCAGGGTAGATTTGCTCGGTGTGATGGTAGTGCCTTCTCATCTTTGAGAATAGTGAGTGGGACACGGGCTGGAGATCATGTGGAGGAGGACAGACCTTGCAAGCTTCTAGTGTCCTGTGAGTTTTGCTTACCTGGCTTATGCCTCTCTGAGTGTCTTCTACATTTGCAATGAAGGGCTGCAGTGCCTTGAAGCTGTCAGATGGGCATGACTGGTTAGTTCTTGCTGAATCCCAACTGCCTTCCATAAGGAGACAGAGCAGTGGTGCTGGCTGTGCACCCAGGCTTTGGACAGAATTTTAAATTTGAAAGAGCACACTGGGCCTGGCACCAGGACCTCTTCCCCAGCACCTTCCCTGGTGAAGGATCAGGCACGTGGGGCCAAACAGTGGTTAGAAATTAGAGAGGAGTGTGAGGCTGGGGAGGGTGGTGACAGTGGCTTTTGAGCTGTCTGCGGTGTATTTATCAGTGATGGGTACCCATTATCCCCAAAACATTGTATTGTAAACTGGGTATGAGTTGACATCTGACTAGATTGACTAATCAGTGGATCCTTTCATGCTTCCATTTCAAAGTTGTGTTTTAATAATTGTATCATTAAACTTCTCTTTGGTGAAAAGTTGACCTGAGCTCTTTCAGGGTTTAGCTGATTTTTCCTCACTGCTTCGCCTCTGTCCACCTCCCATCCTCCTGCCTGATCCCATGGAAAAATCTTTGCCTTGTTTGGAAGCCCTGGGGCTGGGGGAATTTTCTCACGTGCATGTTGGCAAGCACAGAAGCAGACTGGAGGCAGGAAGGTGGGTGTAGGGTCTGCTGCATATTCAGCCTGAGTTAGACCAAACAGGCAAGAAATATGGGCACATAGTATTGACCGACTGTAGAAGAGCTGTATCTTTGGGTACCTCCTGTTTTAACTATTTTCTGGAGTTTTACCATTGTAGGTTCCTCATCCTTTACCCCAGAACAGCATGTGTGACAGTGTTGACTGGTGCGAGTGGAAGACAGGTAGATTTGGTATAGTGTATGTGGAAAGAGGATGTGCTTTTGAGTAGGGCATTTGAAATCGCAGGAATTCCCATGACAAATTTTGTACTTTTTTTTAATCTCGTATCCTATGAGACTGTGAAGAGGAGGGGGAAAAGCACAATATGGACTTAAAAAAAAAAATGTTTAAAAAATTAAATAAGTTTGAAACTTCCAAAGTGACTTAATGATTTATGGACATTAAACTTGTTTGGAGATTGCTGGGACTTGTGAACTCAAGGCATAAGTATTTGTTTGCCAGTCTGCCCATCTGTCCTGACTTATCACATATGTATGAGAATTCAGCCCCTTGATTAACTTCTACCTTGTTGGTTTTCTTTCCCTCTTCAGACAAGTGAGAGACAGACTAAAGCAGCAAGTTGTTGAGATGAAGGAGAAATTTCCAGGCTTCAGACCAGGACTGGCAATCTTGCAGGTATTGTTTAATGACAACTACAGAAAATCTGTGTTGCTTTGCAATGGTAAGCACACAGCTGATAAGCTCAATCAAAGCTGCCTTGCAATGATAGTGTTTCATAAGGACCAGAAGAGCAGAGTTCCCTGTGGGATGGTAACACAGTTCTGTGATATCTTTTCTCCAAGTACTGGGGCCCAAAAACACTGGGTTGGGGAGGGGAGGATGTTTTTGTTTGGAGTTGTTTTGTTGTTTTGTTTTTTTCCTTTCATCAGACCTCTGCAGATCTGAGTGTTATGTTTGTGAAATGGTGAAAGTAGGCTTTTTGCTTAGTAAGAGTAAACAGCGCTTGTTGCCTCTATCCCAAGTTTCTGTATATCTGTGAGCCCCAAAGCCTGTAAGCTTTCAAGATATGTGTTTGTACCAGAAATCTTTGAAATGGGGTGTTTAAGGAATTTGGTCTGCTTTTATGTCAGAACATGGAGAGAGATTTGGGGGCGGGGGGAGGAAAAAACCATAACCAAAACCACCTTTGGACAAGAAGACTTTGAGTGGAGGGGATGGAACAAAATCCCATTGCTGAAGGTGATGTCTGACCAAAGTGTGAGTGCTAGAGTTTAGAAGTTTGGGCTGTGTTTGGTGGAATTGAAGTGATTTTTAAATTTTTTTTTAACTTGCAGCTATAACATATGGAAACTCTTTGTGCTTAGATCAGAAGGTGACTAACAGTAGCAAGTGTCATGTAACAGGAAGGAACTGTGTGGCCACAAAGGACTGATGGACTGTAAATGGCTGTTTAGAGAAGTGGTTTCTGTCCTTATTCAGTATTTTGGGCTCAGGTGTCTTCTCCTTAAAAGAAAGGAAATTTTATTTAAAATTATTGAGTGATGCTTTGATAGAAGTTGCTGAACTGCTGACCTTGTAAATGGTCTTCAAGAGTTGATGTCTTGTAGTATTACTGGATTTTTTTTCCTTGGTTAGCCTGTGTTCTCTCCAATCCTGGGCTGTCTCAAGAGTCCTTTACAACCTGTTTGCTCTTTGGCTTCATGACACTTTTGCAGGCTTATCAAACAGTCTGGGCTTGGAGTTCATCTCCTAATACTGATGTTCTTAGCTGTGTATTTTTCAATCAAGTCAGGACAATTAGCTGTTTCTGGTATGTAGCACCCCACATGATATGTGCCCTTAAGAGGTATTTAGTGTCCTCTGAGCTCAAAGAACAAGTCAGTTAATATTTATTTTTGGTCTATAGTCAGGAATGCTTTTGCACAATATATGTGGTCTGTTTGCTGACATCTCCTGGTGTCTGCTCTTTTCCCTTTTTCCTGCCCTGTGTGAAGCATACCTTTTCCTAAACCCAGCAGTCTTTAAATGGGAGACAAACCCTTTATCAGAGTCTAGGGAAGAGGAACCACCATATGCTGGCTGATCAGGAGATGCAGGCACCCCTGCAGCTTGTAATCTGTGGGAGAACCAGTGATAGCTACCAAGTACCAGGGAATGGCAAGAGTCTTCTTATCAGCCTTTCCTTATTTGACCCTCATTTTCTTATGGTTACACAGAGTATTACCTTTAACAAAACATACTGGATGTTTCAAACAGTCTTCTGAAATGCTGTTGTACTGTCATCAACCAATACTGCCAAAAACTTACAGGCATTTGTTCCACATGCTGATCTTTGTGCCTCAATTGGTTCTCGTTTTGTTGGTTTGTCTTTGGTAGGAAAATTCTCGAGGTACAAAACAGCAGTGGAAGAAATTTCTCCATCGAGATACCTCTATGTGCATAAAATTAAGATTCCTGGTTGTCAAAGAGGCCCAGCTTTTCTGAAAGCCTTAATCAGATAATTGGATGTTATCAGCACCTGCTGATCATGTTAATTAGCTAGAGATTTAACTTTCTCAGATGAGATGGCAGGTGGTATTTTTTTCCTTTGGAGAGCACTGTGTTTCTAAGATTTTTTTCAACAGGTGTCAATAGCGTTCGTGCAGGAGCTCAGACAACTTGTCTTTAGCTGCCTTTTACTTGAAGGAACACTTGCCTGGTAGCTCCAGATACTGGTAGCCTCTAGCAGGGTGTTTTACAGTTATTTAAGAATACCTCTGTCTCCATGGTGTAGCTCAAGGGAAGCCAAGGGTTAAGCCCATCTCAGCCTCTGACTGGGTCTCTGTTCTGCAGTGTGACTCAACTGTCTTTTCATCCTTAGGTTGGAAATCGGGATGATTCGAACCTCTACATTAACATGAAGCTGAAGGCTGCTGCTGAGGTAATGCCCAAACTCTTAATATTTCTTTTTACCCTCCTACAGTAGGTCAAATCTGAATATGAAAAAAACGGATGCAAATCAAATAGTTTGTCAAAGCTCTGCCCGTGTTGAAGGAACCAATGTTGGCCTGAATTCCTTGCTATGAGGAAGTATTACAGGTGTGTAACCTGACATTTGCCGAGTGGGGTACTCTGGTAACAGCAGAGGTTTGTGCTGCTTCTTGTGTGATCGTCTCCTAGATAACATGTGCCTGAAGTGCTCCTGCTCTCTCCTTCCTAACCTGTGGCTGTTCACTTACCTTCCCTGAATGTCTTGTACCTGCAGTTGTCTTGCGTCTCTCACCAAGTAGTGCATTACAGCAGATGTACCTACATCTACTACAGCAGGGCTGGGAACATAGATGAGTTTCTCTAGGTGATAGCTGGCATCTATACTGCTGGCATCTCAAGGCAGTATGCTTTTAAGCCAAGATGATGTTGTTCATGTACAAAAGCTGAATAAGACAGTTGAGGTATGGACCAATCTAAGTAGGCAGAGCACTAATCTTTCATCTTCTCTGTCACTGATGGTATTTCCAAATAATAGGACTGTAGACACAGGAACAGGAGATGGAGCTGGGAGATGTGACAGAGTGTAGCTATGGCTGGGCTGGACTGAGAGAATAGCCAGATCAATCTCTGGTGTCAATTCAGAAATCAGATAATTTTGTTGGTGTTCTCATTTGCAGATTGGGATCAGTGCCAATCACATAAAACTGCCAAACACAGCAACAGAAGCTGACGTAAGTAATACAGCCAGTAGTGGAAAAAACACGTGATTTGAGCTTAAGGAATGAACTTACATTGGCCCTCTTATCTTATAAAAAAAAGACTGCTTCCCATAAGATATTAGCTCATGAAAAAAGAACTGGAGCCTGCTGAGATCTTTTTATTTTTAAAAGAAAACTAGAACACTGCAATTAAAAATCTAAAAACTTTAACAGGTATTTTTATAAAAATAAAAATTTGAGTCACTTATGTTCTTAAGTGGAAAAACAAAACACATATTGTGTGTCTGTTAATCCAGACAGGATTGTGCCTTTTCCTTTGCGTCAGTCATATTTCAGTTTATCAGTCATTAGATTTTTGGTCTTTACTTGTTGCAGGTCCTCAAGTGCATTGCCTCTCTGAATGGAGACCCTGCTGTTCATGGCTTTATAGTGCAGCTGCCACTTGACTCTGATAAACCCATCAATACAGAAAAAATAACCAATGCTGTTGCACCTGAGAAGGATGTAGATGGGTAAATTGACTTCACCCCTGGAGAGCGTGACAGCTACTCCAGAAAAAAAAAGGAAAAAAGTTTCTTTCTTTTGAATGGTGATCATGAGGCTGGGAGTCTTACGTAGCCTTTATTCTATCAAAATACAGCTTAAGTAGCATCAATGCTGGGAAGCTCTCTAGAGGGGACCTTGGAGACTGCTTTATTCCTTGTACGCCAAAAGGATGCATGGAACTTATCAGGCAGACAGGTAAGGAGGTCGTCACCCATTATTTGTGAATGCAGTAGTCTTTAATAAGAGGAGAAATTATGCACCTTGCAAGGCTATGCTTCATGTTGAAATTTTTGTTGAGGTGCCATATTTCATCTCTGCCTTTTTCAGACAGGAAAAGAGCTAGTTTTAAAGGGGTCCTTCTTCCCTCTCAACTCCAATTCCCTATCACGCACAACCCAGAAGAAAAATAGTATCCTGAAGTACCAGATGTAAACTGACCAAAAGACTCCTGAGCGGTTTGAGTTAGTTTCTACTGGAACACTGTGTTCCAGTACAAGCTGTGACCTATTTTCACTTTTCCTAACTTTTTCTGTGGTGCAGGCATCCAGGTTGCAGGGAAAAGAGCTGTTGTGGTTGGTCGCAGTAAGATTGTTGGTGCTCCCATGCATGACCTGCTGCTCTGGAATCATGCTACAGTAACCACTTGCCATTCAAAGACTTCAACGCTGGCTGAGGAGGTAAGGACAAGAGAGATGTGTGAGGCTAGAGTTACCTGCTGGGAACCAGTGCTGCCAGCTGTAAATTGCTACCTGGTGTATTGCTGTTCTAAGTCATTGGGTTTGGACTGTCTTTCGTCTGGAACAGTTTCCCGGTCCTGTTCATTGGATGGTTGTGTAAATACTTCTGCTGGAATAGGATCCTCATTACTTTTTGCCCTTAATTAGAGGGTTTTAATTGTAACAATAAAAATAATGTTTTTGTTTTCTCTATCCAAGTGCTGAGAACTTAATCATCCCTTCCTAATCTCCAAGTAGTGGCCTGCAAGACAGCATATTTTTTTTGGTTGGTTGGTTTTTTTCCCTGAAAAGGCCAAGTGGTCTTTTGTTCTAATGACTGGGAAATGCTAGACCAAATATTTTATCCAGGTTATCTTTTTTTCAGTCTGTTTTCTATGACTGGGAGTTGGTACCGTTTTCTTCTTTAGCAGTGAGAGTGACAGAAATAGTGTGTTGCTGTGCTGCCACCTACTTGGATTTTGTAGAGCAATCGACACTGCCGGGCTCTGTAGGCAAGTATTAAAGCTGAAAGGAGGATAGGTGTGTTTGAATATAACTCACAAGGAAGATCAGAAACACTGCAATGCTTTGTGCTGCTATGTTGCTTGATAAGACAGTCATTAGTCAACAGTTGAAGTGCTAATTCTTAATGAAATCTTAAAAATAGTTTATTTCCCTTGAAGTTTTAAAGAAAAAAAAAATCTAAGGGAAAGCAGCTTCCTAAGCAAACATGAACGAAGCAGTGCAAGAACTGACAAGGTGTTTCAGTCAGTCTCTAGCACCACCAGCTTTGTGACCAGCTCTGTCAAATTAAGCACTGTCTGAACAAATATTAGTGCTAAATCACAGTTGGCTTTCACTGGAATTGCATGTTAGACAGTCCTGGATGTAAAAGCCACCAGGCAGTGCTGCTTAGAGTTCTGTGCAGGGGTTGTTCTTGGCTGCCATCTGATGAGTGCTGGGTATATTTCTAGCATTGAAAAGAGCAGCTGAATATGCAGGGATATTTGAAGGGAGGAAGATAAGAATATGCACAAGACTTTAATTTTATGTAAAAGGAGTCTGTGTGATCTGCTTGGGAATCATGGAGGAGTTCAAAGGAGGTTGTGAAGTGTTGACTAGCAACAGTTCAGGATAGGGGTGTGAAAATAGGCCATGATTTCTGGCTGCAGGAATTTGTGCTAGTTAAGGAACTGCAAACTAACTACCTTTAACTGCTGACAGTGCCCTTCCATCCCTCCTGTGGCAATGCCTGAGCATGTCTCTTCACTGCACTTGCAGCTGATGCAGCTCTGCATTTTTCCACTGCAGGTGTGACACAGAGTTGTTTATTTGGCTTTCCTTTTGTAGGTTGGTAAAGCTGATATCCTGGTGGTTGCAGCTGGTAAAGCTGAAATGGTAAAAGGTGAATGGATCAAACCTGGTGCAATCGTAATAGACTGTGGAATTAACCATGTGCCAGGTGCGTGGGTAATGTATAAAGAGTGGGTATGTGTTTATTTGTATATAAATGCAGTTGCTAAGTAAGTACATGGATACTGTTTCCTTGGTGTTTCTAGTCAATGCAGACTTTTTTCTCTTTTAAGTCTGTCTTGGGTAATGATGGCAACCTCTGAAGATGCCAGAATAAAAAAAAGTTGGGTCTGAAATACTGGCCTAAAGCAGATCACTGGCAGTTTTGTTTCTGCCTTCAGTGAGGCCAATGATCAGGAGGGGAAGGTGGAGGCCTAGGAAATATTACAAAAGAACATCCATGTAATTTGACACAACTACATGGTGAAGTTTTGCTGCTGCTGTCACTTTTGAGCGTGCAGCTTTGCTGTCATTGCTTTGCAGTTGGATCTGATTAAGCTGTTCTGTTTGAAATACATAAATGGCAAGCAGTCTCCTAAAGTAGCTGTGGATTTGTTGAATCACAACACTAGCTTCTTCAGCTTCAATGGCTGTTTTGAAACAAAACATCTTCTGCAAGAGTATTGGTGACAGTGGCTCTGGCATAGAATAACATGCTTGAACATAATGGATCTTATGGTAGGGTTTCACTTAGCTTCTCTTGCCTTTATAAAGGAGGAACAGACAGTCTGGCAATCTCTGTTTTCATCTCATTTTAAATCCAAATTACAGATATTGAATGATATGGAAAATTAGTCACCAGCCAGCTATCTCTGTGCTACACCCACAAGGCTTTTAAGAGGTAGTTTTCATAATTAATCAGTCATTTTGTTGCCATTATTTAATGGAATGTAAAGAAATTTCGGTTCAGCAGTCATGTTCCCCAAAGATGACACCGAGTTGCATTTAAAAATATTAGGCTTCTGTGTAATTAAAGAGTCATCTGCTGTTGCTGTTTGTTGTTTCACGTGTTTGTGCCAAGCTCCCCAAACTTGGGAAACTTGCCAAAACTCACAGGGTCACTGCTAACTTCCATGAAGCAGAATGGGCTTGGAGTCTTCCCCACTACCGTGTTGCAAATACAGCTACCGCTGTGTTTCTAACATAGGGTGGTATGACCTTTTTTTCAGGCTTGATGTGAACTGCATCTCTTGAGGACACATTCCCTGTTCCTTTGCCAGTAGTCTGTGTCGGGCAGTGCACTGAGACCTGAGCTGCTTCTACACTCAGCCAGCAATATGATTAGTGGTGGTGTGAGGCTTGATAGAGTACCATGGAAATTGTTGGATCATGGATGCCACAGACTTTTTTTTTTTCCTCTCCTCTGGTTTTCTGAAGCTGCTGAGTTTTCCTGCTTCTCTTTTTCTTTCTGATTAAAATGAGAACTTTTTTTGCAAATTAATCTTTTGGGAAATCAGTGCCAGAATTGCAGGAATTGCAGCGCTACAGAAAGAACGGCAGCTAGTTTGCCAGCTTCTCCAGCAGCAGCACTGTACAGATAGACTCTTGCTGCTAGCTGTGGTGGTGCTTTGAATGTGGCAGAGGGAGAAACAGCACGGTTGCCATACATCTTACCATAGCTGTAAGTGCACCCAGCTGGGTGCCTTTGAGGTCTACATGTGAGTTGAAGCTGGAGGCACATCCAAACTCTGGATATGCCTGTATTTTGCACATTGGGGTGCCCTGTACAAGCAAATCCCAATGTGATTTGACATGGCAGCACATCAACTTCATGCAGACTTGTCAAGTTGGAGTTAAAAAAGCTATAACATCATGTAAATGCAGCTGTTGTGCTTTTGAACAGAGGGTGACCTGCATTCCCCCAAGGCTGCCAGTTTGAAATCTAGAATAGACAGTTGAAGTGCAGCTGGCTTTGAGCAGTTTCTTCCAGGTCTTCAGGTAAAGAGAGAGGATCTCCTGAATCCTCTATTAGTGCAGACAAGTGTGTCTTACTCCCTTTCCAAACTGGATTTTGTCTTTCTCTCCCCACTGCTGTAGTTGAAGGGCTAGTGCAGCAAATATTCTGAATGCCTTATTCCAAGCCTGTAGAAATTGTTGTGCTACAGGAAGGGAGAGCAGCACAGGCAGAGGATATTCCCAGACATGAGGACAGCGCAGGCAGAGGATATTCCCAGACATTACCTCCATGAGTCCTGGTGAAGGAAGATGGAGTTCTCTCCTATGGGATTTTGCAGCCCTAGCTGACAGGGAGCCTTGAACAGTGGAGTATCAGAGCAGCAAAATAGGATCAGCCTCTGGGTCTTGGTGCAATGCTCTTCAAACTCCAGAAGAGCTAGAAAGATACAGAAAGCCTTGACTTGATGCTCTCTTTATATCTTTGTGTACTGGGAATCAAGCTGGTATCACAGGACTGTAAGATCAGATTGTTGGATCCCTCATGAAACACCTTTCTAAATGATGTACAGAAAAAGACCAGACTGCAAGCAGGTGCTCTCATGTTTTATAGATAAGGGTCACGTATGGTCTTGTGTGCTTGTGGTCATATATCAACCAGAAATGTGTTACAGTTGGATGTACACTAGCACAAGTTTGCTTGGAAGCCATATGGATAATCCTAGCATTGTCTGTGAATTAGCTCCAGCCCAGAAACTGCACTCGGAGTGTCTCTCATGCCAATGTCTCTGGAGATAGATGGAGATCATAATGTCCAAGTGGAAACCAATGATGAATGGTGTTCCTCAGGGGTTGGTACTGGGACTGATGCTGTTTAACATCTTTATCAGTGACATAGACATTAGGATTGAATGCATCCTTGGCAAGTTTGCTGATGACACCAAGCTGTGTGACACACTTGACAGTTGACACACTGGAGGGAAGGGGTGCCATCTAGAGGGACCTGGCCAGGCTTGAGAGGTGGACCATGCAAACCTTGTGAAGCAAGATCCTGCACCTGGGTCATGGCAATCCCAGGCACAAATACAGGTTGGGCAGAGAATGGCTGGAGAGCAGCCCTGAGGAGAAGGACTTGGGAGTGTTGGTGGATGAGAAGCTCAACATGAGCCAGCAGTGTGCACTGGCAGCACAGAAAGCTAACTGCATCCTGGGCTGCATCAAAAGAAATGTGGCCAGCAGGTCAAAGGAGGTGATTCTGCCCCTCTACTCCGCGCTTGTGAGACCTCACCACAGGAAGGACATGGACCCGTTGGACCAGGTCCAGCGGAGGGCCATGAAGATGCTCAGAAGGCTGGAGCACCTCTGCTGTGAGAACAGGCTGAGAGAGCTGGGGGTGTTCAGCCTGGAGAAGAGAAGGCTCCGAGGAGACCTTAGAGCAGCCTTCCAGTACTTGAAGGGGGCTGCAGGAGAGCTGGGGAGGGACTCTTTGTGAGGGAGTGGAGCAGTAGGATGAGAGGTAATGATTTTAAACTAAAAAAAGGGGAGATTTAGATTAGATGTTAGGAAGAAATTCTTTGCTGTAAGGGTGGTGAGGCACTGGAACAGGTTGCCCAGAGAAGCTGTGGCTGCCCCATCCCTGGAGGAGGGGTTCAAGGCCAGGCTGGATGGGGCTTTGAGCAACGTGGTCTGGTGGGAGGTGTCCCTGCCCAGGGCTGGGGGGTTGGGGCTTGATGATCTTTAAGGTTCCTTCCTACCAGAACCATTCTATGATTCTGTGTTCATATCTGTTCATTCCATATCTATAGGCATGTCCTTTGCTTCTTTAATCTCAGAGTCCTTGGATGCTCTCTCTCGTTCTAGGGGGCTAGAGAACCTACTCTATCAAAAAAGACACAGGCACTGGGAATGACTGTAGTGTCACTGATACTCTTGGTAACGAGTTTGGTTATGTTAAGAGTGGGATGATGAATATTGAGAAGGTGAAATTATGGGGAGAGACAGAAAGTATTGTATGTGTGCTTTCCTTCAAATACCAAAAAAGGTATTGAGAATAGCTCCTAGGTTGTGCTCAGCAGTGCTTGGCATGAGGTGTAGATGCGGAGGCAGGGACTTGGGGGTTTCTTTGACTTGTGTTTGTGTAAGAGGTTAAGCTGTTTGTGTTTGGAGTGCTTAATTCATCGCTTGTTTTCTTCGTTCTTGGGCCTGGAGTCTTCCTGGCCAGGGTGGGTGGTAAGCCTGCTTGGCATCTGTGGAAGAAAATATGATTGTGTTATATGCCTTTTGCAACACTAATTAAACTGATCTCAAAAGCTGGAAAGCCACATTGGTCTGCAGTTCAGTCAGCAAAGATGACAGAGGCTGTAGAAACACTGATGTTGTTCATCTTTGCATTGTTCATCGCCGCTTTGAACTTCAGCGGGGAAAAAACAAAGTGTTGCTTAAAACACAAACACAGAAAAACATCCAAGCTGGTAATTGTCAGTAACAGTGCAGCTAAAATTTAGTGTTGGCAGGAGCTCCTTTTTCCCCTATTTGTTTTTATCAGAATCAGCTGTTTGGGAGTTTGGTTTCTCCTCTTCTCCTCCCCCTTGCCAAATATATGTTAAAGTTATTAATTGTGTTCTGTTCAAACATACAGTTGCTGTATCCAATGTAATGACATAAAAATCTGTCTTCAGGGTTTTACATGCTGCTTGAAAGTTCCCTGGAGTCCTCGTATCTGAAATGAAGATCTGCCACTCCAGGAGAAACTTTTAATTTGCCTTTTTTCTTTTTGGGTTTGCTCTGTTTATAATCAGCGAGTTCCTAAAGTGACTGTACTAGTTCATTAATGCATGTTGTCTTTTTCTCTCTCTTTATGGGTAAGCTTAAAGGTCATCACTGAAAAAAAAATATAAAAGTATCATATCTGCTTCTGAATTGTCAGGTCATGTTGTGCAGCAGAATATAGCAATTTTTCTTTGCCAGAAAGACAGGAGATTATTCTGCTGGAGCTCTCCTGTGGGGTTTGTTTTGACAAGATTCTGTTCTCTGTGAAGTGCAGTGTTTACTGGTCCATCATTAGAGTGGCAATGAATAATTGAAAAGCTTAGCATTTCCTGTCTTCAGTTTATGTAGAGGCAGGTGATTTTATTTAGTAGTAAGGCCTGAATTTCCTCCAAAATAGAACAGAGCAAATGTAAACCTGGGGTTCTGGAACAAGTCAACTGTGTTTCTTCTCTCACTTCTTTCAGACGATTGGTTTATATCTCCTTCAAATGGGAAACTAATCCTTCAGAGCAACACAGCAGGAGCTGTGAGAGGATGGTTCAGGTGATATCCCTATTATATGTCCCCTTAGTGTTTTATTATTGCAGAGATATAAGACTTGGTCTGTGTTTTGGAGTCATCTTCAGGCCGCTTGCCACTGAGAAAGTACTTGCATCTTCAAGGAAAGGGAGATCTCTCTGGCTGAGGAGAAATGGTGCTTAATGGGAAGATGAGTTGCATGAGCTGTTGTTGTGCTCTGAGTGAAGTATGATGAAAACAGCTTCAGCTATTGTTTTAAATTTTTACCTTTCTTTGCAGCTTCCTGGGTACTCAGCTTCTGTTTCTGTACTCCCAACAGAGGAAAAGACTTCAGCTTCAGTCAATGCTGCTGCCTCTGTTGCTTGTGATATGTAACTTACTTTTTTTTTTCTTAAATCCCCAGACAGCACAAAGGCCAGTGGAAAAAGAGTTGTAGGAGATGTGGCTTACAATACAGCAAAGGAAAAAGCTTCCTACATCACCCCGGTTCCTGGTGGCGTTGGGCCTATGACTGTGGCCATGTTAATGCAGGTATGTGGGCAGCCGGTGAGACTTCTGGTCATCTACTCTGTTTGCCCTTGGGATATGTTGCTGCTGACCATCAGCACGCAACCAAAGCAAGTGATGCTTCCTTTTTGCTCTTACAGAGGTTGAATTAGGATTTCCAACTTTTAGTCCAAACAATTTGGATTCTGTTAACAGAGGAAGAAAGTGGACCTTAAGGAAATGTTAATACAGAGGGTTTTTTTTGGTTGAGGCTTATTTTGGGTGCTTTATGTGGTTTATTTTGGAGGGTTTTTTTGAGTGTGCTCTCTCAAAACAGTGAGAAATGAGCTTGTCTGACAATGCTCTGTCTGTAATTCTAACGCTGTCTGTAGGGTGATTGGATAAAAGACAGGATAATAGTATAAGCCAGCTCCCTGTGTTTTCTGCTCTGCTTAAGGAGCCCTGCTGGCACAGAGCAACCCAAAAAATCCAGCATGCTAGGAGACAGGTAGGTAGATGGATAGATAAAAATGGTGAGGGTTTTTTCTTTTTAAGAAAACCATGAGCTTTAATGAGAAAGCACTTTGTGTTAATCCCAAACTGAGGCAGATGGGAGGGGGAAAGCTTCCTGAGTCTCTTTGTTATCCAGCATGGTTCATGCAGTGGTGGTCGCTATAATGCGTTTTCATGCTCATTTTAGAGCACAGTGGAGAGCGCGCAACGTTTTCTGGAGAAGTTCCAGCCTGGAAAATGGAACATCCAGTATACCCAGCTTACCCTAAAGATGCCTGTTCCAAGGTAATGCTTTCAAATGAAGCCACTGTCAGTATTCATGCAGTATAGTATTCATTTCTTTACCAAGCTTTGCATAATATGGGGCATACGTGTATGCAGACTGTAGTTGGCATTGAAGTTTGGAGAGAAATAGAGAAGGCATGGTAAGGCTTTCCGAAGGGAGCAGAGCTAACCTGCAGTTGTGCTGTGACATACGTTGAAGCGTAGGCTTGGGTTATCCTGATAATACTAAGGTGTAAACATGGACTGCCACAGATTCTTTAGGCCAGCTAGATAGTTGCTGATTCAGCAAATAGCAAGACACTTTTATTTTGGAAAGTTTTCAGTCTGACCTGGCAAAAGCCCAGCATCTTGAAGTACCAGTTGTTAGTGTCAAGTCCCCACAGACCAGTTGAAAAATATACAAAATACCAGAAGGGAATGTAATGCATTGCTTCCAAAAAGGCGTTCTTGGAGTGAAGGCCAGAGGTGTTGGCTGGATTTTTTTTTGTTGGTTTATTTCTTTTTTGTTTTGTTTGCTTCAAAAAGTGAAGTCTGAGGATGTGTCTGTTTCGGTGTAGCCAATATTGGTGGGATTGGTTCATTTAACTGTGATGGGTTAAAATATTTAAAATATAGTGTTTGTTGATTATGACACCCAGAAGCAGGGAATCTGTGACAAGCCTTTGACTTCTAAATTGACATTGCTCTCTTTTTTTTTAAGTGATATTGAAATTTCACAGTCTTGTATACCGAAGCCCATTGATCAAGTTGCAAAAGAAGTTGGTCTGCTCCCTGATGAGGTGGAGCTCTATGGCCAAACTAAAGCCAAGGTTCACCTGTCATCTCTGGAACGGCTGAAGAACCAGCCAGATGGCAAATACGTTGTTGTTACTGGGTAGGTACTTCCTTAACTGAGGCATCACTTGCCATGTGTCCAGGTGAAAAGAAATTTTATTAGCATGGCTTTTGTTAAAGTGACTGTATGGGGGCCTCTGGGTTTTAGTAAATTACACTGAAAGTCTAGTGGTTTGGGAAACGGATTTCTCTCTTGTAGTGGGAATGTAGGTTAACGTTTCTCTCCTCTAATAAATTCTCTGCACATAAGGGTTATCAAGGGCAGACTGGCTCATAGTCAGAGTTCTCCTAGTCTAGTAGCCTGCCTTCAACAGTAACTAGCAAGTCTTTGGCAGTTAATGTGACAATTTGCCAATCTTGTTCCAGTTTCAAACTGGTGAAGGTTACCTGAAGTCTGAGCCAATCCAGAATTTCAGTTGGCATTAACTGCAGTCGCTGGGTGACTGTTTTGTCCTGGTGTTTTGAGTCTCCCCCACTCCAAGGATTTCGTTGTGTCTGTCCTGCTTTTTCACTACAGGATAACTCCTACTCCCCTGGGAGAGGGGAAAAGCACCACTACTGTTGGTCTTGTTCAAGCCTTAGGAGCACACCTTCACCAGAATGTCTTTGCCTGCCTTCGTCAGCCTTCTCAGGGGCCAACCTTTGGTATAAAAGGTATGTGCTGTTCTGTTGCTTGCAGCAGGGCTAATGGGGAATTGTGGCATTCAGAGATTTTATTCTGCTGCGTTGTAGTTTTACATAATTGACAGTTACAATTGCATTTCTTATAAGAACGAAAAATGTTGTATAAGTTCTTCGGTGTTATCTTCAAGTGCCGTGGTGGGATTTAAACTCGCTGCTGCTCAGCAGTCACTGCCTTCTTAAAACCATTGATCAAACACATGTAATACCAGTCTGGGCTATAGAGACCTTTATTTACATGATTTGACTATTGTTTCTCTGCAGGTGGAGCTGCAGGTGGTGGCTATTGTCAAGTTGTCCCCATGGAAGAGGTAATTCTTTATACAAAGCCTCATTGTACCTGTAGCTTGCGGACCTGTAAGAGATTCTGCACTCAGACAACTTGAAGTCTTTTTTGTTTATGGCCTGGTGTAGTATTCCCAAGAACTGGATGCTTGAGTTCAGCAAAGCTTTATGTTTTCAAAAAAGAAAAACATCTTTTGTTGTTTTGGAAGTGTGCCTGACTGGTCAGGGAACTTCACAGAACTTGGAATTCCCAATTCTTCTGTTCCCTCACCTTCTCTGCCTTTGAATTGCTGCATATCCTTGAGCAAAATACATCCTGTGTCTCTTTTTCCCATCACCGAAATTAAGATGTATAAAGACATAAGTTTTGGAAGATTATTAAGTAGTTGTCTAATAGTTGGTGGTCACCAACTTTCTGTGAGCTATTTTGGTGTACTTACGTTTTAGATTCCTAACGTGAAATGGGAAAAGGGAAGTTGGGAATCAGTAATGCCAAGACCTCAGTGATGTGATGTTCTGATGTGACTTGGCAACAAGTAAAATCCTGTGTTTGGGGGTAGGGAATTGAAAGGCACGTGTAGCACGTGCTCTCATGCTTCTCAACTCTAATTGCCTGTATAATTCTACCTTTGTCTTGTGTGCTGTGGATTGGCACGGGGCAATTCTAGGAAGAAAAGCAGAAATGATCAAAGGGGCTGTTTGTTCCAATTGATGCAGCAAATCCATAAAAGACAATGTTAAGGAGGCAGAATATTGATTTAGTCAAGTGCCAAGAACATGTGTGAACGATAGATGTGACAGGAAAAATAATCTCCTGTTTGGGAGCGTTAATAAGAAGAGCCAAAATACTCAACTGTGTGCAACAGTGGGAAACAGCCCTGCTTTTGGAACCAAACTGGCTGAAAGGACTTTAAGTATGGCCCACAGAGGTATAAATACATATAGTTTTGTGGGAGTGTTTTAACTGACGTTTGTCTCCTAAAATCATAGTATCTGGAGTCACTGGTTACAGTAATAACCTTGATAACATCATTGGATATTTCTGCATGAAGCTTTCATCCTAGGAAAAGATTAGCAAGTGAAAAGCTTTTGAGTTCATACTGCAGAACCAAGGTGGTAGTAATTGCTTCTCGTTGCATGTATGTAGAAGGAGGCAACAATTAGCATTTGCTAATTAGGATCGGTATGTAACTGATGTATGTGCATCATTATGTGACTAACTCCGTTCTGCTTTTACCTCTCTGGTTTTTAAGGCCACAGTAGCAAGGCTCCAATAAAGTAGTGCCATAAGGTCCTCTGTCATACCACCTTTTCTAATGTCCCCTTTTCATCTTCCTCCTTTGCTGCTCTGCTACAGAGGAAAAGGATTATTTTAACCATGTCTCTTACTCCACTGCCATAATGCAAGTTTTTCACATAAGCTATATATCCCAAGGCTTCCCAAGTCAGCATAGCTGTGGTGCAGCCAGATAACTCACGTAGACAAGCCCACTCAAACTATCTTTTAATGAGATAGAACCAGGAAAATTACTAGCAGTGTCACCGCGTAGTACGTGGTCTACAAGTTCTGCTTACTGTGTGTTTGAGTGGTTAGCTTCTGCAAAGCTCTGTGCAACCACAGCTCTCCTGCTAGCACTCCACAAGGTTGCTGGTTTCAGTTTAGCTCAGATATCTTCGTGGGAGCAGCAGCTGCTTCAGATAACGTATGTGTGAAAGCTGTTGTGCAAATAAGGAGAGAGTGGGTCAGAAGGTGAAGGAGGAGTAATGCAGATGTGCCATGCTCTGATCTTTTCAGGTGTCGAGGAACGTGTGAGAACTGTTTTCCTGAAAGAAAAAAAAGACTTTATTTGGAAGCTTCATTCTGGAAGTTTATAAAATGACATAAATGTGGGGGAGGCATTTTTCTGTTTTGGAGAAATTCTTTCCTCTCTTCCACATACTGCACTGAGCAATCTCTCCCCCTCCACCCTCACCCACTTTAACTTTGCTATTAATACTTCTCTTTCCATCTGTCTACAATGAATTGAAATAAATGAAAATTGCAGCAGGATGAGGTAACTGATATGGTTTATATCCTCTAGTTTAACCTTCACCTCACTGGTGACATCCACGCTATCACTGCAGCCAACAACCTGGTTGCTGCTGCTGTTGACGCACGTATATTCCATGAGCTAACTCAGACTGACCAGGTATGATCCTTTCTCATGAGATATTTGGGCCTGGCCAACTCTGGCCAAGATGTTCTGGATGTGCCAGCAGTGCTAACTACCTACCTGTTTCATTCTGCAAGGCTCTCTACAACCGCTTGGTGCCTTCTGTCAGTGGTGTTAGGAAGTTCTCAGACATTCAGATCCGAAGACTACAGGTAAGTTCACTGGTTTCGCCTTGGTTTCTGGTTCTGTTCCACTTACTCATCCCTTATATAGGCAAAGAAAGGTTGCAGAAACCCTCATGTTGTCCTGTAGGTTTTTCTACTGGCATTTATTTTTCTCATAAAGTGGGCAAAACTGTGGTAGCTCTTCGTGCAGTGCAGAAAACAGTGTGATCCAGCCCCAAGGGGAAGAATCATTGATGTAGTTCTCTTTATCATATGCTGTATGAGTAACACAGTGGGAAGAGGCAAAGGGATTAGTGCCCTTTATTAATAGTGTTCTTAATGCAGTTTAAGAAAGGACCAAAATCACTCTCTGTTCCTTATATTCTGTTACAGCTAGAGATTGATAGTTCCCATGTGGTCCTATATAGATAACGCAGCACAAAAAAAGGCAATTTGTAAAATTCCGCAAAACAAGGGCATGCAAGAATTTTTCATCTTATCCAGATCAAGCAAACAGGGGAAAATGGGGGGAAAAAAAATAAACCTGTCCCCTACATTGCCCACTCCTCCTCTCCCCAGAAAAAGAATTTCGAGTTAAATGAGTAGCCCTGTCATTGTGTGGCAATGCTCAGTCCCTGAGCAGACCACAGCTTCTCTGATCCTCGGAAATTAACGTGAATTAGCATGTGTCCCTGGCCTCTGCAAAAATGAGGATTAACAGCGGAATAGTTTTGCACTGGGGTTTGGACCTTCTGGCTGGGAGGACAGCCTGGGGCTTGCTAAGCTCAAAGTGCAAACCTGTTTGTACAATATTCAGGCCGGATCAGTTGCCCATTTGGAGGTCGGAAACAATAGTCAGACTACTTAGGAAGCTAAAACTCTCATTTATTAATTGATTACGATGTCTCAACCATTGAAGAGTGTATGGTTTGCTTCCACTGCTGAGCAAAGAAGCTCTGTCATATTGCTTGGTGTTCCTGATGGACCCTAAACACTAGTCTTAAATGTTGAGATGTAAATGGGATGCTAATATTCCAGAAAGAGTGTCTTTATTTTTCTTTTATGTATTTATTTTTCTAAATGATGTGATTGAAGAGGAAAAAAATAGACTTTCTTCTTCCCTCCTGTTCTTCTGGAGAAAAATACGACTTAGCTGTCTAGTTAATTAAAAAAAGCTTGCTCGTTCATCAATCAACTCAATCGTTTTCCTTGTTCCTAAGCTTGCACTTGTATCAGGCTTCTTGAGATAATGCTTCTCTCAATTAAGCAACTTGGCAAACTGCCCACCCTCTCAGTATGTTCAAGATCTGCTTTCTGGGATGCTGACAGCCTTGTGACTGAATGGTTTTAATTCCTCCTTTGTGCTGCTTAACACAGTATGCTGAAAGCAGTGTCTTTTAAATACGTGTGGCTGTGTGCAGTGATCCTTGGCAATGGATGGAAGCACGTGAGACTAATGATTAGAACAAGGCTTGTAAGAAACTGCAGAGCTTTCTCTCTTAATCTTTCTGTAGATGCTTTGCACAAAGCTTGGTGACAACTTGCCCTAATGAGTTCTGTCTGCTTCGCCTTTTACTCGCTGGCCAGCAGCGAGTGCTGCTCCCACCTACACACTGATAATAGATCATCTTGCCTTCTTCTGGGGTCTAGGAGAAGGGGCACCAAACAGGCAGCCCCGTCTTAATTCCAAATTTGCAGATGCTGCTGCCAAAGGCTCATTGCCGTAGTGAAGGGTTCATTTCTGTGAATCCTTTCGTTATATTTTTTCAATTTTTATTTGTTCTTTCGTTATATTTTTTAAATTTTTATTTGTTCTTTCCTCCCATAGAAATTAGGCATTAACAAAACGGACCCTATGGCTTTGACAAAGGAAGAAGTGAACTTATTTGTGAGACTGGACATTGACCCAGGCACCATAACGTGGCAAAGAGGTACAAGAGCCATTAAATGAAAGAATTATATTAAGAAACAAAACTTGTCAAAAGAGGGGCTTGCAAGTGCAGCAGGAGCTGTGTCTCCTGGGAAAGGGGGTAGGGATGTCCTCTCCTGAGTGTTTGGTGCACCAGATGCCTACAACTGGGATCCCGTTTCTAAAAGGTCTGGCACAGGGCATGGAATCTGCTCTAAATTCACAAGGACTAGGACTTCACTAATTGCTGCAAGTTTGTGTTTCTGGATTTGTCAGTCCCTGAGAAAACTGAGTTTGGCAACTGTAGCCTTTTTACCTGACTGAGCAAAGAGAGGGCTCTGCTCTGGGATTAAACTCAGTTTTAATCTGCCCACTTGCTCTGTTGGGAACTGACAGCAAATAAAGGCTGTTTTTTTAAAAGGTTTTTAGAAATACCTGAAGGTACGATCAATTTCTGGTCTGGCAGATTTAATACTTCACTAGAAAAAGAAATTGCAAATTAAAATGATTTTTTTTTTCTTATTTAGACCCCAAGAGTATTGCTCTTCCTTCTTTTTATTAAGATACAGTGTGAAATGTGTTCTCCAAAATTTGCTTCGTAACCTGTAATGGGGCTAAAGTAATCTGTCTCATGAGAGATATTTTATAAAATAGTTAGAATTTTTAAAGCCGATAGTAAGAAACAGCAAATTGAAGCCAATATTTGATGGTTTGTTTCCAAGGTAATTTGGGTTAATGGGGCTTTGTGAAACTGCTCTTACTGAGTGGTAGAATCTGGCCATTTTATTGCTTAACCTATAAAATTATGATTGTATTTCTTTTTAGGCTGTAATAATTTCCTGATTTCACATCAACTAATGTTAGTGACAAAGCAATTGGAATAATACTAGCAGCTCTGCCTTTCAGAGAGGCTTTGGGCTTGTGGTTAATGCCTGCAGAAAGAGGTGGGCTCCCTCTGGATGCGGTGCAGGGTCTGCATGTGACCGTGGGCATCTTAATTTTGTTGCAGTTCAGTTTTGGGGGAGGGTCCCATTGAGTAGGACTTACCATCCTCTTCTGAAGAATGGCATCTCAAACTGCCATCCTGTCTTCATACCTGATCTAGCCGAGTGTTTGTAATGGGGCATAGATATGATTTAGGATTTGTAATGTGACTTCTCTCTCATCTTCCTCTCTGCGTTCCTTGCAGTACTGGATACAAATGACAGGTTCCTCAGAAAAATTACTATTGGACAGTCTCCGACAGAAAAAGGCTTTTCACGAACGGTAATTGTTCCCTTTTCTTGAATGTTTTTTAAAGTACTTTGAAAAATGTGGCCCTAAAGCAAGTTCCTTTAACTCCAAATATTTCTATCTTTAGCCAGTACCTTGTTAAAGTAGAAAATCCCTTCAACCAAGCAGTTAAATTTTCAGCCAGTGCAGTGTTTAGTTCTATGTCTGTTCCCTTCTTCCCTGTTCTTTCCTGAATGTTTACTTCCAAAACTGGGATGACTGTGGCATAATAAGTGTTACACAAATGCTCTCTGTAAATACGATGCATGGCAGTGGCTCATCTTCACCACTGAGATGCTTTGGGTGAGATGTATCTGGCCAAAAATAGACAACAAGCTCAGATACCGTGTCTATATTTATTATCTAATCAATAGAGTAAAATAGGCAATCTGGACTGTGACTTCTCTCCTCCCTTAAGTAACTGTCAAATTAATACTTTACATGAATTGTGCTCAGAAAAGCCTCTTTTTATTGACTTGAAATGTCCCTAGGCTTCTTAGCTTTGATAGAGGCGTCAGTGTCCATGTCAGATGAATTCTGCCCTTCATTTCCTATAAAATCTGATCTTTTTTTGTCATTTACTGTACTGTTTAGTAATAGATGAGTTAGTAAGCTCAGTCTTCAAAAATATAATTAGTTAGTGTTAAGCATTCTTACATGAATCACTGATGTATGTGCCAGGAGACAGTCATGTAATAGTGATGGAATAAATAGTTTTTACTTAGTTTTGCAGAAAAAAAACCCAGTTTAAAATGGCCAATTTAAATGAAGTATGTTCTGAGAGTAATGTTTTGGATTTTTTTTACACATATATATGTATTTTTTTTTATTTTTTTTTATGATGGTGATGATTGGCCTTTCAAGAATTTAATGGAGGTAAGGATTGCTGCTAGGGAATCTTGATGAGTTTTGTTCATTTCTTGCAGGCTCAGTTTGACATCACGGTGAGCAGTGAAATCATGGCAGTTCTAGCACTCTCAGATGGGTTGGATGATATGAAAAAGCGACTGGGCAGAATGGTCGTAGCTTCCAGCAAGAGAGGAGAACCAGTTACAGCAGATGACCTTGTAAGACATTCATTCAGTTCTTAAATGCTAACTTTTTCCTATTACTTCTGAAAGTCCTTGGGTTAAAAAGCAGAGAGACAGTTTTGTACAGAAAAACGGTAGCTTATAGAAGATTAAAGGTGAAATCTTAATCACTGGAGTTAATGAAGTTATTTTACTTCAGTGTGCCTAGCACTTTACCCAGAGAGTGTGTTTGTGTGTGCGTGTGACCTGAGCGGGGAAAAAATGGTCCTGTGTGATGTGCTGTGTGTCAGGTTGAAGCTAGCACTAGAGGAATTGATGGGGAAATACATGGTGGCTTCTAGATAAAAAGCATATTTACAAATTGGAAGAACTCAAAATGCATCCTGCCTGGCCATCCTGTTTTTCAGGCTCCCTGAAGTGGGGAAAATATTGAGCAGGAGCAGAGCCTCGTTCAAATTTAATTACAGAGGATGGAATATCTTATTCTGAGACTGTGAATGCTATAAAAGCCAAACCCTTTGTGAAAAGTGCAATGTCTCCATAGGGCAGCCTTTGGTGAGGAAGACAAATCCACTATTTCCACTGTATTAAGTGCTGAGTGTTATATCACTGGTGATGTGTATTAACAGTAATTAAAGCTGTTCTAAGCAGCAGTTGTAAGCCACAGCACTGTCTTACAGCTGTCCATACCATAGTTATTGGTGTGTTTGTGGAGTACATCAAACAGTGCTCTCCCAAACAATGCTTCAGAGTGCTTTCAGGAGAGCAGCCTGTGCCCCAGACACTTCTTCCAGTAAATGCTTTGAAGATGGCAACCCTGTTCAGAAGAGGAAAGAGGGATTGAGCTCTGTGTGTGAGCTGTGCCCTGCCACTTGGCCTCAAGACAGAGAACAGGCTCAGGACTGTTGCGCTAGTCAATAAAGATATGATAATGGTGCTTACTGCCATCCTCTACAGTAGATTTTTCACAGCCTGCTTTGCAAAAGACAAGAGTGTTAGAACAAATTCACATGATGTGGTGTTAATGATGTTTGTCTTGCATTTTTCTGAATGAACCCATCCAGTGGGATGGAGGAATCCCCAGGGAGAGTATCCTGCCTGGTGTTTCCAGCAAGGTGGAGCACAGCACTGAGGCTTACCCATCTCTTGCTGTGAGGTTTTTTGTTTTCTTGTATGTTTGGGGTTTTGTTTTTTTTTTTTTTTACTTCCTCTCATGATAAGCCTTAGAAACAGTAGGCTAGCAAAGTGACCTGACTTTGACCTAGCAGGCAAAGGGCTAGGTTGGGAAATGTTTATCTGTAAATGTCCTTATGTGGGACATCTGTTGGGATGAGGGAGGACATTTGACAAAGTTCTGTAGGCAGCTTCGAGATTTTAATTCCTACTGCTAGCATGCTGCCAGTTTAACCTTAAGTACCCAAGTAAAGTCCTGTTCTGGAAAACATCAGCAGTGGAGGCAGATAGTGCTTTGTAGGGAGTTGCTTTGCTGGGATTTGTGGGGGTTTTTTTGAGTCTAGATGATAGAAGATTCATATCAAGATATCTTTTTATACCTTTCTTTAAAAAAAAACCTCTTAGTTATATTTAATTTTGTCCATTGCAACTGCAGAATGGAGGATGGTATGAGACCTGTCCAACAGGTTCTCTTGAACGTTATACTTTTGTGCTGAGGATGGCTATTGGCTTGTGTTGTTCAGACTGCGTTACACAGACAGAAACGTGGTGATTAGAGATCAGATTAGTACAATAAGTTGTCTGGGTCACAGACTCACAGAATTGCATGGGGTTGGAAGGGACCTCTGGAGATCATCTAGTCCAACCCCCTGCCAAAGCAGGGCCACCCAGAGCAGGTTGCACAGGAACTTGTCCAGGTGGGGTTTGAATGTTTCCCGAGAAGGAGACTCTACCACCTCCCTGGGCAGCCTCTTCCAGGGCTCTGCCACCCTCACAGGAAAGAAGGTCCTCCTTGGAGTAAGGTGGAACTCCTTAGATTCAATTTTGTGTCCATTTCCTCTTGTCCTGTCCCTGGGCACCACTGAAAAAAAGACTGTCCTCAGTCCTTCTGCTGTGGTATAACCAGTGTTGTGAATGTGCTACCAGAAAGTGGAAAAAAAAAAAACAAAACCAAAAACTGGGAATTAATGTGGAATCAAAAAATGACTACAGGTTTCTAGAGAGGGGATATATTCAAATGCCACCGAGTGACACATCATGGAAATCTTGCTCTGTAGTTTTCATTATTCTGGAGGTGATTGAAATTTAAAGCTTCTCCATTAAATGTTAAATAAGGTTTCATGTGGCAAGATTGAAACTAATGAAACAAAGCAGTGAATGTCTTTAAAAAAAAATCTTTTGTATATTTGAGTGCTGCAATCCAACTGAAATTAAAAAGGAAGAAAAAGAAATCATGGTTCAAGGTTTTCCTAAGTGCTGTGAATGTTTGGCTTGGTACCCCTGATAGCAATTCTAGTTATTTTTGCAAGCACTGGGTAACAGCTGGTTTGGTTTCTAGTGGACTGTGTCAATCACAAGGATGACCAAACCCCCATTTTCTTTTTCCCAAAGCACAAGCTTTCACTTTGCAGAATTGAAGCAGGGTATATTGCTGTACCTCAGAGGAAACCAGGGTGATGAGCGTGGGCTAGCATTTGAACACACACAACTGTCCTCAAAAACTCCCAGCTTTGTGCCACTGCATGGTCTACAAGAAACCATAAGAGTTACCCTCTCACTGCTGTTGTTTCTTAACCTTGCTATAGCATTGAAATAGCAATTGTTCCTTATGCCTTCACTACAAAGTGAGGGCCAAGCAAGGTGGCAACGAAGAGGCAGCAACAAGCAGAAATTACATGTTCTTTTACAAGGATATGACAGTCATATTCTGCCTCACTAGGGTTAGTTATATCTGGAGCAACTGCTGGTTCTGGAAGGTCACCAGGACAAAAGCAGAGCCTTGACACTACATAGGAACTGTCTCAAAGTCTCTGTACATCTGGAAACTGATGGCTCTTTTTTCCTTTAGGGAGTGACTGGTGCTCTGGCTGTCTTGATGAAAGATGCTATTAAGCCAAACCTCATGCAAACACTAGAGGTGAGTACGGATGACTTGCTGTATGTGTGTTCTCAGAGCCAAGAAGCAACTGGTCTAGTTCATTCATCACAATTAGTATGGGCTTGCTTGGCTTAGTCAGAGATTTACTGTGGTTTCCTACTTAAGGTTCAGGGCTAGGGGAGAAGGCTACCTTCTTTCTAGGTCTGCCATTGGCACATGGGAGGACCCCGAGGAAATGCTCTAAGCTTTACCGTGTCTCTGTTCTGTTGTCTTTAATGCAGGAAGTGTTTTGGGAATCTAAATAGTGTGGGTGCAGGAGAATGGCAGAGAGTTGCTGGGATTTAGCCATCCTTTCCTAAGCGGATTAATATCTCCACTTGTGCAGATTATTATAATTCTGTTTGCCCTGTAGTCCTTATTACTGATAATGAATGTTTGATCAGAAGGCTATAAGATTTGTCTTCTAAAAGGGTTTTCTTTACCTTCAGGTACATTAGCTCTGGAAATGCTTCAGATTTGCTAAATTGTACCCTCTGACTTTCTCTCTTTCTCCCCCATCCTCCATTTTCTAGGGAACACCAGTGTTTGTTCATGCTGGACCTTTTGCCAATATTGCACATGGGAATTCTTCAGTGTTGTCAGACAAAATAGCACTGAAGCTTGTGGGTAAAGAGGGATTTGTTGGTAAGTGTGTGGGGTGCTTTTTTTCTTTGCTTTTTGTTTGTTTTGTAGGGAGGGATCTGCCTGTTTTTTTTCTATCATGACTGTGTTTGAGGGGTTTTTTTGTCTTGGAAGAAGCTTCTGATTTATATAATCAGAGCATGATTTTTCCACCCAACAACCTCTCACAGGCTTCTTTTCTTTTAATTCCTACTCTAGTTACAGAAGCAGGATTTGGTGCAGACATAGGCATGGAGAAATTCTTTAACATTAAGTGTCGCTATTCTGGTCTCCGGCCTCACGTGGTGGTGTTGGTTGCTACTGTCCGAGCTCTGAAAATGCATGGAGGAGGACCTGCAGTAAGTATTAGGCAAGGTTTTCTTTAGGCATGAGGGGCTGTTGCTGTAATTCTGATCCAGTAATTGCTTAAAAAAAAGATCAGCCTGGGATAGAAAAATGTATCTTGACACCATTCAATAAGAATCAAGTATGAATTGCTGTCATGGATAAAAATATTGTGAGGTTCCATCTTCTTTTTTTTTTGTTTTTCTCAGGTCACTGCTGGGGTACCTTTACCGAAGGAGTATACAGAAGAGGTAACCTCCTTTAGCTCTTGTGGTGGTTGACCAACTAACTGCAGTCATGGCATGATACTGTCACGCAGCGCACACCTGGGTAGCTAGTGTGTGTCATTTCTTTAGCTGCCAGGGAAATGCTTCCTCACACAAGCTGTAATGTTGTTCTTCCATTTTTTTTTTAACGATGTTACTTTGGCTCTGAATTTATTGTCCTTGACCTAGCCAGCGTTCAGACCCTTTTTGTTTCTCTTGGACTCATGCAATTATCTGTGAGCTCAATTTTTGATAGTAATACCTATTCTGTGTCCCTGGACCCTCTCAGTATGGAGTAATTTCTTGGGTGAAATGTTGCCTCTGAAAATATTCAGAGTGCCTCTCTAATTACCCTCTTCTTAGCAGCAGCAGTTTCTGGTTTTATTTCCCTCTCCTCCTTTGCAAGCAGGAAGGAAAGTTAACCAAGGTCTCAACTTCTATCCTTGTGTCTTGAATGGTTATGTACTCTTGGACAATTGGTCTGGCTCTCCTCATGTTGCTGCAGGTTTTTTTTGATTTGTAGAGCTTCTGTGTGGATTATCCTTTTCATAGGAAGGGATGAAAAGTCTGAATTTCCACAAATAGTCTCTGATGCTGCAAAATGTAAATGTGCGTAAACGAAAAGCAAGCCATGGGACTTCAAACAAGTGTCATGAAATTCACTGCTGATGCTATTTCATACATAAAGAGGAATGTGTCAGAGGGAAATGAGGCTTTACTGTGGAGACTTAATGAGCATGGGTATTAACTTACTAAGAATAACAAAAAAGAACTGTAAAAAGTAATTGATCTTACCTTGGCTTGGCAGCTGAAATCAGTGATCATTAGAATTAGTCATTCCTTTTCCTGTCTGGACTGTTCAGAAAGCAGCCTTTGTGGTTTCCTTCTCATTTTGACAATTTTATCACTGGCTGTGGACATAGTGGATTTGGAACAAAAGTCTCACAGCCCCTGCTAAGACGTGCATCCTGTTTGCTGTTGTCTTTACAGAATCTTCAGCTGTTGGCAAAAGGCTGTAGTAACCTCAACAAGCAAATCCAGAATGCGCGGGTGTTCGGTGTCCCGGTGATAGTGGCTGTCAATGCCTTCAAGTAAGTGAGCTGGGGCAGGGAAGTGACGCAGGGGGATAAAATTGTGGCACTTCATATGCTACGTTTAACACAAACTCTTGTTTTTCAGTACTGTCTGTGTGTTGTTTGCAACCCTTTGTGTTGCTGGAAGATGCTGAATAAATAGAGGAGCTCTGATTAATAATTTCAAATGCATTCCTTAGTTTAAATTAGCTTAGGATTTTATGATCAGTGACTATTATCTGCCATCACTAGCACCCTGACCGGCCAAATTACTGTGGACTAAAGGTGATGATGTGGAATCTAAGCTCTTCCTAGATGGTGAGGTACCTGTGCTGTTGACTGCACTGTGTTCAGTGGCCTGCTGTATGGAATAATTATGTGCCACTAAGAAGTATTTTGAGCTCTGCCTGTAGTACTGCACAGGACATAGAACCTTCGTGTGGTCTTTTGGTGCAAGCAGAAGGGCTTTGAACTGGTGTGTTAAAGCTGATGCCAGTTGAAGCAGAGTAGCCAGCTAAGGATTCTTCATCTGAAGTAAACACGTCTTGGTTGATTTAGAGAAGTTAAGCTTTTTAGCAACATATAGCACCTCTAAATCAGCAATGCTAATGCCTTTTTTGCGTTTGCTTCTGAAAACAGGAGTTGTATTGCTGATACAGGACAGATACAACACCGAGTCTGGAACGCTGCTCTGCCAGTAGCCATGGGTTTCTGCGTGTACTTCCAGAGCTCCCTGTTGCTGTCTGTTCCTCTGCAGAGTAGCATCCTTCACCAAGAGCGGGCTGTGGTGCACAGCCCCTCAGCAGCTTTCTGATGGCTGGATTCAGTGGTTTCTTTAGGCAGCTTTTTGGATGTTGTCAGCAAGAGTAAAAGGTGGTTGGAACCAGCGGTTCGTTTACCGTGTCTGCATCCTGGTACAAATGCACAAACTTTCCTCCTTACAGAACAGATACAAAGGCTGAACTGGCCCTTGTGGCACAAATGGCAAAGGAAGCGGGGGCGTTTGATGCTGTGGAGTGCACTCACTGGGCAGAGGGAGGCAAAGGAGCAGTTGCGCTGGCCCGAGCTGTTCAGAGAGCATCGCAGACACCCAGCAACTTCAGGTTCCTCTATAATGTGGAGGTAAGAACTTGCAGTATTACAGAGGAACTTCATGTGTAAGGTGGAGACTGCTTGGTTTTGTTAGCTTAAGTTGCTGAAGGCTGGGCTGAAAGGCAGCTCTGAAGATCTGAGAAGAAATTTGCTCTTAGAACATAACATTTATTCCACCAGTCTCAAAGACCTAGTTAGTCATTTCCTGTTGTTTTGACTATCCAAGTGAAATACTGCTTACTTTTGACACTGGAACATGCTGCTGTGGCTCTGCTAGAGATCACAAGCAGGTTCCTACTGTGGCAGCCATGTTCCAGGGGAGGGAAAAGCTTACTTCTTGAACTTGACACGTGCATTCCTATCGGAGCATGGACTGGAACAAGCCTGACCAAACCTGTCAGCTTACCACAGCTTCTGGATGCGCTTGTTGCTCAGGATGGGAATCTATACAACAGGCTATGGAATAGAATTTGTCCATTTTTAACTCTTTTTTTTTTCTCTGCTTATGGAGTCACACTAGAGGTTGGGGTAGAAGAGTGTGTGTGTGTATTTCTAATGAATTTTTACTTAAGCAAATTTGACAGATGACTTGGAGCTAACAAAGTCACTGTCACCCAGGTTATGGCCAGAATCCTTTAATAGCAAGTATCTATTCAAGAACCTAATGAGGTACAGAGCTATGTCATTATATCTATTTTAGCTCTTTAACAAATGCTTTCAATTTTTCTTCTTTAACCTGATTTATTTGTGCTTTTATTTAAACATTGACTTGTATTCCCTCAAATTACTTTTCTATGCTTTTTGACTTCCACTTGAGAAAGAATAAAAGAGTCTCTCCTGCAGCAGGGGTAATTAACATGCAAGCACAGCTTACAAGAAATACTGTTGTGTGTCTCTGTTTCTGACCATAGTAAACTAACTTTGCCCTCTTACTAAGAGAAACAACTGCAACAAGATAAATATATCGTGTTCTGAAAACCCTCAAATTACCAGTAGAACAGTTTTGTTCTACAGCAAAATGGGAATAGCTCTTGTATCTGCAGGTGGGCATTGTGTAACACCTATGAAGGAGTGTGAAGCTGCTGTGATGTTACAGCTCTTTATAGTTTGGCCATACTGTCTTGCCTATCTTTTTTTGTTCTTTTTTTCTCTAGCTCCCTATTGTAGATAAGATCAGGCTTATTGCACAGCAGATCTACGGGGCAAGGGACATCGAGCTACTTCCAGAAGCACAGGAGAAAGTCACCTTGTACACTAAACAAGTGAGTTTTCTCATGTCACCTGATACCAGTGGTGCTTTTCATTTAAATATTCAACGGTAGTGTTCAAGCTGTGTGTGAAGGGGACAGTGACTCAAGTCATCTCCTTGTCCAGGACTTGTTGGGTGCTGCTATGGCAGAGGAGGGAAGAGGTGGTGGTATGGGGAGGGAGAAACTGATCCTGGCTTCTAGTGGGGAAGACAGAACTCATCTGGCCCATTAACCCATCTGTGGTAGCGTATGGGGAGAGGAGAGCAGGAGGGTTCAGTGATCTTTTTCTACTCTCCAGTCCTTCAGCAACTTGGTAATTGGGGAACTACAAATGCTCACACTGGTGCCAAATAGTCTCTTGTGACTTTTTTGTTATTGTTGTTTTGGTGTTTGTTTTTTTTAAAGTCTTGTTCCACTGGGTTTTCTAATCAGGGTTTGAACCCGTATGGATTTGAACCTGCATGAAGTCAAAGTTATGTTGGGGAGGGAGAGAGTTCCATGGGTGATACAATACTTCTTGTGGAAAAAAATATCTACTTTTATAAATTTTCAACCTGGCATCTGATGGTTGAATTCAATACTTTCTAGTTGTTGTGTTGGTTTTGCTCTTCTCTAGCGTGACGTTCTTGTGAATTTACCTGCTTCTGAATTAATGAAGGGAACACTGTTTACAGTGGGCTCAAATAATTTTGCTTTTACAGTCCATTTACTACTGGTATATATAGTTTTTCATGTTTCTTGTATATTCCTTTACACATCTATCAAAATGCCATAAGTATGTAATTGCTGTTTCCTCCCAACCTGCAATTATATTACTCAAACACTTCTAGTTAACAGACCTTAGCTGAACAAGAACTTCAGTTCTGAGCTGTTCAAGTTAACGTTTTGGGAAGAAAGTAAGTTAGCTATCAAGGTTGTATGTCTTAACACTTTGACACCATTAATTTTTTTCCTCAGTGGGATGCACTGGGGGGTGGTGGTAGTTCTTTCTTTAATGCTTAGTGGGGGCAGGGAAAGAGTTTGAGAGGGAAGGAATGGGGATGCAGAACGGTCAATGGATCCGAGAGGCTGTGAGGCAGTTGGCGAGGAGTAAAATGTCCTGATAAACGGTCTTGATGTCTGCAGAGAAGGGCAGAACAGAGGAATTATGTTTACGTACATGAAAAGTTACTTGTTTCTCTCCTCTTTCTCTCTCTCTCTCTTTTCATTGCCTTCCCCAGGGATTTGGAAACCTGCCGATCTGCATGGCTAAAACTCACTTGTCCTTGTCTCATGACCCTGAACAAAAAGGAGCACCGACAGGTTTCGTTCTGCCCATCCGAGACGTTCGGGCCAGTGTTGGTGCTGGATTCCTCTATCCGCTAGTAGGAACGGTATGTGGTTGAGGGAAAGGAAAAAAAACTTCACATATGTACTAGAAAGCAGTTACAGATGATATCTTTAATTAGGAGAGTCCTTGTTATTTACAGTTGGTGTTTTAACAGTCTGTTGTATTAGATGCCCTTAATAGGTATTTTTTCAGAGGGGAAAGCGAAGCTAAAATAGGCCATCGGACCATTTGAATACTTAGCAAACCCCCCCAGTTTACTCCTCAGGTCCCACATCACTGTCTTCCTAGATTTTGAGCAGTTCATGAATTCTGGGAGCTGCAGTCTGGTTGAGGGCATGGGAGAAATTCTTGGCCCACCTAATTGCCTTTGCAACTTTACATTCCTGATGAGAGCACTTGGCAGTGTTGCAGGTGAATGCTGCACCCCTGCAGATCAGGGTAGAACAAGATGACAACTCCAAAGCTCACAAAGCAAACGGCTTTTGATGAGATGCCTCCAAAACGAAGCTGACCTGTGCTATTAATCATTTATCAGTCTCCCCTCCTGTTTGGTTCTAATGGTTTTGCTGACTATCTGTTTGCTGTTCAGCCTGCATCCGTCCCAACAATTCATTTTGCTGTGCCCTTGAGTTTTTAGTTTCTGTTCTTTTGACATGATTGGCATAATGTCAGCTGAGAGGAGAGAGAGAGTAGCTACAATGGAAACAGGATCTGGGAATAGCTTTGATACGAATTGCCTGTCAGAAGGAGGAGCTACCTGCAAAATGAACTAATGTTTAGGTTTGCATCCAAAGGAAGGATATTAGGATGAAAGGATCCAGTGGAAATCTGAACTCGGGAATCTCTGGGCAGATGTTAAGTCACTTGTTAGATTATTTTAGGGGATGGAGCAGTTGGAGTCAGCAGCTCTCTTTCTTTTTTGGGGCGTGAGCCTTTTTCTGAAGTCTTCATGGCAACATGTTTGTTTTAAGAAGCTTTCAAAAGCATAGGGGTACATGTCTCAGATGGTGAAATTTTCTAATTTAAGAGCTGGATCCCTTCTTTCTTCAAATGCTAGCTAGAGCCAAATCTTGGATATCTTTTTCTTTTAATACTTCAACAACACACCCACCCCACCCCCACCCCCCCCCAAAAAAAAAGAGATGTTGGGTAATCTGGAAACCCTTACCTAAATAAAATAAGCATATTCTGATTAAAGTCTGGCTCATCTGGGGTTTTTAAAGAGTAAGGTGTGTTTTGGGATAAAATGAAAGATAGCATGCTTGTTCCTGTTATTAATGGCATTTGTTTTGCCAGCTGAGATTTAATCCAAACAATGATTTATTATTTTTTTATAAGCACTAGAGAAGGAAAGGGTGCACAGCATTAATGAGCTACAGAAGAGAGATGTTTTCAGGCATTAAAACTAACATTTTGGCTCTCTTTTTTTGATGTCTTCAGTTTCTGTGAAGTTGGACTTTTTCCTTTCTGCTCCTGTCCCATGTCCCTAATGTTTTCTTGGACATGTAGTAAATGATGGTGTTGATTCTGCCAGAATTCAAAGCAAGTCTTCTGGTTAGGGACATGAAGATCACTCTTGTGTGGTGTCCACAAAGCCAGGGAAGGGTTGTCCTTTTTGAGAAGCAATCCAGGGCACTTTGAATCAGGTGATTTTAAACCCATCCAGTGAGAGGTATGTTAGGCTCAGAATAAATTTTTGACAGCAGCTGTGAGCTGGAAATGCAACAAATACGTAGGTCTATGCTGAAGCTTTTATGAGAAATTTGAGGTGAAATTAATCACAGGTGCGTGCATATTCTTGGTATCTGAAGGTAATCACAAAGGTTTGTCACATTTGATATTTTTTTTTCCTCATCTTCTGAGTTTTGGGGTTTTCCCTTTCTGGCTCAAAGTTGAAGGTGTTGTACTTTAATGAAATACTTTGGAGGTTTAAAGAGGACATGGGCACAAACTTGAATCTAAGAAGTTCCACCGAAACATGAGGAGGACCTTCTTGACTTTAAGGGTGGCAGAGCCCTGGAAGAGGCTGCCCAGGAAGGTGGTGGAGTCTCCTTCTCTGGAGACATTCCAACCCCACCTGGATACCTTCCTGTGCAACCTGCTCTAGGTTTGGTGGGGGGGTTTGGACTAGCTGATCTCCAGAGGTCCCTTTCAACCCCATGTGATTCTCTGATTCTAAAGGAAATAAAAGATCAAAGATTATCTAGATTTAACTTTGAGCATGGAAGATAATGGAAGTGAAATAAATTGTTGGAGGCAAATTGGTTGGGTTTCTTTTCTGGTGCTGCTGACGAATTGAAAATAAATTACTCAGCTCTGTTTTTTTTAGTTCCTAAATGGTGGGTTTTTTGGAAGTTCCACAAGCGCAATAAATAATACATCCTTGGTAGGTATTGAGTTTATTTGAAGTCTTGCAAGGGGATTGATGGTATCCACGTGGTCTAATTTTTTTATGTAAGTAAATAGTGTGAGTTGCCCTGTGTTCTTTTGCAGCGTGTGGTATTGAAGGGGAGGAGGATAATGAGGAAATGAACTTCTCCTCCAGCTCTGAAAAATGACTGGAGTGCATTAAGCATTGTAGGCGCTTGTATGGAAAATTAGTAGCCTAGATGGAAATTATCCTGTACTGCATAGAAATTTAAGGTGTTTAAGCAGACTGCTTTTAAGTAGACAGCAGAGCAGCCACTATGGGCTGCCCTATGGATAGGAAAGGAGGAAAACTGACTGTACCTTTCAAAATAGAAAGTACAAGAAATAGAAAGCACAAGAAATAGTGAAGTCAGACCCATCTTCAGCGATATGCCCCCCCCTGCTCTATTTGGGGTCACTGTCTCAGCTCCTGTGGTGGCCCTCTGAATGTGTAGTGGTGATCTGCAAAGATTTATGATTCTTCAGTGACAGGTAAATAGGAAGTTTCTTGTTGCTCTGCATGACTGGTGAGAACAGGAAAACCCCTCCAGGCACTTTGGATCTCTTGAGAGCAAAATATTCATACAACTAAACACAAAGACAAGGGATTGGGGGGCTTCTCAGTAGCTCCCCCCCATTCTCTGGGAAAGCAGCAGGTCTGACAAAAAGCTAGTGAAGTCCTAGAAATCATCACAAAGGGTGAACTTGAAGTGATTTTTATCTCTGCATAAGCCACATGAGACCTGCAGCGGTATGTTACATATGGGACTGGTTTTAGCACTTGTAAACAGCTCAGGAAAATGGGATGGGACTCCAAAAGCTGCCTGAATGGTTTTGAGAACTGCAGAAAAACGCTGAACCAATACAGCTTTGCCTCCTTTCTGCTTAGCTTGTTACCAGAAGGAAGATTGTGAGGTAGTTTGATTAGCGTGCAAAAATACTTCCTCAGGGAGGAAAAACACCAGGTTGCCAAAGAGATCTGCAATCTAATGGAGACAGGCATAGCAATAGTGACTGTGAAACTTGAGGCTGGATGATGCAGATGAAAAATAAGACCTGGAGGTTTGTTTTTTTTTTATTAAAGAGGTTAATTACCACTGGTACAAACTACCAAGCATGGTCATGAGTTGCCCACCATTGTAGAGTGCTCGTGTGCTTCTGGGCTCAGCACTGAGTTAGGGAAGAAGGGGCGTTGCATTAGTAAATCAGGCCAAGTGTAGCCCATGTGGCATTCTCTGGCTCTGAAACTGGGCACCCAGCAGTGGGACAACTGGAGAGGACTGGCCTGAGGCAGGTGTGGTGCTGGCAACTCTTTTGCTGGCTTCAGTTCTGCCACTGAAATGTTCCAGTCAGAACAACTGACCTCTCTATCTTCTATTTAAGCTTTATTCCAGTTAGAAACAAAACCCCAAACTATTTAAACCCTCTCCTCGACCATAATTATTCCTAATTAGTTAACGCTTGTAGTTCTAGACTTTTAAAGAATTGTAATCAACTGAGATTTTTACAGTCTGCAAAGTTGTATTAAAACATGGATCCACATTTGAATAACCAGGAAACTGCCACGAGTAATTGTCATCTTACCACAGCAAAGTCCCTGAGCACTCACCTAACAACCAACTGGTCAGCTGGATGTTTAAGTACTTCACCAAATCTTGGGGTCACTCACTGGCAGAGGCAGAAGCCAAACTAAATCCTCATGGTGAAAAAACAAAAAACCCTAGATCTGTCTGCTGAGCCAGGGGTTCCTGATTCTTGCCGTATTCTTCACAGTGGTACCTGATCATCATCCAACTAGTAGGTACCTCTGCAAGGAGCTGCATCAGCTGTTGCCATCGTAGTCTTCAGCAGTGATTTGGTATTCTATCTTCTGTACAAAACCAGGCTGCTTCCATTTTAACTTTTTTTTTTTAATCTTTTGTCCAGATGAGCACTATGCCAGGACTTCCTACAAGACCCTGTTTCTATGATATAGACTTGGACCCAGTGTCTGGAGAAGTAAATGGGCTCTTTTGAAAGGAATTGCTAACCAAAGGTAGGTGCCTTTTTTGAAGGCTTTGAATATTTGGGCTTTATTTTCTCATTTTGAGATAATGGAGTTAAGCCAATCTTATACTATGCCATGTGTTTCCAAATGACATTTGATTTATAATTCAGCCTGAAAGTTGCCTGCAGTACTATGTAATTGTAATTAAATTTATTTTTCTTTTTAGCTCCCAGAAGAACACCTGATGAGTCATGTAAACAGAACTATGCCCTGATCTTTTTTTTTTAAAGTCAAAACAAGATATGACTGAGAATATAGTGCAAGAAGTGACTAGAAGGAGGAATGCTGAATAATCAACCACTTACTTTTAATCTGTAATAAATTGTAAACTGCTGTGTTCCAAGCTAGTTGGCACTGACCATTTAAAGCATACTTTCTTTACAAACCTTGCAAACCTCCTGCTTCATAATTGTAGCAGAAGCTTGGGTTTAGTGACCTCTTTTGATTCAGTGACATGATTTTAATAATTAAAATCCTGAAGCTGGAGCTGTTTGAAACAGTCTTGGGACTTAATTGTTTTAACATACGCTACAAAAACCCTACAGTTATCTTTGAAAGTCCTGGATGCTGCTTATTCCTATTTGCTTTGCTGAATTCCATATTCTGTTTCTTGCACCATGGGAGAAACTGCCGTGCTCTGAAGCTGCACCAACATCATTTAGAAGAGGGAACAAGGAAGAATCCCCTTTGCTTCTCTTCTCTCCAGAAATGCTTACCCTAGCTTCTGCTGTGAGTTATTCCTGCGGGCACCTCAGCCACATCAAATTCCCCTTTTGGAAAGCCCAGCTGTGACTGCCATATTCTGCTGTTAATGGAAGTCCAACCTCTCGATCTCAGATTTGTAGAGACTGGTTCTCTGGCCCTTATCTGTGGCTTTTACCAAATGTCTTTTGGAACCATTTTATGCTCAGCAATAAGTACAGTTACACCATTGATGAGCCTTGTTTCCTAAAGTGCCCTTTTGGTGAACAGAGGCAAATGTGAGTAATTTGTAGCAGCTTTTGCCAGCAGGCCATTTAAAATCATTTTGTAACATAAAAATACAGTTTCTACCAATTTTTTTTAACTAATACAAATAAACTGGTAAATATTTGAAGGGCTTTTGGGGTTTTAATGCATGCACTGAGATTACTGAAGTAGAATTTATTTCTGTGATTAACTGTACAGAGCAGCAACCCTAGTATTGACAACTAGAAGTGATTATTGCAGTAATAAGTTGCCTGCAATGCACCACTCGTGTGTGTTTTAATCTCGTTTCCTTTCCCAGGTGATGTATGTCATCCGTAGGAAATAAAGCACCTGAATTATTCCACGGATTTGAGATATGTGCAGCTGACTCTGAAAGAGATTGCGATTGAGACTCGCAAGGCCCATCTGCTTGCATCAGGACTGAATCTAAAACATTCTGATTGGGATGAGAATGGGGAGAATTGGGATCTAGGTGCGTGTCGATGTAAGGGCGCACCAGTAGTGCACACATACTGTGTGTGTGTGTATATATGGAGAGATAGATATCTCTGTCTCTTTAAGTTATTGAGGAGGGGAGAATAATTATATAAAAATTAGCTGGTTGTCACAGAAGCAAGGACAGAATAGTTTGAATTGTTGTAAGAGTGGTTGAGATGCATTCACAGCCTCCTGAAATCTTCTTTTTTCGATGGTGTTCAGCCAAGGAGTTCTGTGCCAGAGCCCCACTTGCAGGGGGTCAGAAGGGGAGAGGGGGAGGGTTATTCCCCAGTTTGGGGCTACCCTGTCCCTGGCTGTGCCCCTTCCCCTATGGCACCAGAGCTGAGCCTTCCCTTGAAGCAAGGTTGCCAGAGCTGATGCTGCCAAGTCTGCTGTCAGTGCCTACATTTAATCTTCCCTGCTACACCGCTTCCCTGCGAGCGCTCTGTGTTCCACCTTCATTTCATGCTTATGAAAGATGGGATAAGTGCAAATTTATGCTAAGATTAGCCTCCTTTTTAGTTTAGCATGAGATCATAGGCGTGTGTTCCAGAGAGATGGTTCAAGAGGTTGCAGGTCCACCTCCTGCAGCGAGGGAGGCTCAGGCGTGCAACTGTTTAAGGGGTGTTCTGTTATGGCAATGAAGCATAGGGGCCAAAAAATAGCCCCAAACATCTCTAGGGGCTAATGGGGAGCGCGTTTTGAACCCGTGCTTTCCCCTCTGTTGGGGTGCGAGCTCCCCGGCCTCCCTACCTGAGGTCTCACAGGGTAAATAGGTTGGTGGTTCTTAACCCTCTCCTTTGTAGCTAAGCCTGCTGGCTAGTTCTTGCCCTGTCGAAGAGGACACAAGGGGCGCTTTAATTTCTTCTAACTAAATACTGGGAGGCTGTCTTCCTGTTGCCTAGAGAAAAAAACAAATTACGTACGAATCTGTTCTCCTGTGGGCTGTTTGTGGGGCCAGAGCCCTTAACTGGTGGCGTGGCCATCCCTTCCCAGGGCTTTGCTGTAACAAGCATCCTGCATCACGTCATGTAAGAAATTACACAGAGGGGGGTTGGGTTTTGTTGGGTTTTTTTTTGATGAGTAGTAGGGACAAACGAGAAAGATGCTGCACATCACCAGCACTTTGCAGGCCCAGAAAGAAGAAGAAAAAAAAAAAAAAGGAGCCTAGGGCTGGGTGAGATCTTCCTTCAAGCTTATCCATCCTCTGACTAGCTCCTCTGCTCGCTGCAGCCCCTGTTATTTATTTCCCTTGGCCTTTGGGGCTGCCATCTTCCCCTAGAGCTGCAGGAATAATTGAATTCCTGGCGAGGTGTTTCTGAATGGGATTGATGAGGACCTGCCACCCCAGGCAGCAGGCACAGGGTTGCTGTCTCAAAGTTAACCATCCTCCTTGATCACATTCCTGCCCTGCTGGCTGACATTTCAGCCCCACAAACCCATTTTGTACCTTTTATTTCTATGAAGCAGCTAGGGAGGGGGAAGGCTGTGTGTTATTTCTTTTTTTCTCGAGGTGGACTTGCACGGTGATGCTTCACCTGGTTTCTTAGGTGCAAGCATGCTGGGAAGTAGCTAATGTCCTTAAAACACTTGTGGGTATCAGCCAGCTCCCTGTGGTGACATCAGGCATCTCAAATTATGGTTTCACGTAGCTCCTCAGTTGCACTTGGTATTCCTTTTTCTGGAGGCCCTCCCATCAATCATAACAACTGGAAATGCAATTTTTCTTTTTATTTTTTTTTTTCTCAGCTGCTTTGGAGGGAAAAAGCTCAGAGGGAAGGCAAAGATTTGGGGCAAGGATTAGTTTAAACCCAAGAACTGGCTTTCCTTCTCACCACCTCTGAAGGTATAGCTCCTGCAGCAGATGCCTAAAGCTGCAAAGGTTTCAGATGGGACAGAAGAAAAAAACAACCCCATTTGCCAAGAGCTGGACCCCCTTCCTTCCCACCCTGCCACCCATCCCAGCCTGGGCATGGAGTGGGAGTCACAGCTACGTGCCTGGGAAAAACCTTTGCCTTGGGTGCAGCTTGCCCCACGTGGAGGGGGGGAGAAGAAAGGTCTCTCTGCAAGAGGGAGGGGTGATGCCCTGCCAGAAGATGGGGTGCTATCTCCTAAGGGGGGGGGGGGATGCTGATGTCCAAGTAGGGAGAAATGCTGCCACAGGAGAAGAGGGGGTGCTATCTCCTAAGAGGAGGGGAGATCCCCCAGAAGAAGGGGGGGCGTGCTTATCTCCAAGCAAGGAGAGATGCTTCCCTGGAGGAGAAGGGATGCTGATCTGCAAAGAGGGACAGATCCTGCTCCACCAGAAGAGGGGGTGTCATCTCCTAAGACGGGGGGGATGCTGATCTCCAAGCAGGGAGAGATGCTGCCCCATGAGAAGAGGGGGTTCTATCCCCTAAGGTGGGGGGGGGGGGGAGGATGGTGCTCCAGGGGAAGAGGGGTTACTATCTCTTAAGAGGAGGGGAATGTTGATCTCCAAGCAAGGAGAGGTGGTGCCCTGGAGGAGAAGGGATGCTGATGTCCAAGCAGGGAGAGATGTTGCCCTATGAGAAAAGGGGGTGCTGTCTCCTAAAGTGGGGGGGGGGGGGGGGCAGGATGCTGATCTCCGAGCAGGGAGAAATGCTTCCCTAGAGGAGGAGAGATGCTGATCTGCGAAGAGGTGCTGCCCTGCAGGAGGCGGGATGCTGTCCCGCACGCAGGGCTGGGCCGGGCTCCCAGAAACACCCCCGCCCCCCCGCCATCTCCCCAGCCCCGCGTTCTCTCCCCAAGCTGCCGCCAGGTCCCAGCAAGAGCCGCCCCCGGTTGCCGGGGGGGTTGAGGGGGGGGCGGGCCGCCTCGGCGGGGGGCGGGGGGCTGCCGGCAGCGCCCTCCCCGCCGGCCCGGGGGAGGGGTCGCGGCTGCGGCGCGGGAGGCGACGGCGCGGAGCGGTGCGGAGCGGTGCGGGGCCGCAGGTGAGGGAGAGTTCCGCGGGGTTGGGGGGGCTCCTGCCTCGGGTCTCTGCACCCCGAGGAGCCCCCCTCGTCGGGGTTCGGTTTTTTTCGGGGAGCACCCCCTCTCCCCCCCCCCACCCCCGGGGGAAGGGGGGGGGGGTCGGTCGGGGCCGGCACCGGCGAACGTCCCCCCCCCAAAAAAAAAAAACTTGCGGGGCTGCGGTGGGGGGAAAGAGGGGTGCAGGCTCCGCTCCGGGAACCGGCAGCCGTGGGTGGCTCTCCCTCCCTCGCACGCCCCTCTGCCAAGGGGCTCCTTTGGCCCTTGAAAAATGAAAAGAAATTTAAAAATTAGTATAATAAAATCAAATAAAAATGAAAAAAAAAATCCAAACCCTAATTCTGCTCCGCGCTCACCCCTCTCCTTCCCCCCCCCATCATCCTTTTAAACCATCTCACTACTTCAAAGCAGAGCAGAAAACACAGTGGGAAGGGCTGCCCGGAGCCACTGAGCTGGTCCCAAAGAAGTTGGTCTGTCGGGGGTAACACATTTTTGCAGCTTTATCTCCAAAAACATTCCGATGATGTCTCGGGGCAGTGGTTTTGGTTTTTTTTTGTTGGTTTTCTTATTTTTTTTTTTAACACGGTGCCCCGTATCTTTACGCTATCATATATTTGACGGGCACACGCGGCGTTAATTGAGGTTGCCATGGAAGGCATGCACGTAGTATAAATAAGCTCTCTTCTTGCCACGTGATTTCGCTTTTATATTCCACAAGCCTCCTTTTTGTATTCTGTGGGGTTGGTTTTTTTTTTTTCGTGGTTTTTTTTTTTTTCCTTTGCATATTGTCATATGGTGCATTAAAGATAAAAATATCTGCTGTCTCAGGGTGTAATTTCCCTCGCTGGAACTATGAGTGTGGCTGGAGCGGTGGGGAAAAGATTCTGCTAACTGTAGGAGAAGAAAAATACATGTTTGCGCGTGAGGAATGTATATATGGGCAATTTAAAAAAAAAAAAAAAATGGCTAAAGCACACAAAAATAGTATTTTCTGTGGTGAAACATCACTAGCTTGACAGCTTGGTGGCCTTATTTTGCCTTTGGATATATGATGCTAATTAGTGGAAAGAATTGCTCATCCAGAGGCAGAACTGCTTTTGCAGCCCTGGCCTGCCTCCCAAAATGAAATTTTTATATTTTTTTTTAAAATATATATATATAAACTTTTTAATACTTTAAAAAAAAAACCTTCTGCAGATCTCACTGTTCATTTGTTGCGTTCCAGGTGAAAGATGGAAGTGTGGGCTGCGGCAAACCTCACATAACCTGCCAAGGGGAGCGAGCGGGACGCAGGAAGCAAAGCTTGAGACAAAGGCAGCGTCCGACCTTGTCACTGGGGGGCAGAAAACAGCCACTGGCCGCCGCTGGTTGCACTGGTGCTTCCATCGAGCTCCCCGAGCGATGAGGAATGGCAGCTGGCTCAGGAAGCACAAGCTCTTTCCCGGTCCGTGGGGTGAATAAAAGTTATTAACTCCTGGCTTGATTTGTCATCCTTTGGGGGAAAAAAAAAAAAAAAAAAAATTAAAATAAAAATGTGATGTCAGACTGACAATTAAATAGTTGTGCTGTTAGACCGAGTGCAACTCGAAGTGGGTTGTCCTGCAGGCGAGAGTGACACGGGCCAGCAAAGCCAAGGAGAAGCCTGTTCAACCTTCACATCTGCCCGGGATTCCTTGGAGAGGAGAGAAAAGGGGGTAACGAGACAAAGTGGGAGTTATAAAGCGGTTGTGACAGCTCCAGCAGGACTTTGAGCATCTCTGCAGTTCCTTTGTCTGATGCGTTAAATCAAGAAAATCAATAATCTCCAACGAAGGAGAGGAGTGGATATGGCAAAGGCGGCGGCCAAGGAGATTCAAATGGAGAACCCAAGAGAGGTAGAGACTCCCAGCGCAGGGGCCACATGCTCCCCGTCAGAGGAACACGCAGAAAAACCCTCCATGCTCTGCTTCAAGAAGCGGAAGAAGTCCTGCAAGAAGGGACTGACCATGAAGGACGCGTGTGAAGGAGCCTTGGAGGAGAAAAGCCAAGGTGTCAGTGCCGACCGCGGGGAAGCCAAAGCTTCTCATCAATCCCGATCCTCCAAAGGAGCCTGGGCGGCCCTCAAAAACCTCGCAAGACCTCGGAGAAGGCAAAAGTCCTCCTCGAGGAAGAAGGTCCCCTCTGATTCCCAGGTGCAGCTGGAGACCGAGGCTGAGGAGGGCTGCACGCAACGTTTGCCAAAGAAACGGGCGAGCTCTGGGGTGAAGATGCCCTGCATGCGGTTCTCCAGGGGCAAGAAGAAGCCCAGCCCCTCCCAAGCAGTGGAGGAGTCAGAGGGGAGCGCTCAGGCCAACGAAGTGGGGGGGGTTTTGAGCAAAGCCAGCGAGGAGCCGGAGGATTCGGCCCCAGGGGACAAGTCTGAGTCCTTCAGCCCGGTCTCCGTGGAGGAGGACTGGGAGGCAGGGAAGGAAAGCTCCAACCTTGCCGGGCAGAGGGAGCCCTTGGCAGAGCCCACACCCGATGCCGCAGAACCTGCAGAGCCCCCCACTCTGTCAGAGACGACCGATTCGGGGACAGTCAAGGAAACAGCCCAGGAAGAAGCACAGGAGGGGAGCCCACCCCAAACCACAGCCCCCACGGAAGGTGGAGATGTTGCTCCTGAAGCACCTCTCCCCACAGATCAACCCGGCGGTGCCCCCGAAGCCCCCCAGCTGCAGGAACCCCCCGATACCAGCCACGAGCTGCCTGAAGGGGACAAATCAGAAAAAAGCAGAAATCTTCCCAAGGAGAATGAAGCAGAAGAGACCCCCCTGGATTCCAGTCCATCACCGGGGCCAGAGGAGGACACCACCAGCGTGTGGGGTGGCCCCGGCCACCAGGTGACATTAGAAGCGCCAGCAGGCGCCGCTGGCATCAGCATCATCATCACTGTCACCGAAGCCGAGGACTCCGACCACACCGACTCCGACCAGGCCTACGAGCCGACCCCCGTTTTGCACCGAAAGAAGCAAAAAGGGAACAAAAAAGCAAGCGGGAGCTTTGATTTGGGTAACAAAGAGGGCCCCGAGGGCGGTGGCGGTCCCCAGGCGGAGGAGAAAGGCCTGGGCAACCAGGGGCACAGGACTGGGGAGCAGTACGAGTTGCTCCTCGTCGAGACGGCATCCTCCCTGGTGAAGGCAGCCATCCAGTCCTCCATAGAGCAGCTGGTCAACGAGATGGCGCTGGAACAGAACAAACACAACAATTTTCTGTGAGCCCAGGGAAGAGGAGAGCCGGGGTGGGGGGGAAGTGATCTGGAGCTCCGCTTGGCCTGGGTGAGGAGGGAAGCCGGGCCGAGGTTGGAGTTGGTTCTGCATGCCCATAATCCAGTTGTGTGTCTACGATGTGAAGCGGATCGGATGGATCCCGGCGTGTCCCCCGGGGCTGGGGCTTCAGGCAGAAGGTGGAAGGTGCTGCGGCCTCTCCGTCTCTCTTTGTTGGCACCTTTCTGCCCAGGCCGTGTTTCTGCCACCACCCACGCCACCGTTCCCCCTCCCTCTTCGTGCCGTCGGTCTCTATGTGCCCTGCGTTTAGTGAAGGAGGGACAACGAGTGCCTGACCCACTGCCGGGCTGGGCTTGGGGACACGTTGGATGTGGATGGAGCAGGCGTTTCTTCATCCATCCTTGTCCCCTCTCCTTCCTTCACCCAGCGTGTCCCCCTCCCCAAGTCGCGGAGTTGTGCTGAAGCCGCCCAGGGATGTAGCATATTTTTTGATAGACGGAATGGGATACAAACAGCAGCCAGCTGCCCGCCTGCTGGCAGCCAACTAGTGCGGTGCCCAGGGACAGGACAAGAGGAAATGGGCACAAAATTGAACTGAAGGAGTTCCACCTAAACATGAGGAGAAACTTCTTTACTTTGAGGGTAGCAGAGCCCTGGAAGAGGCTGCCCAGGGAGGTGGTGGAGTCTCCTTCTCTGGAGATGTTCCAACCCCACCTGGACACCTTCCTGTGCAACCTGCTCTAGGTTTGGTGGGGGGGGTTGAACTAGATGATCTCCAGAGGTCCCTTCCAACCCCATAGCATTCTGTGATGATTCTATTGCCTCAGTGTCATTTTGGGGAGCTGCCATGTGATTCTGTGACTCCGGCGCTAGAATGGCTTGAAGCGGGGAGATTTGGTCTGGGCGCTGCCGGTGTCCCCAGCCGCTGGTGGCAGCCTGTTCCCCACCGCTCTGCAAAGCCTGTCCTGGCTCCAGCCAAGCCCGGGCATCCCCTGGGAAACGCACACGATGCCTGGCTGGCTGCGGCCGGCCACGCAGCTTGCCCTGAAACAGGCAGAGAAACACCAGAGTCAGCTTACCAAAGTCCTCAGGGAAAAGAAGAAAAAAAAAAAAAAAAATTAAAAAAATCTAGCCATGAGGGCCTGGGGACACTGCCAGAAAATGCCCAGAAAATGCCAATCGCCGTCAAAACCTACGAGAGGGTTTGCAGTGGCAGCGGCGTGGGGGGTGTGTGTGTGTGTGTGTGAGCATCCCCTCTCAGCTGCCAGCTCTCCGAGGGAAAAGGGGCCTTTTTAATAATTTGGGATCGCATCCGTGCAGCTGGGGAGGGGGTGTTGGGTTACGGAGGGCTGCGGGCGACTCAACCTCTTCTGCTGAGAAAATTCTCCTGCGTGTTTCTCAGCCCATCCAGAAATGGCAGCCTCGATTGGCGAGTGCTCGCTGACCCTTCCTGGCCGGGGTCTGGATTCCCCTTAAAATCCAAGGGCTCCTGTAAATTCTCCCGGTACCCGGGGCGCTGCCGCATCTTAAACTCTGAGGAAGGATCTCTGTTCTTACGCCGGGACCGTGGGCAGCGGGCGAAACAGCTTGTTTCTCTTCAAGTAAAACTTCGGAAGAATCAGAGGACCTTAAAGAAAAAAGAAAAAAAGAAAAAGAAAAAAAAAAGTGTCATCTTTTTCTGTGAGTTTATTTAATAAATTACCAGGTGTCGCTAATCCAGTGGGTACAATTTTAATGGATTTGTATTTATTTCATACTGGTCCTTCTGGGTATTTTGCTATAGTTTTGAAAGGGACTTTCTAAAGAGGTTTATTTGTAGCTTTGGAGGTGCTGCGGTGCCCTGAGGGGAGCAGTGCTGGTGCTGGCGGTTCCCCGTCAGGTTACACCGGGTGCTGTGGCCGGTGGGTGCTGGGCAAAGGGCTGCAGCATCTTGTCCTGGCTGGTGTCGGCTGCTGAGGAGGCGGAGGATGGCCAGGTGAAGGAAGGAAAGAAAGAAAAGAAAGAAAAGAAAGAAAGAAAGAAAGAAAGAAAGAAAGAAAGAAAGAAAGAAAGAAAGAAAGAA
>JAOQGH010000040.1:14963994-14975843 GCA_025769975.1 Gallinago jamesoni | reverse complement strand
AAAGAAAGAAAGAAAGAAAGAAAGAAAGAAAGAAAGAAAGAAAGAAAGAAAGAGAAAGAAAGAAAGAAAGAAAGAAAGAAAAGAAAGAAAGAAAGAAGAGAGAGAGGAAGGAAGGAAGGAAGGAAGGAAGGAAGGAAGGAAGGAAGGAAGGAAAAAGAAAGACAAAACGACCCCGGGGGGTCATCTCCTGTCATCCTGCCAAGCAGTTTCGGGAGGATTTCATATATTTCAGTATTGCCTTTTAGGCGAAACACGCCTCGGAAAGAGGAGGAGAATGGCTGAAATGCTTTGGGGTCCAGCCCGGCCCCCGCAAGTGTCGCTCTGCATCCAGGGTTGTGTTTGCATCCTTTCTGTGTCTGGTTTTCCCCTGGGTTGGAGCTGTATATATCGAACTGACGATTATTTCATTAAATTTGAATGTTCCCGTTGCTTCGTTGCCTTGTGGTTGAGCGGGCAGCTGCGGGAAGGGTTCTCCTGCGGGGAGGGATAAACTCATAGCAGGGCCGCAGGGTGTCCAGCTTTTGCAGCAGCAGAAGGAAATCTTAAATGTTGGTAGCAGACCTGTGACATCTTTGGAAGCCTGCCCCTCCTGCCCTCTTTTTAGGAGGTTTCCTTTGGGTTGCTGGCCAGCCATGTCCATCCACAGGGTCCTGGCTGCCCAGGGACTCACGTAAGGTGTTTCTGAGGGCTCACCACTGATGTCCAGTGGCTAGGAAGAGCTGTCCTCCTGCCTGCCAGCCAGATTCCCTGTGGGATGCCCTAGGAAAATGTTTGAGGCTCTGCAGACCGAGCAGGGTCCAACCAGGGGTGGTTCAGCACCTGCCTACCCCATGGTGGGGGGGTTTGGTTTTTCTCCAGGAGCTGCTGCTTCATGTTTTCTGCTCCCAGGGCTCCGGGTTGCTGCTTCCAACCTATTTCTATTTACAGCTGAAATGGGCCCCAGATCCTAATTTATTTATTTATTTTATTTTTTTGCACAACATCTTTCACGTAATCCCTTGAAACACTTTATAGCATAAAGAAGATACTAGAAAAAAAGGGATCTATTTTAATGGTATTAACACTATTTGTCCTTTCAGGTTTACAGGACTCGCAACAGCTGCTAATGGCTTAATTAAGCCTCTCTGCTCCTTCATTAGGATTAGATTTGAACATTGATGAGCATTTATTCTCTCGGAGAAAGAATGATATGTTTATTATTGCGAGGGAGCACGGGGCCAGGGGAGGCTGGTGAGGAACATGACTGCCTGGTTGTGCCAGAGATAACTGGAATAAATAAACCAGAATAAATAAACCAGAATAATGCATAACCTTGGTTTCTTATAGCCCCATCCAGGTTCCTTTTTGGGGGAATCTGGCTCTTTATCCAGGAGTCCGTTGCTTGTTGCCCCTCTGAATTAGGGAAGGGGTTGCTTTGCTTTGCAGCAGCATCTCCATGAATTATTTGGTTCTCCTGCTCACCCCGTGGCCTGGGCTGTTGCTCTTCTCCCAGGTGTTTCCAGATCTCTCCTCGGCGGGGACAATTCGGCTTTATACTCCACAACTCCCCTCTGCCTCCTTTGCCACGTAAAATGTTGAATTTTTTCATTCCCCTCAGCTTTTTTTTTTTTTTTTTTTATGTTAGCAGCAAAGAAAAGAGCGTTTAAATACTGTAACTGGTGCTCAGGGGGATAAAAAGCTTTTCTGTTGTGTCAACACTGAGCCCAGCAGAAAACAAGTGCATCCCCGGAAAAGTTCCTCATGGAAATGTCTGGGAGACAATGATGGCACAAAGAAATATTGCGGTTTTTTTCCTGCCCCAGGGCACCAAAAGCGCCTCAGAAAGGCACGGGCTGCTGAGGGCCAGATCTCCAGCTGCTGGAGGTCTCTGCTTCAAAGGGCCAGATCTACAGGAATTCAGGGTTTGAGTTTTAAGATGCTGTCCCCGCGTAAATGATGGACTTCTTCAGCGGCGTGCTTGCAGGTAAAAAGGAAAATCAAAGGGCCTTTTTCACAAAAGCATACGTGAGAAAAGGAGTAAAGTCCCAAAACGCGTGTGAATGCCGGGGATGGGGAGGTGATGGATGGCAGCTGGACCCTGCTGATGGACCTCCATTTCAACATGAGCAGCTCAGAACGAGGACATCCTCCGAGAGAACAGATCGGTTTAAATAATTCGCTTTAACATTATTTTACTTATTTTATTTCCAGAGAAATGGTTTGTGTTAGGTCCTGTTGGGCGGCATTAAAAAAGAAAAGTACTTCCACTTGCAAGGAGACAAAGTCTTTAAATCACATGTGATTTTGTTTACAAATTGACCAGATGATGTTATTTCTTAGACAGTTTTTTAAACAACAATATAGGTCACCATTTTTTAGGAAGCACTACTTTCACATTTCTTCCTTTTTGCAGAGAATTGTGAAGGGCACAGCTCTTCTGTGCTAAATAATGGGATTTTCCTGCAACGGGGTGAAAAGTCCATTTAGCTGGAAAGCGGATTTTGGCCAAAATACCCAAACCCAGTGTTTTAAAATAGGTTTTGTTACATAAAACCTGACGAATATGCTGCATAGAAAACAGGGAGGAGATGGTAAGAAAACACATTTTGCAATTCAAATTGCTAAGATGAAAGCATCCTCTGCATCTAGAGCTGCCTGGCAGTCACCCCATCCATGCCTAAGTTAGACTTAGCAGCGATCACCCTTTCAAACCTCTTCATTCTGGAAGAGGAGACACTTGGAATCACAGAATCACAGAATGGTTTGGGTTGGAAGGGACCTTAAAGATCACCAAGTTCCAACCCCCCTGCCCTGGGCAGGGACACCTCCCACCAGACCAGGTTGCTCAAAGCCCCATCCAGCCTGGACTTGAACACTTTATTTCTCATTACCCTGCTCTGACTTTTAATTGGCAATAAATTAAATTCACAGCTCCTGTGATGATGGCAGCTGGGTGGGAAGCGCAAGTACTCTTGACTCCTACAGTGCTTTGGAGCATCCCCACCAGGGAGGAGGAAGAGGAGAAGGAGGAGCCGTGCATACCCGTGTTCCTGCCAGCAGCCTCCGCCGCTTGCTTGCTTTCTGCCTGCCCAGAGCTCCCTGCACTGTTGCAGCGCATGCGGATGCTCCACCAGGCTTCCTCGCAGAGAAGGCTGAAGGACCGAGAGCCCCTGGTCCCAAATCTCATAGACTCATAGAATGGTTAGAGTTGGAAGGGACCTTAAAAATCATCAAGTCCCAACCCCCCTGCCCTGGACAGGGACACCTCCCACCAGACTAGGTTGCTCAAAGTCCCATCCAGCCTGGCCTTGAACCCCTCCAGGGATGGGGCAGCCACAGCTTCTCTGGGCAATCTGTTCCAGTGTCTCACCACCCTCACAGCAAAGAATTTCTTTCTGGTGTCTAATCTCAATCTCCCCTCTTCCAATTTAAAACCATTACCCCTTGTCCTGTCCCTGCACTCCCTGATAAGGAGTCCCTCCCCAGCTCTCCTGTAGCCCCTTCAGATATTGGAAGGCTGCTCTAAGGTCTCCCTGGAGCCTTCTCTCCTCCAGGCCGAACAGCCCCAGCTCTCTCAGCTTGTCCTCATAGCAGAGGTGCTCCATCCCTCTGAGCATCTTCGTGGCCCTCTGCTGGACCCGTTCCAAAAGGTCGACGTCCTTCCTGTGTTGAGGAGTCCAGAGCTGGACACAGTGCTCCAGGTGGGGTCTCACCAGAGCAGAGCAGAGAGGCAGAATCACCTCCCATGACCTGCTGGCCACACTTCTCTTGATGCAGCCCAGGATGGGGTTGGTTCTCTGGGCTGTGAATACACATCACTGGCTCATGTTGAGCTTCTCATCCACCAACACCCCCACGTCCTTCTCCTCAGGGCTGCTCTCAGTCCATTTTCCCCCCAACCTGTAATTGTGCCTGGGGTTCCCACATCCCAGGTGCAGGACCCTGCACTTGGCTTGGCTGAACTTCATGCCATTTGCACCAGCCCACCTCCCCAGCCTGCCCAGCTCCCTCCGGATGTCACCCCTTCCCTCCAGCGTGTCCCACCCAGCCCGGTGTGGTCAGGCAAACTTGGTGAGGGTGCCCTCTACCCCACTGCCTGTCTCCTTGAAGCTTGTAGAGCAGCTGTGGGCCCGTGGGCGCCAGGCGGTGGGACGGGGACTGGGATGGCCAGGCGTGTGCAACAGGCACAACAGGCTCGCACACCCGCAGCCCGTTCATTAGAAGGGATGAGTAAGCGGCTGGCAACCACGGGGCCAGGGCCAACAGAGGCCCCAGCCGGGAGATGCTCAGCCCCTAATGACAGGCTGCGGGGCAGCGGAGGCGAGCCGGTCCCTCCTGGGGTGGCTGCGGGGGAAAAAGGGGTGACGCTGAGCCCAGAGCTGGCAGCCAGACCTGGCTCCGTGGTTGGGTGCTGTCCTTCTGCCTACAGTGAGGTTCCTTCCCCAGCATCACACCCCCATCCCTCCCCCCGATGGCTTCCCCTGCCCCACCGCCTATAGCTGGCTTTACATCCCTCAAAGCCAGTGCCGGGAGGGAGAAAGGGCTTTACACAATGTTTTCTTATGCCCATTTGTCCCAGAAATTGTCACCCAGCTGCCACTGGAAGCCTTTGGCAGCTTTGCCTCATGCATCTCTGGGGGGGAGGAGGGGGGGGGAGGGGAACAGCCACGTCGGGGCTGCCGTGCTGCCCCCAGCCCCGCAGAGCTTCCCAGGGGCTTGGTGGAAACCAGCCCAATTCAGCAGACAATGTTTGGAGCTTGGCCCAGACTTTGTTCTGAGGGTACAACATCTGGTTTAGGGATGGTTAGTGGAAATGTTTCCTCTCTTAGGCTGCTTTTTGAAGTTGTGCCTTTACTTCTTAATGAAATATGCAAATCCTGTAAACGCCGTGATTGTATCCAGGGCGATTCACTCCAGACACAGCTTCACCTGCAAACATCAAACACACGTGTACCTTGGGGCACACCCACCCTCTTTGCCTTTTTCCTCACAATTTCTTATTGCTCAGGCCCCATCTGGAGCACTGTGTTCAGTTCTGGGCACCCCAGTTCCAGAAGGACAGGGAACTGCTGGAGAGGGGACAGCAGAGGGCCACAAAGATGATGAGGGGCCTGGAGCATCTCCCTCAGGAGGTGAGGCTGAGGGACTTGGGTCTTTTTAGTCTGGAGAAGAGAAGGCTGAGGGGGGATCTGACCAATGCTTAGAAATACTTCAAGGGAGGGTGTCAGGAGGATGGGGCCGGTCTTTACTCAGTGGTGCCCAGGGACAGGACAAGAGGAAATGGGCACAAACTTGAATCTAAGAAGTTCCACCTAAACATGAGGAGGACCTTCTTGAGTTTGAGTGTGGCAGAGCCCTGGCAGAGGCTGCCCAGGGAGGTGGTTGGAGTCTCCTTCTCTGGAGACATTCCAAACCCACCTGGACACGTTCCTGTGGGACCTGCTCTGGGTGGCCCTGCTTTGTCAGGGGGGTTGGACTAAATGATCTCCAGAGGTCCCTTCCAACCCCATGGGATTCTGTGATGCTGTGATTCTGTGGTGCTGGACTTCTGGGAACCGCACTCAGTTGCAGTCCTTTTTGGCAAACCATGGCGAAAGGGGGGAAAGAAAAGGCTGGGGCTTATTGAACAGGGGAGCTGAAGGTGATTGCAGAGGTGTGGCAGATTGCCATGGGAGAGCTTTGACAAGCCAAGAAGAAACCCCTCTTGGCCACTGGTAGCTCGCCATCTCATTCATTGATGCTGAATTGCCTATGCTGAGCTCACTTTTCACTGCACTTCTGAAGCCTCTGCTTACACAGGAGTTATACCTTCTGCCTCCAAAATAGTTGAAAACTCTTCAGTATCAGCATGACACTCTTTCTGGAATGCTTGTGCTAGAGGTTTTCCTCAGCCTTTCCTCATCAGAGAGATACTCCAACCCCTCCATCATCTCTGTTGCCCTACATTGGACTCTGTCCAGCAGTTCCCTGTCTCCAGCAGTTCCCTGTCTCTCTTGAACTGGGGAGCCCAGAACTGGACGCAGGATTCCAGTTGTGGCCTCCCCAGTGCAGAATAAGGACTCTGGGACTCCTTGGCAGCACAGGGCAAAGCTCTGGGGATCTCCTGGAGCTTTTAGACCTGCCAGCCTTCAAGTATCACCACCCTGGGGCTTTCCTTGACCAAACCCAGGTGCACCTAGCCACCAAACACTGGTATCTGGAAGGAATCACTGGTATCATTATTCTGCACACTGGGACAAATTCTTTTATGTTATAATAAAAAAAAAAGAAAAACCAAACAACAAAACCACAAGAAATGAATATTCACCAAGCCCAGCTGTGCACGTCAGGCAGATTTTCAAGCATGCACCAGCATAAAGGTTAAGGACTCAGTAATTCAAGCGTCTTTTTTACATACAGTAATAGAACTTCTCATGATGTATCCAGGAGCAGCTGCTGCCCTTGCTTAGCGAATGTAACCCGTCTTCTAAAATTATTTTCTATTCATAAAGACTTAGAAAGAAGGATGCTTTCGAGTTAACATAACTCAGAGCTGACGAATTCTGTCTCTGGAGCTTTTTCTACCACTTTAATTAAAACAGCATTTCAACACTTGCAGTAAGAAGCTGCTGAAAATGCGTTTCTTGTATTGCAAATGATGCAAAAACTGTTTTTTGCAGATGTTTGATGTCACAGATGTTCAAGCACCGCAAACCTTAGCCAGAGTGTGCCCTAAAGTGAGGTGTGACAATAAAAAGAAAAAAAATAAATTGCTTACAGTTGTAACTTTTCACAGACATACTGAGGATGTGCATGAATGTGCATCATCCCCCTGTGCTCAGCACTGGGGACGCCACCCCTGGAGTATCGTGTCCAGTTTTGGGCACCTCAATACAAGAGAGATATGGAGGTGCTGGAGCGGCTGCAGAGGAGGCAATGAAGCTGGTGAAGGGCCTGGAGAATAAATTGTATGAAGAGCAATGGAAGGAGCTGGGACTGTTTAGTTTGAGGAAGAGGAGGCTGAGTGAGGGGAGACCTCGTCACTCCCTGCAACTACTTGAGAAGGCATTGTAGAGAGTTTGGTGCTGGTCTCTTCTCCCAAGTAATTATTGACAGAATGAGAAGGAATGGCTTTAAGCTCCAATAGGGTAGGTTTAGACTGAATATTAGGAAAGAATTTTTTACAGAAAGAGTGGTCAGACCCTGGAATAGCCTGCCCAGGGAGGGGGTTGAGTCCCCATCCCTGAATGTGTTGAAGAGTTGTTTAGATGTGGGATTGGGGGATATGGTGTAGGGGAGAACTTTGTAGAGTGGGGTTGATGGTTGGACTCGATGATCCCAAGGGTCTTTTCCAACTCAAATGATTCTGTGATTCTATCAACACAGCACTGATTTCAATGTGATTTTGGCTTTACTGGTGTATTTGCCGTCAGTACCAAGGAGTCACTCCTACCACACATACGGCTGATAAACATTTGGATCTTCTGCCCAAGTTCACAGTTCACAGAATCCCATGGGGTTGGAAGGGACCTCTGGAGATCATCTAGTCCAACCCCCCTGACAAAGCAGGGCCACCCAGAGCAGGTCCCACAGGAACGTGTCCAGGTGGGTTTGGAATGTCTCCAGAGAAGGAGACTCCACCACCCCTCTGGGCAGCCTCTGCCAGGGCTCTGCCACACTCAAACTCAAGAAGGTCCTCCTCATGTTTAAGTGGAACTTCTTAGATTCAAGTTTGTGCCCATTTCCTCTTGTCCTGGGCACCACTGAGAAAAGACCAGCCCCACATTCCTGACACCCTCCCTTGAAGTATTTCTAAGCATTGATCAGATCCCCCCTCAGCCTTCTCTTCTCCACACTAAATAAACCCAAGTCCCCCAGCCTCTCCTCGTCGGAGAGATGCTCCAGGTCCCAGCTGGTATTAAAGCTTCAATGGCCAAAAAGTGAACAAAACAACCCTGACCACAAATCTGAGGGCGAGCAGCGTGTCCCAGAGTCGCCTTCGGGCACTGCTGTCCCCCCTGCTCTCCCCCCTGCTGTCCGCAACACTGGGCTCTCTTACCACCACCTTTGCAGAGACATCAAGGGCTGTCAATTAGTCCAGGCAACCTGGGCATCTGCTCCGAGGTCCAAGGCGCTCGTCTACTTGCCGAATAGTCTGAAAAGTCACTTTTAATCTCTTTTCTACAGCTACACCCAAGCCAGCAGACATTCTTCCCTGCTCTTAAATTAAATATAGGAACCCGAATGACGCAAGCGGGACCCAGAGAAGCCAGCCCACTCGGTGAAGCATCACACACAAATAGGGAATACTATAAAATACTTCTTTCTTTTCTTTTCTTTTTTTTTTTTTTCTTAAACCCTCATAGAGGTCAGCGTGGGCTGGAGAGCGTTCGCTGTAGTCCCAAGCGGGATGCGATTTGGCTGATGCTGGGAGACCCAGAAGACTCTCTTCTAGGAAATACCCCGTGAGAAATCGCCCCCTGCTCCCACGCGGCGTTTGCGCAGGGTTTTTCTTTTAAAGCAAGGCTTCGTAAAGCGGAGTCAAGGTCCTGCCTGTCACCTGGGAGCAGCTTTAATGGGTACAGGCAGCCGGAGGAGCCCTCGGTCCGGCGGGCAGGCACACACCAAACCACAGCCTGCATTTTGTAACACCACCCTGGGCAGCCTCCCGGGCTGTTTGTGTGTCCCGTCCCCCCCCCTCCTCCCTTTTATCTTAAAACGCCATTTGGCAGCCCTTCGGTGGCCGATCCATCCCCCGGAGTGTGCAGCTCCCTGCCCCAGGAGAAGCCTTTACAAAAGACCTCAGATGGTCCTTTAATTCAGCAGTGATTTAATTGCAGCTCTTGCTCCAGGACAGTTTCAAAGCCGAGAGCTAAAGGGTCCCGACTACAAAGAGCTTGGGAGCTGGGGGGGGGGAGGGGGGGGGGGGGGGTTTGACAATAAACTGTTCTCACCATTGTTCAGGCTCCCTCCTTTCCGAAGGCAGTGACTCAAGGCCACCACGACTGGCAGGGAGCCTCCAGCTTCTCAAAAACTGGGTAATGAGATTACGGGAGCAGCTCGCAAGGCTTTTCGCTCCTCGCTGCAGGAGAAAACTGCTCTTGGAAGAACTTCATGTGCATCTTCGGGGCTTTCTTCTGATTGAAAGCATCTGTTGAGAGATGGGTTGGAGCCCACCCGGTAAGAAGGCTGGGGGTATCTCAGGTGACAAAACCACAGAGGGACAAAATACAAATCCAAGAAGAACGTGTACAATTGTAAACTCCTCTTGGGTAAGTTATTACTCTTCAGGTATCACATAATGATAAATGAAAGGCAAAAAGCTTGTGTTTTACCATTTTATGGTGGCTTCACAAGCAGAGAAGAAGTAACACATTATATGTTTGCTCTTTGCAAATATACAGATTGTAGCGTATAAGAACGCGTTCGCTCCAAGCTGTTTATAGAGTCAGAAATCATTTTCCATGAGAAAAATCCGTGTGGTATTTAATCCTGTGAAGTCTTACGTTAGGATGTGCCTCTCCAAGAGGACAGGACGGTTCTGGCCAGGCTGGATGGGGCTTTGGTCAACCTGTTGTAGTGGGAGGTGTCCCTGCCCAGGGCAGGGGGGTTGGAACTGGATGAACTTTAAGGTCCCTTCCAATTCTACCCCTTCTATGATTCTTTACAGCTTTCATTCCTCCTCGCAGAGAAGACAGTCCAATAATGGGACGTGGTCTCCTAGAGGGGGGAATCAAAATCCGTCTCTGCTGCTGCAGTAGCAGTTGACAAAGGGAGGAGTAGGAATGAGGAAAAATACATGTGAACCACTCGAGTCTAAAAAGAAAATTTAGAAGATTGTACTGACTAGGACTTGGGGGCTTGTCAAAGTCAAGGCTCCCACCCCTATGGCAACACCACCAGTTCCCTTGAGAAGACTGACCTCCTGGCTCCCGCGTGTAATATTTATGCGGAGATTTATTAACTGCAGTTACACAACACGAAACTTCAGGATTTATCTCCTTGAGATATTTCTTTTAATTTAAACCAAACTGCTTGGGAAACACCACATGTATTTCCCTCTACGTTTCCCCTCCGTCCAGTTTCAGAAGAGCAATCCTACCGGGTACAAAGAGCCCCAAGGCACCGCGCAGCACAACAGAGGATGTTTAAACCTCACCACCAGTGATACAGCCCTAACACCGGCAAAGCAGAGCAGGAGTTAAGTCTACATTAATTAAAAAAAATAAAAATAAATATGTAACTGAGTTACACAGAGGCTTCCAAGAAGGACTCGGAAGGGAATTAACTTGAGTTTAAAAGTTCGAGAAGTAAAAAAGCGAGTACACAAATCAAAGTACACGGTCCCACAGTTATCCCAGAGGCCACAGGAATAGTGGCTGGAGACCATGAGTCACGGCAGGGAGCTGCTCACTAGGCAGAAAATGCCAAAAAATCCAGTTCCAGCACCTCAAGGCCACACAGGGGGAGAACTACTCTACCAGGATCGTATTGACACTCTCTTGGATGAGATCTGACTCCAGTAGGCATTCGTCCAAGTGGTCTTGGGACAAACTTTTCCCCCCGCTCTTGCTGTCACAGTAAGGGTGAAACCTGGGGGTGGTGGGGCTCTCCAGCCGCCGGCAGCAGCCATGCTTGTGCTGCCTCCCCCTGTGCGTGTACATGTGCTCCAGCAGCTGGCTCTGCTGGAAAAACGTGCGGCCGCAGACGCTGCAGCCAATTTTTCTCTTCCTGGAGAAGGAGAAGTTACAGTTCAACTCCACCGGCTCGTGGTCCTTGGAGATGAGGGAGAGCTGGCTGAGCTGCAGAGGCTCCAGGTCGCCGCAGCCTGGATGCTCCGGCAGGCGCTCGTCCTCCTTGAGAAGGAAGGCCTCCAGCCGGTGGCCGTCCCCACCTTCCCTGTCCTCAGCCAGAGGCTGAACTTCCCCCAGGTCGCCACTCTCCAGGATGGAGGCCGGCACGCCGAAGGGCAGCAGGCCCGAGATGTGGGTGTGCAAGTGCTGCCGCAGCCCCCCCGGGGAGCCAAAATGCTCCCCGCAGTAGTGACACGGGTGGACCTTGAGCTTGGCCTTCGCAAAGATGGGGCCAGCCACCTCCGGAGAAGGAGGGGGGCAGCTCCGGGAGGCCGCGGGCTCCGAGTCGCACCTCTCCTGCTTCACGGAGACAGAGAGCTTCGGGCGCTCTTCTGCCAGCTTGGCGAGGGCAGGGGGCTGGGCGGAGGGGTGAGTGACCTGCTGGTCGAGCGAGGTGTCCTCCAGGCCGATGGCCAGAGAGAGCTGCAGCTGGGGGGGATCGCCCTGGGCAGAGGACCTCCTGCCCGCCTTGGGCAGGCTCTCCTTCCCTCCCAGGCGCTCCTTGGCCGGCTTGTGTGCTGTGGAGATCTGGATGCCGTACAGGTTGGAAGACTGGACCGGCTCCGGGGAGAACACCTGGTTCATCTGGACGGCGAGGTGGGAGAGGTGGTCGGCGTGGAGGAAACGGATGCCCTCCTCCAGCCGGCTCTGGCTGATGCTCTGCTTGGGCCCCTTCCCCGTGTACATGATGTGGAGCAAGTAACTGAATATGTCAGGCTGGATGTCTGCAGGCTGAATCTTTATGCATTCGCTGAAAAAAGGAGGATGATTAGGGACCTACAGAGCTCCAAATTACAGTCCTGACTCGTTATCCGCCTGCACGCTTCTGCCGTGAGAGCGTGTGTGCTGCTGCCCGCAGCACTCATCACAGAATCCCATGGGGTTGGAAGGGACCTCTGGAGATCATCTAGTCCAACCTCCTGACAAAGCAGGTCCCACAGGAACGTGTCCAGGTCGGGTCTGGAATGTCTCCAGAGAAGGAGACTCCAACCACCTCCCTGGGCAGCCTCTGCCAGGGCTCTGCCACACTCAAACTCA
>JAOQGH010000040.1:14927435-14949642 GCA_025769975.1 Gallinago jamesoni | reverse complement strand
TTCCACCTAAACATGAGGAGGAACTTCTTTCCTGTGAGAGTGGCAGAGCCCTGGCAGAGGCTGCCCAGGGAGGTGGTTGGAGTCTCCTTCTCTGGAGACATTCAAAACCTGCCTGGACAAGTTCTTGTGCTATGTGCTCTAGGTAGACCCGCTCCGGTGGGGGGGGTTGGACTAGATGATCTCCAGAGGTCCCTTCCAACCCCATGTGATTCTATGATTCTACGTGTCAGCACTCGGAAGAATATTACCTGATGTTGAGAGCTGTGCTTTTTTTTCCCCAGAAACACCTGAATTCACCCAGTGACTTGGACAATAATTAATTTTCTGCCGAAAAGACATAGAGTTGTTTCAGAGATTCTCCTACTTTCAAAGCTATCCTTTTGCGAGTTAGTAAGAAAGCCACTTACATTCATTTCATGCAACGAGTTGTGTTTCTGCAGCGGGCATCACTGGGCCAAACTGGTCAGAGAATTATTATGGCAGGGTGCTTGCCTTGTGGTTTGGGTGTGGAGGATTTGGGTTGAGAGGAAAGGAGCAGCTGCCATTCTGATGCTCATCATCAGCATAGTTTGAGCCAAATCTCAAGCTTCCCTGTTGCCTGGCGAGGTCTCGTGATCCATAAGTACCGTTGTGTGAATTGGCAGTAGGGAATATTGCTGGGCACTGTGAGCACGTCCTTGTCTTGAGAGCCTGAACGCGTTTCTTCCATGATGGTCCTTTGTGGAATGAAGAAGGGAGATTTAACATTAGGTTTGCTACTTACCAAGGCAGACAACGCCTATGACTTGTGAATTCAGCCCTAATCATGGAATGGAATTTCTCCACCTGTTTCTCAGCCTCTAGGAGGTGTAAGCTGTCAGGGGAATAAGAAGAAATAGGGAGGATTTTTGGGTGTATTTTGTTTAAATTTTGGACAGTTGAAAGAATGGTTGCAAATCAATCCATACATTTCATTGAGTCACAAAATGCCACTTAATGTATCTTGTTTGCTAGCCTAAACTTCATTTGTGCGAATCTCTTATCGTTATTTACATTGTTTGCAATAATGTTTCAAAATGTTACAGATGCTTGTTATTGCTTGTAATTTCAAGTTGGGGGTGTGTGTGTGTCTTTGTATCTTCTTTTGGTTTCTCACCAAGGTTTTCCAAAGTGAGTAGTGACAAGCTGTTGGGTGTGGCCATACTTTGTAGAATCATAGAATGGTTAGAGTTGGAATGGACCTTAAAGATCATCAAGTCCCAACCCCCCTGCCCTGGGCAGGGACACCTCCCACTACAACAGGTTGACCAAAGCCCCATCCAGCCTGGCCTTGAACCCCTCCAGGGATGGGGCAGCCACAGCTTCTCTGGGCAACCTGGGCCAGTGCCTCACCACCCTCACAGGAAAGAGTTTCTTTCTGGTGTCTAATCTAAATCTCCCCTCTTCCAATTTAAAACTGTTCCCCCTTGTCCTGTCACTGCACTCCCTGACAAAAAGTCCCTCCCCAGCTCTCCTGTAGCCCCCTTTAAGAACTAGAAGGTTGCTGTAAGGTCTACCTGAAGTCTCCTCCAGGCTGAACAGCCCCAAATCTCTCAGCCTGTCAACTTGGTTAAGTTTATTTACTGTAAATCAAATGCATATCTCCTGTGTATAATACAGTATACAATGAATTTCTTCTGGATGGTTTTTGTGTTAACACAAACTGGTACGTTTTCTACCTCTTATCTCTTGGGGACAAATCATTTCACTTACAGCAACCCTCAGCACTCTCAGGCCTTTCTGGTGTTTGTTGAGGCTTTGCTTCTGCCTTCCAGTTCTCCGTTGCTGAGTTGGTTTTTTTTTGGTTTTTTTTTCCCCTTTGTCTGGTCTCCCTTCTGCATGTTTTTGATGATATATTACAGTGCTCCGATGGCGTGGGTTTTTGAGAGCTGTGGGAGGCACAGGCTGAACCACTTCCTGCCTCTCCGCCGCCCCTGCGGCTCTCATGCAGTTAGCCTGGTCACCATCTGCAACGGGCTTGGAGGTGGGACGTGCCATCACCGCTGGGCTGCCCTCTGCTTCGGAGAAGGCGTCTTGAGCTTGCAGTTCCCGGTTCTGCAAGTACGCCCTTGTAGATAAGGTGGAGACTCTTTCCCTTGAGCTGCCTCCTGAAGAGCTTAAAAACGTAGCTTGTGTGGACACCCCTCAAGATCTTCTTGGTTTCCTTTAATGGGGAGGGAGAGACCAGTTTGAGCCTGGCCTGGTTTCCAGTGTGTGTTGCATCACATGCCCATTGGACTGACAGGTGAAAAAGGCAAGTCGAGACTGCAGAGTGGTTTCTTGCCTTGTATAGGTGTTGTCCTGGGGCCATCTCACAGAAGTCTACTCCCTGAAGTTTTTGAAGTTCTGCGTTCAGAAGTCATATCTGCAAATCTTGGCTGTAGGACTTTGAGATATATTTGCTTAATTTATATTCTAGCAGCGTTGCTCTGATTGACGTGTGTGCTGGTTATATTTATTAGTTTACTAGTCTGGTAAGGCTAGTGGCGAGAGCGTGGAATTATTGATGTTTTCACTGGCATCTATATTCATAATAGTTACCACTGAAGATCTTCAGGCAGGAACTGTACCACAAAAACAGAGTGAGAATAGGAAGATCTAAAGAAGAAAAAAAAAAAAAATGATGTCAGTTCCTCGCTACGTTTAAGTACGTTTTGCTTTTTGTGCTTGTGATTTAACAGATGTCTTCTTCTTTGTGCAGGGCTGTAATTGAAGTACAAGATGGCAAGAACCAGCCACAGCAATTATGTCCTTCAGCAGCTAAACAACCAAAGAGAGTGGGGCTTTCTCTGCGACTGCTGTATCGCTATCGATGATATTTATTTCCAAGCACATAAAGCAGTCCTTGCTGCGTGCAGCTCCTATTTTAGGATGTTTTTTATGAACCATCAGCACACTACAGCCCAGCTGAATCTAAGCAACATGAAGATTAGCGCTGAATGCTTTGATCTTATTTTACAGTTCATGTATTTAGGAAAAATTATGACAGCCCCTGCCAATTTTGAGCAATTTAAAGTGGCCATGAACTATTTACAGCTGTATAATGTACCTGAATGTCTAGAAGATATACAGGATACAGACTCATCTAGTTTAAAATGTTCATCTTCTGCTTCTAGCACCCAGACTAGTAAGATGATATTTGGCGTGAGAATGTATGAAGACGCGCTTGCTAGAAATGGCAGCGAAGCAAACAGGTGGGGCATGGAGCCGCCAAGTTCAACAGTAAATACATCCCATAACAAAGAGCCTGACGAAGAAGCTTTGCAGCTCAGCAGCTTCCCTGAACAGCTGTTTGATGTCTGCAAAAAGACCACCACGTCTAAATTCTCTCACACGAAAGAGCGCGTGTCCCACTCGCGCCGTTTTGGAAGGAGCTTCACCTGTGACAGCTGCGGGTTTAGTTTCAGCTGTGAAAAGCTACTGGATGAGCACGTGTTGACGTGCACTAACAGGCATTCTTACCAAAGTGCCAGGTACTACACTGCTGAAAAAATAGACTTTAATGAAAAGGACTCTACTTCTAAAATAATCTCCACGCAAACAGAGAAATACAAGGGGGACTCGAGCCAAGCTGCGGACGATTCTTCGTCTCCCGTGTCAAACGTGACCAGCAGGAAAAGCAGCACGGTTGCCTCCGAGACATCAGGTGAAGAAGGAAGTAGGGCCTCGGAGAGGAAGAGGATTATCATCAAGGTGGAACCGGAGGACAATCCTACAGACGAGCTGAAGGACTTTAATATTATTAAGGTGACGGATAAAGACTGCAACGAGTCTTCGGACAATGACGAACTCGATGATGAACAGGAAGAGCCGCTTTACAGATACTATGTTGAGGAAGAGATCAGAGAGAAGAGAAACGCTCGGAAGACGCTAAAGCCCCGTTTATCCATGGATGAGGATGAAAGAAAGTGTTTGAAAAGTCCGCGGCACCTTCCCAGGAAGGCTCCTTCCATGCAGGAAGATGTGGAGAACGCTCCCTGTGAACTTTGCGGGCTAACGATCACCGAGGAAGATTTGTCCTCTCATTATTTATCCAAACACATAGAAAATATATGTGCTTGTGGCAAGTGTGGTCAAATACTGGTCAAAGGCAAGCAGTTACAGGACCACGCGCAGACCTGTGGAGAGCCCCAGGATCTGACCATGAACGGTATCAGAAATTCTGAGGAGAAAATGGACTTAGAAGAAAACCCCGAGGAGCAGTCAGAAATAAGGGACATGATGTTTGCAGAGATGCTAGAGGACTTCAGGGACAGTCATTTCCAAATGAACAGCCTTCAAAAAAAACAATTATTCAAGCATTCTGCCTGCCCTTTCCGATGCCCCAATTGCGGTCAGCGTTTTGAAACTGAAAACCTAGTGATGGAACATATGTCCAACTGCCTGGAGCACGACCTGTTCAAGAACTCCATGCTGGAAGAGAACGAGAGGGATCACAGACGTAAGCATTTCTGCAATCTTTGTGGGAAAGGATTTTATCAGCGTTGCCACTTGCGGGAACACTATACCGTTCATACCAAGGAAAAACAGTTTGTTTGTCAGACATGTGGGAAGCAGTTCTTAAGAGAGCGCCAGTTGCGGCTCCACAATGATATGCACAAAGGCATGGCCAGGTATGTCTGTTCCATTTGTGATCAAGGAAACTTCCGAAAACATGACCATGTACGGCATATGATATCTCACTTATCAGCTGGAGAGACTATATGCCAGGTCTGCTTTCAGATATTCCCAAATAATGAGCAACTGGAGCAGCACATGGATGTTCATCTGTATACATGTGGAGTATGCGGAGCAAAATTTAATTTGAGGAAAGATATGAGATCTCACTATAATGCCAAGCATTTGAAAAGAACATAAGCGTAAACTTACTGTTAAAGCATTAAGTTGGCAGCAGAGAGAACACCAAAGCAAGGCATACAGTGTAGTAGACAAAAATTGAAAAAGAAAAAAAAAATTGAAAATAAGTCTCTTTTTTATTTTTTTTTTTTAAGACCCTCCTAACCATAGGTGTCTATTTAGGTATAGCTTTGCAAAGCATCATGTGTTTAATTATTACATTTTCACTGTTTCCTAATATCAGTTTCTGTTCTTAATTTTATTGTTTTACTAAGTAGATATACAAATCATTATTTTTAAACTGTAGATTTAAAAGCACAATGTTACCCCTTCACTGACTGCTATTAAACAGTTCTCGGATCCACGTCCGTAAGATGAGTGCTTTAATATTTCCATGTCTTGTTTCTTCATGCGAAATTTTTAGATCACAGCGATTAATATACAAGAGCATAATTGTTCGTAATCCCCAAATTAATTTTGCAAATGAAAAAAAAAAAAAAACCAAACAAAACCAACCAAACAAAAAACCCCCTAAAAAACCCAAACAACCCCAGTGCCAAGAAATAATCCTTTGCTGTCTGACTCTGCTGTAAGGGCAGAGCTGGCTGTCATGGTCTTCTGCTTCTTGGCTTTGTCGCGAGGTGCGTCCCAGGGGTGTGAGAGCACGTAGGCTCGGTGACACCTTGCAGCCTTGGGGCCTGGTGTGTGGCAAAAGGGAAAGGTTGTTTAATGACTCTGGGGGCTAACTGAGGAGTTCTCAGACGAGCGGTCGTTTTCCAGACTTGAAGCCCTAGCAGAACTGTACAACTCTACTTTTTTTGGCCTTTGTGTTTTTTCTGTCTCTGTGCCTCCGTTGGGTGCGTGTGACCTGCTGGTCACCTACAAGGGTGGCTGTGGGGGATGGCTAGGAATGCAGGATGCCCATGGTGCGTTGAAGACTGCATTTCTCAGCTGTAAACGGTGCCTTGCATGCTTGTGTTGGAAAGTTAAAAAAGTGGGATGGGTGTCACGATAGTCCCGTTGCTGGGGCGGGGAGGGAGAGGGGGAGTGCGGCTCATGTGAACCTTAGATTTATTTTTATTTTTTTTATTTTTGGTTCTTGTCTCCGTGATACTTTCTGAATGTTCTGTTTTTCAACAAGAGTATAACGAGAAAAAGACTTGCAGAGTTTGCTTAATAAATGCAAAGACATTTTATGCCTTTTAAGATTCCTTTCTGATTCTAGTATAGCTCTAATCTGCGTAGCTTGTCTCTTAATTTAATTGAATTTTAAAATCCTACTAAGTGTCAGCTGACATCAATTCAGCAAGGCATTTTGGCCTGTGAGAGAATGACTGGCGTTGACTCTTAGGCACCAGATGTCTAAATGTTTGTTAAGTGCGTGATTTTTTTAATGGGGGGAGGAAACCATTGAAAAATAAAACCTAGCAGTACTGTCTCCCAGCAGATCTCGCTTTATTTAAAGAGGGTAGTGATGCCATTTCCTGCTGAGCCGTGGAGGGAGTAAAGCAATTTAGATCAGCAATTAAGGGAGTTGCATTAGGTGATCCTTGTAGGTCCCTTCCCACTGCAATATTTGATTCTATCACCTCGCCAGCCGTTGGTGGGGCTGAGGAGAGGAGCCAGGAGCTGAGGCTCTCCTCCAGGGCTTTCACATGCTTGTTGCTGTCAGGGTCGAGTTTTGATCCCTTGTTGTTTCTTGAGGATTATGAAGAGTATTGAGCTTTAACGTTAGACTAGAGAAATGCATGCAGTTCAGGATCTCCACTATAAGAGTTGCCTTGCATTTATTCAGTTTTAAATGTGCGTTAGAGTTTTTTTTTTTGGTTGGTAGATGAGTGCGCTTCTGCCGTGATGGAGGTAACTGCTCAGTCCTGTGCCTTCTCGGATATGCTGAAGCCGACTGTGTGTTGAAATCACACGGGGGCCAAAAAGACCACAGACGTGAATGCACTCCCATCCTTTCAGTTAATTCGGAGCTTTCCCCATCTGAAGATTTATTCCACATTTCCCATCCCAAGCCAGACTGAAGCTCAGCATGTAAGAGTTCAAAGAATAAGCGGATGGGTGTTTTAACACTTTTGAGCATAGGAATCAGTGGTAAGGAGATTACAAGGCTCTTAAAAAGAGAAAATATTTAGATATAATGATCATCTTAGAGGTGAAGTAGTCAGTTGAGTGCTGTAGTGGAAGAGCTGGTGGGGCTAATCCACCAGAGCAATTCTCTGACATGCAGGTTATCCCTTACGCTGTCAGGTATGGCTGGACTGGGAAGGGCAGCCAAGGGAAGTGAAGGGAGAACTGGAGGGTGCTGGGGGAGTTGGCAGAAGAGTCTTGTGGCGCTGGGGAAGTGGAAAGCCTGAGTGGGAGAGGAGGGATGGATGAAATGTGGGAAGGCAGGATTAGAGCAGTGCAGTTGGGAAGCAAATCTCAAAGGTGGCATGGAGGGGAATGGCTGGAGGACTGGATAAAACATCCTGTGAGAGCAGAGTGAGGAGGTCTCAGCTTGGCTGGGGGAGCTGTGAGCCCCGGGTGATTAGCTCACTACGGTTAAAGGCCTTGTTGAAAAGGAGGAGGTGACCTCTGTGAACTAAGAAATCATTCCTGAATACAGCGAAGGGCTAAAGATAATTTATGGTGACTCACGCTTGGGGTCAGGAGCCCTTGCTTACAATTAATTTGTCTGAACTTGACCCAAAAACATTTCACAAAAAAAAGTTACTTCCCACTGTAAGTAGACCTGCCTACTACAGAAGTTAAATGGAGGAACTAGGCATCGTGGTATTTATGTGTACTATCTAACTTTATAAACACCTTGGAATGCTCTTTGTTTTTCAGTTATAAGCTGTGTTGTAGTAGCTTTTCAAAGGAAGGTTTGTTAAAACTTTCCAACTGAACTTGAATTGATGTTTTTTTCCTGTTCTTATGAAACAAAACGCAGTGCCTTGGAGTTCACGTGTATGAATGTCCAGACTAAGGCTCAAAAAAGAGCATGAACTGCACTGCGGGGGAGCTTAAGAGTAGGTCTACTTGTGTGTAGTCAGAGAAAACCAGAATGACTGAAATAGCCTGAAAAGTTATCAAGGAGAGTATAGGAGAACAAATCAAAGGTACTAAGGCATAGATGTGACAGCCTGGCTTGCAAGTAGATGGGGAGAGTGTTTATGGTGCTGAAAAAGCAGGCAGGGGAACAGCATGGGACTACTGAAGAAAAGGCCTGGAGTGACAGGAGGAATTTGGCTGCTGTGATCAGGGAGAAGGTGTGGGTGCTGAGGCAGCCTGGGGGAAAGGGGTGTTCTCCCTATTATGGGACAACGTCCACAGGAGAGCGAAATGATGGTGTTTGAGCCCTCCTACCGTGATAAAGATGACATACTGTGGAGAGAACAAAAGCAGACCTGAAAAAAAACAGTTGGCAGTTAGAGTATCCTAGAAGTCTTGCTGTTACTTGAAAGATAGGGAAGGGGAAGCACAGTTTCTTCATTTAGAGCTGTTTCCTCTAACAGATTTGTACTTCTCAGTCGTCATAACATAGTTCCTTTGCATCTCTGTGCTGCGCTACACGGACTGTTAAGAGTGTAAAAGCACTTGAGGACCCTTGAGAGGGGAGGTGTAAGGATTTCGCATTGCATGAGGCGTAGCTGGAAAGAAAAGACTTGCTGGATGATCTGATTTATAAATCTAAGGGATTTGCTATTCTTATTTTTGGAGGACCCCTCTCTGTTCTGTCCTTTTCCTCGTTTTGGCAGTGGTGCGGGCTGCAACCCTGAAAATAATTTCTAAGTAGCCAGCCTAGCTCTCAGCTTTTAGGCTTTACTTTAAAAAGGGAATTCATAAAGATCTGGAGTGAGCTTTAAAATATCACAGAAACTGTTGAGCTTCTTTTTCAGTTTAAAATACATATATGTCAAAAATATATATGTACTTGTAAATGCTTATTGACAACTTGTTAATTCAAAGAGTATTTACGTTTGTGTATAACAATATTTGTAGCCAACATGTCTGTGGAGAAATCTTGATTTGAATAGAATCAAGTATCACAGAATTCTGAGAATTTATGCTTCTAGTAGGGGACTTCTCCATTTAGTATTTTCAGTTAATGGAGAAAATACAATTCAGCATACTTTGTATTCAAAGCTGAAGACAGAAAATGTACTGCCCTGGAGAGTATATTAAAAATATATTGTTATAAAGGTGAATACTTTGACTACCCTATTGTATTTGAACACGGTTGTGCTAAACCATCAGGAGTATCTCAGCTATGGCTGAGGACTTAAGTTTTCTCCTGGAGGCAGTGCCACTTTGAGCCCTGGCAGCCCCTTCCTCCTCCCTACCTATTTTCAGCTGTTACATCCCGTGTGCGCCGCCCTCGCCATTGTCAAAAAGAAGATATTTGTGTAGCTTTACAATGAATTGAATCAAACAACGGGCTTCTTTTTTTTTTTCATTCCTCGTGGGGCTATATTTTGGCTGGCTCGGTTCCTTGCTGTGTTCCCTTCTCCAGCTCTGTGTCAAATCTTGTGCTTAGCACAATAGAAGGGCTGGCACGAGGGGGGAGACGAGTGGCTGGGAGGGGGCTCGTTTGCTTAAATGAACGGCGCCAGAACTCCAAGCACATCCTGAGCTTAACTCGGTCTCTGTCTCCCCAAGCATCCTCGTGGAAGCTAAACTCTTACATTCAGCTCCTATTTCCTGATAAGGAAAAAAGGCAGCCCAGCCTTTTACACACAAATGAGACACATCTATGCTATCCGCCCACTTTATGAGAACTGGAAACCTTCCTGCCTTCAGCTCACCCCTCAAATATGCTCTGGAGCTTTCTTAGCCTTTCTTGAAACAGACTCCGGCCGCTCACAACGTGTGCTTTTCTGGGTGTCGCGATGAGGGGAGACAGTCTTCTCGTTTTTGGTCTAATACTGAAAGCGCAGGATAATTCAGTTGAGAAGATTCAGGCAGTCTCCGTTGATATTCCCGTGTGCCTGCTTCTGACTTCTAAATGCTTCCTAATCTGAAAGGGTTAAACATCAAATATTCCGAGTTTCCTAATTCTCAGTTGGTTTGATGCTTGTCACAGACTTAAAGACCTACATGATGAAGCATGACTAATTTGACTTTAAAAAGGTCTGCTGGAGGCTAGAGATTAAGAACGTGTTTTTTAAAGACATTTCTGTAGTTCTCAGCTATAAACCAATTTTCTGTGTTTTCTTCCAACTCCCAAAAAACTCCTAAAATATTGCTGTGCGGTGTATTCTTGAGGCATATTAGTAGGCTGAGATTTTGAAGGAGGAAGATGCCAAAAAACAGGACATATTTTTTAAATTAAGTGTCTTTTGCCACTTCTACAGTCACTTCTATGATTCTGGAATTAATTGTGATTTTATTTTATTTTTTCATGCAGAAAGACAAATCTTAATTTGTTACAGGGCAACAGAGCTCATGACTCAAGAGCCAGTTCATCATGACTATAAATATTCAGCCCTGAAACAAACAGCCCATGTTCCTTTTCATGTACTTGAATGAACAGTGCCAACTTTACAAGAGAAATGCTTTCTTTGGGTCATTTTTGCCCCCAAATGTCTTGTAGAGGCCTTTTTGTACTTAAATCATAGGAAAACATTATTGTGTATCATGCTTTCAGAGAAACTTTTCAGCAATTTCTGCACGTCTGCCATATAAAAGTAGTTGAAGAGATGGTTTTCAAATTTCATATTGATGTATTCAAGGGAAGATGACAATTATGAGATGAGAAATCAGCAGATAGTTCAAAGCCAGATTTTTTTTTAACTGGTCATTAGTTTTGTGTAACTGGCACAGCATGCCTCACCCCAAGAATCTAGAATTTCAGAAGTGGCCAGTATCTGATTCTCTTGCAAGAAAACAAAATGGTGTAATCCTTCCCAGTGCCTTCTGGCATACTAAAACCGTAGTAAATCTTCCTGCAGCGACAACCACAAAAACAATGCTGCATCTAGCATTTCATGCGGGAGGGAAAAAAAAAAAAGTAAAATAGCCATTTCAGAGCTGTTCAAGAACTTCCCCCTCTGACAAAGTCCCGATGCTGCTGTTGTTTTTACTGAAACTCAACTGTATTTAATATCGAGATTTTGGGGTGTACCCTTTTTTTTTTTTTTTTTTTTGTGGTTGCAAATGAGAGCTGATCTCAGATAAGTACGTCTTGTAGTCCCGTAGACATCCCAAGACTCCTGACAGGGAATGAGAAGGGAGCATTCCTTGAAGGCCTCCAGATCCTGGAAGCTGTGTGGATTCCACTGGAAATTGGGACTGTGTGCAAATCCTTATTTTTTTCTCAACCTGTCTGTCAGGCAAAGTGCCACCAGTGTCAGCAGGTGGCAAGGTCTCTGCAGCAGCAGCGTCGCCAACCTGAAAGATGCAAAAATCAGGCTTTCCCCATCTCTTCTCCCCCATCTCCCCTGATAACAAGGTTGCTATTTTAAAATTTCATCCTTTTGGCTCTTCTGTTTGCCTTGTGGTTTTTTTAAATGGGAAGATGTGCTTTCTTCCTGTTCTAAAGCAAGGACTAGGACTAACAGCTTGCCTTTATTTAATAGTTCTCACGTGTTCAGGAATACCTACATAACACAGTAATACTATTCTCTCCTTTTTTAGGTAACCATCCCGCTACACTGGGGATGGTCACCAGAGGGACTTCTGCTTCTGACTCCCCAGAAAAATGAATGGGAGAAATAATATAATGTCCTTCTCTCCATGGCAAAAGCCCCAAGATCGTGAAAGTTTGTGGAAATGCAGATACACTGGCTAAAAACAGTGTTTGCCAAATGCCATAGATTACTTTGGGTTTTGGCAATAGAAAACCAGACTTCTGGTATTGGTTACGCTCCTTCCTTTCTACACAAGCCATTGTTAGAGCATTTACTCAGGGTGCTAAAGATGGTGCCTCTGTTTTCTCCCTGCCTCTGGGGCTCCTGCTGGTAGAGGATTCCGACTAGCAGACTGCTGAGGTTCTGGTTTCTAGCCATTGGTTATTTAATTATTTGTACAAAGCGGAAACATTTTAGGAGGTGAAATCTGGAATGCGCCTCCTTTAGGAAAAGGACGGATAGAGTAGTATTGTAGGAGGAGGAAATACAGGGTAGGATTCCTTGGAAGTGATGAAGAAATTGTCTTGGTTACGTCCCACAGCCCAGGAAAGAGATCTCTGAGCTGCACTGCTATCAGGTAGATTAAATATAATTTGTCTACACTGCTATAAAACATGACACTGGCACAGCCTGCATGCCTGGAAGTGTGAGGATTAGCCCCACCTAGCTTGCTTTCAGAAGGGGTTGTGTTTCACTTGGATTTTACTGGCTGTTGCTAGCATGGTCAGTTCTGCCAGAAAAGACAAGAGGACCTTATGAACGGTGTCTTAAAAACTGAAAAATAACCCAACGAAGACACGAGAAATCTTACAGTAATTGTTACAGTTCTTTCAGCCTTAGCTTGTTGCGCAACAAAGAGTTAAATAGTTCAAAGGCAGTTTCCTTTGGCGAATGTTTATTTGATCAAGTTCAGTGCAGCTTAGACCCCAAATAGAAATACTGGCTTCAAACAGAACACTGCTGTGGACCCAGGAATAGTCTGTAGCCTCCCAGACCTCACAAGCCATGTTGGTTTGTTACACAGAGTCAAAACAAAAGATGTCCCTTAAAACATTAGCTCAGTGTATTTCACACACCACAGTCTCTTATCTCTGATCTGCTCTTCTCCCCAGTCACTGGGATCCTGGATGAACTATAGGCTTCCCAGTAAAAAGCATAGGTAGTATGACTGGACCATCCAAACTACTTAGATCATTAGAGGACAGGCTTGGAGCGCTACTGCTTCTATTTACTAAGCTTGAAGTGCTACATCCTTTGGCTTTTGGAAAAGTGCTTATCTTTGCTTCTTGATTCCCTTTACGTTGCAGAAAGCAGGGTGAGGGACAACCCAACGGGTGCTTCTCTTTTAAATGGAGCCTGGAAGATCTTGTTAGCTGGGAGGTGTTGAGTTTTTTTGTTGTTGGTTTTTGTTGGGTTTTTTTCAGGTCCTTAGCTGTCTGAATCTTCAGATTTCTTATAAATGCACTAAGCATTAAAAGAGTATTATTAATACATGATGAGAGAAGCCAAGTTCAACTACTTAAAGTGACCATCAAACCCACACAGATGCTATTAGGACAGGAACCATAATACCATGCCAAATCTGGAGAGTTATCTTTGATCTATCTCCATTTTATTTGTAACCATCCAGTTAATCGCAGACTTCCTCTGACTTTTATGAAGTGGAAGAAAAAAAAAAAACAAAACCAAAAGTTGCATCCTTTGTAACACCTCTGAAGTGCTTTAAACTTCGCAGATGTTGGTGGATTTGTGACGGGGAGGTATGAGCTCCATCTGGTGGCTAGCTGAAAACGTTAGGATTTATTTAAAAAAAAAGCTGGAGCCTTTTGACGGTTGAGCAGAGTTTACTGTGTGAGAAGTGAAGCGGATCCTCTTGCAGCTGTGCACTCCTGAAACAGCTTCTGTTTTGAGGGTAGCTAGAGGATTTCAGAGTCTGGGAGGAGGAGGGCACGACATTTTACCTCTAATCTAGCTTACTGTGGGCTAAAAGCTGTTCCCAAATGCCAGCGGTTCTGCGGTGTTCACAGTCCTGTGTGGACACCGCACCACCGCAGTTGGCACCGATTAACAGTATTTTTGGAGTCTCATCGGAAAAATGTAATTTAATATTCAGAGGGACGCTCAGAGGTGGTCCCACACAGCACAGTCAGTGTGTTTGAGGGGGGTGGTAGAAAGAAAGCTCAGTCGTGCTGCCGTGAGCTGTGGGTGATCGGCATTAACAGGGATCTCTGACTGTAAAATGCAGGCTGGCATTTAATAAACAGCCATGTTAAACACTGATATTGCCCGGGGAAAAATAACGTTCACATGCGTACCGTAGTTAGAATGCCTTTTTTTTTTCCTCCTTTGTTAGTTTACAAACAAACAAACAAAAAAAGGCATTTTCTGAGCATCGAGCTATTCGAGTAGGAGCTACTTTGAGATAACAGCATCAGTCCAATGAATTCCCCTCCAAGATTCCAAGAACGCATTAGGTATACACATGGACTTGCTGCCAGAGCCAGGAGTACTTTGAAGCTAGGAGTTTGCCCAAGACCTGCCTCCCCATGTTCACATTGCCCTCCTGGCACGAAACAAGGGCCGTTTGTGCCAGGTGGCTTTTTTTGCCCGCCGTCAGTATGTGACGTGGCACAGAGGGGCAGATAGAATACACAGACAATTCTGGGCCTGGCCACGTCACACGGGGCATCCTGTAATGCACCCTGAAGGGTGAAGCACCGCTGCCAAGGCTTTTCCTCTCAAAGGGGTGCCAGGAAATTCGGCCGTGAGCCGGCCTTAAGGATGCTCTAGCAGGTAAGTAATGCAGACAGCTGATAAACCTGGCTTCACGTGCAGCACCAAAGCCTTCCTTGCTCTGCAGCGTTAGACACAACCATTCGTTCCAGGGCTGCCATCCTGTATGTAGAAGCATCAAGTCTGAATTAGCCAAAAAGCAGGGTGATTTGTACAATGTGATTTACATATCCAGAGAAAGAAGTCAGTGTACCAAGAAAAAAAGCCACCCTGAGGATTGTCTTTAAAAGTTACATCCGCATGTTTCTTATTTCTTGACTGTATCGGATACAAAGCTGTTCCTATTTGTCATAAATTAGTTTGGTCGAAAGAGACTTGCAGGAGTTGTAAATATTTATATCATTTATCTGCATTTAACCTAATATGAGAATTTGGGGAGGGGAGTTAAATAAATCTGTAACAGTTACCTCTGAGTTAGGCAAGGAAAAAAAAAAAAACAACAGAACAGAGGCAAATATGAAGCAGTAAGAAGTATTCCAGGGTGGGGGTGATCCAAGCTATGCGAAGTCCAAGCTGAGGGGAAATAATCCTCCTGTGATTTTTTTGAGCGTTCAGTAAGCCAAGCCATAAACCACTGCTGGAAAGCAACGCATACAGTATTAAAAATAACTTCTGGGAGGCTTGGGAAGTGAAGTTTTTCTTCAGTGAATCTTTAGCTGTTTTGAAAATAGAAGGCAAAGGAGAAAGAAACAAACGAAAGTTTCTGAAATGAGATGAAAACTTTAAGTTGTGTTTTTGGTGGGGCAGGGGTTGAAGGAAATCGTAGAACTGCATGGCTTTTAAGCAGAGTTCCCGACTGCGGTGGGTGCTCTGGCTATAACTGGCGGGGTATTTAGAGCAAAACCACACCAGAGTGAGGCGGGAGGGACCACATCATGCTAGCAAATACAGTACTGCAGTGTGGGCTTCTGACTTTTAATATTTTTCTTGCATTTCTTTTCTGCATGGCAGTAGTGAAATAGGGACTTCTAAGCTTCTGAACAACTGAGAGAACCAGGTTTGAAGAAGACATGAGGAAGAACTGGTCGGCAAAAGATTTCATAAAAACTCAGAACCGCGTGTGCCAGATCTGAATTGGCACCACCTTTGCTTTTTTGACATACTGCAGCAATCGCAAAAGGCACCAAAGCAGTCACATTAGAACATGCAGTAAAAGTTGTTTTGGACTCTTCTCTGTGTTATAAAACTTACTTCCCTGTGACTACTATTTACACCTGTTAAAAACAAATTCGAAGTCACCTTTTCATGGAGCAGACAGCCAAAAAGTGGCAGATGCCAGGTGTTAAGGGCTGCATTGAAATAAGTTTGCAGACTTTGCTATTCACGTGCTGGAGCGCACCTTTTCTGAAATGAGGCTTCTTAGAATTTCTGTCAAAAACTGTTTAGATTGTTTAGTTAAACGTTAGAAGTGTATACTTGTAAACTGAAACGTATGTATTTTCAGACAGTTACAATGCTAAATTATTAAGTGTTAAAAAAAAGGAAAAAAAATATTTAATCTGGAGTACAAGGAGGAAAACCAAATATTCTTAAAAACTGAGGACAGAGGGTCCCTGAGGAAGGACAGGATGGTGAGAAAGATCCAGCTGACCCGATTCCCCCTGCTGCCATGATCATCATTTGCAAGCTGAAGAGGACCTTCCATGGAGCACAGTGCTTGTATGTGGAGAGTAAAGAAACAGTGCTCTGGTCTTATTACAAGAATGGGGAAAAAAAAAATTACCAACAAGGAGATGAATAAATGTGAAACAATCTTCACAGGGCACAGGGTGCACCTTGTTCTGGAACTAAGCCTTGCGAAAGCTGGCTTGAAGAGGAGAATCAGGCATTCGTGCTCAGAGTTGAGCATTTTAGGAATCCCAATGTTTCCAGCTAAACTAATGGGGGAAAAAAAACAAAAAACCAAAAAACCAAGAAGGCAGTAAATGCTTCAAATTAGGGCCAGCATGGATTAAAAAAAATATTAATTTCTTGTGCTTCTCCAGACAACAGTGGATCAGCTTGAGACATGTAAGCAGACTAAACACGCTGATCTATATTCTGCTGTAGTTATGCATCTTACTAATTCTACTCATGACTATAAAAGGATGTTTCATTGTTCGGTATAACTGTTTTCTCAAGAAGAGTCTGTCTATAATTTTATTTATAGTTGGCATCATTTTCATTACTGTTGTTATAAAGTGTGTAAAATATTGTCTGTATTGCAGCTTGTATAGGGCATGTGCCTGTGCTTGCTTTAGTCTTTTTGAGTTTTATAAAGTTGCTATACAAATGCAAGAAAAGATGTTCAGGTATCTTTGGATGTGGTCGCTTAATCTATATAGCCCCACACATTTCAGTATACGGATGTTGAAGGTATCGGCTCTATTAAGACATAACACCTTAAATATTAATGTAGGCATTTTAAAAGCCTTCAGTGCAATATTGGAATGCCGACACTTCTGTCCCAGTGGCTGTGCTGGAGCAAAGGGAAGATGGTGAATATCCGGGCAAAGCCACATACTGCTTTGGACTCCACAGGGAGAAGGCACAATATAGCTGGGAAATCAAATAGAAAATGGGATGTCCTTTCCATAGAGAACAGGAAGGACCTTCACAGTAAGGACCACCACGAAGCAGAGGACAGAGAGAAAGGAAATATGTTTATAGCATCACCTAAAGATAAGCCTTCAACATTATACTAAGCATAGAACATCTAGAACAGGCTCTGACTGTTCTGTAATTTAGCTATTATTGGTAGTCTATGTAGAGTATCAGTGAAGACATTCCAGGTTAGTTTTCATCACCTTTAAAGCTTATTCTGTGATTTGATAAAGTATCTTTAATAAAATATTCTTACAAATCTGCTTATTATTCTCATTTAATTCCATCTTATACCCGAGTTAAAACAGTCCTGGCAACAGGGTCAAGTTCCAGTTGCCACCTGTTGCATCTGCTCCTGCGTTTTTCCTATCCACCTAAGAACAACAAGGTAAAACTGAGATGAGGAAAAATCAAATAATCATAGGAATGAGAAAATAAGAGAAATTTATAGCACTGCTACTGTTCAATTATTATAAAAATTCTCCACACTAAGCACTTAAATGAATCTGAGAGATTAATCAAATTATTTTCATCTCAAGTATGAAGTATTGGTCTTTGCCTGCCTTTACAGTACCCCATTTCCCTTGTTTAAGACTTACCATCATTTTCCAGCTTTACAGTTTCTGCCAATAATTACAGTATGTTGTTTAACCCCATTCACAGCATTTCTAGACAAAATTTTCTGGTTTCATTTATTCACCCACCAGACCGTGTCGAGGATCCCTTTAATATCTTCAGACCAGACCAAGCAGAGTTTGACTTCAAGTATACTAGAAGCTAAGGTTAGAATTCAAAAGAATCCCATCAAGGTGCACACATGACCTGAAAACATAAGATGTTATTTAATAAGAACAAGTGCAAGCTGGAAAAACTAGCTGTGCAAGTAAAGGAACAGCTGTTTGATTTCTGTTGAAAAGAATCAAGGTGTTATTTTGGATCAAAATCTGAAAAATGAGCTTGCAACGTGCTGTTGCAAATAAAAGGAAAAATTACGATGTCTAAATTGGAGTGTAATCTTCTACTTCAGAACAGCTAAGGTGTGAGCTAGTAACGTCTCCAGTTGCATACAGAGAATCCAGGAGAAAGCAATGAGAATGTTTAGAAGTCTAGAAAACTTTGCCTTTGAGCACAGATTGAATTATTTTAGGTCATCTGACAAAAGAGATAGTAGAGGAGAGACAGCGTGATTTTCAGATATCTAGATAAAAGCTGGTTGCAAAGAAAAACAGAATAACATTTTCTCAAATCCACAACTAATAGGAATAGAAAAAATTGCCTTAAATTGCCAGAAAGGAGATTTTGGTGAGAGACAAAATGAGACTAAATGACCTATTGAGATCCTTCCCTATAATTACTTGCTTTGAAGTCCCCTACTTATTACTGTCAGTAGACCTGGCAGTGGCTGCGAGGAATGGAGACTGCAGGTGTAGGAAAGTAAAGAACTGTGCCTAAAATGCACAGCATGCTAGTTTATCTAGTTAGCACTAGTGATACTAACCTGAGCTTTTAATCATGCCTCAGCAAACTGTCAGAAGCTTATGTCAATAAGTGTGCTTTAAAACCACTTAATTACAAAACAATTATTCCTTGAAACTTCAAGTATGAGTTTAATCCGTGTTGACAACCTGTATGATTTTATTGAGTCTAATCAATCCGAGGCAGCCTGATTTTCGTTGTGAGATGGTGTAATCAGCTATTTTATTTATTAAAAAAAAATAGCTCTGCAAATTACATGGAAAATTCTAAAAGTTTAATCTGAACATATGCTAAAGATTAAAAAGCCAGAAGGTGAATAAAGCCATATGTGTTTTTTAAGCTCATAATTTTAAACTAGGTTTATAATTTTAGGAGATCTGACTCATGAGTTTTGAACTTCTGGTTTGGCAATACCAAATTACCATGCCCTATATTCTGCTATTCTGAATATTTCCATATTACTGATTGTATATTTGCATCATTTGCCACAAACATGTTATACGGATTCACAGAACTTTATTTTATCATTCACAAAAACAAAGGAACACTTATTTAAAATTATCATGTATTATGGCTGCCTTTCAAATTAAGAAGGAGCATCTGTGTGCAAAAAGTGGAGGTATATAAAACCAAAATAATAATAATAAAAAAAGATACATTGTTCCCCCCACATACACTACGATTTTTAACACAACAGCACATTGTCAGAAGAATCTGTTGTTTCATACACCAGTAGCTCTTTTCAGAATTCCAATCACTAGATAAATATTCACAACATGAAGAATTCCAGTGATGAAAAAAGGTATTATGACAAAGTGTTATTTGTTCTTAGAACAGCTGTTGCTTAGACTTTTCTGAACTCTTTGCTGTATTATAAAACAGTTAATTTATCCTCACCAATACAGTCTGATTTATGCAATATTCTGGATAGTTTTACTAGAAAAATGGATACGAGGAAAATGGATACCAGAATTTAAGGTCCAAGATCTTGTGATTGTCAAACCTGAACAGACCATTGCATTTCAACTGCAGCATTTTATGTCTGATTCAAATGTAACTTGTGTACACTCCTAGTTTTATACTACATTGCCTTGTGAAATATGTGGGGGAAAAAAAATATATCTTCCTTTTATCAAGATAAAGGTGAGTTCTCAGTTCTGCTCCAGATACTGAGCTCTTGCTTCACTGGAGAAATCTAAATATCATCTTCATTTCTGGCTGGGTGGTGTAATGGAGAATAATAGCCTGCAGCACGTTACACAACACTGCCAAGCAGGAGACATGGGTGCATTATCGATCCTAAACGCAAATCAATGGATCAGAAAGAGGCCTGCTGCTTCCAGAGGCGCCGACTTGCTCTTCTGGGACTTACTATGAAAATAATGGCTTACAGATTCAGGGTGGGGGAATAACAGCGAATGTTTTGTTAAAGGGGAAATCAAACTTGCACTGAAGTCCTCACAATAAAGCTCACTCTTTAATTTCTGAACCAGTCTGTTCGGCTCACCTATAACAAGCAACATGAAAGAAAATCATGTGGCTCTTCCCATAGGAGAGGATGACTGCATAGATGAGTTGGTTCACAAATTGTGCTGCATGTCTTGGAGAACTGCTGACAATAAAACAGGCTTGTAATAGCTCTGCTGAGAAGAGAGAATAAGTCTAATGAGGTTTTAGATGCTGCTCCCTCAAGTTAGACTGGGCTTTAAGGACATCAGTCAGAGATGAGAGACGACGGCAAGAACATCACGTGAACTTCTGATTAGGAACAAAAGCTTAAAAAGCATCTCAGACCTATACATATTGTTGTACAAGGAGAAAACAGCATCTGTGTAAAAGGAAATACTTCTGCAACAGGCTAAATTACCTATCTGGTAGCCTGGGTCTAGAGACCTTGTGATTTTTCCTGAGAATGGACACGAGTATGTCATTTACACCATTAACATTAAAAGGGTATGCTCATACATTCCTCCAGGATCTTTCCCCCAGATTTACTATAGCAAAACAACAATCCAAATGATGAAATAAATAGGACAGAGGGAGTACTTGATCAGGGTAAGCAGGAACCCAGTCAATGCAGACACCTCTTTAGCAGGTTATCAGCACATCTGGGTATCAGCATAACCATATCAGGGCCATACTGGTTATTGGGCCAAGGAAATCCCAAACAAGTTTTGTCTGGAGCTGTTGTACATATTTTGTGCCTGGGCTGGTAAAACGTACAGCTAAAAGCTTTGGGTCAAGTTAGTGAAATGTCCCTTCTAAATCTGATAAAGCCTGTTTGATTACAGCTACACTTAAATGAGATATCAAATTAATTTTGCTGTGAAGACTGCTTATTGTGCTAATCAAAATTGTTGTGTTACTTCTTAGTCCATTTGTTCTATCTCTTGTTTCCGTACATCAGTTTTTGAGGCAGGAATCCTCTTTTTACTCTGAAATAACAGGGCCTGAGTTTGTACTGTAGCTACCAAAACAGGTCGTGGGCATTACTAGTGCTCCTAAGAGATAGAAGCCTCACAAGGATACAAATAATAAATAACATTGCGGCAGACACCGGCTCCAGGGCAGGTAAGACTGCGCTGGGTGAGAGCTCTGTAGCTACAAAGGCCGACGAAAAGCTCTTTTTGGGGCTTTTTTGACGCCGGGCAAAGCCTCCTCCTCGTGGTCGAGGCTGACAGGCGGTGGGCGGGCTGCTGACTGGCCTGGGCGGAGCCAGCACCTCCCGCTGTTCGTCACACCTGATAAGGAGCCCCAGGCAGGGCACTGAGCCATAAGCAGTGCTCGGGGGCGTGTCTTGGTCGGTGCCTTACGTGGCTGTGACTGGTACAGCAGCGTCCTGAGCCTCTGCCTTTCTACAAGGTAAGTTCAGTTTCTTTCAGTAGTCAGGCGACTGGCACTGACCCTCCCGCTGTCTCTTCCTAGCAGACATCGAGCTATGGTCAGAACTAGGTCAAAGGCCATTGTTAAGAAAACTGTGGGCACCCAGACAGAGGCCCCACGTAAACATGTGGGTGTCCAGGCCTCTGGATGCAGGGAGTGCCGGGGCCTGGCCATTGCCATGGAGGGTAGTGGTGACAACACCTGTGTGAGATGTGACCAGGTGAACGATCTCCTCAGCCTGGTGGTTGAGCTGAAGGAGGAAGTGGAAAGGTTGAGGACTATCAGGGGGTGTAAGAAGGAGATAGACTGGTGGGCCCACTCCCTGAGAGTAAGGGAACATGTTGGGCCCTCACATACACCAGAGGACCCTCCCCACACTTTTCACCCAGCAGTAGAAGGGGATCTCAGAGAGGAGGGAGGATGGAAACAGGTCCCTGCTAGGCGAAGCAGGCAAATCTCCTCCCACCTCCCCAGCTACCCCTCCAGAACCGATATGGAATCTTGGAGGAGGAACTGGCTGTTGGAGAGGAGGATGGTACATCTTGGCCAGAAACACCAGAAAAAACAAGGGTCCTGCCTCAGAGTGGGAAGCGGAACCCTCGACAGCCTCCCCCATACTCCCAGATACACTTACAAAATAGGCTTGGTGATCTGGATTTTGGGGATTAGGCAGATGATACTGGAGACGATGAACTCCCCAGTGAGGCACCGTGGACGAGTCACCCACCCCCGTGCCTCAGGACCTCAACTAAGAAAAAAAGAAGGGCCATTGTAATTGGTGACTCCCTTTTGTATGGTACAGAGGGCCCAATCTGTAGGCCAGACCTGTCCCACAGGGAAGTCACCTGCCTCCCTGGGGCCAGGACTAGGGATATACTAAATAAAATTCACACCCTGGTTCAGCCCTCAGACCTGATATTTCTGATATTTCAGGTGGGCCACGATGAGGTGAATACTAGAAGCCTCAAGGCAATGAAAAAGGATTTCAGAAGTCTGGG
>JAOQGH010000040.1:14912161-14927335 GCA_025769975.1 Gallinago jamesoni | reverse complement strand
CTTTGGCAGGGGAGTTGGACTAGATGATCTCTATGGTCCCTTCCAACTCCAAAAAATTCAGTGAAATTCAGTGAAAACTACATGCACGCATATTACACAAAAGATACGGAATCCTCGTGTCTTTTAAAAAGGCTCTGAAAAATACACTGATTGATTGAAACTAGGATGTTTTTGAATGGGAGTATCTGTAATAACTGCATGGGCACAAATCATTCTGGGAAAAGCTGTAACATTATTTTCTATAAGGGCTGCTATAGCATAATGCTGAAGACTGGGGACAAAAATCAATGAAGGATGATTTAAGCATACCACGTATTTAATCCTTCTCTGGGGTAACACATGAAGTCTGTGGGTAGCAGGCTCAGCCACACTCTTAAAGGAGGCATCCAAAAGGAGCTTCTCACTAAGCCTCTGAGGGAAAAAAAAGATCTCAGCAGGGTGTTTTGCTCTCCTTACTAGAACTGGAGTATTTTGAAGTGTTTGTCTCAAAGTAAGGAGGAATAATTTGGAGGAAGCACAACAGATTTTCTCCTTTAATATGTTTTCATCAAAGCACTTTCCTAGCTCCGAGTTAATAGCTCCGGAGCTTTGGCTAAATGTAGGCGTGACGGCATTTCACGTTAGAGCGAGGAAGACAAAAAATTTGGAGGCGTTTCAAGAACGGCCGTGAGCAGGCAGACACACGCAGGAACACCAGCAGGGCTCCCAAAACCCCTAACTACTTATTTCGGAGGGGAAAAACAGCTGCCACCCCTCACCTTCCGAGGCCGGGGCAGGCTAGTACCACAGGGGCAGCAGTGACAAGGGGCCCCCTTCCCCTTGAGGGGTGGCCGGGGGCCGTCGCTGCCCCCCCCCCCCCCCCCCGAGGGGATATGGGCAGGGAGGGCTGTCAGCCGGCCAAGTACAGCCAGAATAAGGCTACAAGCCTGTACTGGCCGCGGGACTTCCCCTCCGCCATAGAATTCTCCTCAGGCTGGCGGCACCTCAGCCCCAGCCAAGAGGGGGGGGTGGGGTGTGTGGGGGGTGTCGGCTCGGCGGCCGCGTCGCCCTGACGGGACGTAGGGAGGCTGGAAGTGTGTGTGTGTATGTGTGTGTGGGGTGTGTTGAATTTCTGCCGCCTTGCGACCAAATAAGGGTAAATTCCCCACCGGGAGCTGCCACGCAGCGTTGGGCTGAGCCATCCGGAGTTACACGCACACTTAGAAGACCAACGCAGCCGCCACGCTCCCGCCTCACCCCGGCGCCCGCCTCAGGGCCGCCCAGAGCTCCGCCCCTCACCCGAAGGGCGATCCTTATTGGAGGACGCTGCTGTCAATCCCCGGCCCTGCGTCGAACGTCCCCTGGAACTTTCCAGCAGTGGTTTTTTTTTGGGGGGGGAGGGCGGGACGAAGAAGAAGCGCGCGTGGCGATTGGCGGAGGGCTGTGGCGCACGCCGCGAGCCCAGACAGATCGAGAAAAACCCAGCAAGACGTAGATCCTGGCGGCCGTACAGCGCTGGGAGGGGTGGGGGGTGGAGTTGGGCTGGTGGGTGGGCGCCACGGCTGTGATTGGCCGGGAGGCAGGGGGCGGGGCGCTGTTCGGCGACCGGCGGCTGGCGATTGGCTGGTAGCGGCGGGCGGGCGTCTGGATTGGCCAGCAGGGTTCTGGCAGGTTCCAGAAGGCGGCTGAGGCGGCTTTAAAAAGGCGGCGGAGGGCGGCGGGCCGGCACATCGCGCCGCGGCGAGGAGCGGGAGGTGGAAAAGGAGTCCGCGCAGCGTATCTGGAAGAACCACCCCCACCCTTTGTCCCGTCATCATGTCTGGCAAAGGGCCGGCAATCGGCATCGACCTGGGCACCACGTACTCCTGCGTGGGCGTCTTCCAGCATGGCAAAGTGGAGATCATCGCCAACGACCAGGGCAACCGCACCACGCCCAGCTACGTGGCCTTCACTGACACGGAGCGCCTCATTGGAGATGCTGCCAAGAACCAGGTGGCTATGAACCCTACCAACACCATCTTCGATGCCAAGCGCCTCATCGGCCGCAAGTATGACGACCCCACGGTGCAGTCCGATATGAAGCACTGGCCCTTCCGTGTGGTGAACGAGGGCGGCAAGCCCAAGGTACAAGTGGAGTACAAGGGTGAGATGAAGACCTTCTTCCCTGAGGAGATCAGCTCCATGGTCCTTACCAAGATGAAGGAGATTGCCGAGGCCTATCTGGGGCGCAAGGTGCAGAATGCCGTCATCACGGTGCCTGCTTACTTCAATGACTCCCAGCGCCAGGCCACTAAAGATGCTGGCACCATCACTGGCCTTAACGTGATGCGTATCATCAATGAGCCCACAGCAGCTGCTATAGCCTATGGCTTGGACAAGAAAGGTACGCGGGCCGGAGAGAAGAATGTGCTCATCTTTGACTTGGGAGGGGGCACTTTTGATGTGTCCATCCTGACCATTGAGGATGGCATCTTTGAGGTGAAGTCCACAGCTGGAGACACCCATCTGGGTGGGGAGGACTTTGACAACCGCATGGTGAACCATTTTGTGGAAGAATTCAAGCGTAAGCACAAGCGTGACATTGCTGGCAACAAGCGGGCGGTGAGGCGGCTGCGTACAGCTTGTGAGCGGGCGAAGCGCACCCTCAGCTCTTCCACACAAGCTAGCATTGAGATCGACTCCCTCTATGAGGGCATTGACTTCTACACCTCCATTACTCGTGCCCGCTTCGAGGAGCTCAATGCCGATCTCTTCCGTGGCACACTGGAGCCGGTGGAGAAGGCTCTGCGTGACGCTAAGCTAGACAAGGGCCAGATCCAGGAGATCGTGCTGGTGGGTGGCTCCACTCGTATCCCCAAGATCCAAAAGCTCCTACAGGACTTCTTCAATGGCAAAGAGCTCAACAAGAGCATCAACCCCGACGAAGCTGTTGCTTATGGGGCTGCTGTGCAAGCAGCTATCCTCATGGGAGACAAGTCTGAGAATGTGCAGGATCTGCTGCTGTTGGATGTCACCCCTCTGTCCCTTGGCATCGAGACAGCTGGTGGGGTGATGACGGCTCTCATCAAGCGCAACACCACCATCCCCACCAAACAAACTCAGACCTTCACCACCTACTCAGATAACCAGAGCAGCGTCCTAGTCCAGGTGTACGAGGGTGAGAGGGCCATGACGAAGGACAACAACTTGCTGGGCAAGTTTGACCTAACGGGCATCCCTCCGGCACCCCGTGGAGTCCCCCAGATCGAGGTTACTTTTGACATCGATGCCAACGGTATCCTGAACGTCAGCGCCGTGGACAAGAGCACGGGTAAGGAGAACAAGATCACCATCACCAATGACAAGGGTCGCCTTAGCAAGGATGATATCGACCGTATGGTGCAAGAAGCAGAGAAATACAAAGCAGAGGATGAAGCTAACCGAGATCGGGTGGCAGCCAAGAACTCCCTGGAGTCCTACACGTACAACATGAAGCAGACAGTGGAGGATGATAAACTGAAGGGAAAGATCAGTGACCAGGACAAGCAGAAAGTGCTCGACAAGTGCCGGGAGGTGGTCTCTTGGCTTGATCGCAACCAGATGGCCGAGAAGGAAGAGTACGAGCACAAGCAGAAAGAGCTGGAGAAACTTTGCAACCCCATCGTCACAAAATTGTACCAGGGAGCTGGAGGGGCCGGGGCAGGTGGCTCCGGTGGCCCAACCATCGAAGAAGTAGATTAAAGAGGACTGAAGTAAAGACTGGTTGATGGACGGTCACTCTGTTCTTTGCCTTTTTTTGTTGTTTTTTTTTTCTTTTTTTTTTTTCTAACGTTTAAGGAAAACGTCCTTGCCAATAACAGAGTTTATTCTGTTGGGTGTGTATAAAGGCAGATCTGTCAGCTTGGTTTTGATAAAAGGGAAGGCACGTCCTGCTTTATAAGGTTAGTAATAGACAAGTTTTGTTAATTGAGATACAGCTGTTTGTACTCTGGATGTTTGTCTCATGTACAAGTGTCTCTTTCAAAAAAAAAAAAAAGTAACCACTTGACTGTTGCAGTTGACAAGTTTCAAGTTATGCATGAAAAAAATTTTACAGAAGATTAAGGAAACAAAAACCAATATGCCACATTTGGCTTCTGGAAATTTTGGTAATAAATAAAATATATTTAAAGCATAAACTTATCCTTCTCCTGTCTGAAGGGGCAGTGGTGGGGGGTGGTGGAGGGTGAGGAAGACCTTCCTGGCAGTGTGGGTGATCCTGGAGCTCTGTGCCCTGGGGTGGGGGGGTGCTGGGGTTTTGGGGGGGCAGTGTGAGCAGGAACGGGGTTAGGTGGCCACTGTGGGCTGGGTACTGGGATGGTGGCTTGCCCAGCCCAGGGAGACAAGCCAGTTTCACTCTGGGAGGGAGGGGGGAGCGTGGGTGTTGTGGACCCCAAGCCCTGGGGGGCTGGTGTGAGCCGAACCCTGGCATCACCATGGCGGGGGGGGGAGTTTCCCTGAGTTGGGGGGTGTGTGTGTTTTTGGGCAGAACCACGTGGAAATGTGGGGTGGCTTGTCGTCTTCATGTCACCGAAATAAAATAAAAACAAGCTTGGGGGGGAACAAGTAACAACAAAAATAGTCCTGCTTGGGCAAGGTGGCCGGGCTCGATAAAATAGAGACCGATTTGGGGGCAGCTGTCAACGGCTGAGTTATTCTTGGGTTGCTAGTACGCAAGCTAAGCTTTCAATACTTTTAAGAATGTGGGTTTGTTTTGTGTTGGGTTTTGTTTTGTGTTTTTTTTTTTTTTCCTTTCCTAAGACAGTCAAAAGTACAGCTGCCAGGGACCCCGGGAGCGCTGAGTAAGGAGCTGGGATGCCGAACTTGCTAGAACGGGCAAAAATTGTAGCAGTTAAACTCCTCTGGCTTTACTACAAACCATCTCCGGAGCTCTTTGCTTGTTTCACGAAGGCAAATAGCTGCTGTGTTTAGAGAGCCCAGGGAGCTGCGCTGCAGTGAGCCTCTAATGGAGGAGCCCCATGACATGCTTTTTTTTTTTTGGACTGGCTTGTCCTTTCAGGGGAAAAAATCGCGGAGCAGTGGGCAGCCCAAGGGAATGAGCCACCACCGTGTTTTCGTTTGGCCGCTCGTTAGTAAGTTGCTGTGATGAGGGTTTTGGCTGGCTCTCCCCGCTGCCAAGAACTTTCAGGACGTCGTTTTAGAAGAAGAAGAAAAAAAAAATCGTTGTTTTAGATGAATTAAAAAAGCTATAAAAAAAGCAACTAAAAAAAAGTACTTTGGGACGGGAGGGCAGACAAAAATAAACTCAACTCACTTAGTGTTTAATAATCAGGGGAGATGTGAAACTCTTGTGGTTTTTTTTTTTTTTTTTTTACTGCGTTACTTCTCCCGGTGGTTTGCCAGGGCACGGACTGCGGCTTTCTCTTCCCCGGATGCAGAAAGGGGGTTGCAGTGGCCACTGGGGGGGGAACACCAGGTGTGTGAAAAGCTGGTTTGATCAGCTGATGTCCTAAAGGACCCAAAACCAAGCCTGTTGAAGGGTTTATAGGTAAATGACAGTGCCATCACAAGGGGGGACCGGAGAGGTCCATCCCAGCAGCTTCAGCACCTGCTGAAACCCTGAAAGGCTGTTACCAGGCTTTTTGCTGCCTACGTGCACAGCATTTTCCTGGCAACCAGCCTCTCCATTTCCAGGATGTAACATTTATAGGACCGAGATCTCATATAGGATATGGGGAGAGGGTGAGGAGATACCATGACTTTCAAATTTATTTCTTTATTTATTTTTCAGGGAGCTAATACATAAAATACGTTTATGGACAGCGGTAGATTGCCTGGAAGGGAAAAGTTGTTGCTGCAAAGTGCAATATTTTGTCAGAGACCCTCTTCCTAACAGAAATCCCACTGCTGTGGGGCGATGGTAAGGATCGGGGAGCACCCACGTTGATTGTAGATGCGAGTTAACTATATTTTTTTTTTTCCAGTACTAGCCCTTGCCCACATAGTTTCCTTTACTTTTCAGCCCTCGCTGCGTGTTCCTCGGCTCCGCTTCCTGGTTATTAAAGGCAATTTTTTCTTCTTCTCCCCAAACGTCTATTTAAGCATGTGGCTGAGCTAAGGTGGCTGAACACATGCAGCAAGAGGGTTTTATCACACGCTTGGGCTGTCAGAGACCACAGGACTGAAGCACCCAGCCAGATGGTTAAAACACCCCAGGAGCTGAGGACGTGAACAGCTTAACGCTGGAATAATTTTTTATTTTTTTTTTTTTTTCCTAGGAAAGGGATATTTTTAAGTGTGGACACACCTAGGCTGGGTGTGGGCAATACGTAAAGGACGAGAAACTTCGTCTGAACTTTTGGCTGACTTTCATGAGTGGAGTAAGATTTGAAGTCGTGAGGCACAGAAGTAGCCTTTTGAACGGGAAAAAGACACACACACCCCCCCCCCCAAAAATGCAGGGACAACTCGAGCGGTTCAGAGCCAGATTTCCTTGCATTCACCCACTTAGTTTATAAAACAAAGAATAACTTTGAGCTGCTTTTCAGTATATTGTGCTTACTGTAGGGTGAACTCTGATCCTGTTAGTGGAAAATTCCCACTGACTCTAGTGGGTCCACATTTTTTTTTTTCTCCCCCTCCCCTCCCCCCCAGTTTCTTAAAGAAATAAAAAAAAAAGAAATATCGGAGGGGCAAATAAATACTGTTCCTCGTTTGCAGCCAGGCACGTTCGGTGTGTACGTGTAGCTCTGGGAAGTAGCTGGCGCATGTCGAATGAGTCTGGCAAAGCCAGGGAAATAATCTGGGCTAAAAATCTGCAGTTTCATTGCTTCCACGCTCAGCACCTCTCCTCCTTTGTGCTGCCCTGACTCATGGGGAAAGCCACCTCCTCCCGTCAAAACCCTCAGCCTGGCTTCCTGAGCTTTGCTTATTCTTAAAAGAGGGCTGTGAAGGGCTACGTAGCCCGTAGGAAGGGTATAAAAAGGTTTTTAGCTTCGTGGCACTTGCATAACGCCTGATAGCTCCTTGTCTTTGCTGCTCAGGTTTATAGGGACAGCATTATTTCCTGTAGAGCAACACCCATTTCACTAATACTGGAGAATTTAATCACCCCAATTAAAACCCCGAAGCACCTGAGCACCTCATTGCAACCAGGTTTGTGACAAGGCAAAGCAGTAACTCCTGTGTCGCTCTGCAATTCCCCCACCCCTCTCTCTTTGCAGGGGAGAGAAAAGAGACAAAAAAAAAAAAAAAAAAAAAAAAAAAAAAAAGCTGAAAGCAGTGTTAACATAATGGGACGTGTGAGAGCCCTTGGAGGGAGCTGAGGACAAGAGAGCTGGCTGAGGGTGACCTGCTCGGGAGCTGGGAAGCTGAGACGTGCTGGGACAGGCTGTGTCCACCCAGGTGAGTCAGCCCCATCTGTGTCCTGCTGCCTCCAGAGCGTCTGTTTGAAGTTCTGCAGAGAGGACTCAGCAGACAGACTGCAGCCCTGCTCATCCCCTTGTGATAGCATCTTAAAGATGGGAATGAGTATATCCCGGCAGCCTTTCCTTTTATCTCTCGGGGAGACACGGCGTGGAGCCCTGCAGGCTGGGCAGCCTCCCTCTTGGGAGCTGCCTCTTGTTCCTTTGAAAGGTTCTCCTTGAAGCTTTGGGGCGCTGCAGGGTGCAGCCAAGGGGGGGGGAAACAACTCTGAAGGAGATGTGGCACCCCAGGACTGCACCTTATAAATTTGGCCTTCCCCCTTGTGAGCCACTCCCCCAGGAAGAGAAGGGAAAAATGTTCAGGGAATTCACATTTCCAGTCTTGGCTCTTAGTGTTAAACGCAAGGCACCCTTAATTTTAAGGGGTTTTTTTGGTTTTGTTGTTTTTTTTTCCAGTCTTCTTAGTGTGTTGCGATGTAGCAGCATTGCAAGCTCTACTTATTTAAGCGGTTGCTCTGCCTTTTCTCTTCCTTTGCCCTGTGCCCGGCGTGAGTTTCCCTTACCGTGTCCCTTTAGGAAGCCCGCAGTGGTCTAACCTCTGCCTCCGTCGGGGACACTGTTACCTTGGCACCCGGGAACCCTCTGGTGTTAAAACCAGCAGAGCATGTAGATGCTCTTACGGCAGCAAAATTATGGCTGTAGCTGCTCATCCCGGGAAAGTTATCGCCCCTCCTCACCCCGGGGCAAAACGAGTTATGCTGGTAAAGCTTCTTCAGCCTGACCTATGTGGGTCAGGTATCACATCTCTCCTCCTCGTATTTATGCAGGCAGGAGCCTATGGCACAGACCTGCCTTTGGAGTAGGTTTTGCTCACAGCGGTGTGGTGATTATACGATCGGGCAGGCCAGCATTTCCAGATGCAGCAGCATTATTTCGCTTCCACACATGAAACAGCAGCATGAAAAACGCCTGATCCACCCTTGCGTGACCCACTTGCCTCTGCTCTCTCCTCCATCGGTAGGGTGGAGGCACAGACAAGCTGGTTTCTCTTGTCATCCCAATAGCAGCACCAGCCAGGAATTTTAGAGAGGGGATAAATTTCCTTCTATGAGGCAGCACGTTTTGGTAGGTTTTCTTTTAAGGACAATCAAGAGCGCTATAGGAAAGTTTTGTTCCCTTCCCATTGCTGAAGTTTCTCTCTCCCCCTGCACCAGGACAGGTTGGGGGTGACCTGCTAGAGAGCAGCTCTGAGGAGAAAGACCTGGGAGTCCTGGTGGACAACAGGATGCCAAGAAGGCCAATGGCATCCTGGGGGGCATCAGGAAGAATGTGACCAGCAGGTGGAGAGAGGTCATCCTGCCCCTCTGCTCTGCCCTGGTGAGACCCCATCTGGAGCACTGGGTCCAGTTCTGGGCTCCCCAGTTCCAGAAGGACAGGGAACTGCTGGAGAGGGGACAGCAGAGCACTACAGAGATGATGAGGGGCCTGGAGCATCTCTCTTACGAGGGGAGGCTGAGGGACTTGGGTCTTTTTAGTGTGGAGAAGAGAAGGTTGAGGGGGGATCTGATCAATGCTTCTAGATACTTCAAGGGAGGGTGTCAAGAGGATGGGGCTGGACTTTTTTTCAGTGGTGCTCAGGGACAGGACAAAAGGAAATGGACACAAACTTGAATTTAAGAAGTTCCACCTAAACATGAGGAGGACCTTCTTTCCTGTGAGGGTGGCAGAGCCCTGGCAGAGGGTGCCCAGAGAGGTGGTGGAGTCTCCTTCTCTGGAGACATTCCAAACCCGCCTGGACACGTTCCTGTGGGACCTGCTCTGGGTGGCCCTGCTTTTGGCAAGGAGGGTTGCACTAGGCGATCTCTGGAGATCCCTTCCAACCCCATGGGATTCTGTGTGCTGGCCTGTCCACAAGCAGACAGATCGCTCTTGCATCCTGGACCAAGAAGCGTGAGGTCATTCTTGCCCATGCTCAGGTAGCAGCACCTGTACCTTATCTGTTGGAGCAGTTCAAAATGTCACCGCCACAAATGATTGCGGTTAAAAACCTATTTTGAATGTATATAAGGAGGCAAAAACACTTCCAGAAGTTCTAGTGTGGTGTATTTCAGCAGGACTGTATGGAGAACCCCGTGGGTTTCGCAGTCTCAGCATCGCGTCTCATGGCTGAAAGCACCATTTCTTTTTTTGCCAGGCTGGGTCTGAAAAAAAAATAAAATATACCTATTTCTTGCCAAACCAGGTTTGTTTCTCGTTTGGCAGACTCCTTGCTTTCCCGCTGCAGGTCTCATTGGCAACCTGTTTGCAAAGGTACTAGCGCAGCCCGGTTAAAGGCAACTGAGGCTAGCAAGTCCTTAGTCCCAGCTGTGGCACTACAGGGGGAAGATAATTCGAAGCTAAAAAGTCTCTGGAATAAACCAAACCCTAAAAATCAAGTTCTTTGCAACAATTACCTTCAAAGCTCAAAGTGAACAGAGATGTACTTGAATACAGTACATCTATATTAAATTCTCACCCTTTTTTTCCCCCCTTGTTCTATAGCAGGGGGTTGGTTATATCCTACAGAAGAACTAAAAACTAGGCTATGTCAGTTTTTTTTTTAGCTCTGTGGATTTCTGAGCAACTCGGACATGGAATCAAAATATTTTTTTTGAAAATACCCATTGGAGGGTGAGGTTAATACTTCTCCTTTTCTGTTAGAGGCATGTTAATAACAAAAGGTTGATTGTTTGAAGCACAAGGCAAATGCTTAGTTGCATGAAAATAGCTGACAACTGCTAATGTTCAATAACCTCATCTGATAAAACCACGTGGAGGGAGTAATTGCATGAGGATTTCAGGAAAAGAATGTGCAACTGGTTTTTCTGGGTCTCCAAAAGCCGCCTGGGGTGCATGAGCCATGCGAGGCCACCATGGCCTTCTGATTTCTCTTAGACCTTGCGTCTGGAGTCTGTAGCTAATTCTGCCTTTGCCATTTCACTGAATTTTCACTGAATTTTTTTATTTTATAGTGGGAAGGGACCATAGAGATCATCTAGTCCAACTCCCCTGCTGAAGCAGGATTGCCCAGAGCATGTTACTCAGGACGGCATCCAGGTGGGGCTTGAAGATCTCCAGAGAAGGGCACTCCACACCTTCCCTGGGCAGCCTCTGCCAGGGCTCTGCCACCCTCACCCCAAAGAAGTTCTTCCTCAGATTGGAGTGGAACTTCCCATGGTCCAGCTTGTGCCCATTGCCCCTTGTCCCTGAAAAGAGTCTGGGTCCTTCCTCCTTCAACCCACCCTTCAGATACTTATAACTATTGATAAGGTCTCCCCTAAGCCTTCTCTTCTCCAGGCTAAAGAGTCCCAGCTCTGTCCAGCTTGCCCTGTGGCTGTGGTTGCCACTCAAGGTGGTGGGTAGCCAGGCCACCAGGCTCTGAACCTAGGGCAAGGCTGGGGCTGCTCTCCCAGGAAGAGGAGGATGCGAGGGGACATGATATTCCTCCAGAAGTCACAGTGCAGCTATCTACCTACCCTTCACCGTGCATGATCTGAGGGATGGGGCTGAGATATCCAGCAGCGTTCACATGCAAAAAACTCTGAAAATTGCTGAAAACGAAGAATTAGGAGCTTTGATTTTGAAGTGGGAAAACCACACCAGGGCTCATAGTATCATGCCTAAGGACGTTATTTATTCCCTTCATATGGCATGATCCTGTTTTTAATGAGCAGGCAGAAGCACTTGGCAGGTAAGTGGCGTAGTCATGGACTAAGTATTAGTGAAATGGAGTTCTGTGCTTGTGTGTCCAATACAAACAGCAGTGCCTGCACACAGAGTCTAATATTCCCAGAGAAGCCAGGGCTGGCATTTAACTGTCCCTGGGAAGAGAGGAGGAAATTAATACGATGGGTATGGAAGGCAGAGACTTGACGCGGCGAGGAGAAACAAGAGGCAGAGAAGAGGTGGATGAGTGGATGGTGAGTCAGTGATATTTTCGCTGGGTTTATGCATGTGTTTATTTTCTGGGTGTGATATCCGAGTTAAACATTAGATCTACCTAAAGAATGGACACATTTGCCTACTGTTGAGTGTTCTCAGCCACTGGGGCACACATGGACACACAAACACCACAAGAAACAACATTAAAAGCAGCCTATTAAGGCTGCAAGGTCACTTGTTCAGAATTATGACCATTAGAGAAAGCCCATTTCTTCTTTCTTTGTGCTTATGCATCACAACCCAGTTTTTAATTACACAGTAAGAGGTTTTAAGGATCTTTTTTCTTCTGGAGGACACCTGCCTCAGTCAGTGCACACGATTGGCAGTCTATACTCTAAGAAAGTAGTATTTCCCATTTCAATATGCACCTGATTTACTATGTGCTGTCCAGCCCCAGCTCTGGAGAAGAATTATCCGCCGTGAATCTCACCGCCGTTGCATCTTGAATGCTTTGCAACATCAAACATTTAGGGTTTTACCCCTGAGATGTGTGTAATTCCCACAGAGAGAAGGTGAGAAAATGAAACGCTGCGAGCCAAAAGCCATCTGTCTGTCATGGGGTCTTCTACTGGAAGTGCCAAGGAACTGGTTTTTCAGACACATTGGTATGATACACTTCTTTGACTGTTCAAAGTGGAGCTCATGTTGGCTTTGGTCACATCTGTGGGTACCCGGTCCTGCATTTCAGACTTCTATGAAGCCAGGCCATTTGCTCAGAGAGAAAAGAGCATGCAAATAATGGTCATTAGGGCTAAATGAGGGTTGGAGTGATTTGCCTGGTGCTCTGCGACTGAAGTCCATATGGAAATCAGCTTCCCACATAGCCTTCAACTGCTTCAACCACTACACCTTAATTTCACTTCTTGTAATCTTCTGGCTCGCTCATTTTAGAGCTTCCAGCTCTTGCAAGAGCTGAAGCAGGGATCCAACAAACGCTAATCTCCTTTGCTACACAATGCCAGGCTTTTAATTATTTTTGTTTTCAGACGGATACCTGCATGGGCCATCAGCAAGGGTGGGAAGTTTGGTGTTCACTTCTGCACCCTGGGCTGAACTGATGTCCTCCAGCATGCGCTTGGGTTAAAGGTAGTACAGTCCAGCATCTGAGCATCCCAAGTCTCCTATCCCAGTAACTCAGTCAGTTGCAAGGTTCCTCCTAACATTATTGCCTGTCCTGGCCCCTGTGCCTGGCTGGGGCAAATTCTGTCCCTCTCTTCACAAATCCCTTCCAGATATTCTTTGTTTTCTGCTAGTTACCCATCTGCTGATGATTCCCAGGCCTTCCCTGCCTGCCTAGCCAGCTCCGTCTTTTGCTCTCAGTCCCAGTCTTTCCATTCACAGTTTTTCTCCCTGATGGTAGTTCTCACTCTTAAGTTTCTCCCCGTCTTTCATCTGAGCTGTTTGGGCCAATTTGCTTCCAAATTTTAGTAGAGCTGAAGGCTTGTCTCCCCTGTCTCCTGCACCACCAACACTGACCATGGTGGTCCCCACTATCTCCAACGTGACCTTTACTTTTCCCAGTTCTTTTGGGCACAACTTTAACTACAGCCAAGATGGACTGATGGTCCAATGCCAATGACAGCCTCGCGCTATAAAAATGAGTTGATGAGCCAGGGGTTCCATGCCTTTCCCCATCCCCCTGATGGGAAACCTATTTCTATACTGCTGCCCGGGTGAGGTTTGAGGTCGTTCACAAACCTGCTCTTCTCTCATCCCCTTAAATATGTAACTTGGCTGCCAAGTCATGGATATGTACTTGGCAGCCCTGCGATAGCAACTGGAAACACAACATTCACAATACAATTGGCAAAAAAAAAAAAAAAAAAAAAGGGGGGGGGGGGAGGGGGGAAAAGACATGGGTGTAGAGAACAGAGCCAAAGCTGAATTTTCAGGCTGATTTGAGGTTCTTACTTAGCTATACGTGGACTGATTGTGTTTGCCAAGCTCTAAAGAGAGCTTAGAAGGGTATGGAAATGGGGGGAAGCTAGGGGCAGGTTGTTTTATGGGGATTTTCTTTCTTCACGTTGTATTGTCCATGTGTTTTTCCATGCGGTTATGAACATCTCAGTGCTGCTCTCAGGAGTATTTTCCCTGGTTAGAGAGGATTGCAAAAATGAATGATGCCATCATTAAGAGCTGAAAGCACAGGAAATGTTCCTTCTGCCTTATTGAACTGATCTGTCTAAAAGTCTTAGGTATTTTCATCTCTTCAGAGTCCATGCTGGCTTAATGCATCTGTACTAGCAAAATATTCCTAGATTGTGGCTGGTTTTTGCCTTATAGCTGGCCTGATCTGTTGAGAGGTGGAGTCCTCCCTGTCCCATTACCTTTCTCTGCATCTTCCCTGGCCCTTCCCTGACTCTGCCATCGGTAAAATGCTAATTCAATAGAAAACTTCCCATTCATTTTTGCCGGTTTTGACAGTTCGGGGAGCCGCCTTGCTGTGGGGACAGAGAAGATAAAGAATCGACAGGAAGATAAATGATGGGAAAACTCTGATGGGAGCAAGAATGCCTCTTCCATCAACGACCAGCTATTAAGGTTGGCTTAGCTGCAACGTGAGACCTCACCCTTCATGGAAACTTGACTCCTACTGGGAAAAAGCGCTTCTGTCAATATAACTTGGACCAATTTTTGGGTGTGATCTAATCATTACCAGTTAGACATGACACTGATCCGCTCTGACTGACGAGTATGAGAGATCCTCTGCTTGCAAAAAAGCAAATATCCCAAAGATCAAAACTTCTCCCTCAGTGTCACGACCTTAGGTGACCTGCCTGAGCGGAGGGGAATTATTTCCAGGGGCGACTTGCAAATCTTGAGCTGATTGCTCACAGATGGATCTAGGTCGTGTCACAGACTTGAGACCTGGTAGATAACGCTTTTAAACCTTGTGAAGTCCCAAACTAAGGCATGTTGAACGTGATGCAGACATCAACACCCATACTAGAGGGACCAGGTGCAGAAGCAGAAGCCAGCAGAAGCCAGCCTCGGGCCAACAACCAGGAAAACCTCTGCAGGTCCCAGCTGTCAAAGAGCACAGAAGCCCAAATGAGGGGCTGTGGAGATGTCATCGCAGGGAAAGCACTTAATTTTCCCTGTTTGGACTGAAATGGTTCCCCAGGGAAGCTGCTTGGCAGAGCTGGGAAGGAGCGAAGCACACAGTCCCAGTCCACAGGGCTGGCTGGAGGGGAGCCTGCCTGCTGGGGTCTGCGGTTCTTAGGGGGCTGTCACCAGGATACTGCTGTCAACAGTGCCTGCCTTCTCCTCCGTGCTCCTGGTGGCGTCCCAGGCAAGCACCATGCTACCTGTGAGTCTCCTCACCTTTCTCAGCTCCCATCTTCTTGTTGCTGTTCGCGTTTGCTTCTTAAGCAGGTCCCGGGGGCCACGGGAGGACCCATGGGGTGGCCAGGGAGCAGGGACCTGTCCCACCAACCCAGCCAGGGAGCAGGGTGGCCGGTGACAGTGCGTCAGCCATTTGTATTAGTGAGAAGCAGTTGAGAGGCATTTTGAAGGCAGAGGAGGGGTATTTTCTCCTTACTGTGATGCTTTGGTAGGCCTTGCTATGCCATGCCTACCACTTTCTCTATTTTTCTTTCATGGTTCATAATACCTCGTGTGTAACATGAAGGTACAGCGTTTGCGTGGACCTTTTCATCCAAGAGTTTTAAACCAGCATCACAGAATCCCATGGGGTTGGAAGGGACCTCTGGAGATCATCTAGTCCAATCCCCCCTGCCAAAGCAGGGCCACCCAGAGCAGGTTGCACAGGAACGTGTCCAGGTGGGGTTGGAATGTCTCCAGAGAAGGA
>JAOQGH010000040.1:14836118-14849055 GCA_025769975.1 Gallinago jamesoni | reverse complement strand
CTCCCAGGTCTTTCTCCTCAGAGCTGCTCTCCAGCAGGTCACCCCCAACCTGTCCTGGTGCAGGGGGTTATTTCTCCTCAGGTGCAGCACCCTGTACTTGCCCTTTTGGAATTTCATTAGGTTTTTCTCTGCCCAATAATACAATATTGACCCTGCTCTGCAATTGAAGGGTTGACTACTACCCTTTGAACCTAGCCAGTTTTTCACCCAAATTGCAGTTCACCGTGGTTTGTCTGTATCTCCTCAATTTGGCTGCCAGGGTACCAAGGGAGAATGATGAAATGGGATGAAAGAAGAGCAGTGGTTATTGTTTACCTTGACTACAGTGTGGCTTTTATTGCAGCCAGGGATGATTTGCCCTCGTTAAATGTGTGCCAGCAGTTCCCAGTAACTTTCTTACCATTTGTGTCTGGAAATCGTTTCCAGGTTTCATAGCCTTCCAGGAGGCTGAAGGGAGGCTGACTCGCCTCTACTGTCCTACTTCCCCCTCTGGAAGAAAAGTCTGATGCTTGCTGCCTTCTAGTAATAGAGAACCTCCCCTGATTCCTACAGCTTTATAAAGATGGAAAAGATGCCTCTATTTTTCCAGCTCGTTGAGTGTCCTCAGGTGCATCCCATCCAGTTCACTTGACTTGTGTGTGTAGATTTTGCTTAACTGAGCCCTTGTTCAGTTTTTCTCTAACATGTGTAATGCTTCTTTTCTTCCCAACTCAGATCTCTGAGTTTGTGAGACCTGAAGACAGTGCGACAGAGAGCAAGGAGACTCATGAGCTGCTATAAAGCCAAGCTGCCAAATTCCCTGCCCGCTCAACTTCCTGCACATCAATATGGAGCGTCCTTGTGCTTTGGGGAGATTGTACTTGAAGACTGACTAATTCTCCTGGCCCCTTTGGCCTTTCTGGCACTACCTCAAGGGGTCCTGCTTACCACTTCTCTGAACAAACTGAAGCCTGCCCTCTGAAATCCAGGGTTGTCGTAATGCTATCCATCTTCCTCACACCCCTCAAGATCTTAAATTTCATCATCTCAGGGTTGCTGTAACCAAGCCTGCCATCAAACTTTACATTCTCCACCACTTCCTTTCTAGAGAATGGTAGGTGTATTGCGGTGCTTCTCCTACTTGACCTGTTCCTGATGCACTCTAGATGTCTACTGTATAGACTGTGCCCCGCTGTCATTCCACTCCAGGAGATACTGGAGTGTTTACAGTTGACCATGAGAACAAGGACATCTTCCTGTTGTCTAAAGGAGGCTTCATCTTCAGGATCAGGTTATCTATATCAGGCACTCATGACAGTGTTTCCTTTCGTCTCACCTCTCATCCAGACCCCTTAAGTCTCTATTAGTCTGCCACTTGTTTTTCAGCAGAGCTTCACGCTTTCAAGCTGTTCGTTTGTGTACACTAAGTCCCCTGTCACCTTCTCTGTCTGTCCTCCTTCTGGAGCCCGTAACCATCCATCTCATGACTCCAGATGTGTGACCTGTTCCACCATATGTCTCTGATGCCCCAGTGAATTTGTAGTTTTGGAGCTGTGCATAGGCTTTGAATTCTTCCAGGTGGTTTCCATTACTTGATGCTATCTTTTCTTTGACTCTTCCTCCTGTATCAACTGTCTCTGGCTTTGATTTCAATAATGAAATTTCTAGTCTAGTTTCTCTGCCATTTAGATGATCTCCAGAGGTCCCTTCCAACCCCATATCATTCTGTGATTGCTGTCCTCCTTGCTTTCATTTCTCTTGGAATAGAAGCTAATCGTGGTACTCCCATCTATACATTCAGTTAATACCCCATTGGGTTTTCTCTTGTCTTTTAACCTAACCATTGTTTAAAGTTCTCATTTTCTGGGTTTGTCTGGTATTCTCCTAAATTTCTTTAGTCACTAAGGCTTTGAAAGACTTCCTCTTACAGCCAGACTATTACTTCAGTTTTACTCTCTTTGACCTGTCTACTGCCTTGTCCCTTATGAGTCCTTTGCAAGTTAACAGCTTCTGTCCCTTCACTTCCTTCATCATTCCATTTGATGTGTTAAATCCTTGAAGGAGGATAAGGAGCATTTGGGATTTTGTGTGTGTGTATCTGTTTTGGTTTGGGTTTTTTTGTTTGTGTGGGTTTTTTTTATTATTTTTTTTTCTGGCTGGTTGGTTGGGTTTTTTTGTTGTTTCAAGTGCAGCGTTCTCCTTCAGTAAACTTCATTATTCTTAGTGTACCTCCTCCAGCTAGTCCCATATCATGGCTTTAGCTAGGGTGGGATTCAGCTGGCAAAGTTTAGATATCTGTGTGAGCTTGTCATCCTGAACTCTTTTCAGGGTCTCTGCAGAGAGGCAGACAGATTTAGGATGTGATTAATTTAATCCGAAAGGAAGTCAAATGACTCATTCTCTTAAGTGTCTGTTTCTCTTCGCTGGCTGAAAGGAAGTCTAGATTGACTAAGCTCAGATGGTCATCTCTGAAGATAAGGGTGATGAATCCTATGTGTCTGCGTTTTTGTGCCTTCTTGTTGACACAGACTTTACGTGGCCAAAACTGAACTACTGAATTGCATCCTACTGCTCTGCCCTTCTGCACTTTAACAGCTTCAAGTTTCATCCCTTTGAGGCCACTCAGAACTTTTTCTCATTCTCTCTTATAGATCCATCCTCTCCAGCATCTGCTAAAAACATGGGTGTACCCTATCCATAACGCTCACATGTTTATTTCTTGCACAAGTGTCTCTTGAATTTCATTGTTCTTCTTTGATCAGAACGTGCTCCAGAGCCAGGAAAACAGAAAAGTTGAGACCTGGGATGTTAAATCTTTGGTACCTTAATATCTTCTTCAAAGATTTTTAAAAGGAATGTTATTTTCCCAACCTGCTTGCCATTTTCATGTTTATGATCGCTGCTACTTACCACTTAATGGTTCTACAGGCAACTTTTCTGGTGTTTCTAGGTTGTTGTGTTTGTGTTCCAGCTTGCTGGACGCCTGTGCTTCTGAGGCTTGCTTGAGTCTCAGTAGGTAAGGGCTTTCCTGCTCCTCTGCTTTGATGCACGCTCTGGTAAATCACAGAAGAGTAAGCCACAGCTCAGATGCTGGAGTCCCTGATGATTGACCTTTAGGGTATCTCAATAGCTTATGCACCTTTCTCAGAACTTCAGCTTTCATGGTTTGCAGGCAACTTCACTAATCACCAAAGATTTGAAGAGACAGACAAACCACTTATTCAAGAAAAACAACCAAAAAAACCTCAGAGGTACAAAACCTTATGCTTTAGCCAGCATAAGTTATGCCAAAGATTTGGATAAAAGCAGCAGAAGAATGTATTTCCCTGCCTGTTTCCCTATTCCTCTTGGGGACCCATAGGGTTTGATTTGGAGGCATCTGAGGAAGCTGGGATCCTTCTGGTACTGCAGCTTCTCCTCCAGCACATGGAGATTCTCTTCTTTCTCAGATGGTTGATGAGACCCTGTGCTTCATAATCTCTAGTTGTCTTTGTGAAAAGACTGGCCAAGTTCACCAGCTGATCCGGGACAACCTTTTGGTTATACATTGATTAATTAGTTCCTACTTGAGTTCAGATTTGAAAAAAATATTTATTGTCTTAAGCCTTGGCCATCTTTGTGTTTTGATGGTCAATGATAAATGAAGTACCCAGCTCAGAGGTGCTTCTAATGTGCTGCTTGTCCTTATAGTGACACTATCAGGGGAGAAGAATCACTGTCTCCTTCAGTGAGATGTTACATTTCTAATGAAGAGGGTCTGAGATTTTTAAAGAGTAGAGGATCTGCTGGAGCTAATGTAATGATAGGATTTTGCCAAGAGGCTGATGGGAAACTTAAAAATTTGAGCACAGCATCCCACCTGTTAAATGTGTGAGTCAAGCTTTGCTGGGCTTCTTTATTCTCTTCCTGCGTTTGCTTACCCAGAAAGGAGAAAAATTAGAAAACTGACTTCTAAAATTCCTTTGAGGTATTGGTTTGGTCTATATGGGGGCTCAGGGTAGTCTCTGTTGTTAGTTTTTCTTTTAGTTTTGAAGATTTCTTTTCTTTTTTTACTTTTTCAACTTCAAAGACAGTCTTAATCAAACAAGCTAACAGATGACTTCTGTTGTCTTAACTAATAACAAAAAATATTTGTGTGTTCAGCTGCTTTGAATTGGCCTGTTTGTGACTCTGGAGTTAAAGACATCTTTCACGATTCCTTTGCTCTGTCTCCTCTCGTGTCTTTGCTCCATGTCTTACTTTATTAGTTGGCTGTGGGCAAGAAAACTGTTGTGCCAGGGAATCACCGATCTCTGCTTCATCTTGACAACCAAAAGAAGTGCCTTCTAACATTCCACACGCTTGTGAAAATTCTTACTTGGTTATTAAGGTTTTGGCCTCTTCTGTCTTAAAATTTCTCCCTGCTAAATTTGACAGTTTCTATGTGACAGAGTAGGACAATCCATATCGCGTTTGTGGAATTCACTGAGGTTTGTCTCCCTACAACTGTGTGTAGGTAATTGGAACCTGTCATTTCTCTTGAGAGCAATCCTTTACTTAAAGACAGGTTACCTAGCAGGCTAGTGTTTTTTAAAACATTTGCTTTTTACAGTGCCATTCACAAGGAGATGAACTTGGATATTAATAGGACTATCTTCCTTCTGGTACAGTGTGGCAGAGAAGAGGCAACTGCTTCTCTCCTCCTCCTCCCCCTTCTAGTAACATCTATAAAATACTGTGCTAGTAATCTGCCTCTTCTAACAAGCTTCTGAATTAAACTGTTTTAGCTTTGGAAGGTTGCTAGACAAGCTTAAAATAGATTTCAGGTAACATAGCTCTGGTTTAAGTTCCGTGTAGCTGCTGCTCCCCTTTTTGATCATGGAAAAAATATGTACGCCACTTGTATGGCGTAGGGCTGCCTTTTAAACGTTCAATCCTGAGTTTTGAAGCGTTTGTCGTTTTACAGGTGCTGTGGTTCGGAACCCGAGGGGGAGAGTTGTTGCTGCTTTTTAATGCCGAGTTCTCGGGTAGCGCCTAGTTCCTTTTTCACGGTGTTGAAAAGCGTCATCTTGTTTTGCGCTACGAAATAAATCTGAGAGCTGGTGATGCGACGGCGCAGGGAAGCGTTCCCGGAGCCTGAGGAAGGGCTGCAAGTGTGATTTGCTGCTGGAGCTATTGCAGTTTTCTTGGAAGATGGCTATTCTTAAATAATGGCCACAGCATTAAACTTCTGGACCCTCCACAGGGTTAACGAATAACAGAAAAGAAAAAAAACCAAAAAAATCAGTATCTGTATAGACTGCTTCTTTAAGGGAGAGTATGATTTATTTGCATGAATTCTTGCAGACACACGCATTTTTGATCGTCCCCCTGTACTTGGCACTGGTGAGACCCCACCTCGAGTGCTGTGTCCAGTTTTGGACCCCTTCCCACAAAAAAAGACATTGAGGTGCTGGAGCAGGTCCAGAGAAGGGCAACGGAGCTGGTGAGGGTTCTGGAGCACAAGTCTTGTGAGGAGAGGCTGAGGGAGCTGGGGGTGTTCAGCCTGGAGAAAAGGAGGCTGAGGGGAGACCTCACTCTCTCCAACTCCCTGAAAGGAGGGTGTAGAGAGGCGGGGGTCGGTCTCTTCTCCCAAGGAACAGGCGATGAGACAAGAGGAAATGGTCTCAAGTTGCCCCAGGGGAGGTTCAGATTGGAGATTAGGAAAATTTTTTACACTAAAAGGGTTATCAAGCCTTGGAATGGGCTGCCCAGGGAAGGGGTTGAGGCACCATCCCTAGAGATGTTCAAAAGACGGGTTGCTGGAGGACATGGTTTAGTGATGTTTTTTTTTGGCACAGTTGGGTTGATGGTTGGACTAGATGATCTTGAAGGTCCTGTCCAACCTAGATGATTCTATGATATTCATTTCACCTGCCCTTTGCAGCTGGACACAACTTTGCTGTGATCCCAAGCTGCTTTTTCATCTCCTTGTGGCCGATGGCCATGAAAGAACCAGACTCTGTGTGTTGATGTGGGATGCAGGTGTCTGGGAGAGGGTGTGCAGGCATGTTGTGTTCTTCTTGTGGGGCTGCTAACAACACTTGCCCAGGCACATCTGGCACAGTATCTCACAGACATCCATCCAGCAATGGTGAAGGGGAGCAGTATGGGGTGATGCTTCCCCGCGACGTTATCACCAACATGTGGCTTTGATCATCCTTGATGCCTTCCCAGCTGCGTGATGTGTCCTCCCAGATGGACCACCGCTGTTGTGGCACACGCTATTCAAAAGCAGGCAGAGAACTTGGCTCCTGCTCAATGCCACTGCTACTTCAGCCTTTCTCAGGCAAATACAGCACACTGGTGGAAAACACAAATGTAAATATAGATATTGGACACAAATGAATAGAAACTGCAGAGTTCTGTACCAGCTACAAATTGTGCATTCACTGGGAAGGTCCTATGCTGGCACATGCATCAGTCAGTCTCCTGCTCAAAAATAAAAGGAAACTGAGAAAAACTTGGACACCAGAAAGAAATTCTTTGCTGTGAGGGTGGTGAGGCACAGGAACAGGTTGCCCAGAGAAGCTGTGGCTGCCCCATCCCTGGAGGGGTTCAAGGCCAGGCTGGATGGGGCTTGGAGCAACGTGGTCTGGTGGGAGGTGTCCCTGGAGAGCTGATGTGCTGTGGGGTTTGTGTGTGTGTGGGGGGGAATTGAGGTGTATAAAAGGGTGGGAAGCTCCTTCAAGTGGTACTGCTGTCGGAGATTGCCTTCATCTTGTAGAGCTGCTGTTCTGGAGCCCGGTTCCACGATGAGCATCTCTAACAGCAAAGCCAGGTTCATCCCTGCCTTTCCCACTCCCCTGGACAATAAATGCTTTTATTTTTATATTTCCCTTTGATCATTTCACTCCTTATGCCACCACGGAGTGGAGGAGGCAACGGATGACGTAGAGATGAGCAGGAGCCTCTCAAACCAGCTTTGCAGTGGGAGAAGCTGAATGCAGGGACCACCTTGTGAGCTTCTGTCAAGTTTGTTTGTTTTGGTTTGTTTTTTTTAAAGCATGTATTTATAACCCACTGTCCTGTGACGTTCGGTCCTGCACAGTCAGAATGAAGGAAGGTGGTGTGTTGGTGTTTTGGTGTTTTTTTTTTTTCCTGTTCTTTTGGCTTGATTTTATGTGAGTGGGAAGCTTTTTAGACGTGTTCTGTTCGTTGACTGCTGCTAGCAGATGGATGCTCTCTGCTTGAAGTGCCTCAGGCCTTTATATCTTCTGGTTTTTTTCCCCCCTCCCTCCCTCCCTCCCAGCGCACACCCCGGAGTGCGCAGGCTGTGCTATTTTAGCCGCAAGTTAAAAAAGGAGGGATGAAGAAGAAGAAACGCTCAACTCTAATAGATTCCATGTCGCTGGCGACGTCTTTAGGGAATAATTTTTCATTTCAGGATCCCTAAGGATTTTTCCAGCAGCGTGTTCACTGGAACAGGAGTGAAGTTCTCGATTCATTAGGACCAAAATGCTAATTTTGTTTATATATTAATCAATTCGGAATATCCAGCATACATGATATCTAATTTGATTTTACAAGTGATTTTAATAACCTAGGCTTGACTGTTTCTAATTCTGACGTGGCCTTTCATCCGTATGAGCTGTAAACCAAACCTTTAAACAAATAATTCATTAACTTAGTATGTTAAAACACTTGAACTAATTCCTAAATTTTCCTAAACCGGTTGTTGCTATGTCAAGAACTTTCCCCACTTACTAGTAGAAGTTGACTGAAAACTCTGAGGAGTTTGATTAGATTTATTTTTTTTAACTGAATCACAAAATGTTTCTATTTACTGCTACGAATTGCGTGTATTTTTAACTGAAAAAATTCCAAACTGCACACAACCAGGATTAAGATCTGTTTTTCTGTGCTGATTACTATGCCTTAATTTAGCGGATGTCTTAAAAATATTATATGGCTAAGATCACCAGGTGGTGCTGTTACACACTGCTGAAAATACTTTTTAGAAAACCAGTTTAAATTCTACCAGTGTCATAGTTATTCAACTGTAATTTCATGGGAGGAGGGGTGAGAGAGAGATTTTTTTCCTTCAATTACGTCTTTCGAGTAGAGCTTTTCCTGAAAATTTTGGGTTTGCTGTTCCGCTGGCTGCTCAGAGCAGAATTTCTGCAGAATTTCTGACCATCTCTGATGTGTAAAAAAAAAAAAAAAAAAAAAAAAAAAAAAATATTATATGGGGTAGTTTTGGAGGTTGAAAGCTCTGTGTGTGCGACTGTGGATGATGAGTTCATGTAGGTACTGCAAATTTTATCACAGGTGAAAGAATGAAGAGTGATGTCTCCTCCGAAGCTGAACATAACCTCTTTCTTAAATGATGTTTAATTTAACCTTGGGAGTTTTGAAGGGTAAGTTTTGAAGGCCTTTTTGGGAGGGAGGCTCCTTACCAAAAAAACCCTCGGGCTCCTAACACACAGCTTCTTTTTAATGTCTTCAATAAATGTAATACTCTTCCTCTTACTTAGAAAAAATAATATTTTATAAAGTTAATTTTTCCCCCTCTATATTGTTATACAGAAAGTTGCCTTCTTTCCTAAGACTTTGCAGAACTGGCTATTTATGGATAAACTGTAGAATGGGAAATCATGAGTTTAAAGTTGCAAACTATTCCTTTAAATGAAGGTATTTTTTTTTGTTGTTGTTATTATTTTTTCAAATATTATTTATTCAAATAATTGATTTTTGGACAATGAAGACAACTAAGTACTAGTCTGCATAGGCTAAACTGAAGTGCTGTCAACGATGTAGGTAGCAATGAAGGAAACTTAAGAAATTGGGGGGGGAAGGGTTGCCAAATGCATACCTCTCCTGAAGGCATTTTTATTGCTATCGTTTTAGATTCAGTTTTTTTACATTGAGAATGAAAAATGAAAGTTTTTTTTTTTTAAACTTTGTTTTCTAATAGAAATTATAAAGATAAAAAAATGGCACTGATAAAGTAGAGACAAGAAGTACAGCATGGTTTGGTGTTGGTGAGGTCTGCCAGTGCTATGGCAAGGAGTTGGATTCAGTATGCTTAAACCTTTTTACCTTTTTATTATATTTTTTTTTTTTTGAGCTATGCTGTTTAGATCTGCTTTGGATGTCAGCAGGACCTGTGTTTGCTCGACGTTACTGTTTGGGCTCCCAAATATGTACCTAGAAGTCTGGCTTTAGTCACCTAGATTTCAAGCCTTCATGCTGTTAATAACAAAGCTGTCCCAAACAAACAAAGCATAAATTAAGTGAAAAGGTAATTGATTGCTTAACTGTTAAAGAGTCAGTTCAGAGGATTCTTGCCTTTTCAACCTGAAGAAGCTTAAGTTTGAACAATAGAAAAATCAAATATGGATCTTTCTTCAAAGAAAGGCTGTTAGCACTTAGTGCAACAAAACAAGTGGCAAATTATACTCAAATGTGTGATTCCCTAAGAAATTGTATTACGCTAATGAGCCTATAAATGATTTCTTAATAAAATCAATTAGGAATGGGATTTTTAGAAGAAAGCCGGTATGTTCTTCCTTCATGTGCTGTAAAACCATGCGATTCATTAGTAGTACTTTTGGGTAGTATATTGTGAAATGCGTATATATATATTAAGAAAGCCGTTTAGGATCATAGTTCCAGTTTCTGGAGGTATACACAGCTGGGTTCACAGACAGGAATTAAACACACATGTATGATTGTCATTCATTATAGAGAATGTGCGTGAACAGGATTTACATTGTACCTTAGATGTGCTATTTGATTGCCTTTATAAATTAATATTCAGGGAAAGCATTCCATGCATTTTCTTTGGTAGGAATCATGAACTTAGTACCACTACAAAGGGAGCTGTGTAAGGTTGAGTAGTTTATGCTTTGCTTTGTAATCTGTTTAGGATGAATTTCTGAGAATGGGTTGCTCTTCAGACACTGGTCATTAGGTCTGGTCTGAGGGTGGTTTGTTTCTTTTTATTTTTCTTTTTACAGCAGTTATAGAACTTTCTGAATCTGAAGGTTGCTTGTTTCCTGTCCTTGCAAAATTGATGTACAAGACATGGCCATCTTTGATGTTCTTCCTTTTTAGAAAGCATAACATTGCCTTGCCTAACAGGGAGATGATACACACTCCAGCAATGCTCTCATGGTGTAGCATGGGTGCTAAAGCATGGGTGTTCCTCCTTAGCAGTTGTCCTGGTGCTTATTTTCAGGGCCAGTTGATGCGGAAAGGCATTTCTGGGTCCTTTTGGGCATGGTCCTTTTGGGCACGGACATGCATTCCTGATTCCTTTGGGCATATATACGTAAGTTTATACAGACGCATAGAAATCCTTTTACATGGGAAAAGACACTTTCTAAATCAGGTTGGGAGATCGATGTCTTCACTTATGGAATATGTGTACTGCATGTTTGGAGGGGGAACATGGACAGCTGTAAACTTCTGCTTCCAAGCTCTTTGGAGCATCTTAGGCATACCAGAGGAGTTGCATGTTTCTGAGGAACCGCTCTCAAAGACTGCTACTGCTGTATTTCTTGCCAGCGCTTGTCTCGCTTATCTTCCTTGCCGCTGGCTGATCCCTGGACAGTAGGAAACTGTCTGCTTTTTCTTTTTCCCTTGGTTTGTGGCTTAGCACAACATCTGAGGAGCACTGGGAGCAAAGGGCGGTGATGGGTTGGACAGGGGATATTAGATTTCCCCATTCAACTGTCTCTGGTAACTTAATCCTCTGATGTTTTACCTGATTCATTATAAAGGAAAAAAGTAGACTTCTAATTGCTGCAAGACTAGGAGAATGCTCTTACAAAAAAATAGTCAGAAGTGCTGCTCTGGTTGTACCTGGTCTTCAAGCTGCAGTTTTTGTGTGTTCTAGGCTATTACTTGCCATAAATTTGCTGTGAAGAGAGGAAAACAAGCTTTATATGAAAAAGCAGTAACTCAGTAATAGCTCCTAGTTCATCATTCACTCCTCTCTAACTACCAGCCTTCGTTTTAAAGGTGAGATGCATCCTCAGTATTTCCTAATCCAAATTCATCCTCGTTTCCCAAGGTGAGAGCAGCTATCTTCCTATCGTCAGCAAATTGGTGTCTGTAAATGAGGGAGATTTTAGAGGGATTGCCTTATTATTCTGAGCCCCATGCAGCTTGCCAAATCCAAGCAGGTGCTATGTTTGCTTACTTCCCTGGCCGTGAAAGCTCTCTGAGCTCAGGGAAATAGCTGGAAATAAAATTATTGAATGTCAGCTGAAATCTTCTAAGTGATTTCATAGCAGTACTAATGTGGATGAATAGCTTTGCAAATATAGTCCCTTTCCAACTTACAAAATATATAAATATATTTAAAGGCTACTTTCTTTTGGAGGGTGGGAGGTGGGGAAATAGTCTGATGTTTTTAGCCACATGAAATCTTTGTTTTTAAGCTTAAATACAAGGAAAATAATTTCAGGCTTGCTTAGTGGTACTGTGGGAAAATGCATATCTTGAGACTATTCAAAATCATCTCAAAGTAGATTTAGAAACTATGGTTCCTAACATTCACTAGGAAAAAAAAAATAAATTACTGCTTCTGGTCCAAGCTGAATCGGTCCTTGAGTGTGTCAAGAAAGAATACTGCTTTTCAAGTGATTTTTGGAACAAATCCAGGGTGCTTGTGAGGTGACGTTTGTTGTCTGAGTGGTCCCTGTTATTCCAGCTGGCCCTATGCTAAAAGTTAACTCTTGCTTGCTGCCAGCTTCTTTCTTGAGAGCAAATGGGTATCTGTAGCTTTGGTAAAAATAAAGTTGTTGGACATCCTGTGGATCGTAAACATACTTCTGTCTTGCTCTGTTCTTGGTCTGCAGTGAGTCTACCATGCATTCGTGGCAGAGAGTCTCCTCAAGGGTAGTTTGAACCCTATTTCAGATCCTGGAGAACAGGGAATAGAATTAATATTCTTTCTGGAGGTGTTCACGTGCTCTTTTTGCTGTTGACTAGCCAATTTTCCTACTGTATGTGTGGGTAGTTTTGTCCCCCCCCCCAACTCTGCTCTTTACTTTTAGATTTGACATATACAACAAATTCCATTCCATGATCATTGCAGTGTTTGATACTAGCTTTAAGAAGAAGTGCAAACTTGCTGTTGATCAAGGTCTTTGACACAGTGAAATAAAGCTTTGAGGTTGTTTTGAGTTTCTGAGAAACATTGATTTGTCGTGCCGGGAAAGTCAAGTTGTGGGGATTACAGTGACACTGAATATTAAATACCAAATATGATCCTAAGGAAACTTCAGCAAAAGATGAAGGTGAACATAAGGGAGCGCAAGTGGCGACATGAAAACAAAAAATCAAGCTCTTCAAAGAGTACATTTGGAGTGGTTTGTCTCCTCTGGATCTTGCAGGAGAAGTGACGAACTGCCACCTGCCTCTGTGGTTCAAGGCAGAGAATTGTGTGTGGTTTTGTCTCCTCCAGGCATGCTCTCTCACTATTAAGCTAAGAAGAAGGATCCTTATGTCAGAGACCCGTTCCTGATTTAGCCTGTGGAAAAAGCATAAGAGGGAGACAATATAATAAAATGTCATTGAGATTTGAGTGCTGTGATTTCAAAACGATGAGGCACAGTTACCAGAAGCTAAAACCACGATTGATTTGGGGCCCTTGGAAATGTTTGGTTGCGCTAAGTTCAGCTTTATGTCTTTAGGAGCATGACTTTCAGAAGGAGTTAATACTTATGATAATCCAAGCTGGATTAAACAAAGCGGCACCCGTACTTCTTGTTATAGGATGATGTAGGAGGATGGTGTTTGACCACGCAGAAATCAAAGAATCAGAGAATCGTTAGAGTTGGAAGGGACCTTAAAGATCATCGACTTCCAACCCCCCTGCCCTGGGCAGGGACACCTCCCACCAGACCAGATTGCTCAAAGCCCCGTCCAGCCTGGCCTTGAACCCCTCCAGGGATGGGGCAGCCACAGCTTCTCTGGGCAACCTGTT
>JAOQGH010000040.1:14802313-14819035 GCA_025769975.1 Gallinago jamesoni | reverse complement strand
TCAGATTGGAGTGGAACTTCCCATGGTCCAGCTTGTGCCCGTTGCCCCTCGTCCTCTCACTGGGAACCACTGAAAAGAGTCCAGGTCCATATTCCCTCAACCCACAGTTTAGATACTCGTGAGCATTAATAAGGTCTCCCCTCAGCCTTCTCTTCTCCAGGCTGAAGAGTCCCAGCTCTGCTAAGCCATTGGAGCATCATTAGGGAGATGCTCCAATCCCTTAATCATCTTTCTTGCCCTATGCTGGACTCTCTCCCTGTCCCTCTTGAACTGGGGAGCCCAGAACTGGACGCAAGATTTCATCCGGGAGAAATTTAGAAAAGGAGGTTAAAGACTGAAGACTGAGGAAGTATTATGGTAGAAGGAACAAAGTATGTATGTGGCCTGGGGTGGTCCAGTGGGCCGTAGTCAGGAGCTGAAGCAGCAAGAAATCTCATGGCAGAACCAGGGGAGTGGGAAGTATTAGGAGAGGGAAAACAGGATTCAATTGTGTCTGCACTGAGTTCAGTTTGAGGGAGTGGAATGTATTTATCTGACCTGGGTATCTGCTTATTCTTTTTTCATAATGTATAGGTCGCCAGCCACCCTCTGAAAATGTGAGGAAAACTGTAGCCAAGTCTTAGTGGTGCAGTCTGAATTATGCCTGAATAAACCTCAGCCTGAAATAGGAAGACATTATGTTCTCCTTGGCTCTTACGCATTGTTGAATTAATGCAGAAATGCAAGATATTCCAGTAACACACATTTTTTTTTAACCTGAATTTTTTTTTCTAGAACTTAAGGAGAACATAAAAGTTTACTTTATCAGAAGTGCAGCTTTTATTTATACTTTAGAAAGTTTAATATGTTATTTGAGATCTGAATTGATTTTACATCCATTTGTGCTTATTAGCTTATTTGACACAAAACCCTACAATGCAGCAACTTTGGCATAGCTTTTCTTTTGCCTTGCTTATACTACTTGTCAGCGTCAGTGCTGTAAAGGGAAGGTGGTTTAGTAGCTATTACCTGAATTTGAGAGGTCTTTCATCCCTTTGAGCTAGCTATAAAAAACTTTAGTTTCACAGAATCCCATGGGGTTGGAAGGGACCTCTGGAGATCATCTAGTCCAACCCCCTGCCTAAGCAGGGCCACCCAGAGCAGGTCGCACTGGAACGTGTCCAGGTGGGGTTTGGAATGTCTCCAGAGAAGGAGACTCCACCACCTCCCTGGGCAGCCTCTGCCAGGGCTCTGCCACCCTCACAGGAAAAAGTTCCTCCTCATGCTTAGGTGGAACTTCTTATGTTCAAGTTTGTGCCCATTTCCTCTTGTCCTGTCCCTGGGCACCACTGAGTAAAGACCAGCCCCATCCTCCTGACGCCCTCCCTTGAAGTATTTATAAGCATTGATCAGATCTCCCCTCAGCCTTCTCTTCTTCAGACTAAAAAGGCCCAATCCCTCAGCCTCTCTTCATAAGGGACATGCTCCAGGCCCCTCATCATCTCTGCAGCCCTTTGCTCTCCCCTCTCCAGCAGTTCCCTGTCCTTCTGGAACTGGGGAGCCCAGAACTGGACCCAGTGCTCCAGATGGGTCCTCCCCAGGGCAGAGCAGAGGGGCAGGATGACCTCCCTCCACCTGCTGGCCACGCTGTTCTTGATGCCCCCCAGGATGCCATTGGCCTTCTTGGCCACAAGGGCACATTGCTGGCTCATGGTCATCCTGTTGCCCACTGGGTCTCCTAGGTCTTTCTCCTCAGAGGTGCTCTCCAGCAGGTCAGCCCCCAACCTCTGCTGTAGAAGTCAGTACATATAAAGTCAGAAGTATAAGTGTAGAAGTAAAGGTATAATGCAACAAAATACATCTGAAAGGGATAGTAATTTTTAAATCCTCGGGTTTGATGGAACTGGTTAACCCCCTTCCCAGGAGCTGAGCGTTTCCACTGACATCTGACTTCAGCTGGCACTGCTACTGCTCCCAGCATTTCAGACTCTGGTTCTTAATGTGTTTCTTGGAATAGTAACAGTCCTCAGTTGTTTCTCTTTCATGTTTTGAACAGCTTTCCTCCCCCTACATATATCTGAGTGGAAACAAAGGACTCTTCAGCCAGTCCTGCCATTCCTGAGAGAGAGAGAGAGAGAGAACTTGGGAAGAGCCGGGCAGGGTGTTTGAGTGCCTTATGGGCTCGGCTGTAATCCATAGCTGCCCTGGGGTCACTTGGGAACAATGAGAGCCTGGCCAGGATTTTCCAGGTGGGATATCAGTTTGTTTTAATCAAGGAACATTTCATTCCGTTCACAGTCCTTTTTACTGTACACAGCTGTTGGAAAAACTCTACAAATGTCCACTCTTTTGTTTGTAACGTTTTCCGATGCTACCACCTGGGGGGTTTTACAGCAACATTTTACATGGTAAATGTCTTTTATCCCACACACCCTCCCCTCCTTCTTTATTTCATTTGTTCTTTTCCTTTGAAGCTCTCTGGAAAATGCAGCTTTTGCTGTAAACCAAATTCTGTCTTGTTAGAGCAGAGTAAATAAAACCTTTTCTATGTGAGGAGGGTCCTCGCAAGGTTTCCTCACCATCTGTCTTGTGCAAATATCCCTCTGTTTGCCTCCAGAGGGAAATTCAGGGCAGGATATTCCCCCTCCAGTAAAGCTGATCAGTCTTGATGCCCTGGGAGCTCGCTGAGCCCTTCCCACTGCTCAGGGCTGGGGCAACCTCCTGAGATTGAGGTTGCTCAAGTTCTTTAGGTGCTCTTCAGAAGCTTTGTCTGTAGTCGAAGGAAAAAAATGGGGTACTCCTGGGGTCAGTCCAAGGCAGCCTAGTGGAGGTATCTCCCTTGAGCTGTTTGCAGAAGAACCTTTCCACAAAATGTCTCAAGAAAAATAAGCTCTTAGATTTGAGCATTGGGAGCAGAAGACTGACAGGAGAAAGTTTCATGCCTTAGTGTCTTCGATGTGTAAACTTGCACTGGGTGGGAAAGCATAAAGCGCTTTTCCTCCTTTCCTTCCTCTGCCCCCGTGAACCTCCCTTTTGTCTGAGGAAGATGACAAAGGCGTTGCATGATCCCAGCAGGCAAGAAGGATTTCGGGTGAAAAAAAACACACAAAAAAGTGGGGCATCTCCTTGCTGAATGGGACAGTACTTTATTTCCTACTTCCCTGCAGCACTTGTTCTTTTATTGCCAAGCTATTTGAATGGCTCCTGGTTTAATGTGTTTATTTTCATGTCACAGCAAAGGGAAGTTGAGAGTATTTATCTTCATTTCCAGGTGCAGAACTGAGGCTGAGTGACACACGCTCAAAGTTATCCGGAAAATGTGTGACGGGGTGAGGAATGGTCTCTTTAATCCTAGATTAGGCGTCAGCTACTGAGTGTTTCTGCCTTGTTGGCCTTTGCAAGAGAAGTTCAGCTAATTTCCTCTGGTGCATTAGCAGGCTCTGTTGGCTTCCAAACTTGGCAAGCTTTGTATAACCTCTCCATGAGAACTTTTGACGGATACATACTTTGTTTCCCTACTATCACTTCAAGGTCTATCTTTGCAAGGAAAAGGGCAAGACTTCCTTTTTTTTTTTTCTTAGAAGTGAAAAATTAGATCTCCAGCAATCTTTTGACCTCTAATAAAACTTCCTGGAGCCAGCAGGCCCTAGAGTTCCCAATTAAAAAGTTAACTTTTGAAATTAGGCTTTAATCAACAAAAATTTAGAGCTGTAGTTAGGGAAGTTAATAAAACGAGTTTCTATTTCCCTTTGGTTAAAGACTTTCTTTTTAGTAACTGACCTTTTACTTTTGATTAAATACAGTTGCATTCATAATGCATTTTGTTCAAGTGTTGATTGTGACAAGGACATAAGAGCTTAAAAATGGATTTTAAATTGCACAGTGAAAAATGCATGTAATATTTACGAAAGCAAATTTCTTTTTTTCAGTTCACTAGATTTTTTTTGGGGGGGGGAGAGAGGGGAGGACACCAAGATCTTACTTCATAGAAAGTTCAATAGGATAGAATATTTACAGTTGGAAGGGACCTACAATGATGCCTGACCACTGCAGGACTGACCAAAAGTTAAAGCATTTTATTAAGGACCTTGTTCAAACACCTCTTAAGCACTGACAGGCTTGGGGCATCGACCACCTCTCTAGGAAGCTTGTTCCAGTATTTGACCACCCTCTTGGTAAAGAAATCCTTCCTAATGAAGCATTTGCGTGGACTTGAAGTCTTGGAGAAGCCTTGTCCACTTCATTTCGAAATAAAGTTTTAAAATGGGTACACTTTTGAGTTGATGGAATTCAGCTTGGGTTTGTTTCAATCTGTTAATGAAAAATTCCCACCTTAAATAGAGTGCGGCTAATGTTGCCCCATGTTATTTGCATCTATTTCCAAAGAGTTCATGTGTTTGGTAACGCTTGGCTGGTAGCATCACTCCTATTCGGTACCATGGCAGAAAATGCTGGAGGTGGAAGAGGGCAGCCAGGAGCAGGAATAGAAATTTAATTTCTGCACCTTAATTTTCTCCCTGTCGCCCTCTCCTCCAGCCAGGGTTGGGACCGCTGAATTGCAACAGCAGGGCTCCTGACCTGAAGCCAGCATATTCAGTCTCCTTTTCCATGGAGGGAAGGAGAATCGTATGATTTCTCACTTGCAGCATTGTCTCACGCTTTTATGTCATCTAAAGAGATATATATAAAGCAAGTACGTTGCTGAGAGAATGAGGTGTTTCATGTTTCCTCTTGGTGGGAAAGTAAAATTTTCCTCTGCACGTGCTTGTTGATGTTGTGTGCTCTGTTGTGTGGGCTCCGTTCTCTTCCCCACTGCACCTCCTGAATGCAAGGGCTGCTCCTGCCCGCTGCCCTCTGCTTGGGGACAGGCAGGAGGCTGTGTCACTCTCGGGTATCTTGCCTGGCCTCCAGCTGTATTGCAGGAGATCCCATGCTTCCCTAGGTCCCATGTCGTATCTGTCAGTCCCCTATGGATGTCTTGACAGGACAAGAGGAAATGGGCACAAAGTTGAATGTACAAAGTTCCACTGACACATGAGGAGGACCTTCTTTCCTGTGAGGGTGGCAGACCCCTGGAAGAGGCTGCCCAGGGAGGTGGTGGAGTCTCCTTCTCTGGAGACATTCAAACCTGCCTGGACATGTTCCTGTGGGACCTGCTCTGGGTGGCCCTGCTTTGGCAGGGGGTTGGACTAGATGATCTCCAGAGGTCCCTTCCAACCCCATGTGACTCTGTAGTATCCGAAGTGATGCTCGGTACGTTGAAAATCTGCCTGGATGCCATCCTGTGCAACCTGCTCTGGGTGGACCTGTTCTGGCAGGGGGGTTGGACTAGATGATCTCCAAAGATCCCTTCCAACCCCATATCATTATGTGATTCTGTGAATTGTTGTACTTGCATCTGGTGATTTGCAGTGTCTTTAAAAGAGAATTCCTTCTTGAGAAGAAAACAACCTGGAGCTTTTCAGACTGGTTGTATGGCCCTGCCTCTGAGGGACAGGGCTGGGGAGATACTGGCCCTCAGGTTCTCATCTTGTCTCTTGCCGGGGAAAGTCATAGACCTTGTTTGTGCATGACTCAGATGTGGCAGGAAAATAACGAGTGTGATTGCTGACTAACATTATCCTGCAGGGTGCCCTGCTGCTGGAAGTCATCAAAGCTTTCTGCAGGGAGATGGCAATTTTAATTTGGATTCTGTTATATGGGGGATTTTCTTTGTTCCCTTTAAGATTTTGAAAATAGAAGAGGGGAATGGAACTTTATATTGTGGCGTGTGTCAACTCACCATCTGACTGTTTAAATCCTTGTGCTAAATGCCCATTATGGATGCTGCAGGGAGGGAGGGAGGGGGAAAAGCTTCTGTAAGTGCAGTGGTGATAATTGACCCACTTAAGAGAGCTGCTCTAATTTTGCATGTTACAGCATCCTGGAAATTCAGATAAGAATGTTGATCTCTCCAGCTAATAGGATTTCTAAATATACCATCCAAAAGAAGCAAGATGACTGTAATTTTGCTTGTGTGTGTGTTCAGGCTGATGTTTTGTTTGAATATTGCACACTCTGAAAATCTGCTTTTCTGTGAACTTGTTACTAATTCAGGGTGAAATAGTATTTGACCTCCGGGGCTGGCAAGGGGAAGCCTGATCCTGCTCCACTGAATTCACCCACAAAATTCTCACCAGCTTTTGTGTAGAAGAGTGTGCAACTTTTTTCCCCTCAGGATGCCGGTACCCAGCAGGTGACTCAAATTGTCAACTTTTCCATAATGCAGCATTAAACAAAGTATTTGCCGAGATAGAGAGGGGGACAGGGTCACAAGATGGCCTTTCAAGGTTTGGGCTGATTTTGATGGTTTGTTGTTTGTTTTCCTCGTTTAAGGGAAATTTTGAACAGTAGAGCTGAAAATAGTCCCCTTCTGAAATTTGACTGCAGAAATAGTTTTTTGCTTTACAGAGCAGGATGTTTCAAGTCTCTCTCCAGGCAGTTCTTTTCAAAGCATGTGAATGGATACGACTGCTGAAAAACCATGGAGTTTGCACTCAATAGAGCTCTTGTACCTAGATTGGTTTAGTTTTGGAGAAACTTTGCCCCTTCCCCATTGTACCTTTCTGTGCTGGGACAAAAGACCTTGAGTATTGCATTGAGTTCTGGGCCCCTCACTACAAGAAAGGCGTTGAGGTGCTGGAGCATGTCCAGAGGAGAGCCACCAAGCTGGTGTGAGGGGTCTGGAGAACAAGTCATAGGAGGAGAGGCTGAGTGAACTGGACATGTTTAGTTTGGAGAAGAGGAGGCTGAGGGGAGACCTCCTTGCCCTCTACAACTCCCTGAAAGGAGGGTGTAGAGAGGTGGGGGTTGGCCTCTTGTCCCAAGGGAATAATGACAGGAGCAGAGGAAATGGTCTGAAGTTGGTGCAGGGGAGGTTTAGATGAGATATGAGGAAGAATGAGTTTCCTGAGAGGGTGGTCAGGCATTGGATCAGCCTGCCCAGGGAGATGGTGGAGTCCCCATCCCTGGAGGGATTTCAGAAACGTGTACGTGTGGCACTTCAGGGCATGCTCTGGTACCTGAGACTGTTGGTTTGTGTCTGTTTGTGGCATTTTTTTTGTTATTGGTGGTTTGGGTTTTTTTGTGTGTTTGGACTGGACTCGATGATCTCAAAGGTCCCTTCCAACCATGAAGATTCTGTGAAAACCAGCACAGGACCATCACGGTCCCCCTTTGAAAGGAAAGGACAGACTTTACTCTGTAGGCTTCTGGATAAGGTCTGCTGAAGCCTTTGTCGCTGTGGGCTTGAATTCCATTATAGGCATGTAGAAGATGTGTTTATTGTCTGGCTGCCCCTGTGCTCCATCACCAGGTCAGGCCTTGTGTAACACAGAAATACTTAAAGAAGCAGCATCTGAGCCAGATTTTTAATGCGTTTAATAGCGATCTGGTATTGCTTGCGTAAAAATAATAATTAATACAATGCGTCGCACGGTCTGTCCTCTTAGTAATTAATTTCCAGTTTGGGGCTACCGAACTGATGAAACGTTTGCATGGTGAAGGTGAAAGAAGGAAAGAAGCAGAAGGAGAGAACAGGAGAGCTACGAAGGCATCAGTGATACTGGGGTAAAAATACAAGGAGAAGCAGATGGGGTGGTTCTTTGAAACGTGGTGCCAGCGACCTGGGAACTAACGAGGGGAACGAAGGCAGGATGAATCCTGGGTGATGGATGAGAGGAGGGGAACGTTGTGGCAGAGGCCTCCTTCCAGTGATATTAATGCAGAGGAGGGGTGATAAGGAAGGGAATCACACCTCTGATGTCTTTGACCTTCGGTGATCCTTGCATGCCTGTGAAAATAAATATTTAACAATCTTCTTAAAGCTTGTTTGAAAGAGGAAATGATTAGGTCGGCTCTCTGCTTCATTCAGAAGTTTTATCTGCATCGAATTTCGGCGCTTATGTCAGCAAAACCAGCGTTATTACTGGGTGGTGGTGTGACCTGATGGGAGCTAATATGTCGCAAACATCAGCTTAATTAAAAAAACCCAACTCAGTGTGGTACAGCCAGTCGTTGTGTTGCACATTCTTGCTTTTGTCAGAGGATCTGCTGGATGTGGTGTAGGATGTGGAGGAGGTGCTTCCCCTTCCTTCCCTGCTCACTCCCCCACTAAAGAGTAAGGGGGGGAAAGAAAAAAAAAGAAAGAAGAAAAAAGCGTTACCTGATACTTTGTTTAATTAAATCCTGGTAGCAAATATGGTCAATTAGGGTGGATGGTTTTGATCTGGTCACTGAAAAATATTCCTGGTTGTAGCCATCACTAATGTTTCCTGTATTTTAAGTCAATTAGAAAATTAAACGCTCTCCTTCATTAAAATAATTTTGCAGATCGTGTATTTGCATTTTAATACAGTAAGAATGATGCCTTAAAAGACACATTCATTTAATTAAGATCAGTAATGCAAAATAGGATGAATAAAAGCCAGCATTGAGACCTGTTAAGCACTTCTGGCTTGCTGTCTGTAAATATTATTTTAGCTTGAGGTATTCTAAAACTATGTATGCTTTCATCATATTCTTAAGTCTTAGGCAGTTTTTGTTTTGTCTTGCAGTTTTAATGTTATAAGAAGAAAGTGAAAGTATATCACAGAAACAGCATTGCCTTTCAAATTTGTTTCGGAAAAAACAGGATTCGTTCTCGTATCTGTTCTGTCCTCATATCTTGAAAGTAGTATTAATAATGATTTCTTGCATCCTTATAAAGTATAAGCCTTTTAAAAATTGGAAGAAGTACTTTTCAAGAGCTGTCTGTCTTCTTCAGGTGTTTGTCACTAAGATTTTGTTTGCATGACATAGTCTTCATACACCAACTTCATACTGGAAATGCTTCTCTCAATGAAAAGATTTTTACGATTTCATAATCTCATGCCAAGCAAAATTGTGAGCTTGAGCCTTTTCTAATCTTTATGCTGTTATCCTGCCTTTGTGGCAAGTCCATGTCCTTCCTCGAAGGCAGAAGAAAATGCCTTTTAGTGAGCCAGATTGGCTCGGTATTGTAAATATGAATGATGTAATACTCAGTCACATGGTGGTATGTCTGCTATTTTCCCCCCATTTTACCCAGTTTCAGCAGTTTGGGAAAGCAGCAACCTTAACTGAGACCCAAAGCAACCAAAATCTTGATTTCTTCCAGAGCTCTGCTTTTGAAGCCAAATGCTCTCCCTGCTTTCTTTATTTTGACTTGCTAATTGGAAATAAGATGTTGAAGATAACACTTGCTTTGAAGATTCTATATTGTGTATTTTATTTAGATTTAATCCTTTAAACATTTGACAGTAAAACATAAATTGCGGCGCTCTCGTCTTTACATCAGCTGTAAGGGAATCATTTAAGCTTTCAACATCCTTCCAGTCTGGGAGAAATACAGTAGTTTCAGTGATGTTTTGACTGCATGTGTTGGTAAAGTGCTATGAGATTTGCTAATTGGTGTTTTTAAATAGAGATCTATAACTGTTTCTTCAATGAAGGTGCAGTTTGTCTGCCAAAAATAAAGTCTTAGCTTATGCCTCGACGGGGAGTAGCAATCCGAGTGATCTTCAAATTCCTTTTGTTATTGGTAAGCAGGGAGGAGTGGTGAACACTATATTTTATGGTATTGCACGTGAGCTAATTATGACAGAAAGTAAATTTTAAAAGAGGGACAATGTATAGAATGAAAAAAACCCATCCTTTTAGCGCGGACAAAATGTTGTGTCTAACCTATAATACGCTGTAATCTTTTTAATATGAAGAGAAAATTGTGCAGTAAAAAAGCATATTCCGTAACACGACTTGCTAACTGAAATGTGAGTGTCTTTATTACAGAAAAACTAGAGCTCCAGCCATTGACCCTGTCTTATTGTCAGGAGAATTTCTCACCTTATCTGTTTTACAGTATTTTTCCTTCTATAATTGGTCCTTTTAGCTTTTTATTGTGCTTGTAGAGAGCCCTTTGGCCTTGTAGCTTCCAAGGGGAAACAAAGTTGTTATTGTCATTTCTCATACTGTAACGCGTGGCACAATTCTAGCACAAAAAAAAAAAAGAGCTGGTGTTCCAGGTTAGACTGCAGAAAATTTCAGAGGCTATCTGAACTTGCTACCTTCTGAGAAAGCACCAGTGCCCTTGCTTTGCAAGGATTTTTGTCCCCTTCTAGCTAACTTATACTACAAATGCCCTTGCCCCTTCGCCCCCCAAAGAAGCGATGGCTTCAGAGTAATGAAGCGCTGCCTGTTCGGCTCCAAAGCTTGTGAGATTATAGATGCTTTTCTGTCACTTTTCCCATTGGGTGAAATAGCTGGGCTGTCTGAACTGAGAATATTTCGTTTGAAACTTGCCAATGAAATCACCAGTGGACTATCCTTGATCTCCAGAGAAATGCGGAAATAAATGTAAAATAACTGTCAGTCATTACTGAAGAAGTCTTCTTTTAAAGAAACATCTGGAGGTTTCAGTTGCTGTGTCTTAGTAGGTACCTGAAATCACAGAATGCTCTATTCTGTACTTTTCCGGGAGTTGAAAGTTTGGTTTTCCCATATGAGTGCTGTTAGCTCCTCCAGAATTTAAGTTGAATTTCTTTTCTATATGAAAATTTCTGATCCTTAAAGAATTGGTCTTCTAGAGAATGCAACAGATGGACTGCATCTGTGCCGCTGTCTCTGAGGGACTCCCAAATCACTGCATTCTTGTCACATCTGGAGGACCCAGTTCATTGCCAATAATTATTTCCAGCGCATATTCAGATTATAGTTCTTGAGTTGAAAAACATTTTTATCAACATTCAGTTTAATATTTATTATCTTCCACCTAGACTCTTAAGCTCTTAATGTGGCAGAGGAAAGCAATTCAGGTATTGGTTTCTACTGTACTTATTCCTCCTTTGAACTGGTGGCTTCAATGTCTCAGCTGTTTCCCAAAGTCAGTCGGTGATGAAACAAGAGAATGCTCCAGACCTTGGGTTTTGCTGATAATGGTGGTCACCCCATCCCAGCAGAGCTGTAAACTGGTCAGTTTTGTCCTGTTGCAACTGGAGAAGCTAAGAGTGCAATCAGGAACCAAGAACCTTGGCTGAGAGGTAGTAGCCAGAACATGAGGACAGCATCAAAAAAAGAAGCTTGATTGAAGTGTTTTCCTCACAACAGTCCTTCCTAGTGACAGGTCCTAGGGTGGAAGGAAAGGGATACAGAGCGTTTTCCATCAGCTCTCCAGCAGTCAGAGAAGGTGTGGTACGTACAAGGAAATGTTTATATAGACAATATAGGTGATGAAATACATACAGACAATGAAGGTGATGAAATACAGAGGAGACAATCCAGAAAGCCTGTGTCCTGTGTGGGACTGTAGAATAATTTAGATTGGAAGTGGGCTCTCAAAGTCATCTCTCCAATTCCATGCTCATGCACTCAGTAGGCTGCTGGAGCCCTGCTCTGCTTGAGTCTTGGTTGTCTCTAGCAGAGAACATGTCATGTTGTCGTAGAATCATAGAATTGTCTAGGTTGGAAGGGACCTTTTAGATCACTGAGTCCAACCATCAACCTAACACTGACAAAAACCATTACTAATCCGTATCTCTAAGCACTATGTCTACCTGTCTTTTAAATCGCTCCAGGGATGGTGCCTTAACTACTTCCCTGGGCAGCCTGTTCCAATGCTTGATAACCCTTTCCATGTCAAAATTTTTCCTAATACCCAATCGGAACCTCCCCTGGCGCAACTTGAGGCCATTTCCTCTTGTCCCATCGCCTGTTCCTTAGGAGAAGAGACCGACCCCCCCGGCTACACCCTCCCTTCAGGGAGTTGGAGAGAGTGAGGTCTCCCCTCAGCCTCCTTTTCTCCAGGCTGAACACCCCCAGCTCCCTCAGCCTCTCCTCATAACTTCTTCTCCAGACCCCTCACCAGCTTCGTTGCCCTTCTCTGGACCCGCTCCAGCCCCTCGATGTCTTTTTGTGGGAAGGGACCCTCGAGGTGGGGTCTCACCAGTGCCCAGTCCAGGGGGACGATCACCTCCTGAGTCCTACTCACCACGCTGTTCCTCATCCAGGCCAGGATGCTGGTGGCCTTCTTGCCCACCTGGGCACACTGCTGGCTCCTGTTAAGCCGACAGGCAACCAACACCCCCAGCTCCTTTTCTGCTAGGCAGCTCCAGCCCCCAGCCTGTAACGCTGCAGGGGGTTGATGTGACCCAAGGGCAGGACCCTGCACTTGGCCTTGTTGAACCTCATCCCACTGACCTCAATCCATCCATCCAGCCTGTCCAGGTCCTTCTGCAGGCACCTCTCTGGGCACCCTGTTGCAGTGTGTTCGCTGCAATCTTCAAGGTACTTTTTTTCTTAATATCTTCCATCTGCTGTCTTTCAGTCTGAGAAGAACACACACACATATATTTTTTTTTTTTTTTTCTTCTCTCTATCCTCCTTACTAGGTAGTTAAGACAGCATTAGATCTCCCCTAAAATCTTCTCTTCTCTGGGCTGAACAAGCTCATCTCTCTCAGCTTTCCCTCACATGCTCCATCCCTCAACCATCTTGGTCCTGACTCCATGGGGCTCAAGTTGTATTTAAGAACCTGGACCTGGATGTGGCTCTCCAGACGCAGTCTTGTAGGTACTGAATCGAGGGGAATAACCACTTCTCTCCACTGTTGGCTGCACTTCTGCGAATACAACGTGTTTGGTACCTTTCTTGATGCCAGAGCACGCTGCTGATTCCTGCTCAACTTGTCCATGGGGACTTGGAGCTCCTTTTGTGCAAGCTGTTCCTTAGCTGGTCGGTCCCTGCCTGTACTGTAGCAAGGGGTTGTTCTGGCTCGGGTGTGAGACTTTCCAGTAAGTTCAAAGACAGATGCAGCTCCTGTCAGCCCGGTTCTCCAACTTGTTAAGATCCCTCTGCGTGGCAGCTCCACCTTCTGATGTACTGACTGCTCCCACAGCTTGGTGTCATCTTTCTACTTGCCTAGGGTGCCTTCTGCCTTGCTGGCTCATTGCTAATCAAGACGGCATTGCCCCTGAGGGATCCCTGTAGTACCCGTCTGCTAGTTGGACTTTGTACTCTTAATCACAACCCTTCAAACTTGGCAGTCCAGCCAATTTTGTGCTTACCTTCTAGGCCAGCTAGCCAACCCATGATGTCTCAACGTTTTGGCTTTTATGAACACTGTGGCAGACGGTGTCTTCAGCTTTGCCGCAGTCGAGGTGAGCTGCATCCACCCCAGCGCCTGTTCCCCCTGGGGCTGTGTTGGATAGGGTGACGTGAAGAACTGATGGGGAGGTGACACTTTGCTTGGGGGTGCAGCTGAACTGTCTTCCCACTCAACAGTTCAAGTGTTTGGCTAGTGCTCTGTACAAAGAATTTATCTTTGCTGGGACTCCAGAACCGTATGTCTTCTAACGGGCGACACAAGGACAGGTGCTCTTTGATATTTTTATATTTTTTTAAAATTTTTTGGGTTTTGTCCCCTTCCTGACTCACAGAAAACCCACTTTTGCTTCCTTAAGGGGAGTTAAAAGCCGAGAGGGTAGTGCAGCCCAAGCCCTGTCTCTTCTCTGGAAGCTGCTATTGCAATCTGAAACATGGGGATTGTGGGGCCAGGAGAAGAGCAAACAACCAGAAGCTTTTCTATTAAATGACTAGACTTTGAGAGGGAGTACACCTGGTTCAGTTTCTTTCTCTCAGGTTATTTTCGTGTTTCTGTCTTCTTTTTTTTTTAAATGAACATATTTATTATATATGATTACAATGACCTAATATGTAAGCAGTTCTGGCAGCAGGACTGTAACTCCAATTCGCTGCCTTCTAGCTAAGGGGTCCTGGTGATGGAGGTAGAGAATTATAGCATTTTATGGAAGAGGTCAGTATTACCTGCTTGGAAAAACTGAGGCGCAGAAGGGGAGCGATATGACTTGCTCATCATGGCAGTAACACGACGTAGATATGTTTCTGTCCCACGTGCATCTATACCTCGTGGGGTGGAACGCTAGCTCTTAGAATCTAGGAGTTCTGTTCTGCGCATCACTCGCCTATTTGATTTTGCTAGACTCCAAAATATACTTTTCCAAGTACCTTGGCTAAAACATTTGGAATTTTTAGCTAAAATTGTGAAGAGGACCAAGTTCTGCAGGCTCACTACCTCTGTGTTGTACTGAGCTTGTTATCAAAATCCTAGGGGGAGGTGGGGGGAAGTTATCATTTTTCTTGAAAGCTTTGGAAATAGGATGCAATCGTCGAGCAGCTGCGAACGCGAGACCTACAACAGCGTCCTGGGGTGGTGTTGGGAGCAGAGCTGTATTTTTGGAGCTTGCTGCCAGCATGCTGTAGAATGTTACTGGAAATTACACTGCCTGGTTATAATAAAACTACTGCGAGAAGTCTGAAAGGAGAAACTACTGAAAGGAGTCTAAGGAGATCTTTCCCAGCATATCACTGGCAGGTTTTCTTTTCCCAGAGGCAGATGATATGTACATCATTACTGATTTATTTATTTTTTTTCCCCTCCTTCTGAAGAATTCCAGCAGCTGCAACAAGTTTACAACTTCTTAAAAAAACTGATAATGAAAGTGCAGTCTCTGTGCTGTAAGAGACAGGAGATAAGTGCTTGCCATTGCTACAGCATTCAAAAGAAGATAATGCAGGGATAAAAGTTTAAAATGACACTTCAGGAAAATATTCCTCATTTTCCATCTTGATTAAAACCTTTTATTGGAGGTTGTTAACTTTTAAGAATGAGAGAAATGCTATTTGCAAGTAAATGAACATCGCTGTGTTCCCTAAATGATGCTGTGCAACACTGTCTTCTGATGCTTTGGGACTTCCTACTGAAGGGAAGAAAATGCTGACAGTAATGCCAACAGAATTGTGGTAGAAGTGGAGAATTTCTTCCTGAAACGGATTTCTTACTGAAAATCTGAGTTTTCAATAGGATATCAGCATGTGTATTCTGGCCCCTTCCTCCCCTCCTCTCCCTCCTTCTCACACCGAGAAAGGGTTTTCCTTTTGCTTCTTAAGGATCCCCTTGTAAAGATGAGTAACCATTAAATAAGGAGTTGACACTTTCTTTTTTAACACTGAGAATTGATATGTGTATTTACAAAGTGATTTTTTTTAAAGCAAGTTGTTGCAAAATCGAGTTAAATATTAAACCGAATAAAGTATTTTAAAGTTATTGTAGGAGCTTCCTAGCTATGGGCTTTGGATAATAGAGGTGTGAAAATCAGGACTGCTGTACTTAAGGAGGGACTGAATCTCTGATACGCATTGCATCTCTTTGGATTATGAGGAGCTCGGGGTGTCACTTAGCTCTTAAGCCCTTTTTGCATGTTTTGGACAGGGGGATGAATTTCTGTCTTGATTTGTGTATCGTAAACCCGCTCGTTAGATCAGGATGGTGCATTAAAGACAGGATGTAGCTGGGGTCTTTCAAAGGCAGGGAGACGGTCTGAAAAATAATTGTTGACCCTATAGTTAGTTGCTTACTGGGAGATAGAGGCGAAAGCTTGTTTCTCTGACCCTCTGAGGGAGACTTGGGAACCCCGGAGTCAAGGTATCTTCTCACCCTGCTGGTGACAGCTTAAGGAGGTCTCTCCTTTCTGCATTGCTGTCAAGTAGAAGTGAAAGACGTGGTTGCATCTTGCCCCACGGGTTGGTAAATTCAAATATGCTAACTCAGTTGCTACCATATCCCGAGATACCTCCCCGGACAGTTATCCAGGTAACCTGAGTCTTCTACTCCCAAACTGCTAAAGAAACCGCCCCTGAACACTCTAAAGCACAGTCTGTGCAAGATGTATTCTATATTTGGTAAAATGCTTTATTAGTAACTCATTTGGGATAAGCTGCTATTTATGAAGCATAAGGCAAGCCCAGTTTAAAAATGTAACTCTGTGTAATGAAAGTCAAATTCTATATATCTCTGTGCTTACGTAGGTTTCTGCTACAGTGAATATGTAGAAATCTTTTTCTTTTTTTCTTTATATTTAGTTTAGGCATTTCTAAAAGTGAAAGCATGGATTGAGGATTTTTCAACCCGCTGTTGTGACGCATCACCTTGGCTCCATGTCTTTCTATTTATTTTACTGAAAATGACTAAACCAGACTCCTTTTGAGGAGGTAACTCAGTGTGTAAGTGGTGTGTTATCCTGGCTTCCAAGCGCTGCTGATAAACTGGTCCCAAGTGCCCAGTTTTCAGCACCGTGCTGTGTTTAACTTCTGTAACAAAGACAGGCCACTGGGGAAAATACTGTGAGTTACTGTAATGCCTTTAATCAAACTTGGTTAGATTATGACAAGTCTAGTAATTAATAGTTGAATACGAGGGCTCCCTTTGGTGTGTGGCAGTGGGTCTCCAAATAACGAGAGAGATTCCTACGGGTACGTGACCACAGGCATCTGATACAGAAGGGTTTGTTCCATCACTGTGTTGCGTGACAGATGCTGATGGGATTCTCTTAAAGGCTTTTGAGAATGGGAAAGTTAACACATCTAGTTGTTGAGTTTCCCACCAAAGGCCATTAAGGAGTCAGCAGCCTCAGAATGGCAGGGATGCAATTCATTTATTTTTGAATAGACAGGGAACTGCTGGAGAGGGGACAGCAGAGGGCTACAGAGATGATGAGGGGCCTGGAGCATCTCCCATATGAGGAGAGGCTGAGGGACCTGGGGCTTTTTAGTCTGGAGAAGAGAAGGCTGAGGGGGGATCTGATCAATGCTTATAAATACTTCAAGGGAGGGTGT
>JAOQGH010000040.1:14790703-14802213 GCA_025769975.1 Gallinago jamesoni | reverse complement strand
CCAGGGAGGTGGTGGAGTCTCCTTCTCTGGAGACATTCCAAACCCCACCTGGACACGTTCCTGTGCAACCTGCTCTGCGTGGCCCTGCTTTGGCAGGGGGTTGGACTAGATGATCTCCAGAGGTCCCTTCCAACCCCACATCATTCTGTGATTCTGTGAAGCTGTACTGTTTTTTAAAAACAAAGGGTTGTGGGTCAGAAACTTGCCACTAAATGAGTTGGGACTGTTCTACATGTAAGACATTAGCTAATAATGCCTACCTATTACGGATAAATCAAGTTCGCTGATACTGGCAGGAAAACAGTGATTTTCTGCCCTGTCCCAGTGCTGGCTACACCAGCTGCTGTGCTCCCATCCCAGCAAAGGTCTGTCGAGAGCATTCTCCAAGGAGAGCCCTTAATACCAGCACGTGAGACTCAGTACGGGCTTGAAAGCAAAGATGTAACGCTTGGCTTTTAGCATGGAAAATGTAAAACATTCTGGATCTACAGAATTTGCTTTTCTTCTGGTCTAATTGAACGCTCTAACGCTACGTTTTGGAAAATACAGCTGGGTGTTTACTGTGGGGACAGGAGAGCAGTACTCTGCTGAACTTTCACACAGGAACCGTGTATGTATTTAAAAACAAAGAACGTGTTATCACTTTTAGAAGATTCTGGTTTACAATAAAGCAGTTAGTCTTCAGGCTTTTGCCTGTTGTTTGTTTTAAGGTTTTTCTTTCAGATAAGGTGAGCCTTTGTGTTTCGGAGCAAGCTGGGGAGAACTCTGCAAACAGTATTACTTTCAAAAGAGAGATGTGAGAAGGGAGGGATGGTCTCAGGCTCCAGTTTCGATGAATGTTTGAAGCCAGCATGAGCTGGGGAGGCTTCAGAAAGAAGTAGGTCCTATTGCTTTGCCCTTGCCTGCTCAGCCCTCCCACGGTCCGCTCCCTGCCTTCTCTCAGCCCCCGTGTTCGTGCAGTTACATTGAACTGGGGAGTTAATCCAGCTGAAAACAGGGAATCCAAAAAAAAAAAGAAAAAAAAAAAACAAACACCAAAATTATTTCAGACCGTTTCCTAGGCTGGTTTGCCACGTTACTGCACAAATAGCAGCCCAAGGAAGGTGGGGGTGGTAATGGGCCAGAAGCAAGCCAGTTCGGGGCAGGCTGGTTGAAATTATCCTGGTTTGGTTTCTTTGGCTTTTTCCTTCCCCTTTGGCTTTTCCCTTCCCCTTTCCCTGGTGCCTCTCTCCCGTTCTTCTCTGCCAGCCCTGGTCTTCTTTTAAGTTCTTCCTTAAATCTCTCTTCTCCTGGCAACCTCGCTTGTTTTCCCTCACCAGCGCTTCTTCAATTTACTGTTCAGGGGACGGGGGTCTCCCTTTCTTCTTTGGGAAATTTTTTTTTTTTTTTGGTTGTTGTTTGAATGTAACCAACTGCTATTTATACACAGTCACCTCCGGGTTGAAGATTAACCTCGTGTCTCTCAAAACTTTTAAATTAATATTTACATTTTCATTCCGGGCCTAACTTTTCTTTTCCCAAAGTTAGTATGTTAACTAGATTGTCTTTCAGTAGCTTAGTGCAGATATTCTTTGCGTATTTTATCCATCTGATATCCCAAACAATTGGGAGCTGACTGTACCAGCGCTTTGGGATGAGGAATATAGATTTATTTATTTATTTGACTTTGGGGGGGGGGGGGGGATTGTGTTGCGCTGCATTATAAATTCATGTGCGACTGTGTAAATACTTTGCAATATTATATTTGGTAAATAACCGAAGCAGGTTATTTCCTTGAGGTCAGAACACAGCCTAGCCCAAATCCTTTGAAGGCTGTATTCTCTTAAGGGCAGCGTTTTCAGCTGACCCGACGTGCTTTTGAAAACCTCCCTCTAAACGGGAATGACTCTGAAGATAATTATTAAGAAGAGCTACAGCATTAATTTAGGGAAGACCGCATTGGACGTGCAGTGGGGAGTCTGAAGGTTAACGTTGCTGGGAGGCGTTGGATCCATCCAGTCTCACCGGAGGAGCGTGGCACTGCTTTTTTTTTTTTTTTTTTTGTCTTTAAGTTGGGAATTTTAGAATACAGAATATAGAAAAAACACAGTTTTATGAAATACAGATGTGCAGCCGCGTGCAAAGAAGGAAAAACCTCCACAAACCAAAATGCTATTTTATTTTATTTTTTTTGCTCATGCATTAACCTACACATCAATAAAGATTTTATGCCTTTTATGAAAACAGCATTTGTGCTACCAGTTTGATTTGTTAAATGCTGTTTTTATTTGTGTACTCAAGTGCAGCCTGTGCTCTGCGAACTTCTTTGCACAGACAAAATGGCAAATTTAAGAAACTTTGGAAACCGGCTCTGTAGGGTTTCAGCCTCAAGGCAAAGCTTTTATTAGAGTTATCAGAAATTAGTTTTCTACAAAAAGAATTGGGTTTGGTTATTATTTTCTAATTGTTTTAGTTCAGTGTCAGCGGGAACAGAAATGTTTACCTTCAACAATTAGCTCGCTCAGTCAGTTTAATTAATTGCTAATTAAATGGTGAAAGTTTGTGAGAGCGGCGGAGATATAATTGTGGTAAGTCGTAATCAGAAATCACTGGGTGTATGAAAATATGGAAAGGGAAGTTTGTGAATAGGGTGTTGAACTTCTGGAGACCTTCCAGTACCTAACAGGGGCATACAGACACGGAGGGACTCTGTCGGAGGAGAGGGAGCAGGTTTAGATTAGATATTGAGGAGAAATTCTTTGCTGTGAGGGTGGTGAGACACTGCAACAGGTTGCCCAGAGAAGCTGTGAATGCCCCATCCCTGGAGGCCAGGTTGGATGGGGGCCTTTAGCGACGTGAAGAGCTTGCCTGGTGGAAAAGGAGCTGGGGGTGTTGGTCACCTGTCAGCTGAACAGGAGCCAGCAGTGTGCCCAGGTGGGCAAGAAGGCCACCAGCATCCTGGCTTGGATCAGGAACACTGTGGTGAGTGGAACCCAAGAGGTGATCATCTCCTTGTACTGGGCACTGGAGAGGCCCCACCTCGAGGGCTGTGTCCAGTTTTGGGCCCCCTACCACAAGAAAGACATTGAGGGGCTGGAGCAGGTCCAGAGAAGGGCAATGAAGCTGGTGAGGGGGCTGGAGCACAAGCCTTATGAGGAGAGGCTGAGGGAGCTGGGGGTGTTCAGTCTGGGGAAGAGGAGACTGAGGGGAGACCTTCTGGCTCTCTCCAACTCTCTGAAAGGAGGGTGCAGAGAGGCAGGGGTCAGTCTCTTCTCCCAAGTCACAGGAGATAGGACAAGGGGCAATGGCTTCAAGTTGCACTAGGAGAGGTTCAGGTTAGATATTGGGAGGTATTTCTTTACTGAAGGGGTTGTCAGGCATCGGAATGGGCTGCCCAGGGAGGTGGTTGAGGCACCATCCCTGGAGGTGTTGAAGAGATGAGTTGATGTGGTGCTCAGGGATATGGATTAGTGTTGGGTTGGGGTTGTTTTGTGTGGTTTGTGTGGTGTTTTGGTTTTTTGTGTTTTTTTTTTTTTTTTTCTTTCATTGATTGGACTAGATGATCTTAAAAGGTCCCTTCCAACCTAGGTGATTCTGTGATTTAATGGGAGGTGTCCCTGCCACGGAGGATCTCTAAGGTCCCTTCCATCCCATACTGCTCCATGAGATGGTCACTCTCCCTTTTATCCTACTCTCCCCGTGTTTGTTACTGAAAGAGATGGAAACTTCCCAGAAGCACTTAATGTAGTTTATACAGAACCGTAACGTTGAAATCGCAACTATTTCATTTCATTTAGAACTTGAGAAAAAATTGTTTTAATACCTAGAATTATTTTGTTTTGATTTTCAGTCACATTTCCTATGAAGCTTTACCTTTTTTTTTTCTATTTGCAGTGAGCTGAAGGGATATTATTTTAAAATATTTTATATATTTAATGGATTTGGTTTTAGTTTATGTTAGAAATAATTTTAGTTTCAGCTGAAAAAGGGTAACGCTTCATTAGTGGGCAGCACGGCTCTTAGGGCTGTCAGATTTCTGTGGCTTGCAGTCACGATTCCTTGGCATTAGTCCTCTTTCTGTGCTATGGCTGATTTTGTAGTAAGCTTGGAAAAATAAGTTTTTTTAAAAAAAAAAAAAGTTCTGAGGGTAACTTATGAAAAATAACGAACTAAAATAAATACTTGATCATTTATCTTCTCTGTGCTGCTCATGTACCTGCATCTCCCAGAGATGACACGTTGTGTAGTGGTAGAATTTTGACCCAGTAGCACGAAATAATCTGTTTGAAGGTTTCCTGATTATTGTAGGCTGTCAGGCACTAAAACTAAATATTTAATTTTTAAACTTTTTTTTTTTTTAAGAGGGACAGCTACTCTATTGTAAACGATAGTTGTTATTTGAAAAGCATATTCCACAATTTATTCCTGCATCTCTGTATATAACTTTGGCAAATCACAGTTTTACCTCCTGAGGAGTGTAAATATTGAAACCAAGGGGATTTTGCTGCATTATAACTACTTTAGGATTGCTGGAATATGTAAAATTTAGGTCTGTCTGAAGGACAAATGCATGTTTGTTTTGGTATTTGGGGTTTTAGGTTTCCGGTACTATTCACTTCATCATGAACTTTTGTTTCCTCTGGTGCTGAGCATGAGATCATTATTGCTGTGATTCATGGTGCTCTCACATCATCCCCCATTATCCCCAGATTCCCTTAGATTATAAAGGCAGAAGAGGAGCGCTCTGGCTGACCTCTCGCATCGTGTCGGTCCAAGGATTCTCTTGAATTAAATCTTTTGAAGTAAAGCCTTTAGATTTAGAAGTTTCTAGTGATGGGCAGTTGCATACGTTGGTGAAAATTAGTTTAAAGAATGAATGGCAAAGGAAAAACAGTTGAAACTTAATGCTTTTTTTTTCTTTTTCTTTCCCTTTTTTTATTTTTTAAATTGGTTACATTTATAACCTAAGTCCCCTTATGTTTATGTCCTGTTGTTTTTTGTACGTGTATATCTACAATATCAGTAGCTTTCAATCCCTTTGAGAACTTTTCCATGTGCTGGCAGTCTCCATACATACAATTATCATTGTTTTCTTTTGGTTTCAAAGAAAACATTTATCTTATGATGGCTGTATAATTATTTTTTTTAATACCTATTGAGTATTATCTGCTGCTTTCAGCTGTTGTTAGATGTTCTCCTGAACTGTTCCGACTCTGAGAAGGAGTTTGAAAACAACTGCCTGTTTTTACAACTACATCCTGCTGATAATTGTGCTCACAATATTCACAGTAAAGGCCAATCCGTTGCTACTGTGTGACTCAAATTTCCTCTTTGCTTTTGCTTGGCAGCTACACATCTAGTCGAGGGGAGGGAGAGAGAGAGATTGCTGGAGGCGACCTTAAATGAAATCCAGAAACGCCACGTTTTTACGATGACCTTTTGCATCCCATTTCAGCGGACGCTTGAACTAACTTCTCTAAGGAGCAAAGCATTTTAACATAAAAAGTATGTTAAAGCATCTATAGAGTAGCTGGAAGTTTCTTTGGACTTGCCTGAACCCTCCAAGTGAATTTCCCACAGCTTCTTACCTCTCATCTTGCCTCATTATAAGGGCAGGCAATGCTCTCTGCTCCTCCTTGCTTGGACAGAAAGGTGCTCTGTGTTTTGGTCCTTTTTTTTCCTTACAGTAATAAAGCCTGAGTGCTTGGCAATGCCTTACTAAGGTTAGGTCTTCCATCAAAGTGTTTTTAAGAGTTTGAGGAGGATGAAGAATGCAGATTTTGTGACTGGGAGTGAAATGCCTAGGTGAGAAAAGCACTGATGCATACTGAACGTCTGGCACTGATGCTCTTCCCGAGTCCTCCTCCATCTCCAGGATCGGCAGGCAGACTCAGGGACCACTCACTTGCTCCCTTTTGTGCCTCAATAACCTATGAGGTCTTTTTCTTTTGGTGGTGTGTTACTTTTTTTTTTTTTTTTGTTCGTTTGCTTGGTTTTGGTCTTTGGTCTTGATGTTTGAGGGTTTTTTCATATTTTTTTTTTCCCTAAATTGTGACAAAATCTATCAGGTATGAATTATAAATTATCTGGGTGGTGAAGGTGTCTCAGGGTGGACGCAGAAGAACCAGACACTTCAAGTCAATAAACTAGCTGGGAGTGTTTTCAGATCTAGAATATTTCTCAAGCATAAAATTAGTGTAGTGATCTCTCTAGATCTGTTTGATGAGCTGACAGTTATTATCGTTCCCTGGCAACTGCCTTCTTAAAGTCTTTCCGTTTTCTCCTTCCTTGCTGCTTTGACCAAAGAGTCGCACTGATTTTGGGATTGCTCTATGTAAATTTTTAAATTCTACATTTTACAGATTGTTAGCAATTTCTTTACTGAGCTTAAATTTAAGATCACTTTAATGCCTTGCGTAATCTTTAATGGATTTTGGATTTTTCCAGAGACGTAGTGAGTTTTCAGCTAATTAAATATCCGGCTACGCTGTGGGTTTTGAATGCTAAAATTAACTTTCACCAAGTAATATTAACATAATGTCTTGAATTCTCTAACACATTTGGGGTACTAAATTCAGACAATTTCAAATGGAAACGAAGGATACAAATGCTCAAGGACAAAAAATTCTCAGCGAGGCAAACATTTATGTATAAAGCGATGATGTTACCTGAATTACTCTTCTGCGGGCTGATAATATTTAGGAGAAATGTGTACTGTTTTACTCTGGTGAGTGTTAAGAAGAACATACCCTAATGGTTGTGTTACCACCATGTACCAAACTATACTGACGTCCCTGTGGTGGTGTTTTTTGTTGTTTTTTTTTCTTTAAATGCTGGATTTCTTAAGGCATTGCTACGTAGACCAATGCACACGTAGCCCCAGGTAGGTGTTTTCTCCCCCCACCACCTCTTTCTCCCCTTTCCTCTCGTTCTCTCACACTTTGCTTTGACGCTCTTTTGAACGGTAAAACCAGAACCCTTTTAGGACTGCAAGCCACACCTAGGGAGCTGATAGGAGATCTGGGATGTGTTCGTTAGGTTGATAAGAGGCCACCTTTGCACCTTAATAGCAGTCAGCTTTCTTCTTTTTAGGTAATGTTAAGACCAGCGTATTTATTACTACGCTTACTTACAGCAAAATATAATGGGGACTTATAGCGGTTTTGCAGAATCGTAGGGGTTGGAAAGGACCTTTGGAGATCTAGTCCAATCTCCCTTCCCAAAGAAGGTTTACCTAGGGTTTTGGCTTGGTTTTAGCCATTACGAGTTCGAAGTGTGCCCAGAATGAGTAGTAGGCGGTGACCTTTCGCAGTAGCACAGGATGGAGTTTTTACTCGCTCCGTCCCAAGGTGACGGCTGATTTCCTTGGTCAGAGAAGACAGTAGCCAAAGTGGCTTTCTTCCTCCAGCTCTTTGACGGGCTCTCATAGAAGAGGACAAAAGAAACTCACTGCAGTTTTCATAGTTTGGTCTTTCATCTGTTTTTTTGGGGTTTTTTGGGGGGATCCTGGGCTCCTAAGCTGGCACAGGAGGCTGATGATGCTTTATGTTTCTTAAATCATAGAATCATAGAATGGTTTGGGTTGGAAAGGGACCTTAAAAATCATCGAGTTCCAACACCCCTGCCCTGAGCAGGGACACCTCCCACCACACCAGGTTGCTCAAAAGCCCCATCCAGCCTGGCCTTGAACCCCTCCAGGGATGGGGCAGCCACAGCTTCTCTGGGCAACCTGTTCCAGTGCTTCAACACCCTCACTGTAAAGAATTTCTTCCTAATATCCAATCTAAATCGTATTAAGAGTTTTCTGCCTTGCTGCTCTTACTGTTTGGTGTTATCATGGGGCTTTTTGTAGGCTGCAGTATTATGGTGAGTATTTGAAGACCCACAAGATGTTCTTTGAGACCATCACTCCACGCAGACGACGTGTACAGTAAATGGTGGGTGCTGACAAGGTTTTTTTGGTGGGTGGGAGCTGAACTGTTAGCTGAATGCTGGCTGTCAGCAGAAGTGGTGCTTCCAAATAGCTGGTGCATGTTTGGTTTCTTTGACAGTTAAACCTGGGATTATGGCTTCCTTTGTTTTTTGGGGTTGCTAATGAAATTAAGAAGTACTGTCACATTCAACAAGCACATATATTCCTTGACTTTCTTCCCAGACATGTTACTTGACCTCAGTGACCTCCTCCAGGTATTGTATTTTTTTTTTTTGAAACTTTTGTTGGATTGTTAAAGTTTAAGATTAATTGCAATTAAAGAACTGTTAGCGTGGATTGTTTGGGGATGCTTTAATTTGTCTGTAAAGATTCTGAATTAGAAAATCATTGGGTTTGTAAATCTGAGTAATTGTTCAGTAAAACTAAATAGCAAACAAATTTTATTTTTTTTTTGCTATTAATGCTGCAAATAACATCTCAAAAGTTAGTATCAACCTTTCGTCAGGATTCAGAGCCACTGCAATGGCACGGGGTCAGATGGTACGCATTTTTAGAACATGTACAGTTGTTGAGAACAGAAATAACTTTCTTTTTTTTTTAGTGGGTAATACTGTGTAAATGGGTGAGTGTGCTACAGAGAGACCTGTTTTATAAAAATGTCTTTTGAAAGAAATACGTGCTTGCTCTCTGTGTGGAAATAGAAAGCTCTGCTGACATATGCTGTCCGACCCTCATTCTCTGTTCCAACTGTTTTACATACAATGCGAGGAGGTTAGTTGCATCTATTTTTGTCCTCCCAGCTGTCTTAGTAAATGGCATTTCTCTGCAGACTATTTATTGTTTGAAGCAATCTGCCGGAATTGCAATCATCAAATGAATCTTTAATTCTTAAAATTGAGAACTTTTTGGTTTTCTCCTCTTTTTTTTTCCTAAATGCTTCTTGAGTTATTTTGATTACTTACACCCAAATACTGCCTCTGTAGAATGGGAGAGTTATTTCCTTCTAAACACAAGCGATTCTTCGGGGTGATTGTTGTGAAATAGAATGATCATATTAATTGAAGAATAGTCCCACGATGTGCAGGCCAACAAGAAGAGGTATTGTATCTGTAAAAGAAAAAAAGGACATGTATTGTCAGTGGGAAGTCATGGGAAAGATTGAATGCCCTGTGTTTTTCCCATCTATATCTTCCAGCCAGAAAAAGTGTCGAAACGGGGCATATGAGGACCAAAAGGTTAAAGAGGGGTAACTGAAGAGATGGGAAGAGCCAGAAATAGATTAGGAGCAGCAAAATAATCTACTCCAGAAAGAGGAAAAATGCAAAATTTGAGTGTCATGATCTGTATTAATGTATTTAACTGCGTGAAGGCTTCTGAGGTGCTCTACCATATTGCTGCTTTAAGGTGACTCTGAGCAAACAGGAATCTGAAACGTTATTGTTAACTTGCAGCTATCCAGAAAGTCCTCTTTGAGAACGTATAAAAGAGCTTTTTGAAACAGTGGCAAAACATTTATGGCCCAGGCAGCAAACTTCAGTCACATTCTGCTTTAGATCAGCCTTTTCTCACAGGTTGTGTGCCTGGGAAAAAAAAACAAAACAAAAAAAAAACAAAGGAAAAGCAGTTAGTTTGAAAGAAAAGCAAAGCTGTTTATTTGACTGTACTGTGACTTTGAAGTGAGTTGTTCTTTCAAGGATAGCTCTCCCAGCCTGAAGTTGGGATGAGATTATCGCTAAAGGAGAAGAACGGTTGGTGGTAGGAGTAGCAGCAGTGATATTATCTTTCCAAAAATACTTCACTTCTTCGGACTCATCTGTACAAAATACATAATGCTGCTCCAGATGATTGTTTTTCTGGGCAAAATCAGAAAGATGTCCATTTTGTGTCAGAAAAAAAAAAAAATAATACCACCTTTGAGATGCTGACCTTCACCAACTCTTGCTTAGATGTGAATAGCAAATTTTGAGATTTTTTTTTTTTCCTTCATAATTTTCTACTTGCTGCAGGAGGTGACATGACCTCCTGAGCTGCTCATCCTGCAACCGCAGGAATTTTTTGAAGAAAGCTACCGAAGGACACATCCTTATGGAGCATCTTCATAGAGGCTACTGAGTGAATCCCAGAACACCTTGAAATAGATTTTAGTGTGTGGGGCGGGGAGAGGAAGTATATTAACCTTTGGTTTATTGCTTCATCTAAAAGCAAAACAAAAAATAAGCCTCCTAAATCCAGCTACGAGCGAAAAGGATAAATGAAAACCTGGGAAAAAGGTCATCTACTACTTCCTGGTACCATTTCGGAGCTGGAGATGATATTTGCTGTGCCATTTTCCATCCCGGGTAGGGCATCCTGCCCATAAGTGTCCTTCAGCCTGTGTCTTGCAAGGGATGGGAGAGCCACCACCCTCTGTAGTTCACAAGCTACAAGGAAGCTGGTAGCTAAGAGTAATATGAAGATGACTTTAATCTGCTGTTACCTGCAACTCAGTAGTTGTTTAATGATCTATCATATTTTTGTGCTTTCTCTCTTGTTGTTCTGTTTAGCTTATTTAAAAAAAAAAAAAAAAAACAACAAAAAAAACCCAAACCAACCTGTAAGCGTGGCCTCTCAGGCTCTGGTCTGTACCTCTTATGCAACATCTTTCCCTGTCTTTTATTGAGTTGCTTTGGGATTTGATCCCCTGTTCTCCATTAAAAAAATCTGTCCCCAATAGTGTAATATGCTTTGAGTATAGTATTAATGCTTCTGAAACTTGGCAATAGAGGAGACTAATTTTCACTGTCCGTGGCAGTCTGTTTAAGAGGGCCCTATCAGTTTTCTCCTTATGCTGATGACTTGAGATGTGGGACTTTGTCTTGTTCCGCTGGAGAACTGCTACATTTCATAATAGGTTTTGGAGCTTTGAAATCACTGTCATCTTGGAAAAAGCCAAAATCAATCTTCTTTTTTTTAATTTTTTTTGGAAAGGCAATTTCTTGAATTATTTTTTATTTTTCCCTTTTTTTATCTTCAGGTGAAATATCTCCTGTTCTTCAGGAAACCTCCCGTTAGAAAGTGTTGTCTTGTCTAATTCGGTCTGCCTCTTGGCACGTTCAGATTTGAAAGCTTTTATCTGAAACGAGCTGAAAAAGTCCAGCCTGGTGCTACAGATCGGGCTCCTTCCTTGTGCCGAGCCAGGCTGCGCCTTGATTGAGTCGAAGGACTATCAGTCATCAGTCTCTGACAGGGAAAGTACTTGCCTATATTTTCAGATACTGCATTTTACTTGCAAATACAGTCTTTAGAGAGGTCTGTAATCAGGCCTTTTGTTTGCTTTTTTTGTTGTTGTTGTTAGCCCAATCTAAGCGACGGGCCTTGGCTCGTTTAGGAGAGTTGCGAAGCTCGTCTAGCCTTTGGCCCAACTTTTGAGCGTTTTGGGTTTGCTCATCTGTTTCAGAGCACTTCACTCCTTGCACCTGAAGAACTTATTTGGCTGAAGTTTCCATCTCAGCGTGGTGAAATCATAGAATCATAGAATGGTCAGAGTTGGAAGGGACCTTAAAGATCATGGAGTTCCAACCCCCCTGCCCTGGGCAGGGACACCTCCCACCAGACCAGG
>JAOQGH010000040.1:14778127-14790603 GCA_025769975.1 Gallinago jamesoni | reverse complement strand
TCCTTGGAAATGGCAGTTTAATTTTTTTTTTTTTTTTTTTTTTTTTTTCTTTTAAGCCTCTCCAGTGTCGCAGTCTTTGTGTTGTGGTCATAAAAGACGTTGGGAAGAAGTGTTGGCAGTCCTTTGATCTCCAATTTCAGTCTAGTAGAATGTAATTTTTAGTGTATGTCCTGCTGTTAAATAAGGCTAATGCTTACTGAGAAGATGTTAGAGCCAGGCTCTTTGTTGCAGCACGCAGCAGGAGGATTAGCAGCAACGGACATAATTAATTAAAACGAGGTGTTTTGACTGGATATCAAGAAAAGGTTTTTCACCACGAGGACAGCTAAGCCATTGGAACAAGTTGCTCAGAGCAGTTTTGAAGTCTCTGTCCATCAAAGTTTTCAAAACCCTGACCAACCTAGTCTGCTCTTGTAGCTGACCCTGCTTTGGGCAGGAGGTTGGGCTGGAGACCTGCTGAGATCCATTCCAACCTGAACTATGCTGGAGTTGTAGATAAGGGATAGAGGGTGCACAGGAATTGAAGAATCAGTGGCTAGTCTATAGCTTGGTCTATTCTTCCCTTTCTCTTTCTTCCACTTCAAAACGCAACTCTCTCCCCCTTTCCCTTGAGCTTCAATTTGTCTGGTCAAGCGCCAGTACTTTCTTACCCAGAAGGATTTTTATCATGGGTTCTTTTTGGACGCTTGTTTTTATTTATTTCTTCGCAAAGCAGCAGTGGCCTCCCTGATTCCTCTCCGATTGTCGCAAATTGCTCTTTGACTTTTCTTGCATAGATGTTATGATAAGAGTTTACTGTCCTGCTGTGGTGGTGGAGGAAGAATGCTAGGACCAGCACACATCTGATTAGCAAAAGTAGGCTCTCCCTTTGGAGTCCCCAGACTGAAGGCTTTAAAGCATAGCGTGAGAGGAAGCTGCTTAATTTTGATTTGTGTCTCTTTTTTTTTTTTTTTGGAACTGCAGCCTGATGAGCTGGGCTTGGTACATGGTTGTAGTTTTGCATATGGTCTTTTGAGGTTAAATGTAATGGTCTGGTTGCAATATGGATCCAAAAAAAAAAAAAAGTGATTTCAATTGATGGTGTGGAGAAGGGTAAAATAGAGTATTTTTTTTAAAGACTATACTCATTTGCTTCCGTTTTTAATACCCTTTGTTCATTTAAAGTTATTAACATGTTGACTGCATTTGCCTTTATTGCCCCTATGCAAATTGCTGTGTTGATTGAGTTAATTTAAACAACCTGGTTGGGACCTTCAGGCGTTACTATACTAGAAATGTTAATAATGAATCAAATAACCACAGGTGCCTCTTTCCCCAGCAACAGACACTCTCCTTAAAAACTCATTTGCTTTTCATGCTTGCTTAATTATTTAGGCAAGCAGCCATGGATGTTTCACAGTGTGAATTCTCAGCGCCTTCCAACTGCCCGGTCTTTGTCTTGTCTAAAAGACAGAAGACCTTAACCACCCTTACCTACCATTTGTAATATTTTTCCAGAATGCCATGCCACGGTCTTGAAAAGCCTTCATGGAGATTGCTCGTAGTGAAAGGGTAACGATTTATAAATGTATGGAATTTAGGGTCAGGCAAAAACTCTCATTCGATGATTGCAGCTTGATTTTTATTTTTAGTTTTTTTGCTACCGTGTGACCCGGTAACTTTATGAATGGGAAATTCCCTGTTTCCCAAAGAGAATTTAAAATTCTGGAAGGCGTTAGGGTGATGAAAAACTGAATTCTGGCGTTACTGGAAACGAGGTATTTGTTGTTATTTCAGTGGAAACGTATTGGGTTTTGTGAACGTGTGATGTGAAAGCGAGAGGAAATTATGGAAGGGTAAGAGTCCCTGTGGAAGCGTCCCTTTGAATTCAGCAGCTGATGACTGATAGATGGGAAATGAAAAGACTGTGTCTCCAAAAAACACCGTGGAGGGCAAAGAGTGTAATGAGTAGAAGGATCTTTCTGTAAAAATGTAACTGAGTAATTGGAAGCCATTCCTTCTTCAAATGCCCCTTTTTGCTAAGATTAAGCGTTTTATAACAAGAGTAGAAACAAGCTATTGGTAAAGGATAACGTCTTAGAGAATCTTAAGTTCTCCTGTAAAAACTTAAGGGTAAACCCATGTATTTTTGCTGTGCCTTTGGTGAACGCAAACTTTTTGTGTGGAAGGTATCTTCCTGCTGAAGAATCTGGGTGTTTTTGTTTTTTTTTTTCTATAAAAAGGCCCCAACTCAGTGGCAGGTCTGTATGTTTGTAAACTTACTCTGCTAAATGTGAACTGAATGTAAAACAATACAGTAAAAACTATCCGGGTATGCAGATATTTAAAAAAAAAATCCCCTCGGACAGAAGTTGACACCGCTCTCTGTTGTGTTAGGTGTGGATGCTCAAACCTAGTGATGGCACCAAGTTTAGGAAACCTTAATATCTGATGAAAATACACAAGCAAAGAGCCACGAGCCTTAGGAAAGTCCATAAACCGATGGTTTAATGCTTTGACAAGTTTGACTGGGGAGAGTTTGGGGAAATCCCGTGTTTCGCTGCGATCCCCGAAAACGAAGAAGGGGGAAAAGAGGGCGAAGTTGACATGGTAAGCTTTAAAGCTGCACCAATTCAAGTCCTAAGCCAGAGACACCCTTTTAGAAGGGCATTTTTGTTTATTCACTGTTCTAAGGACTCGTATAAAATTAGGTTTTATGAATGCAAATGTCATATGGTTCTAAATTTGGACCATTAAGCTTTTGAGAGATTGGAGCATATGAATTTTTATAAGAAGTTCTTAATGAAGAAAGAACTAGAAATTAAAGTGGGCCTCTAAATTAATTCTCTTAATTTTCGAAGCTTAATGGAGTGCAAAAACCCCATATAAATGATGAGAGTAAAGAAAGACTCTACATGCTATGACATATCAGATCTCTTCTGTCAGAGGATGTGTATGAGTAATACTTGAAATTAGTGAAAGGGCCTTCTTCCACTAAACCCAGAAGTTCTTAAATATGATATTTTAGCAGTTCAGTGCCATTACAGATTTCTGAGTGAGCTTTGTGCCGTCTTTAACTTCCCATTTATGAGAAATGCCCCAGAACCTGTGAATATCTGATAACTTTTGATGAGAAGCGTATTGTTTGAGAGGGCCTGAAGTCTCTTTTCCTACTGATTTTCCAGGAAAACTGGAAGCAATTATATTTTCCTGAGTCTTTTTGTGACTTTACCCTAGCATTAAAAACATGCGAGCCTGATGAGGAAAAGCATATATAGCATGTAATAATATATATTATGGTTTCTTTCTAAATTGGTAGTTACCAGAAACTGCAAAGAAATGCACTTGTGATCAAAAGAAAAAAAAATAATGATCTCCTGATGTACCATTTCTATTTGAATTTATTATTTTGTGTAAATACACACTGCCTACACCTTGAAGTTGGTCATAAAACACTGATGATGTGGGTGAAGAAGTGGAAAAGCAGGTTAGATTTAAGTACGTTACCGCTCAAATAGACCCTGGATCTGGAGACTTTTAGTTTGTCCAAGGAAGAGAGTCATCGAGCAATTTTATTATGCAGTTTGTCTTTGCTTTAGATTTAAATTGGCACCCACTTTGATTGTTAGAACTTCACTAAAAAGCCCTGCTGCTTCTTTATAGCTCTTTGTATTTATTTGTTCTTTGATGATTGCAATTACGGGAAGATTGCTTGGGAGGAGTTTCTTAGAGCGTGACATGGTTTGGTTGGGGACACACGTCAAGTTATTTGGATGTTGTGACAGAAAAAACCAGAGGGAGAAATAATTCTCTGAATTTGAGGTGGTGGTCGGTTGGTTTGTTGTTTGGTTGTTGTTTTTTTTTCCGACACTAAAATGAAAGAACTAGATGAGTTTGCGAAGGTTCTGATGGAAACATCGCATGTACTTGGCTCCAATGAAGTAACTTCACTGATTTGGGCAGTGAAATTGTCCTTGCAGAACAAGATCTAAGTGATGAGGTTTAAGATTTATAGCAACTTGGTCAGCCAACTTGGAAGGCTGAAACCGCAGCCAAAACCCCGCTCTTTATATTACCGTTTCTTGGACAAAAGGTCAAAACAAGCCATTCCAAACTTGCAGTGAATCGAGCATCTAAAGCCAATTGAAAGGCTGCAGATATTTTGCTGGAGTAATGTCTGCTCTGTCTCTGGGCCTCATGGAAAGTCACACGCTCTCAAAACTCCTGTAGGAATTGCCAGACTCGGTAGGGGCTTCTTTTTCTGCGTAAAATTTGGTTACTTATTTCCTAAGAAGAAATATACTTCTTATTCAAATTGATTTTATTTTGTTCGCTTCCCATAGAATAGTGTTTCTATGTTGCCTGGTATTTCAGGGGGAGGGGAAAAAAAAAAGGATGGTGAATTTTAAGACTATACTTTTGTATCTTCTGGACCAGTCCAACCATTGGTCAGACAAAACATGGAATATATTAAATCTTTTCCACTAAATATGGAATAAATTAATATCATATCATGTACGTTTGATTGGGCAGTCATTTTCAGGATACATGATCATTCCGAGGATTTCTTTGAAGTTCTCATTTTTAAAAATTTTTAAATTTGAGAATAATCTTCCCATAAAGGAAAATTTTGAAGTGCTAGGTGAAAATGCGTCGGTATTTTTTATTACTTAAAAATATCTATTTTTTGCTAGCTTGGTAGAAGCATCTCTACGTTTGGAAGGAAAGCTTGCTTTTAAACTCATGTTGGTTAAACTGAAAGAGAATATACTTAGTAATAGGATTATTTATTTCCATAGACTCGTACCATAATGAACAACTCGGCTGCATAATTGACTGCTTAGTAAACACTTTCCCTCTCCTGGCATAGGAAAGAAAGGGCCAGGTCTGTTACATGAAAGCAATACAGGATATAGTATCCTAAAAAAAAAAAAAATAAAAATCTATTTGTTTGCAGTGTAGGAGGATGAAGATTTTTGGTTTTTTTTTTTTTTTTTATACTGACTTTGACCTTTCTATGTGCCTTGGGGGGAGCAAGGTGTTCACGGAGCTTCGTGGGAACATTTTGGGCTGATTGGGAGCAGAAGTATATCCTGCCTTTCTTGCTGACCACATCTTAAGATAGTGAAAGAAAGCTTCCTCAGACTTCTAAAATACCAATGTAGTTGCCTATGCTATAAATTGCAAATCAGTCTATGAAGAATAACTCCTCCCCTCATTTACATCCTCCTGAGTGGAGCAGTGAAGGAGGGGAGGGGACCAGGGTTGTGTTTGGTGTGGATTAGGGTTTTTCTGAATTTATTTATATATATTTTTTAAATATATTTTTGTTTTTAATGTAGGGTGACATGGGGTAACGTCCAAACAGTAAGAAATGACAAATAACCCCCTTGGGTCATATAGCACCACTCCTTGCTTTGGTGGAAAAGTTTGGGGTGTGCTTGTGCAATACTTAATTACCGCGCTTCACGTGATGGGGCAGTGCTGAAATTTGCACTAACTTGTATGTGCTCAGCCTTTGGTATAAGATCAAGTGACACTGGATATATCCTGATATTATATTAAAGTCTACTTAATGCTTTAAGGTATTAGGAGACAACTGGAAACTTATCCAAGTATTAGAGAGCAACACTCAGCCCACTGAAGAGCACGATGAACAGTTTTTAAAATTTTTTTCAGTATAAACTTATGCTTTGATTTACAATGCTAATTTGTGCAGCTTTTGACAAAGTATTATTCTATACCTATGAATATTACTTATATTACTTCAATTGAATGTTATTTTTTTAAAAGCCGTTTGTTTAAGATTTCTAAAGTTGTTGGGTTTTATTCCTTTCCATATAGATGTTCTATTAAAAACATTTGTGGTTTAACATTTAAATGATGCTTTTTTTTTTGCTTTTTTTTTGACTTTTAATAGGTGAATGTCTACGTGCTAGGAAAAACTTTTCTTCTGTTGGCCAGAGAACTCTGCATAAATGCTCCAGCCATAGGTATTTTCCTTTTTATGAGTTGCTTTTTGAGCATTTGGGTCTATTTTCTGCATGGTTAACTTAAAAAAAATATATATATGTATGTGTGTGTATATACATACAGTGTGCGAAATATGGAATAGTAACTTAAAAATGAAGCTGGAGTCAGTCCAGGCAGAAGAGAGTTGCTGATTATAAGGGCCTGTTTTCCTTTATATAGAGTTTAGATGCTGTTTTCTTTTACAAATACTCCTGTTGCTTTTTCTGAGAGCAGTTTAGGCTATCCTAAGACAATGGGGCTGATGTAGAACAAATTTGTGCGCGTCTACAAGCTCACACAGGCCTGTCACACTTCAGCTCCACAGAGATGCCACAATTGATAAGCATTTGCCAAATTTACTATCTGTCCATCGCCCCTAGCTGAGGTGTTCAGCACTTGACATACAAGTGGTTTGATGGAAAATGAGGAGCAGCTTTTTTTTCCAAGCATATGAATAACTTTTTAATTAGTAAGTCACCACTGAAATCGTAATGCGGCGAGAGGAAGGTGGGTTTTAACCTGTCAAAAGAAATAAGGGGGAAAAAAATGAAAAAGCAAGCTATTGTCTAGGCTGTAGCTTTTCAACCCTGGGAATTCATGCCAATTGGAGTTAAGAGTTGTGTTTATAGAGAGGTCTTGTGACTGTTACCCACCTCTGCACAGGAATTTTCTTCCTGTATCTTTACCCACTCTCACTCCCACTCTCCTTAATCTATACTGAGAGAATCAGATGCTTTAATGTTCAAGAACACCACACACACCCCCCTCCCACCCCCTTTCAGATGCACTCAGCTGCCTGCCTTGGCAGCAGGAGTACCAGCAGCTCACATATTGAGCATCCTCATAACAGCATCCAGAGAGATAGTATGTGCACAGCTATCAGCTTCGTTAGCAGAGGCTTCATGTCTGGTAAAAAGTTGTCTGCAATAATTCAGTTGCCTTCTTATCTTTAATTATTAGAAAACCTGTCTGTTCTCTCTTTAAAAAAAAATATAAATTATATATAGTAATAATATTGTGGCTTAGTTTCAAGGTGAAAATTAATGCATCTTAGGAAGAGACAAACAGAAAACCCTGCTAAAGTAAATGCAGAGGTATTTGTTATACACAGGGAAAAGAAATACCGATTTCAATCGCTGTTTTGAGTATTCTTCCCAAAGTTGTTATGAGAACAGAGATTTATAAAAAAACAGTAAGTATTTCTAATTTGACTTATCTGTAATGATTGTCAGATGAGGAAAAAAACCCTGCTTTTAGCAATTTTTGAGAAAAGTTAAGGGTTACTAACTATAAACTGATTGCTGATGGTGGATGGGAAAATGTTGTTAGAAAAGGGGGGGGAGGGAGGAAGGAAAGATCCAGCAGCTTTTGTTTGGAGGTAGCTTATTCCCAATTAATTACTTTGAGCAAATGTGAAGACTGTATTGCAAGTATTTCTCTGAGGTCTGCTCCTAAATGGGAAGTATATTTAGGTAGTGGCTGCCAGTATGAACAGCTCTGGGCTAAATCTCTGATAAAGATGAAACTTAATGCAGTGATGGGGGGGGGTTGTGTGTTGCAGTTTGACAGGTCCAAGTGTCAGTGTCTCCGTTTGCCAGATTAAGGCAGAGGAAGGTTGAGAACAGGCATCAAGAAGCTTTCAAAGAGAACCACAGAATGATTTTTATGCTCTCATCGTTTGTGTATCTTAGCTTAGAGAAAACACAGGGGAAAAAAACAAAAAACACCCCACCCTGACCTTCTGCAGCTATCGGAAACTAAAAGGCTGGTGAGGGATGTAGCCTGAGTTACCACCAGGTGAAGGAACCTGCGTAGCTGCAGTGACACAGCTGATGCCCCTGTGCAGCTGCACACAAGGGGACAGACTGCAGAAGCATCACCTTCTGATGCTTACCTAACTGAGCTGTCGGGGGAATTAAAAAAAAAAGACACAAGCCGTTAAGATCAGCAATGATCAAGTACACTGGACTTGGGGCAAGTAAAAACATTTTTATATTTCACAGATTTGTAAACTGCTCTAGTTTAGAACATTCTGTTTAAGTCAGCTGCAGTCTGCAAGTTAGTTATCTATATACAAAATAAATGCACAGTACGTGCGAAATTTTAACATTTTTCTGCTCGTTGCAGTCTTAATAATAATTAAGTCAAATAGCTTATGAATAAATAAAATAAGATTAAATTCAAGAGCATTCCTTCACTTAGTTGTATAGCCTGATGTAGCAGATAGGTAAGTAGCGCAACATTCCATACTGCTGCAGAGTTTGTAGTAAAACTGAAAAAAAAATTAAAATAAATCCCTTAATGTGCATCGGTTGCAGTATTGGAATACAATCAAGGTGAAAACGCATCATGCATAGAAAATGAGCTCAGGTATTTGTCCTCCTTGCACCCCGGTGCCGTTCGTACTGTCCGAGGAGCACTGGAACTGGAAGGTCACTTTCCCGCACTGCACCTCAGTCATCCCCTCTTGCCCAAAGTAACTGAGTTCATTACCGTCCAGGATAGCACTTACGTTGTAAAACGTGTCTTGCTCGACCTGCACAGGGTGTTCGAACCACACCGAGAAAGTGTTGCTGGAGCCGTCGGAGGTAAACTTTGTCAGGTTTTGAGCAAGGACGACTCCCAAGCGCTTCAGTTCGATTTTGACGCTGTATTCAGCTTTGCCACAGCTGGACCCGTAGAGTCCCAGTCCTGCTATAAATATCCGTTTGTCCACGGCAAACTGAATACTGTCACACCGCCCCCGGTACCTCCACTGATTGCTGCGGTACGCAGACGACTGGAAGCGGTGGCATCGCTGAGGTACGAGTCCTTTCCTTTTTGTCAGAGGAAACTCGAGTTTGGGTTTGTTGGCGGCCGTGTACCATAAAAATATGTTGTGAGTTTCCTCCAGGGTGAGGATGTCGGACTGGGCAGCTCCGTTGGCAAACTCTTCCAACGTCATGGTCGGAATCCGCACCAAGTACAAAGCTTTGCCTAACACATTCCTCTTGTTGCGCGGTGTGACTGGCAGCCCTTGCCTTTTGCATTCAGCCTCTGCCCAGTTGAGAACAGCCTCAAAAACGACCACTTCCTTGGTGTTGAGAGCCTCCCGGGTCACGATGATCTCCAGTGTCTGTTGATCGATCTCGCAGAAGCCCTCCGACTTGAGTGCCATTTCTGCTTGAGCATCTATCACTTCCCAGCAGCGTTGTGTCAGCTCGGGCTCCTCGAAGAGCCTGCTCTGGGACAGCAGGACACAGGCGTTCTTCGCTTCTAAACTGGTTTCCAGAAAGTTGACGCAAGCCTTCGCTAGGGCCGGCACGATGTACTTCTTGGCAGCGTACAGCGTAGCCAGAACAGTGTCAGCTTCCAGGTCTATTTCATCACTATACATGTATCTACATGGGGGGGGGGGGGGGGGTGGAGAAAAAAAAAAAAAAAGGTTTTTAGGAAAACAAAAATATAAGCCAGGAAGGACTGATCTATAGTCATTTTTGCTAAGATGTCAGCAAATCTGACATTCAGTATTTGTCAACATATTAAGTAAAGAGCAATAAGTGCGTGCGTATTGCACAATGCCAATTAGGAGATGTATGTTTTATAAGCTACTTTGATTCTGTCCACATCGTTAGTAGGGACTTGCGGTGGCCACTTACTTTAATAGGATTAGAAAGGCTGCAGGTTCCACATCTGGTATATGGATTTCGGATTTGACCTCTGCGAGATCGCCATAAAACATAGCATAGAAGACAGAGCTACCAACTGCCAAAACATACTGGAAAATAAAAAGAGAGAGAGAAGCCTCAGTAATATGTACTAATGGCCGAGCGTGCTTGGCTTTTGATAACTAAAAAGGGTTAGGGAAAGTTAAAAGCTGCAGTGGAGGCAGAAGACTGCCTCAGAGTGTTCCCTTTAATTGCAGAGTATGTGAATTACATTTTGGGATTTGATGAGAGCTGTAATTAGAAGGAAAAAAAATAATAAATTAACTTAGTTGTAAGGCAGGGGGGGAAGGTGAGATGCAGAGTGGTATGAAAAAGCCAAATAAAAAAAATTAGGGGCACAAACCTTATGGGCAGGAACTTTCTTGGATGCCCCCGGCGGGCCCACGATGAAGTGAACGTCAGCCATGAGTTCGTTATTGAACATCAGCGCGTTCCTGCAAGCGAGGGGAAGGAGGAGAGAGGTCCCGTTAGCGACAGGGTCTCGGGGTGTCTCCCCCACCCCACCATGGGTGGAAGGGTAGGGGGGTTGGGTGTCCATTCCCCGGGTGGGGAAGGGTCCGGTGGGGTCCCGGGCCCTTACCTCTCCCGGAGCGTGGGGTGGAAGGACTGCCAGTTGGAGCTCTCCAAGTTGTTGTTGTTGAGGTTGTGGAGCGGAGGCGGCGGGGGCGGCTGGGCGCTCTGCTGCAGCTGCAGGGTGTTCTTCTTGCTGTTGGCAGCGGTGGCGGCGGCGGCGTTGTTGCTGTTGGCGATGTTGGTGTTGTTGGCGGTGGCAGGGTAAAGTTCTGCAGCCATCTTCTTCTTGAGGGACGAGAGGGGCACTATCTCATAGCATCCTGGCCCCTTGCCGTTTGGCCTCACGCTCTTTTTGGACTTCTTAAAGGTCTCTGGAAGCAGAAGAAAGAAAGTCAAACACTTCATGATCCTGCCATTGAGGCAACCAGGGGGCAGTGGCATGAGCAGGAAAACTAACAGATCCCAAAACGCCAGTCCCACTATCTGGATATTTTGTCTGCTTCTCTAGATGATTTTTTTTTTTTTTTTGGTGTGGTTACAAGCCCCGACGCACCTTTCCGGGAGGGGAAAGGGGATGGATGGATGGATGATGCCGTGTCGGATCAGTGCCAGCGCTCACCTTGGCTCCAAGGCGCGGCTTGTGAGGGGGGGGTAGGGGGGTGTCCCAGCCTCCACGGCACTGCCACGACTGCAGTAAAGGGGGGGGGGGGGGGGACGGGGACACCGAGCGGGGCTGGCAGGCAGTTCCTTCCCCCGAGGAAAGAGGAGAAAAAAAAAATAATAAAAAAAAAAAAGCCACAAAAAAGAAAATATAAAATCCAGCAACACCGGAACCGTACAGAATCCAGCCAGTGTGGGTCAGGAGAGAGAGTTCAATCCATAAATCCTCCCGGGGGTGCCCGGCCGGGGTGAAGCGCAGCCGGTCGCCCTCTCCGCAAAGGCTCCGCTCCCTCTTCTTCTTCTTCCTCCTCTTCCTCCTCCTCCTCCTTCCCCGCCCGCCGGGGGCACATCCGCGGCGGCCGGGCCGGGCCGGGCCAAGGCGAGGCGGCGGCTCCTCTGCAGTCCCGCCGCCGTTCGCACCAACTTTCCTCCTTCCTTCCTCCTCCTCCTCTCCACCGCCACACGGCGCTGCTCCTCCCGCCCCGCGCCTCGGGGGGCGTCGCTGGGCCCCTACCACCCCCCTCAAACGCTGGTCGGCCCCCGGCTCCTCCGCGGCGGAGCGGTGCGGCGCTGCCTCCGGGCGCTCGCGCTCTCGCTCTCTCTCCCCCCCTCACACGGCGTCGGCGGCGAGATGCGGCTCCCCTCAGGCCCTGCCTCCCCCTCCCGCCCTTAATAGGCAGCCGCCGCGCCGCGCGTCACGCCCGCCCGCGCCAATGGGGAGCTCCGGGGGGCGGTGGGGGGAGCCGCCCCCTCGGGTGTCAGTCAGCCGCGCGCACCCGCCGTCATCCGCCCCCTCCTTCCCCCCCTCTCACCTCATCCTTCCCGCCCGGGGGCGCTCGGCACCGGGCCGCCGGTACGTGCCGTCCGTCCGTCCGCCCGCCCGCCGCCCCGTTAAACCACCTCACCCCGGATTACCTCAGCGGGGGGGAGATTTGAGGGGACACACACACACACGCACGACAGCGGGGACAGGCCGGCGGTGGGGCGGAGCGGGGGCCCCGGGGCGGGGAGCCAACCTTCCCGGCCGCCCCGGGCGGGGGCGCCGCCGCGCCGCGCAGCTCCGGGGTATGGCTGGGGTGGAAATATTTGAAGGGAAATTGTAAGTTTTGGGTTTGTTGTTGGGGTTTTTTTCCTTCTTCCCCTTCTCCTGACCCCCCTGGGCCGCGCTCTCTGCGCCCCTTTCCGCCCGAGGGGGCTGGGACCCGGGCATGGCAACGGCTCCTCTCCCCGGCCCCGCCGGCTCCCCATCCCTCCTTTTGGGTGGGAACTCGCCCTTTTAAGCTCTTTTCCGAGGAATTGTTCTATATTCCTGCCCGTGGCGGTGTGGCGTGTAGGTGCTTCCGAAGGTCGGAGTTCCTAGTCAGGAGTTGGGATGTGGAGAGATGGAAAACTCTTGAGAAAAAGAACCCAGCTGTTTCAAACTCTAAAATATTGTTTTACTTGGTATTGGGTGGGGGCTGATCTGCTGGAGAGCAGCTCTGAGGAGAAAGACCTAGGAGTCCTGGTAGACAATAGGATGACCATGAGCCGACAATCACAGAATCACAGAATTGTGGTGGTTGGAAGGGACCTCAGAGATCATCGAGTCCAACCACAAAAAAAAAA